>OU342745.1:478077763-478677763 GCA_910589775.1 Avena eriantha
TTTGGGCTTCTTGGCGATTTAGAACGATCGTAAAACCCAATACATGTTTGAGATTTCTGACAAAAAACTCGCCGTTTTTGCGCTTTATGGCCATTTTCATGAGCTATTGTCCATAGTTTTGGGTCGGGCGATTTACAAAGACCATAAGACCCAATACATGTTTGAGAGTTATGACCAAAAAATCGTCGTTTCGAGCTTTATGGCTATTCTCATGAGCTATTGCCCATAGTTTTAGGCTTCTTGGGTGATTTACAATGAATCGTAAGACAAATACAAGTTTGAGATTATGACCAAAACTTGCCTTTTTGCGCTTTATGGCCCGTTTTCATGAGCTAATGACCATGTTTTGGGCTTCTAGGGCGATTTACATGAGCGTAAGACGCGATACAATGCTTGAGAGTTATAACAAAAAATTGTCGTTTTCGCTCTTTATGTCTGTTTTCATGAGCAATAGGCCATAGTTTTGGGGTTCGAGGGGATTTACAATGACCCGTAAGACCTGATACATGTTTGAGAGTTATGACCAAACACTCTGTCGTTTTCCACACACTTTATGGCACTGTTCATGAGCTATTGCCCATAGTTTTGGGTCTAGGGAGATTTAAAATGACCGTAAGACTAGATACAGGTTTGAGAGTGATGACCTAAAATTCGTCGTTTTCATGCTTTATGAACCGTTTTCATGAGCTATTACCCATAGTTTTGGGTTCTTGGGCAATTTACAATGACGTAGACCCGATACATGTTATATAGTTATGACCAAAACTCGTGTTTTGCCCGCTTTATGTCCGTTTTCATGAGCTATTGCCCATAGTTTTGGGCTTCTTGGGCAATTTACAACGACTGTAAAACCAAATACATGTTTGAGATTTGTGACAAAAAACTCGCTGTTTTTGCACTTTATGGCCATTTCATGAGCTATTGACCATAGTTTGGGCGTTCTAGGGCGATTTATATAGAGCATAAGACCCGATACATGTTTGAGAGTTATGACCAAAAACTCTCCCTTTTGCGCTTTATGGCCATTTCATGAGCTATTGCCCATAGTTTTGGCTTCTTGGGCGATTTACAACGAGCGAAATACCCGACACAATGCTTGAGAGTTATGACCAAAAACTCGCCGTTTTGCACTTTATGGCCATTTTCATGAGCTATTGACCATATTTTGGCGGTTCTTGGGTGATTTATATAGAGCATAAAACCCGATACATGTTGAGAGTTATGACCAAACACTCGTCGTTTTCGTGCTTAAGTGGACATTTTCATGAGCTATTGCCTAGAGTTTTGGGGTTCGAGGGTAATTTACAATGACCGTAAGACCTACTACATGTTTGAGAGTTATGACCAAAACTCATCGTTTTCGCGCTTTATGGCTGTTTTCATGAGCTATTGCCCATAGTTTTGGGCTTCTTGGGCGATTTAGAACGATCGTAAGACCCAATACATGTTTGAGATTTATGACGAAAAACTCGCCGTTTTTTGCGCTTTATGGCCATTTTCATGAGCTATTGTCCATAGTTTTGGGGTTCGAGGGCGATTTACAACGACCATAAGACCCAATACATGTTTGAGAGTTATGACCAAAAAATCGTCGTTTTCGAGCTTTATGGCCGTTTTCATGAGCTATTGCCCATAGTTTTAGGCTTCTTGGGTGATTTACAATGATCGTAAGACCAAATACATGTTTGAGATTTATGACCAAACACTCGTCGTTTTCAGTGCTCTATGGACATTTTCATGAGCTATTGCCTAGAGTTTGGGTTCGAGGGTAATTTACAATGACCGTAAGACCTAATACATGTTTGAGAGTTTATGACCAAAACTCATCGTTTTCGCGCATTTATGGCTGTTTTCATGAGCTATTGCCCATAGTTTTGGGCTTCTTGGCGATTTAGAACGATCATAAAACCCAATACATATTTGAGATTTCTGACCAAAAACTCGCCGTTTTTGCGCTTTATGGCCATTTTCATGAGCTATTGTCCATAGTTTTGGGGTCCGAGGGCGATTTACAATGACCATAAGACCCAATACATGTTTGAGAGTTATGACCAAAAAATCGTCGTTTTCGAGCTTTATGGCTATTCTCATGAGCTATTGCCCATAGTTTAGGCTTCTTGGGTGATTTACAATGATCGTAAGACCAAATACATGTTTGAGATTTATAACCAAAAACTTGCCCTTTTTGCGCTTTATGGACGTTTTCATGAGCTAATGACCATAGTTTTGGGCTTCTAGGGCGATTTACAAGGAGCGTAAGACGCGATACAATGCTTGAGAGTTATAACCAAAAACTTGTCGTTTTCGCTCTTTATGTTTGTTTTCATGAGCAATAGCCCATAGTTTTGGGGTTCGAGGGTGATTTACAATGACCAGTAAGACCGGATACATGTTTGAGAGTTATGACCAAAAACTCGTTGTTTTCACGCTTTATGGCCATGTTCATGAGCTATTGCCCATAGTTTTGGGTTCTAGGGAGATTTAAAATGACCGGAAGACTAGATACATGTTTGAGAGGGATGACCTAAAATTCGTCGTTTTCGTGCTTTATGACCGTTTTCATGAGCTATTACCCATAGTTTTGGGCTTCTTGGGCAATTTACAATGACCGTAAGACCCGATACATGTTATATAGTTATGACCAAAAACTCGTTGTTTTCGCGCTTTATGTCCGTTTTCATGAGCTATTGCCCATAGTTTTGGGCTTCTTGGGCAATTTACAATGACTGTAAAACCAAATACATGTTTGAGATTTGTGACAAAAAACTCGCTGTTTTTGCACTTTATGGCCATTTTCATGAGCTATTGACCATAGTTTGGGCGTTCTAGGGCGATTTATATAGAGCATAAGACCCGATACATGTTTGAGAGTTATGACCAAAAACTCTCCCTTTTGGCGCTTTATGGCCATTTTCATGAGCTATTGCCCATAGTTTTGGGCTTCTTGGGCGATTTACAACGAGCGAAATACCCGACACAATGCTTGAGAGTTATGACCAAAAACTCGCCATTTTTGCACTTTATGGCCATTTTCATGAGCTATTGACCATATTTTGGCGGTTCTTGGGTGATTTATATAGAGCATAAAACCCGATACATGTTTGAGAGTTATGACCAAACACTCGTCGTTTTCGTGCTTAGTGGACATTTTCATGAGCTATTGCCTAGAGTTTTGGGGTTCGAGGGTAATTTACAATGACCGTAAGACCTACTACATGTTTGAGAGTTATGACCAAAACTCATCGTTTTCGCGCTTTATGGCTGTTTTCATGAGCTATTGCCCATAGTTTTGGGCTTCTTGGGCGATTTAGAACGATCGTAAGACCCAATACATGTTTGAGATTTATGACGAAAAACTCGCCGTTTTTGCGCTTTATGGCCATTTTCATGAGCTATTGTCCATAGTTTTGGGGTTCGAGGGCGATTTACAACGATCATAAGAGCCAATATATGTTTGAGAGTTATGACCAAAAAATCGTCGTTTTCGAGCTTGATGGCCGTTTTCATGAGCTATTGCCCATAGTTTTAGGCTTCTTGGGTGATTTACAATGATCGTAAGACCAAATACATGTTTGAGATTTATGACCAAACACTCGTCGTTTTCGTGCTCTATGGACATTTTCATGAGCTATTGCCTAGAGTTTGGGGTTCGAGGGTAATTTACAATGACCGTAAGACCTAATACATGTTTGAGAGTTATGACCAAAACTCATCGTTTTCGCGCTTTATGGCTGTTTCATGAGCTATTGCCCATAGTTTTGGGCTTCTTGGCGATTTAGAACGATCATAAAACCCAATACATGTTTGAGATTTCTGACAAAAAACTCGCCGTTTTTGCGCTTTATGGCCATTTTCATGAGCTATTGTCCATAGTTTTGGGGTCCGAGGGCGATTTACAATGACCATAAGACCCAATACATGTTTGAGAGTTATGACCAAAAAATCGTCGTTTTCGAGCTTTATGGCTATTCTCATGAGCTATTGCCCATAGTTTTAGGCTTCTTGGGTGATTTACAATGATCGTAAGACCAAATACATGTTTGAGATTTATAACCAAAAACTTGCCCTTTTTGCGCTTTATGGACGTTTTCATGAGCTAATGACCATAGTTTTGGGCTTCTAGGGCGATTTACAAGGAGCGTAAGACGCGATACAATGGCTTGAGAGTTATAACCAAAAACTTGTCGTTTTCGCTCTTTATGTCTGTTTTCATGAGCAATAGCCCATAGTTTTGGGGTTCGAGGGTGATTTACAATGACCGTAAGACCTGATACATGTTTGAGAGTTATGACCAAAAACTCGTTGTTTTCACGCTTTATGGCCATGTTCATGAGCTATTGCCCATAGTTTTGGGTTCTAGGGAGATTTAAAATGACCGGAAGACTAGATACATGTTTGAGAGGGATGACCTAAATTCGTCGTTTTCGTGCTTTATGACCGTTTTCATGAGCTATTACCCATAGTTTTGGGCTTCTTGGGCAATTTACAATGACCGTAAGACCCGATACATGTTATATAGTTATGACCAAAAACTCGTTGTTTTCGCGCTTTATGTCCGTTTTCATGAGCTATTGCCCATAGTTTGGGCTTCTTGGGCAATTTACAATGACTGTAAAACCAAATACATGTTTGAGATTTGTGACAAAAAACTCGCTGTTTTTGCACTTTATGGCCATTTTCATGAGCTATTGACCATAGTTTGGGCGTTCTAGGGCGATTTATATAGAGCATAAGACCCGATACATGTTTGAGAGTTATGACCAAAAACTCTCCCTTTTGGCGCTTTATGGCCATTTTCATGAGCTATTGCCCATAGTTTTGGGCTTCTTGGGCGATTTACAACGAGCGAAATACCCGACACAATGCTTGAGAGTTATGACCAAAAACTCGCCATTTTGCACTTTATGGCCATTTTCATGAGCTATTGACCATATTTTGGCGGTTCTTGGGTGATTTATATAGAGCATAAAACCCGATACATGTTTGAGAGTTATGACCAAACACTCGTCGTTTTCGTGCTTAGTGGACATTTTCATGAGCTATTGCCTAGAGTTTTGGGGTTCGAGGGTAATTTACAATGACCGTAAGACCTACTACATGTTTGAGAGTTATGACCAAAACTCATCGTTTTCGCGCTTTATGGCTGTTTTCATGAGCTATTGCCCATAGTTTTGGGCTTCTTGGGCGATTTAGAACGATCGTAAGACCCAATACATGTTTGAGATTTATGACGAAAAACTCGCCGTTTTTGCGCTTTATGGCCATTTTCATGAGCTATTGTCCATAGTTTTGGGTTCGAGGGCGATTTACAACGATCATAAGAGCCAATACATGTTTGAGAGTTATGACCAAAAAATCGTCGTTTTCGAGCTTGATGGCCGTTTTCATGAGCTATTGCCCATAGTTTTAGGCTTCTTGGGTGATTTACAATGATCGTAAGACCAAATACATGTTTGAGATTTATGACCAAACACTCGTCGTTTTCGTGCTCTATGGACATTTTCATGAGCTATTGCCTAGAGTTTGGGGTTCGAGGGTAATTTACAATGACCGTAAGACCTAATACATGTTTGAGAGTTATGACCAAAACTCATCGTTTTCGCGCTTTATGGCTGTTTTCATGAGCTATTGCCCATAGTTTTGGGCTTCTTGGCGATTTAGAACGATCATAAAACCCAATACATATTTGAGATTTCTGACAAAAAACTCGCCGTTTTTGCGCTTTATGGCCATTTTCATGAGCTATTGTCCATAGTTTTGGGGTCCGAGGGCGATTTACAATGACCATAAGACCCAATACATGTTTGAGAGTTATGACCAAAAAATCGTCGTTTTCGAGCTTTATGGCTATTCTCATGAGCTATTGCCCATAGTTTTAGGCTTCTTGGGTGATTTACAATGATCGTAAGACCAAATACATGTTTGAGATTTATAACCAAAAACTTGCCCTTTTTGCGCTTTATGGACGTTTTCATGAGCTAATGACCATAGTTTTGGGCTTCTAGGGCGATTTACAAGGAGCGTAACACGCGATACAATGTTGAGAGTTATAACCAAAAACTTGTCGTTTTCGCTCTTTATGTTTGTTTTCATGAGCAATAGCCCATAGTTTTGGGGTTCGAGGGTGATTTACAATGACCGTAAGACCTGATACATGTTTGAGAGTTATGACCAAAAACTCGTTGTTTTCACGCTTTATGGCCATGTTCATGAGCTATTGCCCATAGTTTTGGGTTCTAGGGAGATTTAAAATGACCGGAAGACTAGATACATGTTTGAGAGGGATGACCTAAATTCGTCGTTTTCGTGCTTTATGACCGTTTTCATGAGCTATTACCCATAGTTTTGGGCTTCTTGGGCAATTTACAATGACCGTAAGACCCGATACATGTTATATAGTTATGACCAAAAACTCGTTGTTTTCGCGCTTTATGTCCGTTTTCATGAGCTATTGCCCATAGTTTGGGCTTCTTGGGCAATTTACAATGACTGTAAAACCAAATACATGTTTGAGATTTGTGACAAAAAACTCGCTGTTTTTGCACTTTATGGCCATTTTCATGAGCTATTGACCATAGTTTGGGCGTTCTAGGGCGATTTATATAGAGCATAAGACCCGATACATGTTTGAGAGTTATGACCAAAAACTCTCCCTTTTGGCGCTTTATGGCCATTTTCATGAGCTATTGCCCATAGTTTTGGGCTTCTTGGGCGATTTACAACGAGCGAAATACCCGACACAATGCTTGAGAGTTATGACCAAAAACTCGCCATTTTGCACTTTATGGCCATTTTCATGAGCTATTGACCATATTTTGGCGGTTCTTGGGTGATTTATATAGAGCATAAAACCCGATACATGTTTGAGAGTTATGACCAAACACTCGTCGTTTTCGTGCTTAGTGGACATTTTCATGAGCTATTGCCTAGAGTTTTGGGGTTCGAGGGTAATTTACAATGACCGTAAGACCTACTACATGTTTGAGAGTTATGACCAAAACTCATCGTTTTCGCGCTTTATGGCTGTTTTCATGAGCTATTGCCCATAGTTTTGGGCTTCTTGGGCGATTTAGAACGATCGTAAGACCCAATACATGTTTGAGATTTATGACGAAAAACTCGCCGTTTTTGCGCTTTATGGCCATTTTCATGAGCTATTGTCCATAGTTTTGGGGTTCGAGGGCGATTTACAACGATCATAAGAGCCAATATATGTTTGAGAGTTATGACCAAAAAATCGTCGTTTTCGAGCTTGATGGCCGTTTTCATGAGCTATTGCCCATAGTTTTAGGCTTCTTGGGTGATTTACAATGATCGTAAGACCAAATACATGTTTGAGATTTATGACCAAACACTCGTCGTTTTCGTGCTCTATGGACATTTTCATGAGCTATTGCCTAGAGTTTGGGGTTCGAGGGTAATTTACAATGACCGTAAGACCTAATACATGTTTGAGAGTTATGACCAAAACTCATCGTTTTCGCGCTTTATGGCTGTTTTCATGAGCTATTGCCCATAGTTTTGGGCTTCTTGGCGATTTAGAACGATCATAAAACCCAATACATGTTTGAGATTTCTGACAAAAAACTCGCCGTTTTTGCGCTTTATGGCCATTTTCATGAGCTATTGTCCATAGTTTTGGGGTCCGAGGGCGATTTACAATGACCATAAGACCCAATACATGTTTGAGAGTTATGACCAAAAATCGTCGTTTTCGAGCTTTATGGCTATTCTCATGAGCTATTGCCCATAGTTTTAGGCTTCTTGGGTGATTTACAATGATCGTAAGACCAAATACATGTTTGAGATTTATAACCAAAAACTTGCCCTTTTTGCGCTTTATGGACGTTTTCATGAGCTAATGACCATAGTTTTGGGCTTCTAGGGCGATTTACAAGGAGCGTAACACGCGATACAATGCTTGAGAGTTATAACCAAAAACTTGTCGTTTTCGCTCTTTATGTTTGTTTTCATGAGCAATAGCCCATAGTTTTGGGGTTCGAGGGTGATTTACAATGACCGTAAGACCTGATACATGTTTGAGAGTTATGACCAAAAACTCGTTGTTTTCACGCTTTATGGCCATGTTCATGAGCTATTGCCCATAGTTTTGGGTTCTAGGGAGATTTAAAATGACCGGAAGACTAGATACATGTTTGAGAGGGATGACCTAAAATTCGTCGTTTTCGTGCTTTATGACCGTTTTCATGAGCTATTACCCATAGTTTTGGGCTTCTTGGGCAATTTACAATGACCGTAAGACCCGATACATGTTATATAGTTATGACCAAAAACTCGTTGTTTTCGCGCTTTATGTCCGTTTTCATGAGCTATTGCCCATAGTTTGGGCTTCTTGGGCAATTTACAATGACTGTAAAACCAAATACATGTTTGAGATTTGTGACAAAAAACTCGCTGTTTTTGCACTTTATGGCCATTTTCATGAGCTATTGACCATAGTTTGGGCGTTCTAGGGCGATTTATATAGAGCATAAGACCCGATACATGTTTGAGAGTTATGACCAAAAACTCTCCCTTTTGGCGCTTTATGGCCATTTTCATGAGCTATTGCCCATAGTTTTGGGCTTCTTGGGCGATTTACAACGAGCGAAATACCCGACACAATGCTTGAGAGTTATGACCAAAAACTCGCCATTTTGCACTTTATGGCCATTTTCATGAGCTATTGACCATATTTTGGCGGTTCTTGGGTGATTTATATAGAGCATAAAACCCGATACATGTTTGAGAGTTATGACCAAACACTCGTCGTTTTCGTGCTTAGTGGACATTTTCATGAGCTATTGCCTAGAGTTTTGGGGTTCGAGGGTAATTTACAATGACCGTAAGACCTACTACATGTTTGAGAGTTATGACCAAAACTCATCGTTTTCGCGCTTTATGGCTGTTTTCATGAGCTATTGCCCATAGTTTTGGGCTTCTTGGGCGATTTAGAACGATCGTAAGACCCAATACATGTTTGAGATTTATGACGAAAAACTCGCCGTTTTTGCGCTTTATGGCCATTTTCATGAGCTATTGTCCATAGTTTTGCGGTTCGAGGGCGATTTACAACGATCATAAGAGCCAATACTATGTTTGAGAGTTATGACCAAAAAATCGTCGTTTTCGAGCTTGATGGCCGTTTTCATGAGCTATTGCCCATAGTTTTAGGCTTCTTGGGTGATTTACAATGATCGTAAGACCAAATACATGTTTGAGATTTATGACCAAACACTCGTCGTTTTCATGCTCTATGGACATTTTCATGAGCTATTGCCTAGAGTTTGGGGTTCGAGGGTAATTTACAATGACCGTAAGACCTAATACATGTTTGAGAGTTATGACCAAAACTCATCGTTTTCGCGCTTTATGGCTGTTTTCATGAGCTATTGCCCATAGTTTTGGGCTTCTTGGCGATTTAGAACGATCATAAAACCCAATACATATTTGAGATTTCTGACAAAAAACTCGCCGTTTTTGCGCTTTATGGCCATTTTCATGAGCTATTGTCCATAGTTTTGGGGTCCGAGGGCGATTTACAATGACCATAAGACCCAATACATGTTTGAGAGTTATGACCAAAAAATCGTCGTTTTCGAGCTTTATGGCTATTCTCATGAGCTATTGCCCATAGTTTTAGGCTTCTTGGGTGATTTACAATGATCGTAAGACCAAATACATGTTTGAGATTTATAACCAAAAACTTGCCCTTTTTGCGCTTTATGGACGTTTTCATGAGCTAATGACCATAGTTTTGGGCTTCTAGGGCGATTTACAAGGAGCGTAAGACGCGATACAATGCTTGAGAGTTATAACCAAAAACTTGTCGTTTTCGCTCTTTATGTCTGTTTTCATGAGCAATAGCCCATAGTTTTGGGGTTCGAGGGTGATTTACAATGACCGTAAGACCTGATACATGTTTGAGAGTTATGACCAAAAACTCGTTGTTTTCACGCTTTATGGCCATGTTCATGAGCTATTGCCCATAGTTTTGGGTTCTAGGGAGATTTAAAATGACCGGAAGACTAGATACATGTTTGAGAGGGATGACCTAAAATTCGTCGTTTTCGTGCTTTATGACCGTTTTCATGAGCTATTACCCATAGTTTTGGGCTTCTTGGGCAATTTACAATGACCGTAAGACCCGATACATGTTATACTAGTTATGACCAAAAACTCGTTGTTTTCGCGCTTTATGTCCGTTTTCATGAGCTATTGCCCATAGTTTTGGGCTTCTTGGGCAATTTACAATGACTGTAAAACCAAATACATGTTTGAGATTTCTGACAAAAAACTCGCTGTTTTTGCACTTTATGGCCATTTTCATGAGCTATTGACCATAGTTTGGGCGTTCTAGGGCGATTTATATAGAGCATAAGACCCGATACATGTTTGAGAGTTATGACCAAAAACTCTCCCTTTTGGCGCTTTATGGCCATTTTCATGAGCTATTGCCCATAGTTTTGGGCTTCTTGGGCGATTTACAACGAGCGAAATACCCGACACAATGCTTGAGAGTTATGACCAAAAACTCGCCATTTTGCACTTTATGGCCATTTTCATGAGCTATTGACCATATTTTGGCGGGTTCTTGGGTGATTTATATAGAGCATAAAACCCGATACATGTTTGAGAGTTATGACCAAACACTCGTCGTTTTCGTGCTTAGTGGACATTTTCATGAGCTATTGCCTAGAGTTTTGGGGTTCGAGGGTAATTTACAATGACCGTAAGACCTACTACATGTTTGAGAGTTATGACCAAAACTCATCGTTTTCGCGCTTTATGGCTGTTTTCATGAGCTATTGCCCATAGTTTTGGGCTTCTTGGGCGATTTAGAACGATCGTAAGACCCAATACATGTTTGAGATTTATGACAAAAACTCGCTGTTTTTGTGCTTTATAGCCATTTTCATGAGCTATTGTCCATAGTTTTGGGGTTCGAGGGCGATTTACAACGACCATAAGATCCAATACATGTTTGAGAGTTATGACCAAAAAATCGTCGTTTTCGAGCTTTATGGCCGTTTTCATGAGCTATTGCCCATAGTTTTAGGCTTCTTGGGTGATTTACAATGATCGTAAGACCAAATACATGTTTGAGATTTATGACCAAACACTCGTCGTTTTCGTGCTCTATGGACATTTTCATGAGCTATTGCCTAGAGTTTTGGGGTTCGAGGGTAATTTACAATGACCGTAAGACCTACTACATGTTTGAGAGTTATGACCAAAACTCATCGTTTTCGCGCATTATGGCTGTTTTCATGAGCTATTGCCCATAGTTTGGGCTTCTTGGCGATTTAGAACGATCGTAAAACCCAATACATGTTTGAGATTTCTGACAAAAAACTCGCCGTTTTTGCGCTTTATGGCCTTTTTCATGAGCTATTGTCCATAGTTTTGGGGTCCGAGGGCGATTTACAACGACCATAAGACCCAATACATGTTTGAAAGTTATGACCAAAAAATCGTCTTTTTCGAGCTTTATAGCTATTCTCATGAGCTATTGCCCATAGTTTTAGGCTTCTTGGGTGATTTACAATGATCGTAAGACCAAATACATGTTGAGATTTATGACCAAAAACTTGCCCTTTTTACGCTTTATGGCCGTTTTCATGAGCTAATGACCATAGTTTTGGGCTTCTAGGGCGATTTACATGGAGCGTAAGACGCGATACAATGCTTGAGAGTTATAACCAAAAACTTGTCGTTTTCGCTCTTTATGTCTGTTTTCATGAGCAATAGCCCATAGTTTTGGGGTTCGAGGGTGATTTACAATGACCGTAAGACCTGATACATGTTTGAGAGTTATGACCAAAAACTCGTCGTTTTCACGCTTTATGGCCACGTTCATGAGCTATTGCCCATAGTTTTGGGGTTCTAGGGAGATTTAAAATGACCGTAAGACTAGATACATGTTTGAGAGGGATGACCTAAATTCGTCGTTTTCATGCTTTATGACCGTTTTCATGAGCTATTACCCATAGTTTTGGGCTTCTTGGGCAATTTACAATGACCGTAAGACCCGATACATGTTATATAGTTATGACCAAAAACTCGTTGTTTTCGCGCTTTATGTCCGTTTTCATGAGCTATTGCCCATAGTCTTGGGCTTCTTGGGCGATTTACAACGACCGTAAAACCAAATACATGTTTCAGATTTATGACAAAAAACTCGTTGTTTTTGCACTTTATGGCCATTTTCATGAGCTATTGACCATAGTTTGGGCGTTCTAGGGTGATTTATATAGAGCATAAGACCCGATACATATTTGAGAGTTATCACCAAAAACTCTCCCTTTTTGCGCTTTATGGCCATTTTCATGAGCTATTGCCCATAGTTTTGCGCTTCTTGGGCGATTTACAACGAGCGAAATACCCGACACAATGCTTGAGAGTTATGACCAAAAATGGCCGTTTTTGCACTTTATGGCCATTTTAATGAGCTATTCACCATATTTTGGGGGTTCTTGGGTGATTTATATACAGCATAAAACCCGATACATGTTTGAGAGTTATGACCAAACACTCGTCGTTTTCGTGCTTAATGGACATTTTCATGAGCTATTGCCTAGAGTTTTGGGGTTCGAGGGTAATTTACATTGACCGTAAGACCTACTACATGTTTGAGAGTTATGACCAAAACTCATCGTTTTCGCGCTTTATGGCTGTTTTCATGAGCTATTGCCCATAGTTTTGGGCTTCTCAGGCGATTTAGAACGATCGTAAGACCCAATACATGTTTGAGATTTATGACGAAAAACTCGCTGTTTTTGCGCTTTATGGCCATTTTCATGAGCTATTGTCCATAGTTTTGGGGTTCGAGGGCGATTTACAACGATCATAAGACCCAATACATGTTTGAGAGTTATGACCAAAAAATCGTCGTTTTCGAGCTTTATGGCCGTTTTCATGAGCTATTCCCCATAGTTTTAGGCTTCTTGGGTGATTTACAATGATCGTAAGACCAAATACATGTTTGAGAGTTATGACCAAACACTCGTCGTTTTCGTGCTCTATGGACATTTTCATGAGCTATTGCCTAGAGTTTGGGGTTCGAGGGTAATTTACAATGACCGTAAGACCTACTACATGTTTGAGAGTTATGACCAAAACTCATCGTTTTCGCGCTTTATGGCCGTTTTCATGAGCTATTGCCCATAGTTTTGGGCTTCTTGGGCGATTTAGAACGATCGTAAAACCCAATACATGTTTGAGATTTCTGACAAAAAACTCGCCGTTTTTGTGCTTTATAGCCATTTTCAGGAGCTATTGTCCATAGTTTTGGGGTTCGAGGGCGATTTACAACGACCATAAGATCCAATACATGTTTAAAGTTATGACCAAAAAATCGTCGTTTTCGAGCTTTATGGCCGTTCTCATGAGCTATTGCCCATAGTTTTAGGCTTCTTGGGTGATTTACAATGATCGTAAGACCAAATACATGTTTGAGATTTATGACCAAAAACTTGCCCTTTTTGCGCTTTATGGACGTTTTCATGAGCTAATGACCATAGTTTTGGGCTTCTAGGGCAATTTACAAGGAGCGTAAGACGCGATACAATGCTTGAGAGTTATAACCAAACACTTGTCGTTTTCGCTCTTTATGTCTGTTTTCATGAGCAATAGCCCATAGTTTTGGGGTTCGAGGGCGATTTACAATGACCGTAAGACCTGATACATGTTTGAGAGTTATGACCAAAAACTCGTCGTTTTCACGCTTTATGGCCATGTTCATGAGCTATTGCCCATAGTTTTGGGTTCTAGGGAGATTTCAAATGACCGTAAGACTAGATACATGTTTGTGAGTTATGACCTAAAATTCATCGTTCTTGCGCTTTATGACCGTTTTCATGAGCTATTACCCATAGTTTTGGGCTTCTTGGGCAATTTACAATGACCGTAAGACCCGATACCTGTTATATAGTTATGACAAAAAACTCGTTGTTTTCGCGCTTTATGTCCGTTTTCATCAGCTATTGCCCATAGTTTTGGGCTTCTTGGGCGATTTACAACGACCGTAAAACCAAATACATGTTTGAGATTTATGACAAAAAACTCGCTGTTTTTGCACTTTATGGCCATTTTCATGAGCTATTGACCATAGTTTGGGCGTTCTAGGGCGATTTATATAGAGCATAAGACCCGATACATGTTTGAGAGTTATGACCAAAAACTCTCCCTTTTTGCGCTTGATGGCCATTTTCATGAGCTATTGCCCATAGTTTTGCGCTTCTTGGGCGATTTACAACGAGCGAAATACCCGACACAATGCTTGAGAGTTATGACCATAAACTCGCCGTTTTTACACTTTATGGCCATTTTAATGAGCTATTGACCATATTTTGGGGGTTCTTGGGTGATTTATATAGAGCATAAAACCCGATACATGTTTGAGAGTTATGACCAAACACTCGTCGTTTTCGTGCTTAATGGACATTTTCATGAGCTATTGCCTAGAGTTTTAGGGTTCGAGGGTAATTTACATTGACCGTAAGACCGACTACATGTTTGAGAGTTATGACCAAAACTCATCGTTTTCGCGCTTTATGGCTGTTTTCATGAGCTATTGCCCATAGTTTTGGGCTTCTTGGGCGATTTAGAACGATCGTAAGACCCAATACATATTTGAGATTTATGACGAAAAACTCGCCGTTTTTGCGCTTTATGGCCATTTTCATGAGCTATTGTCCATAGTTTTGGGGTTCGAGGGCGATTTACAACGATCATAAGACCCAATACATGTTTGAGAGTTATGACCAAAAAATCGTCGTTTTCGAGAATTATGGCCGTTTTCATGAGCTATTGCCCACAGTTTTGGTGTTTGAGGGCGATTTACAACGACCGTAAGCCCTGATACATGTTTGAGAGTTATGACCAAAAAATCGTCATTTTCGCGCTTTATGGCCATCTTCATGAGCTATGGCCCATAGTTTTGGGTCCTCGAGTGATTTAAAACGACCAAAAGACTAGATACATGTTTGATACTTATGACCAAAAAATCATCGTTTTCGCGCTTTATGGCCGTTTTCATGAGCTATTGCCAATGTTTTCGGGCTTCTTGGGCTATTTACAATGACCGTAAGTCCCAATACATGTTTTAGTTTTATGACAAAAAACTCGCCGTTTTTACGCTTTATGGCCATTTTCATGAGCTATTGCCAGAGTTTTGGGGTTCGAGGGCGATTTACAACGACCGTAAGACCTGATACATGTTTGAGAGTTATGACCAAAAACTCGTTGTTTTCGTGCTTTATGGATATTTTCATGAGCTATTGCCTAGAGTTTTGGGGTTCGAGGGCAATTTATAATGACTCTAAGACCTACTACATCTTTGAGAGTTATGACCAAAAACTCATCGTTTTCGCGCTTTGTGGCCGTTTTCATGAGCTATTGCCCATAGTTTTGGGCTTCTTGGGCGATTTAGAATGACCATAAGACCTAATACATGTTTGAGATGTATGACAAAAATCTTGCCGTTTTTGCACTTTATGGCCATTTTCATGAGCTATTGTCCATAGTTTTGGGGTTCGAGGGCGATTTACAATGATCATAAGACCCAATACATGTTTGAGAGTTATGACCAAAAATCGTCGTTTTCGAGCTTTATGGTCGTTTTCATGAGCTATTGCCCACAGTTTTGGTGTTTGAGGGCGATTTACAACGACCGTAAGACCTGATACATGTTTGAGAGTTATGACCAAAAAATCGTCGTTTTCGCGCTTTATGGCCATCTTCATGAGCTATGGCCCATAGTTTTGGGTCCTCGATTTAAAACGACCAAAAGACTAGATACATGTTTGATACTGATGACCAAAAAATCATCGTTTTCGCGCTTTATGGCCGTTTTCATGAGCTATTGCCCATAGTTTCGGGCTTCTTGGGCTATTTACAACGACCGTAAGTCCCAATACATGTTTTAGATTTATGACAAAAAACTCGCCGTATTTACGCTTTACGGCCATTTTCATGAGCTATTGCCCAGAGTTTTGGGGTTCGAGGGCGATTTACAACGACCGTAAGACCTGATACATGTTTGAGAGTTATGACCAAAAACTCGTTGTTTTCGTGCTTTATGGACATTTTCATGAGCTATTTCCTAGAGTTTTGGGGTTCGAGAGCAATTTATAATGACTCTAAGACCTACTACATCTTTGAGAGTTATGACCAAAAACTCATCGTTTTCGCGCTTTGTGGCTGTTTTCATGAGCTATTGCCCATAGTTTTGTGCTTCTTGGGCGATTTGGAATGACCATAAGACCCAATACATGTTTGAGATGTTTTTGCGCTTTATGGCCATTTTCATGAGCTATTGTCCATAGTTTTGGGGTTCGAGGGTGATTTACAACGATCATAAGACCCAATACATGTTTGAGAGTTATGAACAAACTTTCGTCGTTTTCATGCTTTATGGACGTTTTCATGAGCTATTGCATAGAGTTTTGGGGTTCGAGGGCAATTTACAATGACCGTAAGACCTACTACATGTTTGAGAGTTATGACCAAAACTCATCGTTTTTGCGCTTTGTGGCAGTTTTCATGAGCTATTGCCCATAGTTTTGGGCTTCTTGGGCGATTTAGCACGACCATAAGACCCAATACATGTTTGAGATTTATGACCAAAATATTGCCATTTTTGCGTTTTATGGCCATTTTCATGAGCTATTGTCCATAGTTTTGGGGTTCGAGGGCGATTTACAACGACCATAAGCCCTGATACATGTTTGAGAGTTATGAACAAACACTCATCGTTTTCATGCTTTATGGACGTTTTCATTAGCTATTGCATTGAGTTTTGGGGTTCGAGGGCTATTTACAATGACCGTAAGACCTACTACATGTTTGAGAGTTATGACCAAAAACTCATTGTTTTTGCGCTTTATGGCTGTTTTCATGAGCTATTTCCCATAATTTTGGGCTTCTTAGGCGATCTAGAGCAACCGTAAGACCCAATACATGTTTGAGATTTATGACCAAAAGCTCGTCGTTTTTGCACTTTATGGCCATTCTCATGAGCTATTACCCACTGTATTGGGGTTCGAGGGCAATTTATAACGACCGTGATATCTGATACATGTTTGAGAGTTACGACAAAAAATTCGCCGTTTTCGCGCTTTATGGCAATTTTTATGAGCTATCGCCCATAGTTAGGGGCTTCTTGGGCGATTTACAATGACCGTAAGACCCAATACATGTTCGAGATTTATAACCAAAAACTCACATGTTTTGCGCTTTATGGCCATTTTCATGAGCTATTGACCATAGTTTTGGGGTTCTAGGGTGACTTAAAACAAGCATAAACCCCGATATAATGCTTGAGAATCATGACATAAAACTCGTCGTTTTTGCTCTTTATCGACGTTTTCATAAGCTGTTGCCCACAATTTTATGGGTTTGAGGGCGATTTGCAACGACCATAAGACCCGATACATGTTTGAGATTTATGACCAAAAACTCTCCATTTTTGCGCTTTATGGCCATTTTGATGAGCTATTGCCCATAGTTTTGGGCTTATTGGGTGATTTACAATGACCTTAAGACCCGATACAATGCTTGAGAGTTATGACCAAAAAAACTCACAGGTTTTGCGCTTTATGGCCATGTTCATTAGCTATTATCGTTTTGGGGTTCTAGGGCGATTTACAACGAGCGTAATACCCGATACAATGCTTGAGAGTCATGATCAAAAAATAGTCCTTTTTGCTCTTTATGGACGTTGTCGTGAGCTATTGCCCATAGTTTTGGGGTTCGATGGCGATTTACAACGACCATAAGAACCAATACATGTTTGAGATTTATGACCAAAAACTCATCGTTTTCGTGCTTTATGGCCATGTTCATGAGCTATTAACCATAGTTTTTGGGTTCTAGGGCGATTTACAACTACTATAAGACTAGATACATGTTTGAGAGTTATGACCAAAAATTCGGCGTTTTCGTGCTTTATGGCCGTTTTCATGAGCTATTGCCCATAGTTTTTAGCTTCTTGGGCGATTTACAAGGACCGTAAGACCAAATACATGTTTGAGATTTATGACCAAAAACTCGCCGTTTTTGCACTAGATCCACAATGTGTTGTTCAAACTTCTCAAAATATTCATATATTCGATCAATCGGCATTATATACCTAATTTTATGAACTTATTGCAGATGGGTGAAGGGAGAGAGAATAGACACATGTTTCATGAAATGCCTCTCAATTCTATGACTTCTACTATGGCAGATGAAATTCTTCCGACCGTATCATCACTGGGACTTGAAATCTTCTGTGCTTGAGAAGGAGCTTGCTCACCTTATACTAAACATGGATGACCACAGTGGATATGGAAATCCGACACGCCTCAGGTATGCGTGCCAAATTGTGAGGATAATTGATCATGAGGTAGAAGATAAGGTGCATCTGCTACTAGATGTGTGGACCGACTTCCTAGCGTACGCGGCCAACCGGTGCGGTAGGGAGTCACATGCAAGGAAGCTTAGCAGCGGTGGTGAGCTCACGACCATTGTGTGGCTTATACTCGAACACAACCGCCAAATAAATGAATTCCGAGAACATGATCAGATCCAGGTATGTGCATCTTCTATATGATGTGTTCTTTTGTTTCGTAGCGTACACCTCTCTAGTATCACTCCATCTAACACACACCATAGTCTGTATTGTATTGTAAGAATTTAGCATAAAATAATTGTATAGAATTTAACACACACCCCTTCAACTCTCATCCAACAGTGAAGTTTTTGTCTCCGTTTTGGTGTCTCTTTCATGGCGCTGCCCCATCTAGCATTCATGTAAAGGGCCTACATCTACATATTGTCGGTTTTAGGTCAGTATGAAGGCGTGGTCACCATGACAGACTCAATAAAACTGCCGAGGGGTAGATACCTCTCTTTGTGCGACTGAAGGGCCGTACTACGCTGAGGGGGCTATCTTGAGCCTGGGTCCTCCTCTCGTGCACTTTTTGCTCCAAGAAAAGTTGCCTTCTGCCCCCAAACTGCTTCGACTGTCATTGTAGATGGTACGCCATCTACCACATTTGGTGGGTTTTGCTATAGATGTGCAATTTTTTTTTTCATTTCAGTGGCCCATTTACTAAAGTGGTTTGATGCTCGATCTGCAATGGGGGCCGGCACGGGGAAGGATGGGGCGGGGGCCTCCGTGCAGAGGAGAAATAAAACTACTACTTGCCTAAACGTAAGATGTTTTGGTAGCCTAAGAATTGAGGTAGTACAACCTAGCTTACATGATATAATAATTGGTAAGATTAATTATTCTTCCATTAATTGTAGAGAATGAAAGATGTCTCTTAAACAAGTGGTTCTTCATTTAGCATAATACCTATGGTGACTATAGAACTATAAAAAATGAGTAGGTCATTAGACATATTCAGCTGTTGCCCTCACACTGCAAGGGCCACTATACTAGTTGTTATACATAATATTGACGAACGGACAAGAACACCACCCATCATACTCTGTTAACATTGTAGGGAATAGAGATGACAAAACACAATATCTAATATGGATTGTGGTCTCAAGAGTTGTAAATTTCGATGCAGTCTTTCTACTGTATGCAAAACCAACTTGTCATCATCGACACGAAGCGAAAAGAATGTTAGGCCCGTGGAACATAAGATGGTATGCTATAGAAAGTCTCGTCTTTTCTAGTCAACTCAAGTAATTGTGAAGGCTATTCTAAGGATCTAAGGTCTTATCTCTTTCTCTCTACTGACTTGTTGACCATTACGAGTCCCTTGGACTTGTCTTGGATTGATTAATTATTCCAGGTCACGTAATTAGGTACTAACCAGGAACCTCAGGTAGGACGAGCCATTAATACAACATACCACCCAAGATCCTCTAGCGATTGCAAGACCTGATCCACCTTACCATGGGCCAAAGAGGGGATCAAGTCCCACTATTCGGGTTTTATCACATTTTGAAACTAGTCCCACTATTCGGGTTTTATCACACAACACATCCAAAAAAGGTATGTCCGTACAAATACATACATGTCCCTAGTCGTTTTATAAAATTTGCAAACACAAAGCACACCTCGTAACATGTTATACATAAGATTGCGTTATAATCTTCAAGATCTTGTCAGATACATGCAGGAGCTGGAGCTGGCGCTGCCGCAGTCCTAGACTGATTGACATTAAATATCTCAAACATAAGTAGGCAGGTAGCAATTGCAATGAAGATGTGGGTGCAGAAGCATGCCGTTTTGGCAGAAAAAGCAACAAGTGCAAGTTTATCTATCGCCTCTGGAGACGCCTTATTTTTTTCTTTATTTTCCAATGTTTTCCTTAATTGAGCCTGCGTCAGAAGCCTCCATACAAGACCAGAAAGAATAGCCGCTGCTGCAAATACCAGGAACCACTTGATCAACTGGTTGGTTGCATCGACGCTGATGGAGACGATCACGAATCCGGTTACCATGAGTTTGGTCAGTCCCAATGGTGCCAGTTTAGGTGGCTCTGTGTTTTGGGTACCCCCTGCCTCCTTGGGACCGCAGCTGGCATGCATCACGCCTACGAAAACAACTATTAATGTTCCAATGATGAGGAGAAGCAACCCTTGAAGTACAAATAATTCCCACATAGCCACTGCAAGCACTATGCCGATAGTGATGATCATCAAAGAGTCATTACCGATAATAGGCCCTTGAATGTGGTCCATTTTAGTGGATGTAACAGAGGGTGTCATCCCAATATGAACTATGAACAGACCGCCAGCGCAAGAAATTATGTTGATTGTGCCCATGGTTTCGGAGAGAGCTTGCTGTATTCCATGGTTTTTACTGATCAGACCTTCGAGTGCCAAGCTTTCCAACCAAAGAAAGTGAATTCCGGTCATACAACACAAGAACTCATGTGAGCCATCATTTACGGTGTGGAACTCTTCCGTTCTATTTGGATGTCCATGTTCGTTTATCTCCATGCAGTATGAGATTATACGAAGCACTGTACAACACAGTGACAGCGCTGCAACAGGTATCAGTATATATTCTTGTGAGACGGTAAATGTTGCGACCCAGTAGGCAAGTGAAAAGAGCATAGCAGAGGAGAGGAGGGCAGTCACGTCACTGATCGCACGTTTACTCTTGGAGATGCAAGAAGTTAGCAAGGGGCCGAAACCAGTTATTATGGTAGAAGCTGATAGGATCAACATATTTCTTGGGACGTCCACCTTGCTCTTCCCCTTGACAGCGGCTGCCAGAACAACCAGCCATACCATAGTAGCCACTGCTTCGGCAAAAGTACGGGAACGGTTCGTCAATTCATCCTAAATAATGGAAGATAACTGTCAGTGTCAGTGCTTGGGAGGTCCCAGTCATACACGAGCGATGAGTGATTCATAAAATAAAATAAAAGGATTGAGTTTACGGCAGTTTTATTGCATTCTGGTGTATTGTCACAATCATGTTTGGCTAGCCGTATTTATTAGCAGGGTGAGCATATAATCTTTGCAATAAGTAGGAGACTGTGCTAAAGTCGCCTGTTTTCAACTAATAATTCTAACGTTACGAATGGAGTAGGATCCTTTTACTCCATAAAATGGTGCAAAGACAGTTCGACACATATATACAGAGGGTGCTTACCATCTTAGTAGGTATAACAGCCATCGGAGACAACTTGATCAGTGTAAGGTATGCAAACTGATCAAAGATTCTGCAAAACAGATCACACAGCACTTCCTTGAACTCGTGGTCACCGCGAGACAAAAACTTCACACTTTAAAACTGAAGAGAAATAGATGAATCACCTTTAGTTTCTTCTTTGCAAGTAAGGACGGAGAGGATAGTTCAAGTTACTTGCACGGAAGCTCGCTGATGCAGCTGCATAGATGCACCTACCGTTTTAAACTGAACGGGAAACAACAGCACGCAGAAAGAACACAAGAAGAATGGAGACCTGGGTGAAGTCAATCGTTAGGTCGTTAGGGTGGTTGAGGGTTCTGGGTTTAGATTATGACCTACTTGACGAGTGATTTGACACAATAACATGTGTAATTAGTCAAGTCGTATGTGTACGTATATGATTATAATAGTGAGGGTCTTGAGGACGTAGGCCAAGTGGATGTAAAAAATTTATTAATCGGCAAGTTGCTACTGATTTTGGTTTACCTGACGTGCAATGACCGCGACAATGTGTACCATTTTTCAGGTCATGGACGAATGAGCCACTAACAAAACGACATCATACGGACGGGTAAGCTTACGTGTTGTGATTTTTCTATACCCGGTCCTTTTGTCCCCCGGGTTTGGGTCTGCCCCCCGGTCGTCCAAATGATTTCAAACATGTATCCACTTTGTAGTGTTGAAAATATTTTGATAGGTTGTATGAACGTACCGATCACCTGTATGGTTGTCGTATTCGGGTTAGAGTGTCAGCCTTCATTTAGTCGCTATGGCTATGTAGAAGTGATATAGTTTCCACTGGAAAATTACATTATGATTATGCGAACCACTAAGAACCAGAACAATATTTGATTTAGTTTTTCTTTCCATCCAGCTCTGTTTTTCTAAGGAGTTGAATTTTTTCCTTCGCTTAACTTTTGGTCAGTCTAGCATGTCTGGAGGCAGATAAATCTATTAATTTTCGTCCCTGCTGACGGGGCTACAAGGAGATCCCATATGTACCGAAAACATGTCGAATAGATGGCAAGTTCACCATACCTAACGATTACTCAGCGTGAGGTACTACCAGTGTTTAGACGTAACAAAACGGCAGAAAACCCAATGAAGAATGGTCTCGGTGAAAAGGCGTGTTATATTGGCGAGGTGTGAACCAGTCAAACAATCCCTGTTAATACTCAACAATTTATTTATCGGAAAGTTGCTTTACAAATTTTGCCTAACGCTGCTTGTGACTAGCACTGATTGCGATCTTCCTGATGCAATTGACCGCGACAATGTGTTCAAGCTGTCATTTCTTGGACGAATGTGCCATTGAGAAAACGACATCATATGCACAGGTAAGCAAGCTTATATGTCGTGATTTTTCTATATACGCGGTACCCCAGTCCTTTGTTTTCCCTGGGTCTCGGTCTGGGTCTGCCCTTGTTCGTCTGAATGGTTTCAAACTGCTATCCACTTTGTAGTGTTGAAGAAATTTAGTTAGGTTGTTGAGACGTATGGATCAAAGGTATAGATGTCGCGTTTGGGTTGGAGTGTCAGCCTTCATTTGGTCGGTATGGCTATGTAGAAGTGATATAGGTTATACATTGTAAAATTTCGTTCCCTTTGCATATTATTTGGTTGTAACAGCACTGGCTTCAATTGTTAAAAAACGATATGACTATGGAACCACAAAGAACCAGAACCATATTTGATTTAGTTGAAGTTTCGTTTGCATTCAACACGGTTTGTCTAAAGTGAGTCTTTAACTTTTGGTGAGTCTAGCGGTCTTCATCCCTGCTGATGGGGCTACAAGGAGATCCCATATGTACTGAAAACACGGTGAATAGATCGCAGCCTCACCAGACCTAGCGATAGGCGGCGTGCGGTGCTTCCAGGGTTTAGACATAACAAGCTGGCAGAAGCTAGAATCATTTTGCCAATAGACCCAAACACGGTCGTAAGAAAACCCAACAAAGCATCGTCTCGTTGTGAAGGCATGTATATGGGTGAGGTGTGAACCAGTCAAACGCGTTACAGATCGACATCACAATCCGTGTTAATACTCAACAATATAGACCTAGTTTTTTGTAAACAACGTACTACAAGCCAGAGGTCGTTTACAACAAACCAGGTAGTTTTGTATTGATGCACTGCATGATTGGTGTGAAAATCAAAAGTCGTGTCTTGTTCGAAACAAATAATAATAATAGTAGAGTAATCATAATGTCGTTAACGTCATATGGACAGCGATCGATACCTGCCTTCTTCGTGATTGGCATTTCCAATAGCCACAAGCTGAAGGCCGAGGTCCAAAGTTTTTCTATAAAAGCTCCACAATCCTGAAACCCTGAGCATTGCTCTTTGTGCGGACATTACGGTGTGGCTCCAGAAAAAGAAACAAAAGACCAACGGTAAGTGATCAACCTTGTTCTTCTTACAACTTTCTTTGTCCGGGTGATCTTCTTAATACATCATAATACCATTACTACTTACGAGCATCTCTAATTGTAAACCAAATCAAACTTTCTTCTTATTTATGTGTCCATAATTATCTTGGCCATCGTCCTTGTTTGCTCTCATTTGGTCCGGTAGAAGCGATTACAGGCAGAGAGTGTGCCGTTGGCCACCTTGGCTGCAGGCTCCACCAGCCAAAACCGTGTCACTACGTCCATCTCCGCGTCGTTCTTGTCATGGCGCATAGTGCATTTCGCCCTATGGCACGTACTATGACACGTGCCCAAGCTCTTCCAATGGGACAGCACATCGCCTCTCTTCCAATGGAACAGCACATTCAAGGCTTGCCCCCGCTCCCTCGGTCTAGGTGCCGCCCATGCCCTTTCATGGTCATGTCACCGGTCCACAGCATGTAGTAGTAAACAGCCAGAAACCGTGAGCCACGCTCCCCTCGCTCCATACTGAAATCAGCAAGGCTGTTTAATGGTCGCCAACTCCCAAGCACCAGCAGTAATGGCGAAACTTCCTATAAACCGGACCTCCAGTGTAGGTGCTTCCCCTGCCTCGACATCAGCCTACGTGTAGTCCATTGCATGAAGGCCAGCCACTGCCTCCTCGGCCATAGCCACCAGCATAGCACGCGCTTTTGTCGGGACAATAGTCTCACCACTCATCCCCATAAGCCAGCTTGATGCCGCCGCACTTGCAGGATGTCCCGCCCAAAGCAGCCTCACCTTCGTGGCTAGATCGCTCGTACTTCTTGAAGAAACCCCCTTCTTTGTCGCTGAAACTCAACATAGAAAATGCGTTTCATAGATTATCATGGAAATTATTTTCATTGGCGAGTTGACCTATGAAATTTGGCCCCCTTTTTATGACTTGGAGGTGATACCCCTTCCTCTGCATCAAACGATGCACACATCCTTATTTATTTATTACTGAATATAGCCTTACAAGAAAATCTAGAGATTATCCTGTAGAGCTGTCGTAACACCTACAACCTTGGTGAAGGAAGTGGCAATCTCGGGGACGTCGCCCTAAGTCACCGGCATAAAACCTCCTTGGGTGACCTGGGAGCATACACCGCTCCAAAAGTCACCGGCGCCCTCTTCCGCCAACCCATATTCAAAATATGGGTCAAAGTAATTACCTTGCCAGGCCTGTCATCGATGCCACCATGACATCAGACATCGCCATAGCCGAGACTATGCTACGCCATGCCGCCGAGACCCGCTGTCATCTACATGGTAGATGGAACGATGTTCCACCTTCTCGAGCACCACAATTTTCCACTGGTCTCACAAAAAAAGAACTGACTCCACACACACATTGCCCCTAGTAGGAGAAAACGACGCTAAGCCCGTCAATGTTCCACCCATAGAACGGATCTTGGGTTTCCCTTGGAGAGATTTGGGCCAGAGCTCAAACTGCACCATAGACGCCTTAAAAAAATTTAAGACGTCTCCCTCGTCAGCCCCAGCCGGCACCAGAGCCTCATCCTCTCCCTGTTACGGAATCTGGTCAGCAAGTTGACACCTTTGCCTACCGTTGTTCGTCATCTAGGCCATACCCATCTTCCAAATTATGGCCATAAATGCTCGTGTGTACAGTGGCAAGAGTTCGTTCGTCAGCGAAAATGCAGCCCAAAAATACAACTTTAGGCGGTTCATGTCTAGTCATTTGGCACCAGGTTTGCAGCCCAAAAATGCACGAGGGAAAAATCTTGCAGGACGTATTGTTGCTTTCTAGTCTCCCTTTCCCATCAATGAGGGAGCCCCGAGATCAATTTGAGGTGTCGGTCAGCTTCTGGATCACCAATATGTCTGCGATGAAATTCTGGACCGACCAAGGAAAATTCAGCTGCTTGTTCCTAGTTATTTTAAAGCAATGCACGGTAAGAAAAATTATAGTCAAATCGGCTTTTGGACAATGATAAATAGAGGAGACATCTCAACCATCAATTCTCCATATTCAACTTCATTGTGATCTACCTGATGTGACCTCTCACTGTCAGAATTTACATGCTTTATATCCTGGAACTTGGCGTCATATTTATCACTGGGGAGATCCTCCAAAATTTCATCACAGTCATATCCAAGAAGTTCAGTCTCACCATTGAGATCTTGATGGATCACCTCCGTGGAGAAGCCACCTTCCGCATCCCATTATTCTTCCCCCCTCTTCAATTTCTTTCATATTAATGCCACCCATTAATGGATGCTCACTCTCTATCAGGCCGTCAACAAAGTAAACATCGTCTTCTTCCATGTGGATTGCTACTTCAGCATCCCAGTCCTCCTAAGTTGGCCATTACTCTATGGTGACATCCATGGCAGGAGCCGTATTTGCTTCTAATCTTTTATTTGGACATCACCAATCCCTGACAAGGTATTTCTTGCCACAATTGAAGCAGTCACCTCTCTTTCCTATTTCTTCCATGAATTGTTGTTAATCTTCTTCATCTCGTCTTCTTTGACCCCCCCCCCCCTCCCCCGAATAGCTACCCTCACTCGGGAACCACCTTTTAGCTCTTTTCCAATTCCCATTTACCTTTTCGCAGGATCTTAGTGGATGCTTCTTATTGACGAATAACGCATCCTCCTCACCCTGCTTTTTCAATGTGATCAAGCCAGAATCTTTGGTTAATGCTTGTTGATAGCCAACAAATTATACAGATCAAACAAGGATGGTTTCAGAGTCCATCCTCTTACTTCCAACATGAACCAATTGTACTTGGGTATTGGGACATTGATTATGATCCTTCTCATCCTTGCCTCACTAATCTTCTCCTCAGGATCAAGTTCGGATACCTCATGACAAATATTGTGAACATTTGTTTAGTGATCACTAATTCTTAGAGTGCCTTGTGACATATTTGCAAGCCCATATTCGAGGAGCTAGCGTCGCTCCACACTCTTGTTTGAGAACTTATTTGCGAATGTATCCCAAGCAGCCTTTTGTGTCACTGCATCTCGAATTTGCTCCAGCTAGGTCCTCCTCAGTTGGGGTCTTCAATACGAACATAGCCTTGCCCATCTCAATGCGCCACTTACGCAAGGCTTTTGCATTCTACGGAGGCATAGTCTAAGTGCCTGCAATGATCTCCAATAGGTCATGCCCCTATAAGTATGGCTCCATGTAGGTCTGCCATATATCCATAGTTATGGCTGTTTTGCCTCTTCATGACACAACTCACACTCATGAAATCTGCCATATGAACTGATGTTAGGTGTCCTTCGCTTACCCCGGGAGTAGCAATCTTCACAACCCCATAGTGTGTTCCCGTAGAGTCTCCCCTTGGCACCTCCTACTGAATGCAAACAATGTAAGCGTATAACGCTTACCAAAGACTGCACAGACCAATGTAAGTGCCCATCACCCACCCCTGACTCCTCCCTACATTCCATTACTGCCTTCTTGTGTGCCGCGTCGAAGGTGCCGAGGATGATGCGCTCGCCGCCGCCGCCACAAACTCGGTTGTAGTAATTGCTGGCGGGCGCACCCCGCGATAGCCGGAGGAGTTCCAGCAGCGTGGCGCTATCTCGACGCGGCGAAAGTGGTGCGGTGGCGGGCGCTGGAGGGACAGTTGGGCGGCAGATGGTGAGAAAGAAGAGGAAAAGAAGATGAATCTTCAGCGACGGTTGATGTGCATGCGCTCGGGTGTTATACCGCGTGCTAGAGGCGGCGCAGCAAATTTAGCACGCGGTATTTTCACGCGTCTGCTGGAGCGCCTCGACCGCCTGCTCAAATCTTTGGTTTTTACCGTGCACGCGTATTAGCGCATATGTTGGAGATGCTCTAACAAAGATGGCAGAAGCTAGTGTATGATGTTGGAAATAGATCGAAACATAATGACACAGTCGTAGGAAAACCCAACAAAGAATGGTGTCTTTGTAAGGCGTGTTATATTGGGTGAGGTGTGAACCAGTCAAACAAACCGTGTTAATACTCAACAACATAGACCTAGTTTTTGTAAACCAGAGGTACAAGCCAGAGCACGTTGCTGCATGATTGGTGTGAAAAGTCACAAGTCGTGTAATAATAATGTCGTTAACGTCATATGGACATCGATCGATACCTGCCTTGTTCATGGTTGGATCCAAGAATTGACATTTCCAATAGCTATATATAAGCTCATTTCCAAGGTTGTTCTATGAAAGATCCACAATCCTGAAACTCTGGGTATTCCTCTTACGGGAAGCAAAGGGAAGCAAAGGACATTACCGTAAATTCTCAGCCTTGTTCTTCTTAAAACTTTCTTTGTGCGGGGGACCTTGTTCATACTTGATAATACTAGTACTACTTACGAGCAGCTATGTTTGTGCGAGGATCCTCTTCACTAGAATTATTTTCATTGGCGAGTTGTCCTATGAAATTTAGCCCCTTTTCTTTTCGAATTAGAGGTGATGACCCTGTATCTGTATCAAACGATGCACACATTCTTTATTGCTGAACATAGCCTTACAAGAAAATCCAGAGATCAACCCGAAGCCACCTCACTAATGACAGCTATCGCAACACCTAAAACCTTGATGAAGGAAGTGGCCATGTCGGGGTCATCGCCCTAACCTCAGACATGCGCACATAGTCATAAAACTGGATGCCTCACCAAACCTCCATGAGGCAACCTGGGAGCATAAACCACTACAGAAGCCACAAGCGGCAGCATCTTCTGCCGACCCATATTTAGGATATGGGCTACAGTAATGAACTTGCTAGCTCTGTCTTCAACGCTACCACGATATCAGACATCGCCACAGCCGAGACTGTGCTACGCCATGCCGCCGAGACCCGCCGTCATCGACAATGGCATGCAGCTCCACCTCCTTGAACTCCACAGTTTTCCACTGGTCTCACAACAAAGGTATGACTCCACACATACATTGCCCCTAAGGGAAAACAACGCTAAGTGCCGTCAACGTCTGACCTAGAGAATGGATCTTGGGTTTCCCTTGAAGAGTAATATATATTACTCTCCATGTACGGATATTCTTATTGACCTAGCACACCTCCGCGAGCCACCCCACCACGGAGATAGGCCAGGCGCAAGGCGCCTATTGGAGGATATTGAGAACCAGATCTAGTCGAGGTGGTTGGAGTTGTGCCAGGAGAATAGCCAAACTTGTCGAGATCTGTTAGAGGAAGGCTCCACCGCCGGATGCAACATGGGATTTCGCCGGCCACATAGGACAGAAGAGGCTAAGGGGTTGGAGAGAAAGGGAGGGCCTGATGTGGTCGGTGTCTTGGGGCTCCCCTCCTGTCGTCCTAAAGGATGGCGTGAGGGACAGGTGAAGGGCATTATCATCTCCCTCTGACGGAATCTCGCCGGCAAATCGATGCCTTGCCTACTGTTGGTCGTCATCTATGCCATGCCCATCTTCCAAATTATGCCCATACACGCTCCTGTGTACACCAATAAGAAGGTGGCACAACGGCGAGAGTGCTTAACAAAGAAACTACTTTAGGTGCTTCATGTCTAGTCATTTGGCGTCGTATTTGCAGCCCAAAAATGTACGAGGGCTAAATCTTGTAGGGCGTAGCATTCCTTTCCATTCTCCCTTTTCCATCAACGATGGAGCCTGAGCTCAATTTGAGGTGTCTGTCAGCTTCTGGATAGGCAGTGTGGCTGCGACGAAATTTTGGACCTACCAAAATTGAGTTGCTTGTTCCTAGTTCTTTTAAAGCAATGAACGGTAAGGAAAATCATAGTCAAGTCGGCTTTTGCAATATGATAAATAGAGGCTATGGATAGATTCACCAAGCTATAGGCATGTTACATGCTTTATATCCTGAAACTTGGTGTCCTCTTTATCATTGGGGAGAGCCTCAAAAATTTCATCACAGTCATATCCAAGAACTTCAATCTCACCATTGAGATCTTTATTGATCACCTCCATGTAGAAGCCACCTTCTACATCCCATTCTTCTTCTTCCTCTTTGATTTCTTTCGTATTATTGCCACCCATTAATGGATGCTGACTATGTATCAAGTCTTCAACAAAGTAAACCTCAACGTCTTCCATGTGAAATGATGCTTCAGCATCCCACTCATCCTCACGTGGGCATTCCTCTATTGGAGACATCCATGGCAGTAGCCGTATTTCCTTATAAGCTCTTATTTGGACTTCAGCACCCCCCCCCCCCGAAAATCTGATCTCAGTTGGGAACCACCCTTCACCTCTTGTCCACTTCTCATTTGACTTTTCTCGGGATCTTAATAGACTCTTGTTATTGACAAAGAGTGTCTCCTCCTCACCCTGCTTTTTCAATGTGATCTTGCCCCAATCCTTGGCTAATGCTTCTTGATAGCCATCATATTCTCTAGATCAAACAAGGATGGTTGCATAATCCATCTGCTTAATTCAATCATAAACCCATTGTACTCGGGTATTAGGACATGGATTATGATCCTTCTCATCCTTCCCTCCCTAACCATCTCCTCAGGATCAAGTTGGGATATCTGATGAAAAATATTGTTAACTTTTGTTAAAATACTCACTAATGAATAGAGTGCCTTATGTGCAAGCCCATTTTCCAGGAGCTATAGTCATGCCACACTCTTCTTTGAAAAGAGCTTTTCCAATGTATCCCAAGAAGCCTTGGTTGTGTCTGCATCTCGAATATTCTCCGCTAGGTCCTCCTCCATCGTGCTCTTTAGTACGAATATAGCCTTGCCCGCCTCAATGCGCCACTTCCTCAATGCTTCCGCATTCTCTGTATGAGTAGTCTCGATGCCCGCGATGATCTCCAATAGGTCATTCCCATATAATTATGACACCATGCATGTCTATCAATAGCCATAGTTGTGGCTATTTAGCCTCTTCAAGCCACTACACGCACTCATGAGATTTGCAATCTCAATTGATGTTAGGCATCCATCACTTACTCCCAGACTAGCAATCTTCGTAGATTCATAATATTCTCCGGTAGATTATCCCCTTAGTGCCACCTAGTGACTTCAAACAATGTAAGAATCCAACACTTACCAAAGACTTCACATACCAATGTAAGTGCCTAGCACCCGCCCCTCACTCCTCCCTACGTTCCCTGACTACCTGCTCTGTTACCACTTGTACGGAATTCAGTTTGTCCCTATACTCACTACTTGGTGACCTTCACACTATTGGGAGGTAACACTCTCATAATGTGGGATAAGTCAACCATTTATTTGATACTTCAAACTTGGTACAAATATACAGGGGTCACTTCTCTACACTATGGCCATCTCATGTCCATCCCTAACTCTTATGGTAGCTCCTACAGCTCTCTACTTTCTTTCTTCTAGCTTGTAGGTTTTAGCTTCTAGCTTGGTTACATTGGAGGGGTGGCACCCTATTTATTCTTATACTAGGACCTTAGATTGTTGCCATGTCACAATCCATACCCTACACCACTATTCTATAATATTCAACACCCTCTAGATATTTCAAAATACACTAAATATGTTATTCTAGAATATTACAACTTCTAGACTTGTCTCTAACTATCTTCTACCTTCATAATTGTTGGAGGTTGTGGAACCTTCTCAAATATCCTCATGTATAATACCCCACATTCTTCTTGAAGATTCCATAAACTTTCTCAATCCAGAATATTCGTTAATATTCTGAAGTATGCATTGCTTATTCTCAACAACGTAACAAAATTATGTTCCTATAATACACACAAAATTTGTAAGCCTCTTCAACCATTCTTGCTCGCACATACAATGGGTCCTTCTTTTACACTGACAAATAGATGACCATCAGATCCTCAAGCTTTTTATCCTTTAATCAATAGTCATTTACGCACGGCTCGTCGATGTTCATGATGCTGCATAATAACTCGATGAACTTTTTTTCCTATACCATACACTTATGTACATAGTTGACAATATTGGATATAAAAAATAGTCTAATGGGTCAAACCAAATATAAAGATACCATACACCTTGACCTGAAGAGTAAATTAGAAGTACTAAATACACCTTTTTGGCTTTTCTACGAGCACAATTAATTACATTGATATTATATATATACATCATTTGTGAACGCAAAAGTCCACTTTGATTATTCTCCGCAAATATAGTACTTATTCACACTAAGAGAAATGTTTACTAATACTCTTTCTCTCTCCCGGGTCCTTTTTGTTAAGCTAATGAGAACTCGGGACATTCTTCAACTGGCACTGTCATCTTTGGTGGTGTACGGCAGCTGCTATCTCACTTTTCAAGAGGAATATTCATCCCGTGCCATCAATGCCTATAAGTATTTAGCCGATGACGTATTTCCTTGGGTCATTTACTCCACTAGTGTTGTGAAGCTATGTCTGGTGGCATCATATGTGTTCTATGGAAAGCTGCCAACACTTCCTGGTATTAGCACCTACATTGGCACAGCTGTTGATGTGCTGGCATGTTTTGTGTCGTTGCTCCGCATCAACTTTAGGTACTTCTGTCTGGCCATTTTTCCTTTCTTGGCGATTTCCTTCATCTGTGTGTTGTGCATGAGGGACATGTCCGGAGGCAGTGGCAGTGGTACTGATAATGTCAAGACAAAAAGAATGGCAAAAAAACATAATGGCAAGAAAACCACAGTGATGCTCAAGAACTTTTACATGGTAGAACTCCTACGTGATGGCTTGAAAACAAGAGTGATGCCTGAGGGGTTCAACATGGCAGTACTCATGGCTCCGCACTTGATACTATCCCTCTTCGGGATGGTTGGAGATCCAGATCATGACGGGAATACTTATGACATCTCCAATTTGTGTTTGTTCTTGACCTGCATGCTGCAAGAGCTAACGCTTATAATGATGAGATTGCCCGATACAATATCTCGTGCCACAGCACCAGCGTCTGAGTTGCTCTACAAGGCCTCACTTGTGGTACTTCTGTTGACGGCACATATAATGGTGATCAACGGTTTTGGCAACAAAGTGCTCCTGCTCCTACTGCCCGAAGTTGTTCCTCCGCTCCTATGGTTTAGCATACACCTTGACCGTCGTAGACCTATCATCAACATTCAAAAGATAATGGATAGTGAGTACTTTGTTTTGATGCCAGTGGTAATTGCTATTTGTGGGTACATAAAGGTAGTCTCCAAGGATGGATTATTTATCTCTAGGCTCAACTGGGCCAGCATGTCATGTTTTGTCTCAGGGGTAATGACCTACATATTACTTCTCACGCTACGTCTATGGCCGGAAGAGGTCGGAATGGCCACCCTATCTTCCGAAGAGGTTCTGAATCTACTTACGTTTTGGGGGAAAGTTTTGTTGCAAGCAACTGTTGGGCTGCTTGCATTTGCTGTGTTGGCGTGCGTAGCTAAAGGCAATAGCTGGTTCTTAACTGTGTTTTCTCAATGATACTCCTTCATACCACACTGCTTTGTAAAGTTCAAACAGAAACATAATATTATACTTCTCACATTCTATGTGTGGTGATGTTAGTATCTCTTGGATTATTAGACTTAACAAGCACAATGACCCTCGCAAACGCAAGGGCATCGCCTTTGTTTTTGACAGATACATTCATTGTTCCATAGAATTCTGGTATATCAGTACAGAAATACGATTACATAGCCTTGTCACATTAGTGAAAGTTGTTGGTATGCACTTCAATGGTTGGATGCAACAAGAGAGGGCGGACATGTGGTTCTTTTGAGGACCATTGTGTTGCCTCGATATTTTAAAAATGTTCTTTCGAGGACCATTGTGCTGCCTCAGTATTTTAAAAGTAGCAGGTTTAAGTTGAAGATCATTAATTCATGCACATGCTCTCAGTGAAAGGTCAGTTAGTTGTCATGTTTTCTCTTTTTAGTTAATATAGTTTGGGTGCATCCTTAAATTTCTTTTTTGTTGATATCACGTATGATAAATATAGTATGTCAATATATTCGGGTGTGAACATATTTACTGATGCGGAATATGATATCTAAAACATAGAACATTATAGGTACGATAACTAAATAATGAGAATTTTCAATTGACCTCATCACATATTTTTTTATCTCATTTACTATGGTCCTAAGTAATATCCATGATGATTTAACCATCCAATTGAAAATACATGACATTTTAGACATGGTCATGGTCCTGATAATGCAATTTTGACAATTATTCTACATAGATGCAATCCATAACCAAGTTACACTCAATGAAAATTTGTGTTTCAAATTAGTGCGGTGGTAGAAAAATGCAACTTTTTTATTTTTCTGAGAATATCTTTTCCTACGAAACTATATTTTTCAGCTCTTGGGACCTAACAGATGCGTATGTAGATCTTTACATTGATCTAATTTAATCAAGCGTAATTTCCACAATCAAATTGTGCTAAGGTTAGGAAAAATTCAAAGAATTTTAGTTATATGAGATACTCTTAGTCCTCATTGCACCGATGCATTCGTGCTTGACTTCATTATGTCTGTTTTAACCTAGTTTTAGCATTTTTTTAGTTATACAATTTAGCTTATTCTTTCACCATAGGTTATAACTTCCTCCTACGTTGAATCTAGTTTCTAGACCCATATATTTTGTGGTTTATATTATAATATTAGCTACGAAAAGTAAAATCTTACATGCTAGAGAATTGATGGAGCGGGCAGTTGAACGAAGGCAACCACAACCAGCTTTATTAGCTACCATGAGATTTAAAAGAACTATGTCCCTCTTCCTTGTAGATTTGGTTCATATTGATATTTAAAAGGTCAGGTATAAAATCAACACATGCGCACATTATTTTTGGGAACGTTGTCCAAGAACTTTCACCTCCATGCACGTCCTATGCTAAATTTTTATCCATATTATTTTACCTTGATGTTGTATTATGAGCTATTTTTCAAAGAATATAATATTGTGTATTATCTTCGTAGATCAAGAAAAGGATGTATCCACCTTCCACCTCATATATCTGTTCGCCTCTATTTTGACATTTATTTGAAGGGAGTATAAGGATGTAGTAGGTTTGTAATGTACTACTTCATATTAGCTTTCATACATAGAGGATTGTCTTATCATTTAATAATCACCATGTTAGATATATTATCATGCTTAATAAGCCAAAAAAGGAACATTGGACATTCATATATTATCACCGCTCTATCACCAACAGAAAGAGATAGTTCAAGCCATTGGAGCTTGATTGAGGAGGCAAAGACGATGATCAGTCTTCTTCTAGAGATATTTGTGACTAGGGTTGCTCGGGTGAGTAATAAAGTGGCGCATGATTTAGCACAATTAGGAAAGCGTGAGTGTGGTGTTTTGCACGGGGCAGTACCTCCCCGCGTGTTGGACTCCCCAGTGCTTTTTTGTAATACAGTTATTTCCTGATTAATAAAACTCACCCATTCTCAAAAAAAGTAAAGCATGCTAACTTACTAAGACGAAGGTTGAATGCCTCCAAGAAGTCTTAGGAAATGCAAAGCTCTACCTTCCTTTTCAATTCTTTTTATTTTACCAAGATCAGGACTTTTAAGTATTCTTCTCTCGGTGTAGCACACTATCCAATAGTTACCTCTTAAAGGCTCACACTTGCAGTTTTTTGTTGCAAGGCATGAAGCTCTCTAGCAAGCTGACAGGATGGCCCCAAACTTGGTCGAGGAACATTAACGAGGGGAGACCTCAACAATGTATGTTCTTGTCGACTTAATGTTTCGTGGAAAAGGAGAGCGATGGGGACTTCGTCGGTTTAATAGACAAACAGGGGAGGCGATTTACCCAGGTCCAGCCCTCGTAGAGGAAACCATACTTCCTGCTTGTCTGCTCGTATTATCATTGGAGAGTACAAACTCGTTTTGTCGACTAGATGCGATCTCGCCAAGAGAGAGGTTTTGTGATGTCTATTGTCTAGATCTATTGTGGGTTATCCGATGTATTGTCTCCTCCCCCGCAGTTGCGTGCTCGTGTGGCCTTCCCAGCGGCGTCGAGATCCCCCGCTGATGCATGCTCGGTGCCGACTGCATCCCCCGCGGCTGATTGCTCAGTGCATGTGGCCTCCCCCCGGCTGCGTTCTCGGCATCGGCATCCTCTCCCATGGATGGGTGCTCGCACGATGGTGTCCTCCGCAGCTGCGTGCTTGGCGCCGACGGCCTCTACCGCTGGTCTTGGTGGTGCCAACCTGGCGTGAGTTGCTTCTGATGGTGGTTTGAGAGAGAGATTCTATGGTGGAGAGTGCTCGTGAGGGGATTCTGTGGCGCACCGATTTTGCATTTTTGTGGCGCATATGGGATGCGCTACTATTACCTCGGCATTAAATTTTATTTCTGTGGCGCATATTGATAGATTTCTGTGGCGCATATTGCCAATATGCGCCACAAATTTTTTTTCCATTTCTTTTAAAAAAGCGGGCCATATCTCAAATTTCTGTGGCGAGTATTGATTTTTTTTCATATTTCAAAAAAAGCGGGCCAGGTCTAGATCTAGCATCCGCCTGAATTTTTTGAGGCCTTGTCCGTGGTCAGATGTTGGGTTTACTTGAGGAGGGATAGGCCAGAGGTAGGGGGTTAGCGGAGGTGGGTGGAGGAGGGTGTCGTCAGAGGTAGGTGGAGGAGGAGGCCACTGGAGGAGGTGGTGGTTGTCGGAGGAGTCGTCGTTTGGAGGTCGCTAGAGGTGTTCGTCGGAGGAGTAGGTCGTCGGAGGAGGAGGTGGTGGTCGTCGTTCTCATCGTCGGAGAAGGAGGAGGCCATGCCCGGAGGTAGTCATTGTTGGAGGAGGAGTAGAAGGAGGTCTCTAAGGTGGAGGAGGAGGATTTCATGGCAGATGGAGGAGAAGGGGAGGGAGGGGAAGAGGAGGAGAAGGAGAGGGGATGTGGCGGGAGGAGAATAGGAGGAGAAGGAGAGGAGAAGTGGAGGGATGAGAAGAGTGGAGGATAGGAGGAGTAAAGGATAAAAGTGTAAAAAAGAGGTCGAAGGGGTGCCAACGGGATTCAAAATTCGAATCCCGCCCAGCTATTCTGTGGCGCAAATTGGAGATATGCGCCACAAAATTGTCTCCCCCTTTTTTTGTAGGAATTATTTTTCTTTATGTCATAACTTTTTACTCTTTTGAAAATTTACGATTATGTAAAATCCAGATCGACCTTTGATTGTTGAAATTGAGTAGGAAATTTCGAGACGATCCGTTTTGATATGTTAAACATTTTTTCCGACATCGTATGCAAAAATTATGGCCGTTTTACCATGTCATGACCTTTTTTGTAAAATACATTGAAATTCATGTTTTTCCATTTTTCCTACAACTATACCCCAAAATATAACTACATCTCAAAGGATTATTTATTTTGAAGTTTTTATCATTTCCACCAAACCCACATAGAAATGATCCAAAGATGCCCACCAGGCACGTACGTGCGGGTGGAAAACGAAGTTATACCATTACACATTAGTTCATAATGGAGCCCACAAAACATATATATACAAAAACGACTCCACAAGTTAAGAATACAAATATACAGTACAAAGATCCAAATCACCTTGAAAATGATACAATATCCGAGTATAGACAAGATGCAAATTGAGCTAAGAGCCCTGAAGAATAATCAATGATGTCCATAACCCTGTCCAGGCCAAACCGTAAGGGTAACCCTGCTAACGTCGTCAAACTCATACCTTTCAAAAAAAGGGTGCCGGCAAAGGGCAAAGGAACAGGGAGCGGTCAGTATTGAGGCCAATACTCGACGAGTCTTAGAATTCGATGGCTCTCACCTATATAGGTATGGTGGACTGAAGCGGAAGCGAAGTATGCACTACATAACCTATAGAGACTCGATACAACTGTCAGCTAACAGAGAGGAATAATAAAGACCTATTCGGATCCAACCTGATACTAACACCAAACAGATGCATCCCGGTATTCCCCCCTCAAGACCAAACAAGGAAGTCCTTCCGAGGAAACTCACATAGTTGGCAGTTTTATTAACCATCCATGAAGTTGCCATAATTACTAGTCAGATATAGATGATATAAGGCATTACGATATCCCAAGATGTTGGAACTTTTAATTAACCAGTCTATTGTAGTTGCAGTACTTACTAGGCAAATATAGATAACATGAGACACCCCAATTCCATCATTTGTTGGCAGTTTTATTATCCATTCCATTCTAGTGGAGCTGATTACTAGTCATGCCAAAGTCGATTTTTATAGTACTACTTTAGTTATAGTTGTCTATGGTCGAGACACTGTTCTCCAAGTAGTCCATAACCGCGGACACGGATTTTTGAAAAGATTTACCCTGCAGGGGTGCACAAATAGCAACACACGCACGATCAACCTCAAAAAACCAAATAAAACGCAATAAGGCCTCACGACAAAGCATTCAAATGATTCAAAAATTATTTAGGGGACCATCCCACTAAGCTACCCGCAACTAAGTAGGCAGGCTCCTAGACGGACCTAGAGTTCGCGACAATGGTTGTAAATGACTGGGAACCCGAAAGTGTGTCTGGGCTTGTCGATACCGCATAAATATTCCGCATTTGTTCCAAAACCGCACAGTAATAAATGCTCCCCACGAGGAACAATGGTTAATAAAACAATAAAGAATGCCATAAGTACATTATAGTAATAACATCCTAAACTAGTTTGTGGCCCCAAGAAATAAGAGGTGAATCAAGCTCATGCTAAGGGGATTCATGGTCTCACATGCAGATAGTGCGATTGTTAAGGAACATGCATCAAGTATTCAGGTATTATGTGGACACAAGTTGGAGGGTAAAAACTAGATCTCAACTATTACCCACCGGTGCACTTTATTAGTTATATTTATTCCCAACATTTTAATTATCCAGTTTTAATTATAATCATGATCATCTCCAAAGTTAAGCAGGTGCGAACCTTCCAACATATGTGGAACTCGAAGACTCGAAGCAGCACCTGAGCAAGCAATTACGACTCGCAAGGCCAATTGTCTACCAAACAATAGAAAATAGGTGGTGTCCAAGGCAATGTAGGTTGCAAGGAATATAAATGGTATGGAAACTAAAGGATTGCAACACGGATAGGAATAGATCAATAAGAGGAAGTAAAGACTATAATACAAAAATAGGTAGAAATGGGGAGAATGCTCCCTGAGAAACATAGCCGAAGATACATTATCCAAAGGACTTGTCGACACTCACATCAACTCAACAAACTAATCCGTTAAGATGCAAAGCACTAAAATAACACTGGATGCACTATTTTATACTAAGGCAGAAGATCCGGCATGATGTAGGTATGATGCATGACATGGCAGAGATGCGATGAAGCTAGGCAATATTATGTGGAATCGGGATCCCAACAATTTAGTTGGTTCATGTCGTTTAGTTACCCTGCAATTTAATTGTTTACTTAACAAGGAAACACATGGCATCAGTTCGCTACACAAATTTAAATGGAGTCAAGATAAGACAAATATAACCTGCATAGTCTCCATATTTAATTATTAGGTGAGTCGACAAAACATACCCAAATGCCAAAATATGAGTGCAAACATGTACAGTTTCATATACATCGAGATATATATGGCATCTATAAAAATAGGGGCTCAGAATGGGTCACTCATTGGGGTTTGGCTCCGGGGTCTTGGGGTGCAGAAACAGGGCCTTCGGATCATTGGGATCAGGTCTTCGGGTTCCGTGAAGGATGTTCCATGTCGAAGGCCTTGTTAGTCTCAGTTTCATTCTTTGACCATGATCTTGGATTGGCACCAATCCGGTCCTCGAATGGTGTGGGTTCTGGGGAGTGGAACAATATCGTGGACAAACTTGGATGGGCATCGACATCGGTACATGGATCCTCACAACATCTCGGCGTTGGTCCTTGTCAGATCAGCTGGCTTTGGGAGGCTAACGACGATTTGCTGGAGCAGACGGCCACGAGAGGCTAGCACGAACTAGGGACCTGCACGGGAACATGCAAAAGAGCACACATGCATGAACCCCCAAATGAAACTCACGTGCGGATGTCGCCTAGGATAGTTGGAGGTGTGCGGAGGCGAGCTCGAGAAGGGGCTCACGGTGGGTAGAATTCGGGGCCTGAGGCCAAGGCGGTGGCTCGAGGGGACCGACGAGGAACTGGGCGAGGTCACAGGGCTAATGGCAAAGGTGGGCCCCACGTCAAGTGGCTGCGAGCTTGATCTCACGCGAGGCAGATGGGCTGCAGTGGAGTACGGGGAGGCGATGCCTGCCCGTCCGCCGCCGGAGACGCGGGATGACGTCCAGGCGGCAGGGCAGCGCCGGACAGGGAGGGGCGCTGTGAGATCCAAGCACATGGCTTAATAGGATTGATAGGATACTCATACCAACAAGTTGAAATTTCTTTTTCGGATGCTCATTCTAAATTAACTATAGAGGCTAAGCGTGCTTGGCATAGAGAAATTCTAGGATGGCTGACCGACCGGGAAGTGGGTACCCAGTGTGCACGAGTAAGGACAAAGTGCACAGAAAATACTTGTGTTGATATGTGGGGCTACTCTAGAGATCCTATTAAGCTGCCAGGAATGACACCCTCAGGCCCAGTGGACAGGGTATTACAAGTGGTATCAGAGCCGATTCTCGCGGTTAAACGGGTGTGTGCGGGTCAGTGGCGGTACATATGGAGCATGGTGCGTGTGGCCCGGAGTGGACCCGACATGGCACATGTGCCGGCACTAGACGCACAGACGCGTGCCAAGAGGGAACGTTCCTGGGGTGTGCTTGATCGATGAGGGCATCGATCTTCTAAAGGGTGGGTGTATTTGAGATCCAGGCACATGGCTTAATAAGATTGATAAGATACTCATACGAACAAGTTGCAACTTATTTTTCGGAAGCTCATTCTAAAGGAACTCTAAGACTAGTGTATGTCTCTAGGTCCAGTCTAGAGATCCTATTAAGCTGCTAGGAGTGACACCCCTGGGGCCCAATGGACGGGGTGTTAGTGGTGCCCTAGCGGGGCACCGTAGACGAGCTTGGGCTGGACTATGGTGGAGATCGACTGTGGCGCAAGGACGAGGGTGGCTAGTGCCGTGCGGTGGCGCTGCAAGGGCTCGCGAGGGGAAGGAGGCCGACAGGGGACCGCGGGTGTGAACACGGAGAAGAGGGCGGCGCGGAGCTCGCTGCAGGCGAGGTGGCGCAGAAACAAGGGGGCTCGCCAGCCGGGAAGAAGGCGGCACCGGGCCAGCTCGCGGCGGGATGGCACGGCTCGGGGGTGGGACCACGAGGCGGCGCTGGGGTGACTGAGGTGAGGTAGAGGCAGCGGTGAGGTGAGCGAGAGGCAGTAATGCGGGGTTATGGAGAGGCACGTCGGGGTGGGGCAGGAGGCGTGCGGGAGCGAGCAGGGTCAGCAGACGCACGAAGAGGTGGGGCCGGGGCAGTACGTGGGGTAGGGTGTCGTGCACTGTCGAGCGATGAGGCCTAGGTTGTCGGGGTAGGCAGGCCCACGCGGTAGGTGCAACGTGCGGGCGGTGTACCGCGGGATGGTGGCGTGTCGCTTCTCGTGTGCGTCGAGTGCGTGCGTGCGCGCGCTATGTGCGGTCTTGTGTAACCGCTGCGGGTGTGTGCGTGGCATGTTAGGGCGGCTAGGGTTTGATGTGTGGGCAGGTGGGTTTTGGGTTTAGGTTAGCTAGGATTTAGTTGGGGTGGTAGTAGGTGGTCTGGCCGGTTGGGCCTCTAGCCTAATCAGCTGGAATGCCTCCCCAGGACAAAACATTTATTTTATTTGTTTTAATTTTAAAGACTTTTGTAAATAGTTATAGGAAAAACAGTGATATGTGGAAACACCTAGGTTTTATGATTTGAAAAGAAGAAGGGGGTATTTAGAAAACAAAGATAGGCATTTAGGGAAATAGTTTTAGGCAAAAATATGCATGATGGTGATGATGCACAAATGCAATGTGTCATGATGACATGAGAATGCTATCATGGTGACGTACAAAAATAAAAACATCAAGTGATTTTCTGATTGTCCAATAGTAATTTTACCGAGGTGCTATAAGGATGCATTAAAAGTTGTATGGGTAATTGTCAGTCTCATATATCGGAGATGAATGTGGAAAACATAGACAACTCTATCTCGAAGACACCAAAGTATTGACGTGTGACAATTGCCATTGCCTAAATTGCGCGAGTACGTTTAAATGGGTCAAGAAAGAGAAATGCATATATATCTTAAAGTTTGGGGGAATTCTAAAATTGTCATTCTGAATAAATGAGTTATAATATTGTGGGGAATCATAAAATTGTCACTGAGAATAACATATCAATGGTTTAGTGGAAAAAGAATATCACCTTCCAAAGAAAAGAATAAAAATGTGTCACATATTGTGCTGGTAGTATGCATGGGTCCAAAAAAAATTGTTCGAATGGAAAAAAGAAAGCACAAAAAGCCACGCGTATATGTCATACGCGAAGGTAATCAAGTGACAATGATTTTATCATTTGATCATTGATTTGTGTTGCGTATTGTGCAGTGCCGCACAAATCGGCCACCGTCTCACCAATTGGGGTGTCTTAGTCAAGAGCACATATGGAGTGTTTCTCCTCTCACTTATAAATTAGGCCTAATGTCCATATCTCCTCGATGTGGGACTAATAAATACGTGATGGGCTTTGCTCCTATGGAAACGGCCGCTTCATGGGTTAAAATTCATGGGCCAAAACAAACGATCTCATCAGCCTCTCTCCCGTTTTAACCTTCTATTAGCACAATACCCATGCTTTGCTACGGGTACACCAAGTGTTCGGCCAATTTATTAGCAAAACAATTAGGGTTTGCTATTACTACTCGATGTAAATGATAAACGAAAACATGTCTTTCTTATACATGTCCACCTCAAACTATTCAGTCGAGCTCTAGGACATTAACATCAATACTAAAGATAATGGAAATGGTTTTGTAAAAATGGAAAAGAACACCATCTGGCAAGATCTAGCCAACCATGTGCCTGACTAACGACCTTCTCCATTGATTCCCTCATCTCTCACTGATTCCCTAGCCCTACTGGCACTCTCTTCTCGTTGCTAACTCTTGTTTCTATCTCTCTCCTATTCTTCCACACGTGGCACATCCTGTTTGGCCGCCATCCGCCTCCCTCCTTCCCTTCCCATGTGGCGGTAGGATACCATCTACCGGCCCCGCCTTCCTTGTCGACACTCGGCTCAGCCGCACCAGTCACCGTCAGTAGCACAACAACCGAATGTGGTTGCATCAGGCACAAGCAATGAATACTAACAGATCTAACAGATGACACTACACAAACTTCAGTAGGAATCACATTTGAACGAAGAACCTATAATTTCAAACTTTCAAACACACAAAGTCATTTGACACTACAAATCCCAGAAGAAATTGTACCCAAAAATGGTGATCATCACTTTTGTCCTTGCGTTCCTACGGGTTTATTTTTATTTAATATTTTTTGTTCGTCGTCCATTTCAAATGTGCCCACAAAAAGTGCCATGAATCAAAGCACCCGGGTCTCAATCTCTTCCTTCCTCAAATCCCACATAATTTTTGACCACGATGTCTGCCACCACCATGAGCACAATAAGGAACTCTATATGTAAGAATCTGGATAGCATTTTTTGAGTCAAATAAAAGCTAGCTTCTAAACCAATAATTGCCCAAAAATAACTGTTGAAACACGCGCATATTAACATGTATACTTCTTTTCACACCAAGCTTTTGTGTTTGTATGCCTCCGTCCAAAATTATATGACTTAAATTTGTCTTGATTCATATGTACTTGGACGCGTTTTAAGGGATAATGTGAATCTAGACAAATCGAAGTCTCTTATTTTCAGACCAGATCAGGGAGTATATATAGTAACAAAGTAATTTAATTCACGTCTTACAATTGCAAGACACAAGTACTACCTATGTTCCATGTAATTAAATTCAAATTGAGCTACCAAAACGTACTTCAAGTTTTGGCACAGCTGCTACGACGGGCTCAAGCGCGGATGCCCGTACCTAGAGGAGGCGGTTCCCAGCTGGTGAGGCTTCTTCGACTGGCTCGAGTGCAGCAACGCGTAGCTAGAGGTGGTAGATCCCAAGCAGCGCTGCCACTTCCGTTGGCTGGACGGCGGCAGGCTGGCAGCCCATAGCTGAAGGCAGCTGGCCTGGAGGCTGCAGACGTGAATGAATGTGTTGTGCGGTGCCCTCCTCTGTTCTTTAGACTCGGCTCCAAGCCACCACCTCCACAGGCGTACATAGATTAATTTCCGCTCTTGCTTTGTTTCTCTAGTGGGCTTCGATTTCTTGCTTGTTGAATATGAGCACCTAGTATGTTTTGTGTACATTGAGTTATGGAGTGCATTGGTATTTGGTTGAGTAATTCGATTGACATGTCCATGCCGATTCACTACAAGCAGGCCGATTCAGTCCAAGCAGACATGATGAAAGCCATGAACTGATGAATCAGATCAGAGTGGATTGAGTAATTTTTTAATCGAAGTGGATATCCATGGCGCGTGATCGGGGCAAGGCAGCAACCTACACGGGGTCGGGGAGCGACGCGCAGGAGCAGCAACATAAGGGAGAGCCATGGTGGTGGTGGTCGTGAGGCAGGAGGCAGTGGTCAGGCTCCTGCTACGTGGTGCTACTCATGGACTGAGATGGAGATTGCGGCCAGATCACATGGGCGGGGATGGGCAATTTTATTCCTCCCGTGAGATGAGGGAGATGGAGCCGCTCGCCGGAGGCGGATGGGTGGCGGTAGGATGGTGAGGAACAACGACGGGATCCCACTCCACCCACGCGCTCCCTGACCACCGCTCGATGTGGGTCGCTCCTCCCTGACCACCGCTCGATGTGGGTCGCTCCTCCCTGACCACCGCTCGATGTGGGTTCGCTCGATGCGGCACTCGGAGATTAAAAAAGAAAGATGAGAGGAACAAGGATCGGTCTGATACAGATACCCCTTTTTTTTACTTACAGGTGGCGGTTGTTAGTAATATGAGGTTTGGTGGGAGTGTAAACCTGTCCAAAAAAGAGTTGGACTGGGAGAAACAATTCGTCCTCTATTATTACTAGCATAAATACCCGTGCGTTGCAACGGAAGAAAACAAATGCCCACGGATGACCAGAAGAGTGGTGTCAGAGAGTTTTGGGATGATCATGACTGCTTGGGTAAGAAAATCGGTATGGGATGCGGTAGGGCTCACAGGGATTCAGTGAGCATCCATGACTGCTCGAGCAGAAGAATCGATTCTGCCGGTCGACCTTGTCCACGTCTTGGAAGTTCCCTGCTTCTTCTCAATTTATTCTACCCCCTCTGTCCCAAAATAGGTGACTTGGGTTTATCTAGATTGATATGCATCTATATACTAAGATATGTCTAGATATATCTAAATCTAGACAAACTCAAGTCACTTATTTTAGGACGGAGGGAGTATTTTTAATAATTGTTCTGCGCAAACATAAGTAGTTTTGAAATAATTCTTAACATAATTTTGAAAAGTAAGCGGTAGACTATTTATCACTATTTGATAAAATAGTGTTTGTTTCTCCGCTACATATTGCGGTATCATTAGTACCGTTTGATAATAATTTTGTAAGGTAATCGGTAATACTCACATGAGCTCGAGTTCATTCCTATCCTCTCGGCACTTGTTTCTAATCCTCTCACTCTTGGGCTCTCACCAGTCCTCTCTCTCTCCAATGTTTGTTTTCCTCATCCATGCTATTAACAAATGGGCGACATTAGCTGCACCTTGGTTGAAAAAAAGTAGCGTCAGCGACAGAAGCTTGGACGACGTACGAGCTTCACACCTCCTGAAAAGGGGATTGAGCTGGCACTATAGCAACATTTGTTCAGGAACTGGCCGGCGGTGCTCAGTAAGCTATACTGTCGGGAGCTGATACGAATTACGAAGGGAACTGGAGGAATAAGCTAGGCAGCCAACGCATGTTAACCAACGGCACATGGACACACGCGGGTGGCTAGGAAGGTGCGGCTCAGCTTGCTCCCAGATCGAAGCAAGCAGCTACACGAGACGTGATTGGGGGAAGGATGAGTGCTGAAGTGGTGCTGCTGACATGGAACAGTGGACGGAGATAGATTAGAGGCGAGGGGAGCAAGGCAAAGTAGTGGAGCACGCTCGCGACCGATAGCCATATCGCATCGGGACGACGCAAGTAGGCAAGGGGATGCCACGGTGGGCGGCGGCACCGTGACCAGAGACAGCGATGCAGGAGATCTGCATGGAGGTTGGCGGGGCAGATCCCGGCGAGCAGGACGTGCGGTGATTCTGCGGGCAATCGCGGAGGCAGAGCGCGCGGAGAGAAACAGGTGAAGAAGACCACGAACCGGTACATGGAAGTTGCAAGCAATATGCGGTTTGGTGGGAGGGCAAAACGGTCCACAAAAGTGTTGGACCGAAATAAACAATCCGTCATTTATTATTAGGTATAGATTAGGTATAGATTGCAGAAAACACAAGATTGATTTGAGGATTAATCCTCAACATTAAACCCTACCAACCTCGTCTACACTGCTCTCTGTAAGCGCTTGTTCAACCACGCCTTCGACCCCTTCTTCCTCCGCCGGATTCGCTAGCTCTGTCCACCCAGCCTCGTCGGCATTTACATCGACAACTTGTCTACCGAAGCCCCGCACATCGTTTGAATTGTGAGCAGCCACCAGATTTCCCGTTAGTCTTCGTCTTGCGAGTTTCGGACTCTGTCATGGATACCTGAAATGGTAGAGATGCGCTCGGGGCCAAGTTTAGGGTTTCGGACGCTGGCACTGAGTTGTATGCCATGCGACAATTCTATGGATGATGTGAACGATAGGCCCAACGTGAATGGCACCGTATGCCATCTTCCTTCATCTTGTTCAGACCATCTTGATATAGTTAATCAGATCGGCCAAACTTCATGGACGATCAGTAATGGACCTTTGCTAGATAAAAATAGTAGTGTACTCATGATTTAACCGGCTAGTCGGGCTGCAAGCCAGTGGATATTTTTGGGCCCAAACAGCAGAACGCCATAATTCTAGAGGTAGTATATGGGTTGTGGACGAACGGACTAGGTGAACAGTAACCGGCCTATCCTCGGAAAAATAGTAAAGGCCTGGAAGTTAACCAGTTGTTATTGGGCCGCACAGTGATAGTCTTACAAGACGCAGATGTGCCGCACATCGATGGGCTTACAAGATGCATATGGGCCACACAGTGATGGCCACTCAGGGCTTTCCATGGGCCGAAACAGTTACGGGATGTTAGCATGCTATTATTGGGCTGGACAATAGTGGAGTCATTTTGTACAGTGCTACAGCGAGCAGGCAGAAATAGTAACATGTGGTGTTCTTATTGGATTTCATAGTGGGCAGGCCCACCTAATATTTAGCAGACCTGTGTTGGGATCTGGCATCTACCATGGATCTGTGAGAGTCGACGACAGTAATTACCTACGTGGTAGTTTGCATGACTTTGTTGGGTTCCATCTTCCATGGTTAAAAGAAAACCGTGGTAGAAACTTTTACGATGGGCTTTTACCATGAGTGTTCGTTCATGATAGAACACCTTTAACCACGAAGAAACGGCCTTCTACCATGAAAACCAGTCAGGGTAGATGGTAACTTTTCTTGTAGTGCTCCTAGGACCTCCAGGAGTCCAACCTCCCTCCGGTCCATCTTCCAATACCGCAATAGCCCACCTGGACTGACCGATCTAATTTTTTTTCATTCAGCCACTGATGGCGCTCGTGGTGCCTGAGAGCATGCAGGCGGTCCATGGCTGCATCCATGTCATCGCTATAGGAGGTTGTGGTAACCCATATCACTCGCTGCCACGATTCTTCCACAATATTGTTGTTCTTCCATTCCCCCGCCGCTGCGAGCCCGTGCGGTGCCGGTGGAGGCGGATCTCCTGGCTTTTCCCTCTCAGCTGGACCGGCGGGGCATTCCGGCTCCGAGAGTTTCTATGTATTTCTATTAGCGACTATATTCCTATTATTATTTTTATCTTCAATTATACGGATTATCCTCTATTCTGAACTGTTACAATTTCTCACACTTGATGGAATACTAACAATTTCCCCTGTCATGTGATTAACAAGACAATTTGATAGAATATCAATAGATAGTATTTACTACAGGAATCGAGTAATTTGTCGTACGGCAGGGGCCTGCGATGAAAGGTGAAAAACACACGGCGAATACTAACCATTAAATTAGCCGATTTGCCACTACGGGAAAGAAGTTCTTTGCCGTGTGGGAAAACCCACACGGCAAAGGCTTTGCCGTGTGTATACACACGGCAAATGCCACACGGCAGAGTATGCGACGGCAAAGGCCCTTTGCCGTGTGTACTGAGAATAATACATGACAAAGCCTTTGCCGTGTGTCGCACAGTAAAGTGACTTGATGCTTCCGTCCGTTTAACAGAGCTAGCGAGCCTTTGCCGTGACACTTCTTTGCCGTGTGCTTTTTGCGCTTTGCCGTGTCGAAACGCATTGCCGGCTGTCGTGTGGTTACCGTGTAGTCAGACTTTGCCGTGTGCCAGATAGGAGACCCACATGGCACAGTTGCCTCCTTTGCCGTGTGCCTGTGGGCAGACACACACGGCACAGTTGCCTCCTTTGCCGTGTGCCCATGGGATGTGCAACACGGCAACGCAGCCCCTTTTGACGTTTGTCATTCCTAGACGGCACACGGCAAAAGCCCTTCGAGCCAACCCAGTAGCACACAGGCTGCTGCCACCTGTTGCCTTTGCCGTGTGTATACACACGGCAAAATGACCATTTCCAGTTTGGCGTGTGTAGGCCCTTTTATTTCCCTTTTTATTTGTTTTTTCCATATCCCTGCATTTAAAACAACATGTTGATATATATGACAACAAATATATGATCCAAACAAGCAACTATGCTCCAAGCAAACATACACATGATCCAAACACTCATACACATCACAAACATATGATCCAAGCACTCATATGATCCAAGCACTCATGCACATCACAAACATATGATCCAAGCACTCATACACATCACATGATCCAAACATATGATCCAAGCAAATATATGATCCAAACAATCACATATGATTCAAGAACGGCGAAGGTCGATGTCCTTGATGCACTTGATGGCCACCACATATCCACATCCTACACGGTCGAAAGAAAAATAATGAGATTTGCATGACAAATTGTATGGCTAAATTTTCACAAGTGTAGTAGTGGCAATGTAGCAACATAGAAATATACAACTTGGCAATGACATACAAAACTAGTATTGATCAACTTTAAAGACAAGTTGATGGAAATGACAATTACATGTGATTTTGACAAGTCTCATTGCAAGTTGATGAAAATGACAAGTAAATTTTGACAACTGTCATGGCAAGGCTAAATTTTCTACAAGTATCATGGCATGGCTAAATTTTCTACAAGTGTGATGGCATGGCTAAAATTGACAAGTGTAGGAGAACTAACCGTGATGCACACATGATAGCCACAGCCTCAAAGCCCTCCTACAAGGTCAAAAGCACAATCATGAGACTCTCCAAGTGTATCGAGTACCGATATCGAGTGATGCACAAGGTCAAGTGTAGGAGAATTAACCTGCAGGACTCTGATCTAGCCTCCGAACAAACGGCGGATTTATGACGGTGAAAGGCGACTGGTTGTTTGATCCACCGTTTGACCCACTAGGCGGCACCTGGTTGCTCGACCCACCAGGCGGTATCAAATTGGCCAACTACACGATGGGAAATTGTGATCATTAGACAATAAGAAAATATTGAAAATTACGGGCATTAGATAATAAAGACATGTGATCACTTACCCACGGGAAGGCGAAAGGAGGAGTAGGAAGAGACCCTGGTGGAGCAGTCATGAGAATTTGGTGTGCCATCCACTGCGTCATCTGCTGTTGCTGCTCCAACATCTCCTACTGCTGGATAAGCTGCTGCTCCAGCTGTAGCTGCTGCTGCTCGGCCGCCTCTCTGCTTGCCCTCTCAGCGGCCATCTCCTCCTACGTCGTGTAGCCGTGATGCCATGAACATTGCAATGTAAAACATGTAGTAAAACAAAGATGACTGAGAAAGAAGAACATACCCGTAACTGGTCGACAGCTATAACCGAAGGCTGTGGACGGGTATCTACGGAAGGCATGGAGCTCGTCCTGCCACGCCGGATCTGGCGCATAGATGGAACAGTCCTAGGGTCGACGGACCCGTCAGCAATCCATAGGCGGCCATTCCTCTGGCCCTGTCCCGCCAGCACGACAACCTCAGGATCGAAGGGGGCGGTGTCAGGGTTGGAATCTTTGCCGTGCACCTGCTTGTACTTCTTGGGGTACTTCGTACCCCGGATCTTGGCTCCCTCATTGATCCACGAGGAGCCATCCACAGGTTCGTCCAAGGTGCGCATCTTCTTCCAAATGGAAAACATGGACGGCTCCACACTTGTCTTTACTTTCTGCAAATGAGAGGACAAATATATGTGGGGTGGAGAATAATAATTCTTGACCCTAGGTCCTTCTTACTCCTAGGTTTAGTTACACCCACGACTCATATACTCCATACGAAAGTATATACGATACTTTATGCATTGGAGTATGTTCATATATTATATTTAAGATAATTCCAATCAAGTTACGTGAAAAAATTATAGGTTGACCCATAGTTTGCACTATATATTGAAAATACCTTCGTATTTGTACGTAAAATGAAATATGTGAAACATACATACTACCAAAAAAGTACTACGTATACTAGCTAATTAGTATTATATACTTCATATTATGCATATATACCCTCATATATGGACTGCCTAGATAGTGTGAAACACATGTGGGTGTAACTACACCCGGGTGTAGTATGAATATATCATATATATATTAAATATATATATATATACACATACACACACCACGAGTACCATTTGAAAGGTGTATTGAAATGTGTTTTCAAATTATCACGTGGTCTAATATGCAAGATGTAATGCAAATCAATAACTCATTGTTGCTACTACTCTAATTTACACATACCTTATTAAAAAAATTACAAAAAATTTGCACAAGCTATATGGAAACGATCATTGGAGGATCAAATAGTTGGCTTGCTGACATCATTGATTACCTCATCCATTGAACATACAAGAACAGGCCTTACCATTTTTCCTAGGAATAGAAAAATATTCTTCATGCAGCTAATACACATTGGATGTGTTGATAAATGAAAGTTGACTCTTATAGTTTGGTGGCACCGAGATCACGCAATGTAATGAATTTTGCTTATGTGGATCAAAACACATTTTATTATTATTTAAATAATATAATAGATAGAACATTTTACGTAAATAAATTTATCTTCCTACAAAGACAGTTTATGTGTCTATTAAATAAAATTTTGAACATCATATGGTACAACCTTTCTATTTTATTTTTATTGGATATAATGCACGTAATATTTTTTTAGCTATCTAATATTTTATATTCTAATTATATAACAGCGGGTATCATATGAGTACGTTGCACTACGTGATGGACACCATCAATTGTGACGTGATGGACACCATCAATTGTGACGTAATTATATAACAGCGGGTATTATATTCTAATTATATAACAGCGGGCAACAATTTTATATGCCTTTGCACTACGTGATGGACACCATCAATTGTGACGTTGCACATCACTGTAGACACTCTCTGTGGACATCGCTGTATAGGTATGATATTAATTTTTATATACTACGAGTTCCTAAAATAAATTTATTTTTCTCCTTATAATAAATTGAGTTTAGATATAGAATGATATATTATCTCATCGAGGTAGATGTATTATTTCGTAATATATGATATAGGTGCTAATAGAAGATAAAATAATTTCATTTTATTCTATGGTAGTTTTTTTTTTTGCGAGTAAAATAATTATTCTATGGTAGTTGGCACATGGAGCCATCCACTATGATAGGAGGTCGTGCCAGACCTGGTCGTGGAAGGCTCCTAGTCTTTAGATATGGAGGATATTTGTCTTGATCGGTAGAAAACCTAAGATCTCGACCAAAGCTACACAAATTGTAGAATGTGAGACTTTCTAGCTAGGAAAAAAAGAAAATGGCACCGTGCACAAAGCACAAATGTCCATAGATGTCACCATCTGGTATGGATTATGTGCAACAATTTTTGTAGTTTGTGTTTAAACGCATGGAATAACATCATCACATACCGTATGTAGTGTAAACCTTCTACCACAATAATATGGTTATAACATAATGCTCTTTGACACAACTAGAACCGTGACCCTCGCAAATGGATGGTCCCATTTGTGAATTCTCTAAAGCACCGAAGATAAAAGTATTTAGGATTTCTACATGTTCATCAACCATGATTAAATAAAATAAAGCTCTATCCACCAAAATATTGAGATAAGTAAAAGGTCACTACAAGAATTATGGTTATTTTTTACCCTTCTTATTGGTCACTAGATGGTCATTCTTCTACATTTATGACCTTATGATAAAAACAGATGGTCAAAAGCTGGGAGTCATGACTAACAATAAAGACCGTTTTTGTGAATTGGTCATAGGCTATTTTGACCAATATAGATGGTCATACATTTTATGACAAAAAAAAACATCAATTTCCTTTTTCTAATATGTATGCAGGTGTTACAAAATAAAGAAACCAGTTATTATCCTATACAACGACTTTCTTTTTTCCTTGGCGGGTGTACATGCTACAAAATTTCCAAGATGAGTCCACATATAGTGGTTTTTTCTATTTATTAAGTAGTGCGTGTCAGATATCATGTGTATGCCTTTAATATTTTTTACGTAACATCTTTTATCTTTTAACATGTGCAAAAATTAATATCAACTGATCATAAATTTAGGTGATGTGGATCAATGTGGTGTTTCAGAACAAGCACTTATATTACGTTATATGTTCTTTTAATGATATTTTATGCAGTATAAGGTCCTTTTTATTTTGAACTTATACTCTCTCCATCCATAAAAGTAAACATTATTCTACCATTCTAATTCTGGTGTAGATAGAATGTCATTTTACTTGAGAACAAAAATTAGGCCATTGTGAAGTCAATCCCTAGTGTAAAAAGTAAAGTGCCCTAAAATTAACTTGTTAGATCTATCTGGCTCAGAAATGGTCGATGTATCCATCCATATATACTTATATTATTCCATGATTATTTGGACTAGTGAAAGGAAACACAATCTGATTCATGCTTATCATGAGTGCACTGGCAGATCGACAACTACTCCCTGCCAGCCCATAGATATATAATACTTTAGTACACAGCTTATATGCATAAAATTCTCTTTGACTAGTGGTTCTTATGAGCACATGTAAATTAATAAGCGTGTCATAAGGATCATTTTAACACAAGTCAGCAGTTTGATTAAAGGGAAAATATGTGTCAACTAATGGACAGAAGGGCAACATTTTTAAGGGAAAATATGTTTCCACCATAGAATACGTTTCCTTGTTATTAATGAGAATTTTAAAATTACTTATAAAATTACTTATAAGTTACTTTTTCCCATAGTTCACGCTCAAGCTGAAAAACAAATCTTCACAAATATGTAAATATATAAATATTTATCAGTGTTCCTACGACGTGGATAAACATATATTTTGGTCAAACTTAATGGTTCCCAATCCTTTATTAAATAAACAGAGGATGCGACATTGCAAAAACACAGTAAATGTAGCGATAGCTTAAGTTACGAGGTAATCATGTTACATGGCACTATAGGTAAATGTGAGCGATACAGTAGAATGAGTTTATTATAGATTCTGGATAAAGTACGGTGAGGAGAAAGAAAAAATACAATAGTATTATTGTATTTTTTCTGATGTATGTGGTGTTCTAGATTTTGTGGTAAAAGATTTTATATTTTTATTGATTTAAATAAATATACATAAAATAGGTCATAAGATGTCAATTTTATAATTACCGGAATATGCATTTTGGTGACGTGTCTAAACTGTATTTCACAGTGAATAAATTCGATGAGAAGAGTAAAGATCTGCACAAGTAAAATAAATGTTCTTAGTATTTGGATGGCCTGCATGTTAGGTGTCAATAAGTAATAATTGTTTTGGTTTCACTTCATTACGAGAAAATAGTTTGCAATTGTATGATTGTATCACAATATCATCAGAACATAGCTTCCATGTAATTAGGTGGCACTTCATAGTATTTAGATCACAATGTGTATACTATGTATCTTTACATCTAATGGAAATCTGTGGTTAATTTCTAATTCCACATCTTGAGGTTATAGCATAGGAAAACAATGCACATTGTTGATTAACTACGGAGTAGGTGGAGTGAATTAGTGGGGAAGAATCCAAGTCGAGGAACATGATGGGTAGACGGTGATGGAGCCCCCTAACATGGGAGCTACACAGTGGTATTTGCGCCCATTATTGTGGGCGGCATCTTCAGAGCTTACCTTTCGGCTGTAGAACACAACTTCTGCCGACCAATTAGTTGCGCTTGTTACTCCCTATGGACACGAACAAATAGAGGATCTGCAAGGTGCAGCTCCAACAAACTGTACATATCACGTACGAGGGCATCCTAAGTTTCCCCGCAAGATGGGGTGCTCTTTTTTCCCCCAAAGAGTAAACTTCTTGCATTATTATCTGCCAAAGCAGGAAAATTTAGTCTACTACCTATATTGGTTATGAATGGCAACATAATCTTCGGATCAGCCCTCCACCACCATAGGGGTTTTACATATTCTCATTGTGATATGTAATTCGCATGTTTCATTTGCGTTATGCGGCTGTGAACTTGGATCAGCTGTGTGCAAATTAGTTACGCGGGACCGTGTGTAATACTTAAACCCTTTAACTAGTATAAAACACCCTTTATTCAAAACAATTAGAAACCGGACCCAGGCTTATTGTGAGTGGACACATGACATGCATGCACAACTAATTTCTGCATGGTATCTCAGGACCAACACACCTCCTGGAGCACACTGTCCCCGTCTTAAATGCGTCTTCAATGCTTGGATCGGAGCGCCCTTGTCACCGAGTTGTACTATTGGAGGAATTCTACAACGCGATGCCTGATCGAACTTTTTGTCCAAATATGTGATCTTATATACTCTCTCCGTCCAGAAATAACTGACTTAGTGTTGTCTAGATTCGAATGTATCTAGACGAATTTTAGTGTACAGATACATTCGAATCTAGACAAATCTAAGTCAGTTATTTCTGGACGGAGGGAGTACTTGTATTATAGTACATCAATATATTTTTACAGTAGAGGAACAACCAAGGATCTAGAAGTTAGACTAAAATTTATATTGTCCTTTATTTTCCAACAATCGAAATAATGTGTTTAATTTACGTTCAAATATGTAGCCCACTCTTCAATCCCTATCCATTCCCGCTCCCCTCTCATCTCTCCTATCATGACTTCTCAGGCATAAATGTTACAGTTTTCCATCTAATGTGGTAATTAGTTTAAATACATGATTGCAAATTTCAGGGACATGTACTAGTTGAGGAACCTAATTAAGATAGAAGGAGAAATTCATTTTTCTCCCCCAGTCACTCCCTCTCATAGACCTAGCCGCCGTAAACACCTCCGACTCCTCCATAGGTCGGTTCCCCCTCCTACGGCCGACCTAGCTGGCGTCGGGAGGGGTGGGGAGCCCGATCTATGGGTGGAGTTTTAGTAAATGTAGTATTTCCTTGAAGGTTCGGTTTGTTTTTTGGTAGACATCTTCTTATTGGCATATGCGGTCAATTGGGATGGCATCATACGCAATAAGTGATCCTCGGCCCTTCGTTCGATGGCGAGCTCTTCCCCATGTCAATGGTGGTGTTGTAAGATTCCATAGGAGTGATCTTCTTTGATTTTTTTCTCATGCTTACCGCAAGGAGGAATATCCCATTCAATAAAGATTCATTTTCTCGACTCCCCTTTGCGACCAGGCTGTTCGGTTTCTTTTCCTGGAATACTGACTGTGGTACTCATTGATAACAGTAATGGCTCCTCACGTGCACGTTCCCTTGGTATTGTGGCTCAAACTAAAATTATGAAAGAATCATCATGTTCTATTTACAGGTCTACGGTTTGACATCTATCACATGTTTATTGAGCTGCCTTCAGACAAGTGCATTATTGTGTCATGAAAGAAGAAGATTTAAGGACCTTCAAAGTTTGCTCGTTTTCTTTAAATATTTATTTTTCAGTCGTTCAGATAGTTTATGTATCTCTACCATGTACTATTCGCTAGTATAAATATATCTTGGCATTGATTGTCAAAAAAATGGCATATCCAGCTTTATTTTTTGAAGGATAAGAAACCTTATAAACTTTCTCACAGTAATAACTCACTAATATGTCCCGATTTGTTTAGTGATATGTCCTAATTAATTTTACAAGACATATATAATGTTTTAGAAATCCCTCCGATCCAAAATAATACACCCAGATTTGTTTAGATAGAGATGTATCTAGACATGTTTTAGACTAGATAAATCCGAGTTTATTAATTTGCGTTAGAGGGAGTATATAATAACAAAGGATTGGTATTCTGAATGTTGATAGTATTTCCTATATTTCAATGGATCTTTACCAAATTTCACTTTGACTTAACATGAATCGTGAGATAAATAAAAATTTAGGGATAACTATTGGTGCATGCCAGACCTGCTGCACAGAGTAGTGGTTGGTGGCTCTCTAAATGGTCACTGTGTGAGGGTGCCAGGTGGAGCACGTGAGAATCTGGCAAATAATTGTGTCCTTGAAACCCACCTATCTTATCTTCGAATATGATCTACGTCGGATGAGAAAATTGCAGGAAAAAACATGCAGGTCGCTTGGTATACATCATTTGGGCTTGGAACCGTGAAATTCATTTTGCAATTCCATCCCTATGCTATTTGGTTGGCACATAATTGAGCTGCCATTTTATTTGACAAATCCATGGAAATATCCCACGTGTAAACCTGATTCCTATCTCAGACCTGTCATTTGCAAATTCCGGTGGAACCAAACATGTGGGTGTTTTTGAAATCATAATATACATGAAATGAATCCATGTATTCATTTCATTTCTACTAAATGAAATGAATACATGGGTGCCAAACGACCTCTTATTGTTTCTCTAGTTTTACAAAACACTCACTTTTACCTAGAAAGTTTGGACCAGTTTAGATCATTCGTATTAAACATTTATTATCACTTTTTGTGACATTTGGCTAAACTTTGGTGAAATTTTCAAACTTCTCGCAAACCTTTCCATTGAAAAATTGGGATACTATTTGTGAGACAAGGGGCAAATTTGATGAAATCTATAATAACTAAATAGTTCATCCCACTAACTATTTATTTTCATCATGCTGCCTATCGAGTTCACTGATTGCCAACTGAGCAGCCCACGTAACCTTGCTATAGCCCGTTACCCGTATGCTCACCAAATCAAGAGGACCGGCCCACTGCTGTGTTGCTTCTTCTGCATCTCCATTTAAAGAATCACCAGCTTCTCAATTAATCCACGTAATGGAATCACCAGCTCCATTACAAAAAAACAATTAATCCCCACACGGGTCACTTCTTGGTCTGGCCAAAATTGTCATAACTTTGTCTAAATTTATATGTATCTAGTTAAGTATTTATACTAAATCCATTCGTATCTAAATAAAACTGAGGCCATTAATATAGACCACTCTCGGACTAACTCTGGTAGCTAGGACCTCACCCTGCGGTATAATTCATCCACCCGAGAATTGCTTCTCCAATACTCTCGATGTTGATTTGCCATCATATCCGCGTCACAATTACACCTAGTGCAAAGGCTCCTTAGAGAAACTCTAACGATGCATGTAAACGGCTTGAAACTATAAAACTCCGATGAGTAGTGGACAACGGGGCTATAGTCTCGGGCCGTAACAGGCTCTAGTCCAGGTTTCGCACCCGGGATTGTGAATTCGGGACTAGAGGCTCCTATCTCTAGTCTCGTTTTGCTACGAACCGGAATTAGAGGCTCCTATCTCTTGTCCCGGTTTTCTAAGAACCGGGACTAGAGGCCACCACGTGGCAGCGGTAACGTGGCGGGGGCTGGAGGACCTCTACTCCGGGCCCGTAACACCATCTGGGACTAAAGCTTTTCCCGTTGCGGCAGAGATTCGTGTGCTTCTCTGCCGCCACACGATTTTGTGTTTCCTTTTCATTCCGTTTTTTCATTTCGTTCCTTTTTCAATTTGTGTTTCATTATAATTTCAAACAATTCTGAGAATATTCATTTTCTGACTTTCCTGGAACCAAAACAGCAGAAATAGGCAACTGGCTCTGTGGCATCTTGTTAAGAGGTTAGTCCAAGAAATCATATGAAAAGTACTCCAAAGTTGGAACAAAACACAAGAAAGTAGATAAAACCAAGCATGGAACATCATAAATTATAGATACATTTGCAATGTATCAACATCCCCAAGCTTAACTCCTGCTCGTTCTCGAGTAGGTAAGTGATAAAAAGAACGAATAATTTTTGAGGTGACATGCACAATCATAAACTTGATCAAAGTATTTGTAAAACATGGGTAGCTGGGATCATAGTACTTCAACCATAACATGAAAGACAAAGTTCTAGGGAATAAGACAAAGAAACTATGTTGCAACATGAAAAGGCGCAAACAAAAGATTAATGAATAACAATGCTTTGCAAGACGTTTGTTTGTTTCACATAAAGTAAACATAGCATAGTAGTATTCAGCTTGTCCCTCATAGAGTAGCAAATATAAATGCATAGGACACCTTCAAAGTTCATAAGAGTGACTAGATACAAATAGTTTAAAAGAAGCAATATCAAGTTATGCATCAATCAAATAGTCTTGGGACAATGCACATAGAACTAAAAATGGCCACTATGCTGTCAAAGTAGGTGCATAAAGGTAGAAGGTGGAGACTCAATATAAAAGTGGAAGAAAAGCCTTCATAGAAGGAAGCAGAGATTCAAGTTTCATAAAGAGCTTCGAAAAATTATGGTACTTTTTAGCTTTCAGCTCTTATTGCCCCTATCATAAGCATCTTGAAGTGATTAAGATTAAAGTGAACAAACTATGGTGTACATGCTTGACGAAGTATAAGTTAGAAATCTCATGTCCCTTGAATACGAGGGTCGCTCCTCATGCTACTCAAGTTTAGTCACCGGTAAGTTCTTGTCATTGTAAGTACATGTGTATCATAGAGAACCGCCAACGGGGTACCCCTTGCCCGATGATACAGAAGAATCCCCATATCAAAATGACAAGGCAAGAAGACAATGAGAATCTCAACAATCTTCTTATTTACCATGGGAATATGGTGCTTTTTCTCTCTTTCCTCTTTTCATTAAACCCTACCAACCTCGTCTACACTGCTCTCTGTAAGCGCTTGTTCAACCACGCCTTCGACCCCTTCTTCCTCCGCCGGATTCGCTAGCTCTGTCCCCCCAGCCTCGTCGGCATTTACATCGACAACTTGTCTACCGAAGCCCCGCACATCGTTTGAATTGTGAGCAGCCACCAGATTTCCCGTTAGTCTTCGTCTTGCGAGTTTCGGACTCTGTCATGGATACCTGAAATGGTAGAGATGCGCTCGGGGCCAAGTTTAGGGTTTCGGACGCTGGCACTGAGTTGTATGCCATGCGACAATTCTATGGATGATGTGAACGATAGGCCCAACGTGAACGTGATGGCACCGTATGCCATCTTCCTTCATCTTGTTCAGACCATCTTGATATAGTTAATCAGATCGGCCAAACTTCATGGACGATCAGTAATGGACCTTTGCTAGATAAAAATAGTAGTGTACTCATGATTTAACCGGCTAGTCGGGCTGCAAGCCAGTGGATATTTTTGGGCCCAAACAGCAGAACGCCATAATTCTAGAGGTAGTATATGGGTTGTGGACGAACGGACTAGGTGAACAGTAACCGGCCTATCCTCGGAAAAATAGTAAAGGCCCGGAAGTTAACCAGTTGTTATTGGGCCGCACAGTGATAGTCTTACAAGACGCAGATGTGCCGCACATCGATGGGCTTACAAGATGCATATGGGCCACACAGTGATGGCCACTCAGGGCTTTCCATGGGCCGAAACAGTTACGGGATGTTAGCATGCTATTATTGGGCTGGACAATAGTGGAGTCATTTTGTACAGTGCTACAGCGAGCAGGCAGAAATAGTAACATGTGGTGTTCTTATTGGATTTCATAGTGGGCAGGCCCACCTAATATTTAGCAGACCTGTGTTGGGATCTGGCATCTACCATGGATCTGTGAGAGTCGACGACAGTAATTACCTACGTGGTAGTTTGCATGACTTTGTTGGGTTCCATCTTCCATGGTTAAAAGAAAACCGTGGTAGAAACTTTTACGATGGGCTTTTACCATGAGTGTTCGTTCATGATAGAACACCTTTAACCACGAAGAAACGGCCTTCTACCATGAAAACCAGTCAGGGTAGATGGTAACTTTTCTTGTAGTGCTCCTAGGACCTCCAGGAGTCCAACCTCCCTCCGGTCCATCTTCCAATACCGCAATAGCCCACCTGGACTGACCGATCTAATTTTTTTTCATTCAGCCACTGATGGCGCTCGTGGTGCCTGAGAGCATGCAGGCGGTCCATGGCTGCATCCATGTCATCGCTATAGGAGGTTGTGGTAACCCATATCACTCGCTGCCACGATTCTTCCACAATATTGTTGTTCTTCCATTCCCCCGCCGCTGCGAGCCCGTGCGGTGCCGGTGGAGGCGGATCTCCTGGCTTTTCCCTCTCAGCTGGACCGGCGGGGCATTCCGGCTCCGAGAGTTTCTATGTATTTCTATTAGCGACTATATTCCTATTATTATTTTTATCTTCAATTATACGGATTATCCTCTATTCTGAACTGTTACAATTTCTCACACTTGATGGAATACTAACAATTTCCCCTGTCATGTGATTAACAAGACAATTTGATAGAATATCAATAGATAGTATTTACTACAGGAATCGAGTAATTTGTCGTACGGCAGGGGCCTGCGATGAAAGGTGAAAAACACACGGCGAATACTAACCATTAAATTAGCCGATTTGCCACTACGGGAAAGAAGTTCTTTGCCGTGTGGGAAAACCCACACGGCAAAGGCTTTGCCGTGTGTATACACACGGCAAATGCCACACGGCAGAGTATGCGACGGCAAAGGCCCTTTGCCGTGTGTACTGAGAATAATACATGACAAAGCCTTTGCCGTGTGTCGCACAGTAAAGTGACTTGATGCTTCCGTCCGTTTAACAGAGCTAGCGAGCCTTTGCCGTGACACTTCTTTGCCGTGTGCTTTTTGCGCTTTGCCGTGTCGAAACGCATTGCCGGCTGTCGTGTGGTTACCGTGTAGTCAGACTTTGCCGTGTGCCAGATAGGAGACCCACATGGCACAGTTGCCTCCTTTGCCGTGTGCCTGTGGGCAGACACACACGGCACAGTTGCCTCCTTTGCCGTGTGCCCATGGGATGTGCAACACGGCAACGCAGCCCCTTTTGACGTTTGTCATTCCTAGACGGCACACGGCAAAAGCCCTTCGAGCCAACCCAGTAGCACACAGGCTGCTGCCACCTGTTGCCTTTGCCGTGTGTATACACACGGCAAAATGACCATTTCCAGTTTGGCGTGTGTAGGCCCTTTTATTTCCCTTTTTATTTGTTTTTTCCATATCCCTGCATTTAAAACAACATGTTGATATATATGACAACAAATATATGATCCAAACAAGCAACTATGCTCCAAGCAAACATACACATGATCCAAACACTCATACACATCACAAACATATGATCCAAGCACTCATATGATCCAAGCACTCATGCACATCACAAACATATGATCCAAGCACTCATACACATCACATGATCCAAACATATGATCCAAGCAAATATATGATCCAAACAATCACATATGATTCAAGAACGGCGAAGGTCGATGTCCTTGATGCACTTGATGGCCACCACATATCCACATCCTACACGGTCGAAAGCAAAATAATGAGATTTGCATGACAAATTGTATGGCTAAATTTTCACAAGTGTAGTAGTGGCAATGTAGCAACATAGAAATATACAACTTGGCAATGACATACAAAACTAGTATTGATCAACTTTAAAGACAAGTTGATGGAAATGACAATTACATGTGATTTTGACAAGTCTCATTGCAAGTTGATGAAAATGACAAGTAAATTTTGACAACTGTCATGGCAAGGCTAAATTTTCTACAAGTATCATGGCATGGCTAAATTTTCTACAAGTGTGATGGCATGGCTAAAATTGACAAGTGTAGGAGAACTAACCGTGATGCACACATGATAGCCACAGCCTCAAAGCCCTCCTACAAGGTCAAAAGCACAATCATGAGACTCTCCAAGTGTATCGAGTACCGATATCGAGTGATGCACAAGGTCAAGTGTAGGAGAATTAACCTGCAGGACTCTGATCTAGCCTCCGAACAAACGGCGGATTTATGACGGTGAAAGGAGACTGGTTGTTTGATCCACCGTTTGACCCACTAGGCGGCACCTGGTTGCTCGACCCACCAGGCGGTATCAAATTGGCCAACTACACGATGGGAAATTGTGATCATTAGACAATAAGAAAATATTGAAAATTACGGGCATTAGATAATAAAGACATGTGATCACTTACCCACGGGAAGGCGAAAGGAGGAGTAGGAAGAGACCCTGGTGGAGCAGTCATGAGAATTTGGTGTGCCATCCACTGCGTCATCTGCTGTTGCTGCTCCAACATCTCCTACTGCTGGATAAGCTGCTGCTCCAGCTGTAGCTGCTGCTGCTCGGCCGCCTCTCTGCTTGCCCTCTCAGCGGCCATCTCCTCCTACGTCGTGTAGCCGTGATGCCATGAACATTGCAATGTAAAACATGTAGTAAAACAAAGATGACTGAGAAAGAAGAACATACCCGTAACTGGTCGACAGCTATAACCGAAGGCTGTGGACGGGTATCTACGGAAGGCATGGAGCTCGTCCTGCCACGCCGGATCTGGCGCATAGATGGAACAGTCCTAGGGTCGACGGACCCGTCAGCAATCCATAGGCGGCCATTCCTCTGGCCCTGTCCCGCCAGCACGACAACCTCAGGATCGAAGGGGGCGGTGTCAGGGTTGGAATCTTTGCCGTGCACCTGCTTGTACTTCTTGGGGTACTTCGTACCCCGGATCTTGGCTCCCTCATTGATCCACGAGGAGCCATCCACAGGTTCGTCCAAGGTGCGCATCTTCTTCCAAATGGAAAACATGGACGGCTCCACACTTGTCTTTACTTTCTGCAAATGAGAGGACAAATATATGTGGGGTGGAGAATAATAATTCTTGACCCTAGGTCCTTCTTACTCCTAGGTTTAGTTACACCCACGACTCATATACTCCATACGAAAGTATATACGATACTTTATGCATTGGAGTATGTTCATATATTATATTTAAGATAATTCCAATCAAGTTACGTGAAAAAATTATAGGTTGACCCATAGTTTGCACTATATATTGAAAATACCTTCGTATTTGTACGTAAAATGAAATATGTGAAACATACATACTACCAAAAAAGTACTACGTATACTAGCTAATTAGTATTATATACTTCATATTATGCATATATACCCTCATATATGGACTGCCTAGATAGTGTGAAACACATGTGGGTGTAACTACACCCGGGTGTAGTATGAATATATCATATATATATTAAATATATATATATATACACATACACACACCACGAGTACCATTTGAAAGGTGTATTGAAATGTGTTTTCAAATTATCACGTGGTCTAATATGCAAGATGTAATGCAAATCAATAACTCATTGTTGCTACTACTCTAATTTACACATACCTTATTAAAAAAATTACAAAAAATTTGCACAAGCTATATGGAAACGATCATTGGAGGATCAAATAGTTGGCTTGCTGACATCATTGATTACCTCATCCATTGAACATACAAGAACAGGCCTTACCATTTTTCCTAGGAATAGAAAAATATTCTTCATGCAGCTAATACACATTGGATGTGTTGATAAATGAAAGTTGACTCTTATAGTTTGGTGGCACCGAGATCACGCAATGTAATGAATTTTGCTTATGTGGATCAAAACACATTTTATTATTATTTAAATAATATAATAGATAGAACATTTTACGTAAATAAATTTATCTTCCTACAAAGACAGTTTATGTGTCTATTAAATAAAATTTTGAACATCATATGGTACAACCTTTCTATTTTATTTTTATTGGATATAATGCACGTAATATTTTTTTAGCTATCTAATATTTTATATTCTAATTATATAACAGCGGGTATCATATGAGTACGTTGCACTACGTGATGGACACCATCAATTGTGACGTGATGGACACCATCAATTGTGACGTAATTATATAACAGCGGGTATTATATTCTAATTATATAACAGCGGGCAACAATTTTATATGCCTTTGCACTACGTGATGGACACCATCAATTGTGACGTTGCACATCACTGTAGACACTCTCTGTGGACATCGCTGTATAGGTATGATATTAATTTTTATATACTACGAGTTCCTAAAATAAATTTATTTTTCTCCTTATAATAAATTGAGTTTAGATATAGAATGATATATTATCTCATCGAGGTAGATGTATTATTTCGTAATATATGATATAGGTGCTAATAGAAGATAAAATAATTTCATTTTATTCTATGGTAGTTTTTTTTTTTGCGAGTAAAATAATTATTCTATGGTAGTTGGCACATGGAGCCATCCACTATGATAGGAGGTCGTGCCAGACCTGGTCGTGGAAGGCTCCTAGTCTTTAGATATGGAGGATATTTGTCTTGATCGGTAGAAAACCTAAGATCTCGACCAAAGCTACACAAATTGTAGAATGTGAGACTTTCTAGCTAGGAAAAAAAGAAAATGGCACCGTGCACAAAGCACAAATGTCCATAGATGTCACCATCTGGTATGGATTATGTGCAACAATTTTTGTAGTTTGTGTTTAAACGCATGGAATAACATCATCACATACCGTATGTAGTGTAAACCTTCTACCACAATAATATGGTTATAACATAATGCTCTTTGACACAACTAGAACCGTGACCCTCGCAAATGGATGGTCCCATTTGTGAATTCTCTAAAGCACCGAAGATAAAAGTATTTAGGATTTCTACATGTTCATCAACCATGATTAAATAAAATAAAGCTCTATCCACCAAAATATTGAGATAAGTAAAAGGTCACTACAAGAATTATGGTTATTTTTTACCCTTCTTATTGGTCACTAGATGGTCATTCTTCTACATTTATGACCTTATGATAAAAACAGATGGTCAAAAGCTGGGAGTCATGACTAACAATAAAGACCGTTTTTGTGAATTGGTCATAGGCTATTTTGACCAATATAGATGGTCATACATTTTATGACAAAAAAAAACATCAATTTCCTTTTTCTAATATGTATGCAGGTGTTACAAAATAAAGAAACCAGTTATTATCCTATACAACGACTTTCTTTTTTCCTTGGCGGGTGTACATGCTACAAAATTTCCAAGATGAGTCCACATATAGTGGTTTTTTCTATTTATTAAGTAGTGCGTGTCAGATATCATGTGTATGCCTTTAATATTTTTTACGTAACATCTTTTATCTTTTAACATGTGCAAAAATTAATATCAACTGATCATAAATTTAGGTGATGTGGATCAATGTGGTGTTTCAGAACAAGCACTTATATTACGTTATATGTTCTTTTAATGATATTTTATGCAGTATAAGGTCCTTTTTATTTTGAACTTATACTCTCTCCATCCATAAAAGTAAACATTATTCTACCATTCTAATTCTGGTGTAGATAGAATGTCATTTTACTTGAGAACAAAAATTAGGCCATTGTGAAGTCAATCCCTAGTGTAAAAAGTAAAGTGCCCTAAAATTAACTTGTTAGATCTATCTGGCTCAGAAATGGTCGATGTATCCATCCATATATACTTATATTATTCCATGATTATTTGGACTAGTGAAAGGAAACACAATCTGATTCATGCTTATCATGAGTGCACTGGCAGATCGACAACTACTCCCTGCCAGCCCATAGATATATAATACTTTAGTACACAGCTTATATGCATAAAATTCTCTTTGACTAGTGGTTCTTATGAGCACATGTAAATTAATAAGCGTGTCATAAGGATCATTTTAACACAAGTCAGCAGTTTGATTAAAGGGAAAATATGTGTCAACTAATGGACAGAAGGGCAACATTTTTAAGGGAAAATATGTTTCCACCATAGAATACGTTTCCTTGTTATTAATGAGAATTTTAAAATTACTTATAAAATTACTTATAAGTTACTTTTTCCCATAGTTCACGCTCAAGCTGAAAAACAAATCTTCACAAATATGTAAATATATAAATATTTATCAGTGTTCCTACGACGTGGATAAACATATATTTTGGTCAAACTTAATGGTTCCCAATCCTTTATTAAATAAACAGAGGATGCGACATTGCAAAAACACAGTAAATGTAGCGATAGCTTAAGTTACGAGGTAATCATGTTACATGGCACTATAGGTAAATGTGAGCGATACAGTAGAATGAGTTTATTATAGATTCTGGATAAAGTACGGTGAGGAGAAAGAAAAAATACAATAGTATTATTGTATTTTTTCTGATGTATGTGGTGTTCTAGATTTTGTGGTAAAAGATTTTATATTTTTATTGATTTAAATAAATATACATAAAATAGGTCATAAGATGTCAATTTTATAATTACCGGAATATGCATTTTGGTGACGTGTCTAAACTGTATTTCACAGTGAATAAATTCGATGAGAAGAGTAAAGATCTGCACAAGTAAAATAAATGTTCTTAGTATTTGGATGGCCTGCATGTTAGGTGTCAATAAGTAATAATTGTTTTGGTTTCACTTCATTACGAGAAAATAGTTTGCAATTGTATGATTGTATCACAATATCATCAGAACATAGCTTCCATGTAATTAGGTGGCACTTCATAGTATTTAGATCACAATGTGTATACTATGTATCTTTACATCTAATGGAAATCTGTGGTTAATTTCTAATTCCACATCTTGAGGTTATAGCATAGGAAAACAATGCACATTGTTGATTAACTACGGAGTAGGTGGAGTGAATTAGTGGGGAAGAATCCAAGTCGAGGAACATGATGGGTAGACGGTGATGGAGCCCCCTAACATGGGAGCTACACAGTGGTATTTGCGCCCATTATTGTGGGCGGCATCTTCAGAGCTTACCTTTCGGCTGTAGAACACAACTTCTGCCGACCAATTAGTTGCGCTTGTTACTCCCTATGGACACGAACAAATAGAGGATCTGCAAGGTGCAGCTCCAACAAACTGTACATATCACGTACGAGGGCATCCTAAGTTTCCCCGCAAGATGGGGTGCTCTTTTTTCCCCCAAAGAGTAAACTTCTTGCATTATTATCTGCCAAAGCAGGAAAATTTAGTCTACTACCTATATTGGTTATGAATGGCAACATAATCTTCGGATCAGCCCTCCACCACCATAGGGGTTTTACATATTCTCATTGTGATATGTAATTCGCATGTTTCATTTGCGTTATGCGGCTGTGAACTTGGATCAGCTGTGTGCAAATTAGTTACGCGGGACCGTGTGTAATACTTAAACCCTTTAACTAGTATAAAACACCCTTTATTCAAAACAATTAGAAACCGGACCCAGGCTTATTGTGAGTGGACACATGACATGCATGCACAACTAATTTCTGCATGGTATCTCAGGACCAACACACCTCCTGGAGCACACTGTCCCCGTCTTAAATGCGTCTTCAATGCTTGGATCGGAGCGCCCTTGTCACCGAGTTGTACTATTGGAGGAATTCTACAACGCGATGCCTGATCGAACTTTTTGTCCAAATATGTGATCTTATATACTCTCTCCGTCCAGAAATAACTGACTTAGTGTTGTCTAGATTCGAATGTATCTAGACGAATTTTAGTGTACAGATACATTCGAATCTAGACAAATCTAAGTCAGTTATTTCTGGACGGAGGGAGTACTTGTATTATAGTACATCAATATATTTTTACAGTAGAGGAACAACCAAGGATCTAGAAGTTAGACTAAAATTTATATTGTCCTTTATTTTCCAACAATCGAAATAATGTGTTTAATTTACGTTCAAATATGTAGCCCACTCTTCAATCCCTATCCATTCCCGCTCCCCTCTCATCTCTCCTATCATGACTTCTCAGGCATAAATGTTACAGTTTTCCATCTAATGTGGTAATTAGTTTAAATACATGATTGCAAATTTCAGGGACATGTACTAGTTGAGGAACCTAATTAAGATAGAAGGAGAAATTCATTTTTCTCCCCCAGTCACTCCCTCTCATAGACCTAGCCGCCGTAAACACCTCCGACTCCTCCATAGGTCGGTTCCCCCTCCTACGGCCGACCTAGCTGGCGTCGGGAGGGGTGGGGAGCCCGATCTATGGGTGGAGTTTTAGTAAATGTAGTATTTCCTTGAAGGTTCGGTTTGTTTTTTGGTAGACATCTTCTTATTGGCATATGCGGTCAATTGGGATGGCATCATACGCAATAAGTGATCCTCGGCCCTTCGTTCGATGGCGAGCTCTTCCCCATGTCAATGGTGGTGTTGTAAGATTCCATAGGAGTGATCTTCTTTGATTTTTTTCTCATGCTTACCGCAAGGAGGAATATCCCATTCAATAAAGATTCATTTTCTCGACTCCCCTTTGCGACCAGGCTGTTCGGTTTCTTTTCCTGGAATACTGACTGTGGTACTCATTGATAACAGTAATGGCTCCTCACGTGCACGTTCCCTTGGTATTGTGGCTCAAACTAAAATTATGAAAGAATCATCATGTTCTATTTACAGGTCTACGGTTTGACATCTATCACATGTTTATTGAGCTGCCTTCAGACAAGTGCATTATTGTGTCATGAAAGAAGAAGATTTAAGGACCTTCAAAGTTTGCTCGTTTTCTTTAAATATTTATTTTTCAGTCGTTCAGATAGTTTATGTATCTCTACCATGTACTATTCGCTAGTATAAATATATCTTGGCATTGATTGTCAAAAAAATGGCATATCCAGCTTTATTTTTTGAAGGATAAGAAACCTTATAAACTTTCTCACAGTAATAACTCACTAATATGTCCCGATTTGTTTAGTGATATGTCCTAATTAATTTTACAAGACATATATAATGTTTTTAGAAATCCCTCCGATCCAAAATAATACACCCAGATTTGTTTAGATAGAGATGTATCTAGACATGTTTTAGACTAGATAAATCCGAGTTTATTAATTTGCGTTAGAGGGAGTATATAATAACAAAGGATTGGTATTCTGAATGTTGATAGTATTTCCTATATTTCAATGGATCTTTACCAAATTTCACTTTGACTTAACATGAATCGTGAGATAAATAAAAATTTAGGGATAACTATTGGTGCATGCCAGACCTGCTGCACAGAGTAGTGGTTGGTGGCTCTCTAAATGGTCACTGTGTGAGGGTGCCAGGTGGAGCACGTGAGAATCTGGCAAATAATTGTGTCCTTGAAACCCACCTATCTTATCTTCGAATATGATCTACGTCGGATGAGAAAATTGCAGGAAAAAACATGCAGGTCGCTTGGTATACATCATTTGGGCTTGGAACCGTGAAATTCATTTTGCAATTCCATCCCTATGCTATTTGGTTGGCACATAATTGAGCTGCCATTTTATTTGACAAATCCATGGAAATATCCCACGTGTAAACCTGATTCCTATCTCAGACCTGTCATTTGCAAATTCCGGTGGAACCAAACATGTGGGTGTTTTTGAAATCATAATATACATGAAATGAATCCATGTATTCATTTCATTTCTACTAAATGAAATGAATACATGGGTGCCAAACGACCTCTTATTGTTTCTCTAGTTTTACAAAACACTCACTTTTACCTAGAAAGTTTGGACCAGTTTAGATCATTCGTATTAAACATTTATTATCACTTTTTGTGACATTTGGCTAAACTTTGGTGAAATTTTCAAACTTCTCGCAAACCTTTCCATTGAAAAATTGGGATACTATTTGTGAGACAAGGGGCAAATTTGATGAAATCTATAATAACTAAATAGTTCATCCCACTAACTATTTATTTTCATCATGCTGCCTATCGAGTTCACTGATTGCCAACTGAGCAGCCCACGTAACCTTGCTATAGCCCGTTACCCGTATGCTCACCAAATCAAGAGGACCGGCCCACTGCTGTGTTGCTTCTTCTGCATCTCCATTTAAAGAATCACCAGCTTCTCAATTAATCCACGTAATGGAATCACCAGCTCCATTACAAAAAAACAATTAATCCCCACACGGGTCACTTCTTGGTCTGGCCAAAATTGTCATAACTTTGTCTAAATTTATATGTATCTAGTTAAGTATTTATACTAAATCCATTCGTATCTAAATAAAACTGAGGCCATTAATATAGACCACTCTCGGACTAACTCTGGTAGCTAGGACCTCACCCTGCGGTATAATTCATCCACCCGAGAATTGCTTCTCCAATACTCTCGATGTTGATTTGCCATCATATCCGCGTCACAATTACACCTAGTGCAAAGGCTCCTTAGAGAAACTCTAACGATGCATGTAAACGGCTTGAAACTATAAAACTCCGATGAGTAGTGGACAACGGGGCTATAGTCTCGGGCCGTAACAGGCTCTAGTCCAGGTTTCGCACCCGGGATTGTGAATTCGGGACTAGAGGCTCCTATCTCTAGTCTCGTTTTGCTACGAACCGGAATTAGAGGCTCCTATCTCTTGTCCCGGTTTTCTAAGAACCGGGACTAGAGGCCACCACGTGGCAGCGGTAACGTGGCGGGGGCTGGAGGACCTCTACTCCCGGGCCGTAACACCATCTGGGACTAAAGCTTTTCCCGTTGCGGCAGAGATTCGTGTGCTTCTCTGCCGCCACACGATTTTGTGTTTTCCTTTTCATTTTGTTTTTTTCATTTCGTTCCTTTTTCAATTTGTGTTTCATTATAATTTCAAACATGTTTCCGTACACATATTCTACGCTACTACATACACAATACATGTTGACGCATATATAATTAATATTCGATCTCTTGCGAGCATACATATACAATTTGATATATACAACTATTTAATTCCATGGAGATCACTAAATCGTATCGATTTCCTCGTCCTCCACATAATGTTCTCTAATTTCATCAATGACCTCCTTCATCAACTCTCCCACTCGTATGCGCTGCTCTGGGTTGAGCTTCTCCCGCAAATGGTGAATATAAGTTGAATCAACTCTCCGTTCACCGGCCAACTCACGAATGTACTCGTAAACACAGAATCCACATAAATGAGTCCCCGATGTCTGCTGAAAACCTTTCACCATTTTACAAGTTAGCACATCTTTGAATGGACCTTGTATTTTCTTTTTGAACCGTGTCCAACACTTGCTCGGCAGAAAAAATAAACAAAGGTGTTATTAATTATTTGATATCAGGAAATGAATGAAAGAGGTCGATATAATGCGATAATGATTGAAATTACTTTTAGAGCATTGCTTTCATGTCACTCCACTTCTCTTGATCCCAACTTAATGAGTCGTTGGCTTCAACTTGGGACTTGTCAACTTGGGACTTATCAACTTGAATGTTTAGCAGAATCTAGTGGACCATGCGGACACCTACAGATGTTTAGATAAGCAGTCATGCATAACTCATTGATGTCTACGCATTTCTATTCTTGTAGACAGTTGTTGGGCCTCCAAGTGCAGAGGCTTGTAGAACAGCAGCAAGTTTTCCCTTAAGTGGATCACCCAAGGTTTATCGAACTCAGGGAGGAAGTGGTCAAAGGTGTCCCCTCACAAGCAACCCTGCAATCAAGATACAAGAAGTCTCTTGTGTCCCCAACACACCCAATACACTTGTCAAGTGTATAGGTGCACTAGTTCGGCGAAGAGGTAGTGAAATACAAGTGGTATAGATAATTATAAGTGGTAATGATAATAGAAAATAGCTTGATGGAGTGAAAAAGACTAAAGGCAAACTAAAATAAAGATGGAAGCAAGCAAGCATGTAACAGATCTAATTGCAAACGGTGTATCAATGTTTAGAAACAAGGCCTAGGGATCATACTTTCACTAGTGAACACTCTCATAAATATATCTTCTCTTTATGATCCTACTCTTAGCTACTCTCCGGTTGGACACTCTAATCGATGGTAGGGCTATAACAGTACACCTCAAAGTAAGCCTTTCCCGTCTAGAAAACCCCACACTGTCACCTTGAGCACTAGATGAGTCCAACAAACACCACAATTTCATAAAGACATCAAACTCCAAATATAACTCATAACAAGTATTTGTAATCTCTAGCCTAAGTGCCACCATGGTGAGCACGTTGTCACTTTCACACACATGGGGAGAGCAGAGATCTATTAAAGCACTTGAGTAGCAACGTAGATCTATAGATTACAAGCTAATGATCAGAATATGATCATGCATAGAGAGAGATGAACACATAGCTACCGGTAGAACCCTTAGCCTCGAGAGAGAACTACTCCCTCCTCATCATGGGAATCAGCAATGGTGATGGAGATGGCGGTGGAGATCGATGGAGATGGCTCCGGGAGTACTTCCCCGTCCCGGCAGGGTGCCGGGACAGAGACTTTATGTCCCCCGAATCTCCCCCTCGGTGGCGGCGGTGCTACAGAACTTTTCGTGGCTAGAGGCTTGATGATTTTGGGTTTTTGCCTCGGGGGAGATATAGGCGAAAGGGGCAAGGTCGGTGGCCGGCCAGGGGGCCCACACCATGCCCTGGCGTGGCCAAGGGGGACCCGCGCCTAGGGGTGGTGTGGCCACCCTGTGGCCCCTCTCCGACTCTCCTTCTGGCTCCGTGAGTCTTCCGGGAAAATAACAACTTTGGCTTTTGTCCGGTCCAATTCTGAGAATATTCATTTTCTGACTTTCCTGGAACCAAAAACAGCAGAAAATAGGCAACTGGCTCTGTGGCATCTTGTTAAGAGGTTAGTCCAAGAAATCATATGAAAAGTACTCCAAAGTTGGAACAAAACACAAGAAAGTAGATAAAACCAAGCATGGAACATCATAAATTATAGATACATTTGCAATGTATCAACATCCCCAAGCTTAACTCCTGCTCGTTCTCGAGTAGGTAAGTGATAAAAAGAACGAATAATTTTTGAGGTGACATGCACAATCATAAACTTGATCAAAGTATTTGTAAAACATGGGTAGCTGGGATCATAGTACTTCAACCATAACATGAAAGACAAAGTTCTAGGGAATAAGACAAAGAAACTATGTTGCAACATGAAAAGGCGCAAACAAAAGATTAATGAATAACAATGCTTTGCAAGACGTTTGTTTGTTTCACATAAAGTAAACATAGCATAGTAGTATTCAGCTTGTCCCTCATAGAGTAGCAAATATAAATGCATAGGACACCTTCAAAGTTCATAAGAGTGACTAGATACAAATAGTTTAAAAGAAGCAATATCAAGTTATGCATCAATCAAATAGTCTTGGGACAATGCACATAGAACTAAAAATGGCCACTATGCTGTCAAAGTAGGTGCATAAAGGTAGAAGGTGGAGACTCAATATAAAAGTGGAAGAAAAGCCTTCATAGAAGGAAGCAGAGATTCAAGTTTCATAAAGAGCTTCGAAAAATTATGGTACTTTTTAGCTTTCAGCTCTTATTGCCCCTATCATAAGCATCTTGAAGTGATTAAGATTAAAGTGAACAAACTATGGTGTACATGCTTGACGAAGTATAAGTTAGAAATCTCATGTCCCTTGAATACGAGGGTCGCTCCTCATGCTACTCAAGTTTAGTCACCGGTAAGTTCTTGTCATTGTAAGTACATGTGTATCATAGAGAACCGCCAACGGGGTACCCCTTGCCCGATGATACAGAAGAATCCCCATATCAAAATGACAAGGCAAGAAGACAATGAGAATCTCAACAATCTTCTTATTTACCATGGGAATATGGTGCTTTTTCTCTCTTTCCTCTTTTCATAATCTTTTTTTCTTTTTCTCTCTTTTTTTCAATATAGGACTCTTTTTTTATAAGAAGAATGCTTCATAGACAGCTCATTATGGTTACGCTGCAGGTTTCCACCATGTCAGCATGGATTAGACGAGCGGCCCAGGTGTTTCTCTAACACATATACATAACTCCAGGGACTTACAAGCTCCCCTTTCATTTCACACCGACAACATCCATAGACAAAAGAGCATGATATCAACTAGGTACAAGTACCCGTGCAATGTTGAAAGCGTTCCCCATGACAGCATGGTTCTGCTAATCCCCAAGAAATAAGTGCAAGCATATACAACATAAACGACACAATGGTTCAAGTTTATTAAGGGAAAGAAAAGTAAAGTGTGCCATCAAGTTCGTGAGAGCTTTGATCACTAGTTTTCTCATAAGAAGTTTAATTTGGAAGGTAAACAAAAACATGAATATACTTGGAATAGCAAATGCTAATAGGTAGGTATGGCGGACTCTTTGGAATAACTTGATTTTAGGAGTTGGATACATGACTGGAACTCATACTTGGTTGTGGAGGCTAGCAAAAGACTGGGAGCGACAAACTAAGAGAGCAATAATGGCCTTAATCATGCAAAGCGACAAAACATCATTAGTCAAAGCATAAAGTGATACTACAAGTTGGAAAGAACATTTCATGTTTTCCTATGTTTTGCGTGTTAGATAACAATACTGTGGAGATTATTCATGTGCGCTAAGTGTGCAGGAAGCTTTGAGGGGGGCCGGATTATCCGCCCCACCAAGGGCCGGATAATCCGGCCTACCTCATTGCAAAGGGAGCCAAGGCGCGTCGCTCGGTATCCGGTCGGATTTTCTCCCGGAAAATCCGAACTGGGGCGGTTTTTCGTCCCCACGCCGGATAATCCGACTGTCGCATGGGCCGGATAATCCGGCCCCCAGTTTTTGAGCAAAGGGAGCCAAGGCGCGTCGCTTGGTATCCGGTCGGATATTCTCCCGGAAAATCCGAACTAGGGCGGTTTTTCCTCCCCAGGCCGGATAATCTGGCCTTCACATAGGACCGGATAATCCAGCCCCCAGAAGTTGATCAAGGACAAGCTCGGCGCGAGGCTCTGGTAGGGGCGGATTATCTGCCGGATATTCCGAGTCTGGGATGGTGTTTTTGCTAGGCCGGATAATCCTTAATGCCTTTCGAGCCAACGGACTTGAAGAGCCTGCAAGGTAGACATAACTACCATCAAATGACATCCAATGAAGTCATGCAAGAAATGGTGTCATTCAAAGTGGCTGCAAAGAATGCTGAAGATGCCCGTGCTCGGGCCATTGGAATGGAAAAGGGTGTTAATGTGGCTCTCAAAGCCAATGTTGTTGAGCAAGAGGAAGATGAAAGAGCTTTTTAGGGGGCTTCCATGGACTGCCCCTATGAAGTCAAACGCGCTCATGGTGAGTACATGGCGTTTTATGCAAGGAACTTTTGGAAGGACCCTGCCAAAGCCAAGTCGGAGCTTGAGCGTAAGAACGGGTCAAATGGAAGAAGAGAAAGTGGCCCAAGATTGAGAACTTGCTACAACTATGGAGATAGAATGCACTTTGTAGCCGAGTGTCTGTATCAAAATAGAGAAGAAAATGGTGCCAGGCTCATTCTTAAAGAGAAATCTAAAGCACCTAAGAAGAAGCCATTTATTAAGAAGAATGGCCCCTTCAAGAGGCAACCCAAGATCGTCTTTGTTGCACAAGAAGAATACTCCTCTGCAAGTGAAGATGAAGAGGATGATGATAGTTCCCGCGAGGTGGCTGCTATAGCCACCACATCGACTCCTTCATCTCTCTTCGACTCGCCAAACGAGAACGTCATCAACAACAACGCCACTTGCCTAATGGAAAGAGTGTCCGAGGTAGCAACTTCTAGCTCTTCATTTCCTAAGACTAACATAATTTTGGATATGGATGATCATGACAGTCTTAAAATGAAATAAGAAGTTATTGCTCTGGATACTTTTTTCACTAACCTGCAAGGTGAGCACAGACTCCATTTTGATGCTCTTATGAGTGAACTTGCTCAAGCCGAAGATCTTGTTGAAGAAAAGGGCAGAATTGAAAGAGAAGATGCCTTGGAGATAGCTTCTTTGAAGAATGGCTTGGAAGAGGAAGAGGAAGCTCGAGTATCTTTGGAAGAGAGACTCGAATCCATTGAGGAGTCACAGGAAGAAGCTGTGCCTCAGCTCATCAAAGAACGTGTCCATGATCTTGCCAAGGTAAAGAAACTAAAGAAAGAAAAGATTGACTTTGGGGCTGTTCATGCTAGACTTTTGGAGAAGTTTGATAATCTTGAAAGTGCTCACAAGGCATTGAAGAGTGATCATTCTACTTTAAATGAGTCTCATGACCAGCTCCAAACTCAATTGAAACGGTATGATGTGCCGAGTACCTCCACTTCATCCTCTGGAAAAGAAGACCTTGCAAGAAGTTCTCAACACAAAGGTAAAGAAGTTATTGATGATATACCTAGCAAGCAAAGGACAAACAATAGTAAAGAAGGTCTTGGTTACATCCCCAAGACAAAGAACAAGAAAAACAAGAAGAAGAAGAAGAAGAAGAGCAAGACTGCTCAACCAAAGACTAGCAACATTACCAATGACAAGACTAATTATGATGGTTTTGCAGGGGTCAACAATCCTAACTTTGAACTATATTGCGATTATTATGGTGATGTTTATGCTAGTTATGTAGGCCCTTATGATTATTACATTCCTTGGTCTATTTGGGTTCCCAAGACCCTTGTTACTAACGTGAGAGAACCCATTGAAAAATGGGTACCTAAAAACAAGAAGTAATTTTCTTGCAGGGCTATGCTTCTGGTGGTTCTAATGGGTACTCGATAGCGGTTGCACGAGTCATATGACTGAAAGAAAGGAGATCATCACAGAGATGCAGCCAAACCTTGATCACATAACTGTCTCCTATGGTGACAAGGTAAAATCTGAGGTATTGGGTCTCGGCAAAGTTGTGGTGGCTCACGATATTTCTCTCGTGGACGGCATGCTTGTTGAGACCCTCGGGTACAATTTACTTTCTGTTCGCGCCCTCGGTAAGATAGGCTTTGCAGTTTATATTGATGCTGATTTGGTGGTACTCTTGTGGAGCAAGTCTCTAAAAGTCGCTTTCGTGGGATATGTCGAAAATGACCTATACGTGGTGGAATTTTCGGGGAAAACCACTATAGGCCCGATGTGTCTTTTCGGAAAGGCTGACGTGAGTTGGCTATGGCATTGCTGACTAGCCCACGTCAATATGAGAACTTTGCAAAGTCTCTACAAGGGTGGCCACATCCTTGGACTAAAAGAAAATGTCTCCTTTGCCAAAGATCGTGTTTGCAGGGCGTGTGTTGAAGGGAAAATGCATGACTAACCTCATCGAAGGAAAACTATTATCTCATCAAAAAGGATTTTGGAGCTCCTTCAGGTGGACCTCTTCGGACCTCGATCTCATGCAAGCCTCGGTGGGAAGAAGTATTGTCTAGTGATTGTTGATGATTACTCAAGATACACTTGGATTTATTTCTTCAAGTTGAAGAGTGAAACTCAACAAACAGTCATCGACTTTGCCAATGAGCTTCAACGTCAACACAACGTCCCCATTCTGGCTATAAGAAGTAATAACGGCTCTGAGTTCAAGAACTACACCTTAAATGAGTTCCTAAGTGAAGAGGGGATAAGACATCAATATTCCGCTGTGTACACCCCTCAACCAAATGGTGTAGCCGAGAGGAAGAATCGAACTCTAATGGATATGGCAAGATCAATGTTAGCCGAATTTAAATCTCCATATAACTTCTAGGCTGAAGCAATCTCTACTGCTTGTCATTCATCCAACCGATTACACCTCCACAAGATCTTTGACAAGACTCCGTATGAAATACTTACCGGTAACAAGCCAAACATCTCATACTTTTGGGTATTCGAGTGTAAGTGTTTCTTTCTTATCAAGGGAGTTCGTTTATCTAAGTTTGAATCTAAGTTCGTTTATCTAAGTTTGAATCTAAGTAGGTATTTTTGTTGGTTATGGTGCCGAATCCCACACTTATAGAGTCTACAATAAGCTCTCCGGAACTGTTGTAGAATCTTGTAGTGTGGTGTTCGAGGAAAATGGCGGTTCCCGTGCGAAGCAAGTTGGTGCTTGTGATGCAGGTGTTGAAATACCCCAAGATGCCATAAGAAGAATGGGCGTGGGATTTTTCTGCCCCATTGAGGAACCCCTTGTGGCGGATCGGGAAGGACAATGCTCTTCCCATGAAGAGCCCTCATCTAGACATGCACAACATGTTCCCACCACGGGATCAAATTCTGCACCATCTCCATCAACTGCTGAAGGTCAAGGCGTTCCAAAAAACTCCAGGCCGGATTATCCGGTGGACACCGAATTATCCGGCCACCCCACTCCAGCTGACCATTTTTCTCCTGGTGGTGAAGATATCAATGCAAGCTCCAGGCCGGATTTTCCGGCAAGCCCCAGATTATCTGGCCTCTCGCCAGTTCAAGCAAGCCCCAGGCATCCTGATGAAGCTGATACAAGTAATCCCATGCCATATTATCTGGCCTCTCCATCGGCCGGATTATCCGGCCCTGACTCACCGGTTCAGCATCCTCCTGTTACGGCTACTGACTCACCTCAAGGGCACGCTTCACCACCACCTGCTGCTGATATTCCAGTTCCTGATCAAGGTCAAGTAAATGCTTCCAATGAAGATTCAACTGATGAATCTACTCCTCCAAGAGACAACAAACTTATTGAACTTCGTCGCAAGGCTCGAGCTGATCGAAACCTCGAGTTAAGGGGTCACACCCTCGACAAGGTTGTTGGTGATCTTCGACGAAGGGTCTCTACAAGAAGAGAATTGGCCAGTTTTGGTGAGCATCGAGCTCATATTTCTTTGGTGGAACCTAAGAAGAAGCTCTTGAAGATCCAGATTGGGTTGTTGCTATGCATGAGGAGTTGAATAATTTCAAGCGCAACAAAGTCTAGAGACTCGTGGAGAAACCAAAAGAGTGCCGCAATGTTATCGGCACCAAGTGGATATTTAAAAACAAGCAAGATGAGAATGGCATTGTTGTGAGGAACAAGGCAAGACTTGTGGCGCAAGGTTACTCTCAAGTTGAGGGCATTGACTTCGGCGAGACCTATGCTCCGGTGGCTCACCTTGAGTCCATTCGTATCCTTCTTGCTTATGTTGCCCATAACAATTTTAAGTTGTAGCAAATGGACGTCAAGAGTGCCTTCCTTAATGGTCCTCTACATGAGTTGGTATATGTAAAGCAACCCCCGGGTTTTGAGGATCCTAACTTTCCGAACCATGTCTACAAACTCGACAAGGCACTCTATGGCCTTAAACAAGCCCCACGTGCATGGTATGAGCACCTTAAAGAGCTTTTGTTAGATCGTGGCTTCGAAGTTGGGAAAATCGATCCCACTCTTTTTAATAAGAAGGTTAAGGGGGAGCTCTTCGTATGCCAACTATATGTAGATGATATCATCTTTGGTTCTACTAATAAAGCTTTTAATGATGAATTTTCAAAGCTTATGACTGACAGGTTTGAGATGTCTATGATGGGGGAATTACGGTTCTTTCTTGGATTCAAGATCAAGCAACTTAGAGAAGGAACTTTTATTAATCAAACAAAGTACATCCAAGACATGCTCAAGAGATTCAAGATGATGGATCAAAATGGTGTCGCCACTCTGATGCAAACAAAATGTCATCTTCAACTTAACCCACATGGTAAAGATTTGGAACAAAAGGTATACCGGTCCATGATCGGCTCTCTTCTTTACCTCTGCGCATCTAGACCCGTTATCGTGTTGAGTGTGGGAGTGTGTTCAAGGTATCAAGCAGCTCCTAAAGAAAGCCACTTAGTGGCGGTCAAGAGGATCTTTCGATAGGTTCATTCCCCTAACTTCGGTCTCTGGTATCCCAAGGGCTCCAATTTCTCTTTATGTGGTTATACTGACTCAGATTGGGCTGGTGATAAGGATGATCGGAAATCCACTTCTGGAGCTTGTCAACTATTGGGAAGGTCTCTCGTATGTTTGTCATCTAAAAAGCAGAATTGTATATCTCTCTCCACCACCGAAGTTGAATATGTTGCTGCTGCCAGCGCTTGCACTCAATTATTGTGGATGAGGCAAACTTTAAAGGAATACAGTGTCAATTGTGACAAAGTGCCTCTTTTATGTGATAATGAAAGTGTAATCAAAATTGCATACAATCCAGTTCAACACACAAGGACAAAGCATATTGAGATTCGGAATCATTTTATTCGAGACCATGTTGCTCGCGGTGATATTGATCTATCCTTTGTGAGCACGAAGAACCAACTTGCGGATATTTTTACAAAGCCACTTGATGAAGCACAATTCTGCTACTTAGGAATGAGCTAAATATCATTGATTCTAGGAGCTTGTCTTGATTACCCATGCACTCACTCGTACATCTCAATCCATCTTTGGTGTAGGTGTGGGCATGGATATAGGGGGAGTGTGGTCCTAACTCATTGGGCTAACCCTCCCCCCATAATGCCAAAAGCAAGATAAATCATTTCTCTTAATATCATTTTGTGATATGTGAGATTATTGATGAGTATTGGTCGTGAGCCCAAGATATATCTTCGCGGTGTCATACCATACCTCCAACAAGGTGGCTTCGGCCACCGCCCTCTCCCTTGAGGAGAATTGGATCTTTTTGGCTGTTCTTTGCTATCTCATGTTCTTATGGGAATCACACTCAATCTTGGCAACAATGATAGCATCCATAGTCACCTTGTTCAGCTACTTCAATTTTCTCATGAGGTTGCCTCTTACGAGGACGAGTCGGTGCAGTACAGGCTGGATGTCATGGACTTCATTTACCATGAATTGACTGATGCTATGTTCAACCGTATGTCCATTCCCTATGCACCCTACATTATGATGCTCATCAGGCACCTGCTTCCTGCTAAGGAGTTCCACATTAACTCGGTGCATAAAGCCAAGAAGATCTACACCAAGGTTCGGAAGAGCTCTCACCCCTCTTCTGCTCCTGAGGGCCCCATGAGGATACTCGCAGGCCCCAGTGCCTCCTGTTGCCCGTGAGATCAAGCAGCTGAACTGGTTCTAGCATAACATTCTGTGCATGGGAGTGGACACGCACAAGGGTCAGTATGAGGCATACAAGCAGCGCCATGAGTTGGCTCACTCCCAGCAGCTCATTCTCCATCATGTGTCCGGTGCTTCGGGTGATCCTCTGGCTCCTACACCTCCCACACCATATGCTTGATGGAACTCTTCCTTTGGGTTGACCTATGGTGAGCTGGAGCGTCACTTGTTCCCCTCTGCGCCTGCTGCTGATGATGAGGATCAGGAAGGTGACACTGAGGAGCTTGAAGATGAGGATGAGGATGAGAATGAAGACAAGGACGAGGATGAGGAATGATGGATTCGTAGCAAGGAAAACAAAAAAAAATTATCGCAAGAACGAACAAAACCCAGATCTAATCTAGATAAAAGCCAAGATCTAATCTATTAGACATGTGCAACGAGATAGATCTGTACTAACCCTTGTAGACACGAAAGCGTTACGAGATTAGATCTCGAGGTTGATGTAGTCGATCACTTGCCGATCTCAAGATCGAGTGGACGATCCTTCCGGCGCCGCGTTCCGGCAGCGCTTCCGCAGTCGGTCACACGTGCGGAGTCGAAGCAGACCTTCCTCTCCTCGTTCCAGCGAGCAGTGGAGGTAGTAGATCTCTCGACGGAATTCCAGCAGCACGGCGGCGTGGTGGTGGTGGTGGAGTGGAGAATTCTACAGGGCTTCGCCTAAGCCTGAGCAGAAGGAAGGAGGAGGAGGGAGGCGGCTTGGGGCAAGAGTGGAGGAGCAAGGGGGGTGGCGCCTCCACCCCTCTATATATAGAGGGAGGGGTGCGACCAAGGGTTCCTACCCCTAGGCCCACCCCTTAGGGCCGGCGCACCAAGGAGGTGGGGGGAGGAGTCCTCCCCCCCCCAAGTCTCCTCTTTAAATCTCCCTTATCTTATCTTATCTTATCTTGGTTTTCAAATAAACTCCAAAATATCTTCTAGAACCTTCCGGAACATTCCGAAACCTTCTAGAATCCCCATACAAACACTCCGGAACATTTCCTAACTCAGAAAAAGATCCCCATTATATGAATCTTACTCCCCGGACAATTCCGGAGCTCCTCGTGATGTCCTGAATCCAATCCGAGACTCCAAACAACATTCGGTATCCAACGCACATTCCATATCTACTTAAAACAACTTCGAACCTTAAGTGTGTCACCCTACGGTTCGTGAATATGTAGACATGACGGAGACACCTCTCCGATCAATAACCATCAGCGGGATCTGGAGATCCATAACAGCTCCCACATACTCAACGATGACTTCGTGATCGATTGAACCATTAACATACGAAACCAATTCCCTTTGTCTCGCGATACTCTACTTATCCGAGGTTTGATCATCAGTATCTCCATACCTAGTTTTACCTCGTTACTGACAAGTACTCTTTACTCGTTCCGTGACATGTCATCCCTTGTGACCTAGTCACATGCTTGCAAGCTAACTAGATGACATTCCACCGAGAGGGCCCAGAGCATATCTATCCATCATATGGATGGACAAATCCCAATCTTGGTCCATGCGCTTCAACACATACTTTCAGAATACCCAATGACACCTTTATAACTACCCAGTTACGGAGCGGCGTTTGATGTCATCAAACTACCCATCCGGTGATGGTGATTAACACAACCTCATGGTCGAAGGATTAGGTTACTATGCATTTAAAAGCTTATAGCAATACGAACTTAATGACTTGATCTTTATGCTACGCTTACTATGGGTGTGTGTCCATCACATCATTCTCCTAATGATATAACCTTGTTATTAATCACATCTAATGTCCATGATCAGGAAACCATGATCATCAATCAATCAACAAGCTAGTTCAACAAGAGGCTTACTAGGGACTCTTTTATGTTTACAAAACACACATGTATTAGTGTTTCCTAATAATACAATTATAGCATGGGATGTAAACATTCATCATAAACACAAAGATATAATAATAACCACTTTTATTATTGCCTCTTGGGCATATATCCAACAGTCTCCCACTTGCACTAGAGTCAATAATCTAGATTACATGGTAATATACCTAACACCCATGGCGTTCTGGTGTTGGTCATGCTTTGCCCTAGGGAGAGGTTTAGTCAACGGATCTACCACATTCAGATGAGTGTGTACTTTGCAAATCTTTATGTCACCATCTCGGACATACTCGCGAATAGCGTGGAAACGTAGTTTGATATGTTTCAGCTTGCTATGTGACCTTGGCTCCTGTGCATTAGCTATGGCACCTGTGTTGTCACAGTAGATGGCCATCGGGTCCAACGCACTGGGAACCACGCCAAGTTCAGTAATGAATTCCTTCATCCATATGGCTTCTTGTGCAGCCTCCGAAGCAGCTATGTATTCCGATTCAGTTGAAGATTTCGCCACAACACTTTTCTTTGCACTCCTCCAGCTCACTGCAGCACCATTCAAAATAAATACGTATCCCGACTGTGACTTCGAGTCATCCGGATCGGTGTTCCAACTAGCATCGGTGTAACTGTTTACAACAAGCTGTTCATCACCTCCATAAGAAAGAACCATATCCTTAGTCCTATTCAGGTACTTTAGGATATTCTTGACCGCTGTCCAGTGCTCCATTCCAGGATCACTTTGATATCTGCTAGTCAAACTAACAGCATGTGCTATATCCGGTCTTATACACAGCATGGCATACATGATAGAACCTATGGCCGAGGCATAGGGAATGTTATTCATCTTCTCTCTATCTTCTGCCGTAGCTGGACTTTGAGTCTTACTCAAGGTCTTACCTGACAACATGGGCACGAACCCTTTCTTGCTCTCTTCCATTCTAAACTTCTTTAGAACTTTGTCTAAGTATGTACTTTGTGAAAGTGCTATTAGGCGTCTTGATCTATCTCTATAAATCTTGATGCCTAGAATATATGCCGCTTCGGCAAGATCCTTCATTGAAAAACTATTATTCAAATAGGTTTTGACGCTATTAAGAAGTTCTATATCATTCCCAATCAACAATATGTCATCTACATATAGTACTAGGAATGCTACAGAGCTCCCACTAACTTTCTTGTAAATACAAGCTTCTCCATCAGTTTGTATAAACCCAAAAATTTTGATTACTTTATCAAAACGTTGATTCCAACTCTGGGATGCTTACTTCAGTCCATCAATGGAGCGCTGAAGTTTGCATACCTTGTCAGCATCTTTAGGATCGACAAAACCCTTGGGTTGTACCATATACAACTCTTCCTCAATGTCACCATTAAGGAATGCCGTTTTGACATCCATCTGCCAAATCTCATAATCGAAATGTGCAGCAATTGCTAATAAAATCCTCATAGACTTTAGCTTCGCTACTAGTGAGAATGTCTCATCGTAGTCAACTCCTTGAATTTGTCGGAACCCTTTCGCGACAAGTCGAGCTTTATAGACGGTAACATTACCATCAGCATCTGTTTTTCTCTTGAAAATCCATTTGTTCTCGATAGCCTTACGGCCATCCGGTAAGTCCACCAAAGTCCATACTTGGTTTTCGTACATGGATCCCATTTCGGATTTCATGGCTTCTAGCCATTTGTCGGAATCTGGGCTCACCATAGCTTCTTCATACGTCGCAGGGTCATCAGCGTTGTCCACCAACATGACGTTCAAGGCAGAGTCATACCAATCAGGAGTGGTACGAACCCTGGTTGACCTGCGAGGTTCAGCAGTAACTTCGTTCGAAGTTTCATGATCACCATCATTAGCTTCCTCTCCAATTGGTGTAGGCGGCACAAAAACATCTTCCGGTGCTGCGCTACTCTCAAATCCGGGAGAAGGTTCAATAACCTCATCGAGTTCTACTTTCCTTCTAGTCACTTCCTTCGAGAGAAACTCCTTCTCAAGAAAGGATCCATTCTTGGCAACGAAAACTTTGCCTTCAGATCTATGATAGAAGGTATACCCAATTGTTTCTTTAGGCTATCCTATGAAGACGCATTTCTCCGCTTTGGGTTCAAGCTTTTCAGGTTGTAACTTCTTTACATATGCTTCGCAACCCCAAACTTTAAGGAACGACAACTTAGGTTTCTTACCAAACCATAATTCGTACGGTGTCGTTTCAACGGATTTAGATGGTGCCCTATTTAAAGTGAATGCGGCTGTCTCTAATGCATAGCCCCAGAATGATAGTGGTAAATCTGTAAGAGACATCATAGACCGAACCATATCTAAGAGAGTTCGATTACGACGTTCGGACACACCATTACGTTGTGGTGTTCCCGGCGGTGTCAATTGCGAAAGTATTCCACATTTCTTTAAATGCATGCCAAACTCGTAACTTAGATATTCACCTCCGCGGTCAGAACGCAGAAACTTAATCTTCTTGTTACGATGATTTTCCACTTCACTTTGAAATTCCTTAAACTTCTCGAAAGTTTCGTACTTATGTTTCATAAAGTAGACATACCCATATCTACTTAAGTCATCCGTGAAAGTGAGAACGTAACGATATCCACCACGCGATGCTACACTCATTGGACCGCACACATCGGTATGTATTATTTCCAATAAGTCTGTAGCTCGCTCCATTGTACCAAAGAATGGAGTCTTAGTCATTTTTCCCATTAGACATGCTTCGCATCTTTCAAGTGATTCAAAATCAAGTGATTCAAGAAGTCCATCAGAATGGAGTTTCTTTATACGCTTCACTCCAATGTGACCAAGACGACAATGCCACATGTATGTAGAATTATCATTCAATTTTATTCGTTTAGCATCTATGTTGTGAACATGTGTATCACTACTATCGAGATTCAACAAGAATAAACCATTCATCTCAGGTGCATTACCATAAAAGATATTACTCATATAAATCGAACAACCTTTATTCTCAGACTTAAAAGAGTAACCGTCTCGCAATAAAAAAGATCTAGATATAATGTTCATGCTTAACGCAGGCACCAAATAACAATTATTCAAATTTAAAACTAATCCCGAAGGTAGATGTAGAGGGAGCGTGCCGACGGCGATCACATCAACCTTGGAGCCATTTCCAACACGCATCGTCACCTCGTCTCTTGCCAGTCTTCGTTTATTCCGCAGCTCCTGTTTCGAGTTACAAATATGAGCAACCGAACCAGTATCAAATACCCATGCACTACTACGATTACTAGTAAGATACACATCAATAACATATATATCAAATATACCTTTCTTCTTGATGTTGCCGTTCTTCAGATCCGCCAGGTACTTGGGGCAGTTACGCTTCCAGTGACCAGCACCCTTGCAGTAGAAGCACTCAGTTACAGGCTTAGGACCAGCCTTGGGCTTCTTAGCAGGTGCGGCAGCTTTCTTCCCGTCCTTCTTGAAGTTGCCCTTGTTCTTAGGCTTGCCCTGTCTCTTGAAATTGGTGGTCTTAATGACCATCAACACTTGGTGCTCCTTCTTGATCTCCACTTCAGCAGTTTTCAGCATGGACGATAGTTCAGGCAACGTCTTGTTCATGCAGTGTATATTGTAGTTCATCACAAAGTTCTTGTAACTTGGTGGCAGTGATTGGAGGAGATGGTGAATCCCCAACTCATTAGGAATCGAAATCCCCAACTCTTGGAGCTTGTTTGCGTACCCAGACATGGTGAGCACGTGCTCGCTAACGGAGCTTCCCTCTTCCATCTTACAGTTAAAGAACTTTTCGGAGGCCTCATAGCTCTCCATGGCCGCACGAGTCTCAAAAATTAGCCTGAGCTCCTTAATGATCTCGAACGGGTTGTGGTGCTCAAAACGCTTTTGGAGCTCCGCTTCTAAACCGTACAGGATGGCACACTGAACTGTGGAGTAATGATTTTTCCGAGTGGCGTAAACATTCTTTACGTCATCGGTGGCATCATCTGCAGGTGGGTCACCTAGCGGTGCTTCGAGCACATAGGTCAACTGACCAGCCCTGAGGATGATCTTCAGTCCACGTAACCAGTCCATGAAATTGCTTCCATTGTTCTTAAGCTTTTCTTTCTCTAGGAACGCATTGAAATTGATGGAGGGGGTCGCCATAATCTACAACAAATTTGCAAGTATTTTAGACTAAGTTTATGATAAATTAAGTTCAAAATTAATTCTTAAATTAACTAGGTGAACTCCCACTCAAAACAACATCCCTCACATTGTCTTAGTGATTACACGAACCAAGTCCACTACACCAAGTCCGATCTTCACGAGAGAAGATGTAGTTTCATCGGCGAACAGTCTTCATGTTCATCATATCATTTATATGACTTATGCTCTACCTTTCGGTATTCCGTGTTCCGAGACCATGTCTGTACATGCCAGGCTCGTCAAGATAACCTTAGTTTCCGCATGTGCAAATCTGGCTTGCACCCGTTGTATGCACACGTAGAATCTATCACATCTGATCATCACGAGATGCTTCGAAACGACGAGTCTTAGCAACGGTGCTAACTAAGGGTGAACACTTTATTACTTGATATTTAGTGAGAGGGATCATCTTATAATGCTACCGTCGCGATCTAAGCAATACAAGATGCATAAAGGATTAACATCACAGGCAATTCATAATAAGTGTGATATGATATGGCCCTTTCTTCTTGCGCCTTTGATCTCCATCTCCAAAGCACGGACATGATCTCCATCATCACCAGCATTGCGTCAAGGTCAGTGGCGCCGCTTCATGGTTGTCCATCATCACTAGCAACTATTACAACTACTTGGAATAAAGCTATTACAAGATGAATAGACACGCAGGTCTTAACAGAATTTAAAGACAACCATTAGGCTCCTCCCGGTTGCCATATTACAACAAGGATCATTGCATACATCAAATATAATCACAATCACATGATGGCCATATCACATCACAAAACCCCTGCAAAAACAAGTTAGACGCCTCTAATTTTCTTTGCATGTTTTACGTGGTTTGGGGCTTTCGAATAAGAACGGATCTTACCTACGAAACTGAACCACAATGTTGATACAAGTGCTATCAAAATTTGCAAAGTGTAAATTGGATCTATACTATGGTGGGAGAGACAGACACCCGCAAAGCCACTTGTGCAAAGCAAGTTACACGTCAAGCGTGGAGCAAGTCTCATGTGCGATAACATGTAAGGTTAGCCCGAGCCGCTTCATCCCACCATGCCGCAAGATGCAAAGTACACAAAGCAAAAGACGGCACGAGCACCAACGCCCACAACACCATTGTGTTCTACTCGTGCAACAGATCTACGCAAAGACATGGCTCTGATACTACTGATGGGTTCGTAGCATGGAAAACAAAAAATTTCTATCGCAAGAGCGAACAAAACCCAGATCTAATCTAGATAAAAGCCAAGATCTAATCTATTAGACATGTGCAACGAGATAGATCTGTACTAACCCGAAAGCGTTACAAGATTAGATCTCATGGTTGATGTAGTCGATCACTTGCCGATCTCAAGATCGAGTGGACGATCCTTCTGGGGCCGTGTTCCGGCAGCGCTTCCGCAGTCGGTCACACGTGCGGAGTCGAAGTAGACCTTCCTCCCCTCGTTCCAGCGAGCAGCGGAGGTAGTAGATCTCTCCACGGAATTCTAGCAGCACGACGGCGTGGTGGTGGTGCTGGAGTGGAGAATTCTGCAGGGCTTCGCCTAAGCCTGAGCAGAAGGAAGGAGAAGGAGGGAGGCCGCTTGGGGTAAGAGTGGAGGAGCAAGGGGGGTGGCGCCTCCACCCCTCTATATATAGAGGGCGGGGTGCGGCCTAGGGTTCCCACCCCTAGGCCCACCCCTTAGGGACGGCGCACCAAGGAGGTGGGGGGAGGAGTCCTCCCCCCAAGTCTCCTCTTTAAATCTCCCTTATCTTATCTTATCTTATCTTATCTTATCTTATCTTATCTTGGTTTTCAAATAAACTCCAAAATATCTTCTAGAACCTTCTGGAACATTCCGAAACCTTCTAGAATCCCCATACAAACACTCCGGAACATTTCCTAACTCAGAAAAAGATCCCCATTAGATGAATCTTACTCCCCGGACAATTCCGGAGCTCCTCGTGATGTCCCGAATCCAATCCGAGACTCCAAACAACATTCGGTCTCCAACACACATTCCATATCTACTTAAAACACCTTCGAACCTTAAGTGCGTCACCCTACAATTCGTGAATATGTAGACATCACGGAGACACCTCTCCGATCAATAACCATCAGCGGGATCTGGAGATCCATAACAGCTCCCACATACTCAACGATGACTTCGTGATCGATTGAACCATTAATATACGAAACCAATTCCCTTTGTCTCGTGATACTCTACTTATCCGAGTTTTGATCATCAGTATCTCCATACCTAGTTCTACCTCGTTACTGACAAGTACTCTTTACTCGTTCCGTGATATGTCATCCCTTGTGACCTAGTCACATGCTTGCAAGCTAACTAGATGACATTCCACCGAGAGGGCCCAGAGCATATCTATGCATCATATGGATGGACAAATCCCAATCTTGGTTCATGCACTTCAACACATACTTTGAGAATACCCAATGACACCTTTATAACCACCCAGTTACGAAGCGGCATTTGATGTCATCAAAGTACCCATCCGGTGATGGTGATTAACACAACCTCATGGTCGAAGGATTAGGTTACTATGCATTTAAAAGCTTATAGCAATACGAACTTAATGACTTGATCTTTATGATACGCTTAGTATGGGTGTGTGTCCATCACATCATTCTCCTAATGATATAACCTTGTTATTAATCACATCTAATGTCCATGATCAGGAAACCATGATCATCAATCAATCAACAAGCTAGTTCAACAAGAGGCTTACTAGGGACTCTTTTATGTTTACAAAACACACATGTATTAGTGTTTCCTAATAATACAATTATAGCATGGGATGTAAACATTCATCATAAACACAAAGATATTATAATAACCACTTTTATTATTGCCTCTTGGGCATATCTCCAACTTTTATAATAACCACTTTTATTATGATCCTGTGGGGCGCTAGCATCGCTCTTCTCCCTTTTTGGTGTCTCGATGCCAAAGGGGGAGAAGTAGTTCTATTAGGATGTTCGTGGATTTGCATGGGTCGGGCTTAAGCACTTGCATTTTTCTATTCGTCGTTTTCTTGCTTATGCCCATTTAGCATTGAACTTTAAATTTGTGGTTTGTGGTTGTTTGAGACTCTACGTGGTTGTCTGGATTATGCCTATGGATTTCATCTCATGGATTATGCTTATGGATCTATCTATTCATATCCTATTTGCTGGAGGCTTTTATCACGGAAGGCGCTTATATTGGTTATCCGGTAATAATTGTGGCTTATGTCAAGGATGCCTTCCCTCTACCTCGGTTGTATGTTTATGTTGCTCATATGTCTATGGAATAGATTCACCTATTTGTGTACATTTGTATTCCAATGCAAAATTCTATTATGCACACATTGAGGGGGAGTCTCTTTCATGGTTATTACTGTTTGTCTTGTGACTTTCTCCTGCAAATCCTAGTATTGTCATCTAACACCAAAAAGGGGGATATTGAAAGAACATTTCATGTTTTCCTATGTTTTGCGTATTAGATAACAATACTGTGGAGATTATTCATGTGCGCTAAGTGTGCAGGAAGCTTTGAGGGGGCCCGGATTATCCGCCCCACCAAGGGCCGGATAATCTGGCCTACCTCATTGCAAAGGGAGCCAAGGCGCGTCGCTCGGTATCCGGTCGTAGTTTCTCCCGGAAAATCCGAACTGGGGCGGTTTTTCCTCCCCAGGCCGGATAATCCGGCTGTCGCATGGGCCGGATAATTCGGCCCCCAGTTTTTGAGCAAAGGGAGCCAAGGCGCGTCGCTCAGTATCCGGTCGGATTTTCTCCTGGAAAATCCGAACTGGGCCGGTTTTTCCTCCCTAGGCCAGATAATCCGGCCTTCACCTAGGACCGGATAATCCGGCCCCCAGAAGTTGATCAAGAACAAGCTCGGCATGAGGCTCTGAGAGGGGGCAGATTATCTGCCGGATATTCCGAGTCTAGGGCGGTGTTTTCCCCAGGCCGGATAATCCGGCCCTCACTTGGGCCGGATAATCCGGCCCCCAAAGTGTCCAACGGCTGGTTTCTGAAGGGGGTACAAATACCCCTTCTTCCCCAATGACCAGAACCCTTGATTCATTCGAAATTGACCAGACATTGTGCAAGTGCTCTCATTCTCGATCTCCCACTTCAACCACCCGAAGGCCTTGATCTTAGGGGGAATTGAAGGAGGAGAAGTTCATCATCATCATCATCACGGATCAAGCACTTCAACTCCTCTCCATTTACTTGGAGAAATCTCTGATCTAGTATTCTTGTCAATACCTATATCTTGTTCATTGTATTTCATAACTTTGCTCTTGTGGCAGCTTGTTGTCATTTCGGGAGCCTCCAAGTTGTTTGTCGAGTTGTTGCCCCGCTAGTTGTGTAAACGCGCCAGTGCCCGCCTCGAAGGGTACCTATAGTGGAAAGGTGGATCAGGCCTTTGGTGGCGGGATCCATCGAAGAACAGGGTGAGGCCTATTGTGGCGTGGTGGTCTTAGTACCGCCCACCCCTCCAACGCAGATGTACTTCCCTTAACAAGGAAGGAACTACGGTCAAAAAAATCATGTGTCTCCGCATGATTCACTACGGTTTACCCGTTCCTCTTCCACTCGCTCTTTACTCTCTTGTACATAGGTTTTCATATAGGGAAATTCCACCTAATAGTTTATCTAGAGAATTTACTCTTTGTGCTAAGCCTAAAATTGAAAAAGTATTAAAATTTGGAGTAGCACCTCTTCACCCCCCCTCTAGGTGCCCATACGATCCATTTAAAAGTTTAAAACTAAAGGATCATCAAGGCTATGATGACTTGAGATAGTCATAACATGGTGTAAGCATGCGCCAAGTCAACCCAAATAAAGCATCAAAGGAGAATACCACTATACTATGCTTTTAATATGCTAAAACAACGCATGATTCATCCAAGGCACATTAAGCAATCTCAATTTTTTATAACAAGTCATGCTACAGCAAAGAATACTAAGCATAAAGCCAAAACAATATCAAGCATGGCATGACAAAGCATGGGCCACAGTCACAAATAAGCTCTCTTTACCACTTAAGCATGAGCTTTCCTACTCTTTTCTAATCCAAACCAAACTATTTGAAAACCAATGTATTAAGAGGGTGTACAACCAATTTATTCAGCAAACTAAGAAAACCAAGCGAACAAAAACCAAAAACGAAAAACGAAGACGCTCCAAGAACAACAAAACTGTGCATGAAACAATAAAAATAAAGTGTTTGGAAGAAACCTGGGATTTTTATTGATGAAGAAGGGGATGCCTTGGGCATCCCCAAGCTTTGACGCTTGTACTTCTTGGATATTTCTTTGGGTGACACGCGTGGCATCCCCAATATTGAGCTTTAGTCCATCCTTCATCTCATTACTCGTTCCTTCCATACACCTAAAATTTTTCCTTCATACAAAACTTCACACAATCTTTATTAGCAACATTAGTGCACTCAAGATAATAAGTCTTTAGGTTCAGTTCTAAAACCAATAAAACTTCCATTAAAACACAATCTACTGTAGCACTTCCCTCAAAAAGCTCAATTCCCCAAAAGAACTCAAAAAGGAACCAACTAAAAGCAAATGCAGAAAATGGCGGAAATCTGTCAAAACAGACCAGCAGGTAACAACGAATTTTTTCGAAGACCTTTTGTTGCTCAAATAAAAAAGTGTTGAACTAACTAAAGTTAGATAATAACCTGGGGCAGCAGGACAAAAATTCACGCCTCAAAAGGACGTTCGGAGATTTTACACGAATTTATACGGTGAAGCACAAAAATCTGTTTCGGGACAGCAACTTTCCCAATCATTACTTCTCTCTCATTAGAGGTTACTATTGGCACAAAAATAAAAATAAAAAGTATAAGGAGTGGTTATTACAGAGGTAATAACTTCCAAGACTCATCTAAAACTTTTGGGTTATCTCCCAATAAGTACTTTTCTTTAACGCCTTTAACTTAGGCATTTTGAGAAGATGCTCACATACGAAATATGAATTAAAGTAAAAGAGAGCATCAAGAAGCAAATTAAAAACACATTTAAGTCTGACCCACTTCCTATGCATAGGAATCTTGTAAAGAAACAAGTCATGAAAGCACAAAGCAACAAGCATAGGAAAGCGAAACAAGTGCAACTTAAAAAAATTCAACATAAAGAGGGGAAACTTAATATTATTGAGATGCATAGAACCATGTTTCCCTCTCTCATAATAACTTTCAGTAGCAACATGAATAAAATTAAAAATATAACTATCACATAAAACATTCTTATCATGAGCCACATGCATAAAAGAATTAATACTCCCCACATAAACATAGTCATTCTTATTAATTGTAGTGGGAGCAAATTCAACAAAGTAGCTATCATTATTATTCTCATCACCATAATCATCAAATATAGGAGGCATATTGTAATCATAATTAATTTTCTCCTCAATACAAGGTGGACTGAAAATATCATATTCATTATTGTAATCATCATATATTGGAGGTTTGGTATCATCATAAGCAATAGAATAGCTATCTTCGAAAGCTGGGGGACTAAAAAGATCATTTTCATAAAAACTAGCTTCCCCAAGCTTAGACTTTTCCATAGCATTAGCAATAATGGTGTCCAAAGAATTCATACTAACAACATTGCTATTAGCATGCAAATAAAGTTCCATAGGTTTTTTGAATTTTCTCTTCAAACACATCATGTCCTAACTCAAGATAAATACTATAAAGCTCTCTAATTTTTTGTTGTTTTCCGTTAAGCCTGACTAGTGAAAACATGAAACAAAAAGACAAAATTGCAGAATCTAAAGGAAATAACTTCGAGCACTCACACCGGAGGATGTGAGTACCATTTACCTTACCTCCCCGGCAACGGCGTCAGAAAATAGGCGTTTGCCATGGGAGGTTCTTCTTCTTTAATCCTCCGATGTGAATACCTTTTACCTTACCTCCCCGGCAACGGCGCCAGAAAATAGCTTGATGTCTACGCACTTCTATTCTTGTAGACAGTTGTTGGGCCTCCAAGTGCACAGGTTTGTAGAACAGCAGTAAGTTTTCCCTTAAGTGGATCACCCAAGGTTTATCGAACTCAGGGAGAAAGTGGTCAAAGATATCCCCTCTCAAGCAACCCTGCAATCAAGATACAAGAAGTCTCTTGTGTCTCCAACATACCCAATACACTTGTCAGGTGTATAGGTGCACTAGTTCGGCGAAGAGATAGTGAAATACAAGTGTTATAGATAATTATAAGTGGTAACGATAATAGAAAATAGTTTGATGGTGTGGAAAAGACTAAAGGAAAACTGAAATAAAGATGGAAGCAAGCAAGCATGTAACAGATTTAATTGCAAACGGTGTATCAATGCTTAGAAACAAGGCCTAGGGATCATACTTTCACTGGTGAACACTCTCATAAATATATCTTCTCTTTATGATACTACTCTTAACTACTCTCCGGTTGGACACTCTAATCGATGCTAGGGCTATAACAGCACACCTCAAAGTAAGCCTTTCCCGTCTAGAAAACCCCACACTGTCACTTTGAGCACTAGATGAGTCCAACAAACACCACAATTTCATAAAGACATCCAACTCCAAATATAACTCATAAAAAGTATTTGTAATATCTAGCCTAAGTGCCACTATGGTGAGCATGCTGTCACTTTCACACACATCGGGAGAGCAGAGATCTATTAAAGCACTTGAGTAGCAAGGTAGATCTATAGATTAAAAGATCATGATCAAAATATGATTATGCATAGAGAGAGATGAACACATGGCTACCGGTAGAACCCTTAGCCTTGAGAGAGAACTACTCCCTCCTCATCATGGGAATCAGCAATGGTGATGGAGATGGCAGTGGAGATCGATGGAGATGGTTCCTGGGGCACTTCCCCGTCCCGGCATGGTGCCGGAACAGAGACTTTCTATCCCTCGATTCTCCCCTTTGGTTGCGGCGGCGCTGCGGAACTTTTCGTGGATGGAGGCTTGATGATTTAGGGTTTTTACCTCGGGGGAGATATAAAGGCGAAAGAGGCAAGGTCGGTGGCCGGCCAGGGGACCCACACCATGCCCTGGCGCGGCCAAGGGGGACCCACACCTAGGGGTGGTGTGGCCACCCTGTGGCCCCTCTCCGACTCTCCTTCTGGCTCTGTGAGTCTTCCGGGAAAATAACAACTTTGGCTTTTGTCTGGTCCAATTCCGAGAATATTCATTTTCTAACTTTCCTGGAACCAAAAACAGCAGAAAACAGGCAACTGGCACTGTGGCATCTTGTTAATAGGTTAGTCCAAGAAATCATATGTAATGTATCCAAAGTTGGAACAAAACACAAGAAAGTAGATAAAACCAAGCATGGAACATCAATAATTATAGATACATTTGAAATGTATCATTCATCAATTATACTTAACACTGATAAGCAAAAAAAGAATGTGTACAACATAGAAACACTCATTTGAAGTTGTATGGAAATAGTATTTGCTTACAATAATTATGATGGATTAAAAAGGTGGACAAGTCCCACGTCATTGGGGTGATTGTGTAACTAATGCTCATTAACGATATATGGGTCAATGAACTAACCTTCATATTTTGTAGCTCTTTTGTATTCAAACATCTTCATTCTGCATAATATCGTACAAAATGATATATAGCCAGGATAATATATTACTTGCAATGAATGAGTTGAGCTAGGGACTTAATTAGGGAAATAAATCACTTATAGACAACAGCAACCAAGGATATGTTTTTCGAGGGCGCGCTGATTGTATAACTGAAATAGTCCATTCATTTGAATCGTATCAAGTAAGGTTTGAAGTGATGCTCCACTCTAATGTCCGCCGAAAACCATTCTTTCAAGTGTTGCTTTGATGCTTGCATCATGCACCGGTCGTGCAGATTTTGCATATGTGTTGATAGACATGTGTACTCCTCATGATTGATCAGATACTGCCATTTGACATAATTTCGTGCTATGTCACCCATTAGCGCTTCTCCATAGCCTAAATATGGACCAGCAGACATACCTGTTGCGGTAGCATTTTTTTCGCATGCGCTATAGTGATACCCAGTTCTCTAGCAGCAGCTATGGCTATGGGTCCAATAATTGCATGTCCTTATCAATATCGGCTCTTACGTCCTTGTCGATATCGGAACTCACTATGAGCCGGGGACCGATTGATTTTTCTATTGTCCGAGCTGGGAATTTTGTTTCCCGCTTTCTGCACTTGTTTTTTTGTTCTCCTTAGACTTGGATCTTGCTTGCTTAGTAATCTGACGGTTATATTCTGATTCCTGATTCATCGATATTTGGTATGGTTGCTCAAGAAAGAAATAATCCACTTTTTGGTTTATTCATCAAATACCTGCTTTGGCTTGGGCTTTTTTGGTGCAAAAGAAACCTTATTGTAGGAAGCCACTTCTGCGACGTTTTCCTCACCAGTCCTGTCATAAGGTCTCTTGGGAAGATCCGGCGGGATGTAGACTATCTTCGCAGTACTATCTTTCTTCTAGTGGGGCGCAGGGGACCGATGGCCTTCCTTTTTTTCAATGACGTAGTATTGCGTGGAGGCAGAGATCGAGATGTACTCGCGCTGCGGCGATCGATATCCCTCTTGTCGAGGGATGGACTTGGAGGTTGACGATCATCGGGGGGTGTACTTGGATTCCCCGGAGTCGGTGGCCTTGGCGTCGAGCCTGAAAACTTGATGTACTTCTTTTGCCATTGAATGATGTGGCGCTTGACATCTCCCAATTTCTTATGGCCTTCAGGTGTAGCGATGTCAAACTTTAGGTCCTCATACCCCTCCACTAGGTCATCCACCAAGACACGTGCATAGCCAAGTGGAATCAGAAGTGAATGGTGGAGTGCTCCAGGTAGACAAGGTAAAGCAGTGCCAATCGCCACCTTGAAGGACATGTTGTTCATTTGCTGATGTAGCTCACATTGTGTCATCCCTCTGACATCATCCATGGGGTAGAGAGGCGCAGGTGCATCATCCAGCAGTGCATGATCATTAGCCTAGACCTCCATGGTAGCAACGCTGCTTCTCCGCTGGCTAATATCCAATGCAAAATTTTCCTGCGGCCGAGATGACCTTTGGCTAAGTGCTTCCACTATGAGATTCTTCATCCCATATAGTTCCGCTTCTATCTTCCCGATCTGGTCTGTCTCTTGGTTCTTCTTTCTCTTACGGCTTCTGTAACTGTCATCGTACTCGGGAAACCTTTTCTTCCACGTAACAACAGAGTTTTTGGCTCGTGTTCGTCCACCTTTATCAGGATTCCTGAGGGCGTGTGTCAGCTCGTCGTTCTCTCTCTCGCGCTAGAGAAATCTCCCGTGAGCATCGGCCATTGCTTTAACAAGTGCATTGGAGGTATTAGAATTTTTTCTCGAAATTTTTTCACCCCTGTTTCTGGGTCAATGTTCTCCCATGCCCGTACCACTAGTGTTTTTACCTTTCGGGCCATCCATTTGTACCTGGATAGATCCCTCTATCCCCCATGTCGGCCTCCATAGCTCCCCACTTAGGCACGGTACTCTTGTAGCCACCTGTCCCCATTTTATGGTCGTATTTCTTTTTCTTAGCCACCTCCACCACCAACTCCGGCGACCTCCTCCTCCTCCTCCTCCACCACCACCAACTCCGGCGACCTCCTGCTCATCCTCCACCACCAACTCCGGCGACCTCCTCCTCCTCCTCCACCACCAACTCCGGCGACCTCCTCCTCCTCTTCCACCACCAACTCCGGCGACCTCCTCCTCCTCCATCACCAAGTCCGGTAACCTCCTCCTCCTCCTCCTCCACCACCAACTCCAGTAACCTCCTCCTCCTAGCCCTCCTCTAGACGCCACCACCACCACCACCAACTCCGGCCAGATATAGATCTGGCCCTGTTTTTTTTGAAATTTGAAAAAAACTTATGTGGCGCATATTGGCCATATGCGCCATAGAAGTTTGAGATCTGGCCCGCCTATATTTTTGAATTTTGGAAAAAAACTTTGGTGGCGCATATTGGCCATATGCGCCACTGAAGTTTGAGACTTCTGTGGCGCATTTTGAAATGCGCCACTGAAGATAGTTATCAGTGACGACGTATCAGTGGCGACTAACATATGCGCCACGGATAGTGAAAAAAGGTGCACCACTGATAAGGGTTTTCCTAGTAGTGTTCATTATAGTCCACTCCTTGACTCTCGCTCTTCTTTCAAGCCCAACCGGAATTGGGGTAGTACCATCTGCCTCGAATTCTTCATACTATGGAGGTAGTATGAAATGTCATATGAACTTCTTCCAAAGATCATATCTGGCATCATCGTCAACATAACTAGTGGATTCTTCACCTACATTCTTTGGCTTAATCCATTCTTGAATGTTGACCGGGAGATTGTCCCTAACAATCACTCTGCATTAATTTAAAAACAACCTCACGTGCTTTTCTGAAGCAATCGGTTGTCTATTATCATCTATTTCGTCGATGGTGAACCTTTGACTACCATCCAACTTTTTGTTCGGGCCTCATTTTGTTCTCTCTGTAGATCAATTAATGCATCTAGTCACAAGAGACTTAATATATATACCTCGCCGGTTGTTTTCGAGGGGCCATTATCGTTCTTTGTTTGCCCTTCGACCACCTGTTCTAGCTCCTGTCCATCACCGGATGCATTCAGAAATGACGACATCTCATCCTCGTCTGCAACATCTTCTCTATGCTCATCTTATCTAGCACAAGGTTCACCTCCAGCAATACCAAATTCACCTCTTATAATGCGCAAAATAAGATCGTTGGCCTCGAAATTCGTACGATCCATCACTTAACTATTCTAGAAAGAAATGTAAAACAAGTTAAAAAAAAGAGTAAGAAATGAGGAATGTACTAAAAAAAAGGTGACCTTTATGACACTCATATTTTTTACCATTTCCTTGCTCATATTTATATAGAGGTGACCTTTTTTAGTACATTTCCATATTAGCGCACTGCTATATTTAGTTGAATAAGCATGGTAGCAAATAAACTTTACTCTAACAAATAATATGAGCAAATAGATGATATGAGCAAATAGATGGTAAAAAGATATGAGTAAAAAATAGGGCATTTGCTACTAACAATATTACTAAAAATATGAGTACTAACAATATTACTAGCAAATAGATATGAGAAAATTTCTACTAACAATATTACTAAGAAAATGAAGAAAAAAAACCTCCACCACCTCTCGGGACAAGGTGGCGCTCGATCGGCCGCCTATTCCTTGGTCGACGGAGGGCGACGGCGAGCGTGGTCGGGCGGGGTTGGGGGCGGCGCGACGACGAGGAGGCGAGGACGAGGTGATGAGCGCGAGGGCGGTGGCGGCGCGATCAGGACAAGGTGGCGCACGTGGTATCGGGTGCGGCGGCGCAGTCGGGCGGCAGAAGGCTGTGGCTAGTCTAGGGATGGAGGAGAGGACACGGCGGCAGAAAGCTGTGGCGACGGAGCGTGGATGATGGCACATGCTGAGGCGGGTTGTGTACAAGGCCATTGCGCAAGCTTCTGCAGCTGACCACGACACAGAGGTGCACGCAACAGCGTATCACAAGCGGGCGGCGCAGGAGGGGAGAACATACGAGTGTACACATGTGATCAGGACCATGAAAAGGAAGACTCCGTTGTGTAGGGTGAATTTGGCTATGACGATTGCGTGAAACTAAATGGTAGATTATCATAGTCTTTTTCACCTAGGAGAGGATGCTACTTAAATTGGGTTTTATCCAATTTAAGTAGTGGATATGATAATGCGATGCATCTCAATTTCGAGATTTTCGGTGAAACTAAATGGTGGACACATATCATAGTCTTTTTCACATACCAGCAGGCTAGGCCAGGTTGACACGTATCTTTCTCATCTAGCTATAAACACACAGAGTGGTTGACTGTCCCCGTAACACACGAAGCCTCCCAAGAACGAAACTCACTATAACAAAAAAATCCGCCGAGCATAAATTAAATACAGAACATGCATAGACATATAATAATAATAGAGTTCCAATAATTATATAAGAACGGCACATATACCGGTGGACATTCTCTATGGCCTTATTACAAGAAACAAGAACAACTAAATAGGCTTGTGGGCGCACACACACACGCACACATGCAGGTCATACATCTAGTTGAGACCAACACACATGGATCGACTAGAGGTTGCCCCATAGGGTCAACAATTTATTGAAGGGAAACATTGACATAACTTGGCCATAGCTTCAAGCAATGCAACATACGCATCTGAATGGCATACATTTTGGTAGCAATGGAAGAATATTTATTTAGTCCCTTGCTTCCATCTTAGCAAGAAATTCCTTTTTTTTCATCTTAGCATCCAATCCTATTTCTTGTATCTTAGAGACAACTTCTTCCATATTAGGAACCCCTGCCAAATTAAGATATAGAACTCCCATTAGGGCATGAGCTAATTCTTCAAAGGAAAGAGTGAATAAGAGGCCTTGTGTAGCAAGTAATATGCGTGAAGTTGTGAGATGAGACGTGAAGTCAACGGAGTACATCGATGAAAATTTATGGAAGACCAGACATATGTAATTAGTCGACGATATTATACGGGGCTTGCATATAGGTATATCAAATACATTGAATAGAGCTAGTTTAGTGAATTTACCGGAACGGTCAAGAAAACATGGAAAACAGCAAGTGTTCTTGCAGATTGTGTCGGTGCCACCCACGGCAATACAACCAAAACAACATGCTTTTGCCCGGGCGGCTACGCAGCAGTCGCAATCTGCCCTGGCCGAGTTGACGGTGAGGCTCAAGATGAGCAGCGACATGATCACCATCAAACTGGTAGTCCTCTTGCCCTCCATTGCCTCCTTGATCTTCTACCGTCTACCTTGGTTATGTAGCTAAGTTTCTTGGGTTTGTGTTGTGAGGTGCTTCTTGAATTGTCGTTGCTGGTATCAATTTATAGGCAGTAGCGTTACATTGTGTTCTAGCTATTGTAGCATTACTTGTCCACGCGAGGACCCCTCGTGGAGCACATGTCCGAGAGTACCGGTTTTTGGTTTGTGAAATTGGAAGATGTGGTCCAATTTCATCGGTGCATGGTTCTAATGCTATACTACATACAGTATACACCGAGATGTGTTTTCAAATTGTCACCCGGTCTAATATGCAGGTTGCAATGCAAATCCATAACTCATTCTTACTACTCTACTTTAGGCATACTTTATTAAATGTGTTAGAAAAAAATCGCAAAAGTTATATGCAAAAGATCGATTTCGAGGATCAGATAGTTGGCTTGCTGACATCACTGATTACCTCATTCATTGAACATACGATGCGCATGCCTTACCATTTTTAATATTATAATTAATCTTGCTTGTGTTTGGATCAAAACACGGTTTTTTAATATTATAATAGATAAAAGATTTTTACGTAAATAACACTGTTCTTTCTACAAACAAAATTTTGAATTCTATTTTGAATTTTTTTGAATATCCTATGGAGTGCACAAGAAAATGCACGTAATTCTTTTTTTCATTTTAACTACCTAATATTTTATATTCTAATTATACAACAGCAGGGATCATATCAGTATATGCAACAATTTTTATCCCTTTGTACCAAGTGATGCACACCATCAATGGTGATGCTGCGCATCCCTATGGACCTCGCGGTATAGTCGAGTTATTAATATGGTAGTCGGCTCCTTGTCTTTAGATATTTTTCTTGATAGGTAGAAATTGTAATCACCACACTAAGTCTAGAAAAACTGTAAATACAATCTGACCCAACGACACGCATTCATGCTTATCATGAGTGCACTGGAGTAAATACTCCCTGCCAGCCCATAGATAAGTAAATACTGGAGAGCTCAGCAGTTTGATTAAATGTAAAATGTGTGTCAACCAATAGATGAACGAAAAAAAATTGCGGCCTTAGCAACTGATATGCATGGAATTTTGCCATCGTCGCAAGGAAAATAATTGTGTCCGTGATACCCACCTATCTTATCTTTGAACATGATCTACGTCGGATGAGAAAATTGCAGGAAAAAATACTTATTGCTTCTGTAGTTTTACAAAACACTAACTTTACCAACTCTACATGTAGTCCGTTTCACGGAGGTTCGAACCTGGTATTAGGGTTTTTAGCATCACATCTGATGGATAGGGCCCACATGTGAATGATCATGTGGTATCTAGGCTACTTTTCTTACACAAATCATAAAAATGTGCGGAAAAATCAATAATTGAACAAATCCTAGAAAGTTTGACCACGTTTAGAATTCGTATTGAACATTTATTATTTCTTTATTGTGACATTTGGCTAAACTTTGGTGAAACTTTTCGGAAACCTTACGATTCAAAAGTTTGGACACTATTTGTGAGACTAGGGGCAAATTTGATGAAATCTATAATAACTAAATAGTTCATCCCACTAACTATTTATTTTCATCACGCAGCCTATCCAGCTCAGTGATTACCATCTCAGCAGCCTCCGTTCCTTGCAAAATCGCATCAACCATGTAACCTACCGGTATGCTCACCAAATCCACAGGACCAGCCCACTGGCACTTCCGCTTCTCAATAAATCCATCTCAATTAATCCACGTAAATGGAATCACATCAACCATGCAACCTACCGGTATGCTCCATTTTTAAAAAACCATTAATCCCCACCGACTATTTGGGGCCCTTGCCTCTTTGTGATCATCAAAGGACATATGCATGGCTAGCGCCCGGGTGCTACTGTCGCGTCAATGACAACTAGGATACCCCGACCCACCGGTCACTGGTTCCTCTGATCGAACTTTTTGTCGAAATATATGATCTTATATACTTGTATTATACTACGTCAATATATTTTTATATTAGAGTAACAACCAAGGATCTATTTATGTTATATAAAAGCGCCCTTTATTTATTCAAAAAATCAGTAACTGGATCTAGCACTTACTGTACATATCACATGCATGTACAATTAATTTCTGCTGCAAGCTGCAATCAATGGGTATCTGAGGACCACCCTCCTGGAGCACACTGTCCCATTCTTCAATGTTTGGAGATCCCTTGGCACTGAGTTGTACTATTGGAGGAATTCTACAATGCCAGATCAAACTTTCTGTCCAAATATATGATCTTATATATTTATATTGTACAACATCAAAATATTTTTCCATTAGAGTAACAACCAAGGATCTAGATGTTAGACTAAAATTTATATTGTCCTTTATTTTTTCCAATAGACAAAATATTTATTCTATATCTTAAGTTTGGTCGCATGCAAGCATTCCAAGCCTATCTGCCGTTATTGTGACTCTGCCAGGTGGGCCCACCTCTATTGCCGGTGGGCCCATTTTTAGTCACTGTCTCCAGACGAAGCCAAACAATGTCTTCCCTTTGTTTTCCTTATCCCGCGCCGCGTCCTCCTCTAGCAGCGCTGCTCCTTCTCCTACTCTCTGCCACATCTCCGTCGGGTCTGCCGTAGCCGAGGTCGCGTTGTGACTGCCTCTCCTCCCGCCGATCCTTCTCCACCCCATCTTCCATTCCATGCTCCTCCTCCCTTTCACGTGACATATGGGTGGTGGGACAGGAGGTCACTAGACAAGGTGTCGATGTTGAACCGGCTAGAACGAAACCCGCGACATCCTGATGGTGTTCCAACTTAGTTGCATCTGCCTCCTACAGGTTTCCTACTAGCCTAGAGATTGATCTATTACAGCCTAAAATGCACGTACACACATAAAAAATGTAAACGTGCAAACCTACCATACAAATAGTTATGTAGTTTGCCAGTTAGGAAGTTACCATTATTGAACTGGTGCTGAATAGTCACATATTCTTATTTAGTTTGTTTCAGTTTGGTTATCTATCATGTAGTTATGTGTTCGGAGATGCTGCTCAGATAATTTTGGTCATCCAACATGTTGCTTATATCATCTGTAACTGTATATATATGCAATGGTCACCGGATCTGTTCCATCCCAGGTGTCTGAGCTGCTACTTCCTAGGAGACCACGTGTCTGAGCTGATGCAACCACCACTTCCCTGAGGTTCTTCTACTTCTTCCGCACCACTCCAAGCTGCTACTGCACGTGATGTCTATCTTCTCACCCATTTATGTAATTCGGCTAAAGTTTATATATTTTTACTATACTGATGTAGTATAGACTAGCAGTACCATGCAGTGAATTGTGTACTACTAGTGCATTATAGTATAGACTAGCAGTACCATGTAATGGTTTGGTTGTACATAGTTTGGTTACTACCTTAATGTTGCACCACTACATCTCTGTTGATTGATCATTATCTATGCTCTGTTAGCTAGCAGTCTAGCACTGCATGAATATGCCTATGTATGTTGCTAGTACAAAAGAGCTTCAAGCTTGAATAGTAGATGCACTATAGGGGTGTTATGTTTCTGATATGGTGCTTCTTTGTTCGGGTTGCTATTATGTTGAGTTATATGTACTAGCTTGTGATCATGGAATGTAACACATGATCATAAGGTATACAATGTGTATTTCTATTGTATGAGTGATCACCATGTATTTTAAACCTGTTGTAGCTTGGTAGTATTTTTGCACTGATCTTGTAAAAGTTTAAACGACTATAGGCATCCATGGTGGCACATTTTGCACTGCTAGATGTACTGTTTTGTAGTTCCCAATGGAAGGTGTATGTCCTGATTGGTTACATCAATTCTTATGGTCTGGACTACCTTTTTTGTTGCTAGATGTACTTTTTTTGCTGCTAGATGTACTGTTTCGAGCAAGTTGTGCCTACGAATATACTTTTATGTTCTTTGTCCAGTAGTTGTTGTGCATGTGTGATTTCCTATTTTTATTACTCCTCCAGCTAAATCCTCCATCACGTCGTGCCCGACGTCGGGAGCTGCAGGCGCAGGCGATTATGCGGATGAGCACGGCAAGCTATGGCGCGCCACGGATAGGCGGCAGCTGCTCTGATGCCCCTTGGCTGGGATCACGAGCGAGTTAACTGTGATGAGGCTCTCTAACAACAATAGGATTTTTTGTAAATTTTAATTGTATAGGACAAGTGGCATACTTTCTGGGATGAATCTAGTATTTTGATTGCCGAGTACATGATGACATGGCTGTAATCTATATTGTTTCGTCATATTTGAAATATTATGATTTTACTGGATATGTTTGAATGAAACTAATGGTTATTGCACAAATGAAAACCGATTTGTGATATGTGTAGGATTTATACCTGGCATGTGGGGACAGTAATGAAACTGATACTGATGGGTAGGACCCATCTAACATGTGGGACCTACTGATGTAAAATTGAAAAAACAGAAATATTGGGCCGAAGAAAACGCCAGAAATTAAATATATATGGGCTTAAGTATTGGGTTTGGCCCATGAAATAAATGGACAGTAAAAGGTAAGCTTAGAAACTAAAAGGCTAGAATTGTTGGGCTTGGCCCATGAAAGCACCGAACTGGACTGGGCTGAATTTGCTGCCACATCAGATTCCACATTAGATTGGCTTACATGGACAGAATGCCATGACCAAACTTTTGGTAATAAACACTATGACCATCTATTTTGGTCATAATAGTCCATGACCAAAAAGAAGGTCGTTAGTTGTCTATAGTGACCCTCGTTATGTGACCTACTACTTTTGGTCATAGAAAGATCATAGATGGATTACTATGACCTTTCTATGACCAATATTTGGGGTCACTAGTTAGCACATTCCTTGTAGTGCAAGTACAAGAAAGTAATTAAGATAGAAACCTAACCACAGTTTTAAACTCTGAGATCCTGACATCCCTTGTGCAAAGGTTTCCTAACGGGGTTTCGGGTTTCTGCCACTTCGGCAACACCTACGATTAGTATCCAAATACACAATGCATTCACCTAGGCCCATAAAAGGTGACGTATCATGTAGTGGACGTTCACATAACACCACTAGAAGACTAACACCACAACATAAGTAACAAACTATTGAATCTTTCTCAACACAATTCCACTACTAACAACATGACTTCTTCCATGTCCTCAAGAACTAAACGAACTACTCACAAGACATCATATGGATCAAGATCAGGGATGAAATAATGATAAGTAACAATCTGAACATAAACAATAATTCAATGGTTTCACTCAATAGCATCAACTACAAGGAGTAATCAACACCGGGAAAGTTTCCCCTTAGAACTATGCAAGATTCAACACAATTGTTACAGCGGTATGGAGTGGTGATGATGGTGCTGGTTGAGATGATGGTGGAGATGACGATGATGAAGATCCCGATGAAGACCAGCTTGATGGTGATGTTGACGGCGACGATCTCCCCTCTCCGGGAGGGAATTTACGCCCCGCAGAGGCGGCGGAATCTTTTTGTGGTCGCTCCCCGAGGCTTAGATTTTCGTGGGGATAATATAAACCAAAGGGGAGAGATGGAGGTGGGCCAGGGTGGCCACACCACCTGGTGGCGTGGCCAGGGGTGGCCCGTGCCAGGGGGTGGTGTGGGCACCCTGTGGCACATATCTAGTCCCCCTTATGGCATCCTTCGTTTTCTGAAAAAATAGGATTTTCCGTATATTTTCTGGGATTTTCTGATCTTCGTGAATTTCGCCTCAAAACGGTGTAATTTCCATCAGAATCCTGACTTGAGCGGTCCATCCTCCAAAAGTCATCAACCATGCAAAAGCAGATGAAATAACATAAGTATCATCTCTTAATATGAAATATATCAATGAATAACAGTAAATTATGATATAGAATAGTGATGCAAAATGGACATATCATAGCCACACGGAAATCACCGTCCGTGGAGAGTTTAACATGTATGACGATAATACTTCGAAATGTTGTGAAGGCTAATAGATAATTGAACTATTCAATTCTTGATTGTTTACATAAATTTATGTGTGATAATTTAATTATTTTCCTATATCCATCATATATAAACTTATTAGATAGAAAAATAAGTGAGTACTTTTTTTTCATAAGGTTGTTATGTATGGGTGTAGTGAAGCATGTAAGAGGACGATATCATTGGTCTAGAAAATATATTTTCAAGAGTCAATTTGATATGTCGCAGTTTAAGTCCCAAATTTTGTCCCGTTGCAGTGCACGGCGCCTTTGCTAGTAATCCTAATGGTGCAAGTATGGAGGATCGCGAGTATGTTTAATTTATTTTCAAATCTGTACCCCACTAATCAATCCCTATAGGCATAGACGGCACCTAGCATGACTTCTTAGGCATAGACGTTATAGTTTTGCCATCTAAGGAGGTAATTAGTTTTTATACATGATTGCAAATTTTAGTGACATTTCCTGGTTGAGGAACCTAATTAAGATAGAAGGAGAAAATCGTTTTTTCTCTCCCAGCCGCCACCTCTCTTAGCCATTGCCGCAGTCAACACCTCCGCCTCATCCATAGGTCGGTTCCCCCTTCTCCGGAGTCAGGAGGGGTGGGGAGCCTAGTCTATGGGTGGAGTATTTAGTATAAGTAGTGTTTCCTTAAATATTAGGTTTGCATATACGACTAATAGAGATGGAATCAACCGCAATAAGTGATCTTCAGCCCTTCGTTTGAGGACGAGATCTTCCCGATATCAATGGTTGTGTTGTACTCCCTCCGTTTTATACTATAAGTTGTTTTTGCTTTGTGAAATGAGTGTATCTAGACCTCTTTTAGTTAGTAGATTCACTCCGAACCTACACACTAAAAGAGGTCTAGATATACTCTTTTCACAAAGCACAAACATCTTATATTATGAAACGAAGGGAGTAAGATTCTATAGGCACGGTCTTTCAGATCTTGCTTCAACACATCGATCTTTGATTTTTTTCTCATACTTACTACGGGAAGGATTATCGTCGCAATATTAGTCCCGACTGCTACGTCCTCAACAATGAAGATTTGTATTCTCGACTCCCCTTTGAAGTCGACCAGGCTGTTCAGTTTCTTTTTCTTGAAATACTTATGGTGGTACTCATAGATTACACTAATGGCTCCGCACGTGCACGTAGACATGGTATCGCGACTCAAACTAAAATTATAAAATAACCATTAGGTATATTTACAAGTCTACAATTTAACATATATATCATGTTGAAAAGAGTATGAGTTTTGAGAAATATAATGGATGTATTATTGAGTCTCATGGACGAGTATACATACTCATACATGGAATGATCTTGGAGTACAAGTCAAGTTAGGACTATACGTAACAGATCCTAACTCTATCTAAACTATCATAACAATCGTATATGCCTAATACTCTAACACTCCCCCGCAGTCGTAGTAGTAGCATCGTGGACAACAGGGGCGTCGTGAACGATCAGACTGGAGAGAAAATCGAAGTAGAATCCAATAGGCTGAGATCCCTCGCCAGTAGCAGCGGGAGTGTCACAGACGGCATAGCCCTTTGTGCCGATGTCGCCGTAGCCCAGAGCGTTGGGCGCACAACCTTGGTCGAGGTAGCCGTGCAAGGGGTTGCCGTGGTTGATGGCGTGGTTGGGTGCTGGTGTCGAGGTAGCCACACATGAAGCCACAAGCGCATAGTGCGTGAGTAGAATGACGGAGTCGTGTGAAGACAGTCGTTGAGGGTGTCAAGACAGTCGTTAAGTGTCGGAAACGAGGTGCAGCCATAGTTTTGCCAAAACCAGGTGCACGTCGGAGACGAAGGCATAATTCGGTTGTACCAGAACCGAGTATGCAAAGAAGAACTTGTCAATGACGCAGTCGAGGCAATCGTAGAGGAAGGCGTCAATGCCAAAGAAGACGTTGTCGAGGCCGACGAAGACGAGGCGCTGATCCGAGATTGCTAGGCTCGGGGACGCGTCAGGGATGAAGGCATGCACCGATGTTGTCAATACCAGGTACGCAAGGGCAGGGAAAAAGATGTAGAAGGCGGCGAAACCAACGACGGCCTAGAGTGTCATGTTGGACGCCTATATTGGGGTGGCAATGGTACTCAAAGTTGGCGAGGACGAATCCGGCGGCATGACAAAAACCATGAGCGAAGTGTGGGACCCGCGCCGTGGGAGATGGCATGGTGGTGCTAAGTATGTCGGTGCACGGGGACGGCGATCATGACCGCTGATGTCTACGCACTTCTATTCTTGTAGACAGTTGTTGGGCCTCCAAGTGCAGAGGTTTGTAGAACAGCATCAAGTTTTCTCTTAAGTGGATCACCCAAGGTTTATCGAACTAAGGGAGGAAGTGGTCAAAGGTATCCCTCTCAACCAACCCTGCAATCAAGATACAAGAAGTCTCTTGTGTCCCCAACACACCCAATACACTTGCCAGGTGTATAGGTGCACTAGTTCGGCGAAGAGATAGTGAAATACAAGTGGTATGGATAATTATAAGTGGTAACGGTGCTAGAAAATAACTTGATGGCGTGGAAAAGACTAAAGGCAAACTGAAATAAAGATGGAAGCAAGCAAACATGTAACAGATCTAATTGCAAACGGTGTTTCAATGCTTAGAAACAAGGCCTAGGGATCATACTTTCACTAGTGAACACTCTCATATAAATATATTATTCTTTATGATACTACTCTTAACTACTCTTCGATTGAACACTCTAATCGATCGTAGGGCTATAACAACACACCTCAAAGTTCATCTTTCCCATCTAGATAACCCCACACTATCACCTTGAGTACTAGATGGTTCCAACAAACACCACAATTTCATAGAGACATCCAACTCCAAATATAACTCATAAAAAGTATTTGTAATCTCTAGCCTAAGGGAAACCATGGTGAGCACGCTGTCACTTTCACACACATGGGGAGAGCAGAGATCTATTAAAGCACTTGAGTAACAAGGTAGATCTACTTGATTACAAAGCTCATGATCACAATATGATCATGCATAGAGAGAGAGAGATGAACACATAGCTACTGGTAGAACCCTTAGCCTCGAGAGAGAACTACTCCCTCCTCATCATGGGAATCAGCAATGGTGATAGAGATGGCTCCGGGGGCACTTCCCCGTCCCGGCAGGGTACCGGAACAGAGACTTTCTGTCCCCCGAATCTCCCCTTCGGTGGTGGAGGTGATGCGAAACTTTTCGTGGCTGGAGGCTTTATGATTTAGGGTTTTTGCATCGGGAGGCATCTTATAGGCGAAGAGGCAAGGTCGGTGGGCGGCCAGGGGGCCCACACCACCTGGTGGCACGGCTAGGGCTAGCCCGCGCCACCACATGGTGTGGCCGCCCTGTGGCCCTTCTCCGTCTCGTCTTCTGGCTCCGTGAGTCTTCCAGTAAAATATGAACTTTGGCTTTTGTCTGGTCCAATTCCGAGAATATTGATTTTCTGACTTTCCTGGAAACAAAAACAGCAGAAAACAGGCAACTGGCACTGTGGCATCTTGTTAATAGGTTAGTCCAAGAAAGTCTATGAAAAGTACTCCAAAGTCGGAACAAAACATAAGAAAGTAGATAAAACCAAGCATGGAACATCAAAAATTATAGATACATTTGCAATGTATCAACATCCCCAAGCTTAACTCCTGCTCGTCCTCGAGTAGGTAAGTGATAAAAAAAAGAATAATTTTTGAGGTGACATGCACCATCATAAACTTGATCAAAGTATTTGTAAAACATTCATAGCTGGGATCATAGTACTTCAATCATAATAATGAAAGACAAAGTTCTAGCAATAGACAAAGAAACTATGATGCAACATGATAAGGCACAAACAAAAGATTCATGAATAACAATGCTTTGCAAGATGTTTGTTTGTTTTACATAAAGAAAACATAGCATAATAGTATTCAGCTTGTCCCTCAATAGAGTAGAAAATATAAATGCATAGGACACCTTCAAAGTTCATAAGAGTGACTAGATACAATAGTTTAAAACAAGCAATAACAAGTTATGCATCAATCAACTACTCTTGGGACAATGCACAAAGAACTAAGAATGGCCACTATGCTCTCAAGGTAAGTGCATAAAGGTATAAGGTGGAGACTCAATGTAATGGTGGAAGAAAAGCCTTTGTAAAAGGAAGTAGGGATTCAAGTCTCATAAAGAGTTTCCAAAAATTATGGTACTTGTAGCTTTCAGCTCTCATTACCCCTATCATAAGCATCTTGAAGTGGTTAAGGTTAAAGTGACACAACTAAGAGGATATGCTTGACAAGTTATAAACCGAAATCTCATGCCCGATCCTCATGCTACTCAACTTCAGTCACGAGTAAGCTCTTGTCATTGTAAGTACATGTGTATCATAAAGAACCACCAATGGGGTACCCCTTGCACATAATACAGGAGCTATCCCATAATCAAAATGAGGAGGCAAGCAGACATTGAGCATCTCAGCGATCTTTTTATTTGCTATTTGCATAGGTTTTTATTGAGGATGCTTCATAGAGTGCTCATTATGGTGATGCTGCAAGTTTCCACCATGATTAGGCATGGCTTAGGCTAGCGGCCCAGGCGTTTCTCTAATACACATACAAACTCCATGATCATACAAGTTCCACTTTTATTTCACACCGCCGGGATCCATAAGCAAAAGAACATGATATCAACGGGGTACAAAGTACAAGTGCAATGTTGAAAGTGTTCCCCATGATACATGGTTCTGCTAACTTCAACTTATAAAGCGCAAGCATATATGCAACAAAAAAGGACCCAATGGTTCAAGTTTATTAAATGCAGAAAGTAAAGTGTGCCATCAAGTTCGTGAGAGCTTTAATCACTAGTTTTCTCATAACAAGTTTAATTTGGAAGGTAAACAAAAACATGAATATACTCGGAATAGCATAAGCTACTAGGTAGGTATGGCGGACTCTTTGGAATAACTTGGTTTAGGGAGTTGGATGCATGAGTGGAACTCATACTTGGTTGTGGAGGCTAGCAAAAGACTGGAAGCGACAAACTAAGAGAGCAATAATGGCCATAATCATGCAGAGCGACAAAACATCACTGACCAAAGCATAAAGTGATACTACAAGTTGAAAACTAAAGGATCATAAAGGCTATGGTGACTTAGGATAGTCATAACATGCTGTGAGCATGCGCCAAGTCAACCCAAATAAAGCATCAAAGGAGAATACCACAATACTATGTTTTAATATGCTAAAACAACACATGATCCTTCCAAGCCACATTAAGCAATCTCAATTGTTTATAACATGTCATGCTACAGCAAAGAATACTAAGCATAAAGCTAAAACAATATCAAGCATGGCATGACAAAGCATAGGCCATAGTCAAAAACAAACTCTCTTTACCACATAAGCATGAACTTTCCTACTCTTTTCCAAACCAAACCAAACTATTTGAAAACCAATGTATGAAAGAGGGGTCCAACCAATTTATTCAGAAAACTAAGAAAACCAAAGCAAACGAAAAAACAAAAACAAAACAAAGACGCTCCAAGAACAACACAACTGTGCATGAAGCAATAAAAATGAAGTGTTTGGAAGAAACCTGAGATTTTTATTGATGAAGAGGGGGATGCCTTGGGCATCCCCAAGATTTGACGCTTTTACTTCTTGGATATTTCTTGGGGTGACACGCGTGGCATCCCCAAGCTTGAGCTTTAGTCCATCCTTCATCTCATTACTCGTCCTTCCATACACCTGAAATTTTTCCTTCATACAAAACTTAACACAATCTTGATTAGCAACATTAGTGCACTCAAGATAATAGGTATTTAGGTTCAGTTCTAACACAAATAAAACTTCCATTAGAACACTAGGTACTGTAGCACTTCCCTCAAAAATCTCAATTCCCCAAAAGAACTCAAAAAGGAACTAACAAGAAGCAAATGCAAATAAAGGCAGAAATCTGTCAAAACAGACCAGCAGGTAAAGACAAATTTTTTCGAATATCTCCTGTTGCTCAAATGAAAAAGTGTTGAACGAACGAAAGTTAGATAAGAACCTGGGGCAGAAGCACAAAAATTCACGCCTCAAAAGGACGTACAGATATTTTACACGAATTTTTACTGTGAAGCATAGAAATCTGTTTCAGGACAACAACTTTCCCAATCATTACTTCTCTCTCATTAGAGGTACTCTTGGCACAAAAAGAAAATAAAAAGGACAAGGAGCGGTTATTACTGAAGTAATAACTTCCAAGACTCATCTAAAACTTTTGGGTTATCTCCCAATAAGTACTTTTCTTTAACGCCTTTAAGTTAGGCATGATAGTTTGAGAAGATGCTCACATAAGAAATATGAATTGAAGTAAAAGAGAACATTAAGAAGCAAATTCAAAACAAATTTAAGTCTAACCCACTTCCTATGCATAGGAATCTTGTAAAGAAACAAGTCATGAAAGCACAAAGCAACAAGCATAGGAAAGCAAAACAAGTGCAACTTCAAAATTTTCAACATAAAGAGGGGAAACTTAATATTATTGAGATGCATAAGACCATGTTTCCCTCTCTCATAATAAATTTCAGTAGAAACATGAATAAAATTAACAATATAACTATCACATAAACCATTCTTATCATGAGCCACATGCATAAAAGAATTAATACTCCCCACATACATAGTCATTCTTATTAATTATAGTGGGAGCAAATTCAACAAAGTAGCTATCATTATTATTTTCATCACCATAATCATCAAAAATATGAGGCATATTGTAATCATAATTAATTTTCTCCTCAATAGTAGGTGGACTGAAAAGATCATACTCATCATTGTAATCATCATATATTGGAGGTTTGGTATCATCATAAGCAATAGAATAGCTATCTTCCAAAGATGGGGAACTAAAAAGATCATTTTCATAAAAACTAGCTTCCCCAAGCTTAGACTTTTCCATAGCATTAGCAATAATGGTATCCAAAGAATTCATACTAACAACATTTCTATTAGCTTGCAAATAAAGTTCCATAGGTTTTTTAATTTTCTCTTCAAACACTTCATGTCCTAACTCAAGATAAATACTATAAAGCTCTCTAATTTTTTTTTGTTTCCCATTAAGCCTAACTAGTGAAAACAAGAAACAAAAAGACAAAATTGCAGAATCTAAAGGAAATAACTTCGAGTACTCACACTAGAAAAATAGGCGTTTGCCGTGGGAGGTTCTTCTTCTTTAATCCTCCGGTGTGAATACCTTTTACCTTTCCTCCCCGGCAGCGACGCCAGAAAATAGCTTGATGTCTACGCACTTCTATTCTTGTAGATAGTTGTTGGGCCTCCAAGTGCAGAGGTTTGTAGAACAGCAGCAAGTTTTCCCTTAAGTGGATCACCCAAGGTCTATCGAACTCAGGCAGGAAGTGGTCAAAGGTATCCCTCTCAAGCAACCCTGCAATCAAGATACAAGAAGTCTCTTGTGTCCCCAACACACCCAATACACTTGTCAGGTGTATAGGTGCACTAGTTCAGTGAAGAGATAGTGAAATACAAAAGGTATGGATAATTATAAGTGGTAACGGTGCTAGAAAATAACTTGATGGCGTGGAAAAGACTAAAGGCAAACTGAAATAAAGATGGAAGCAAGTAAACATGTAACATATCTAATTGCAAACGGTGTTTCAATCCTTAGAAACAAGGCCTAGGGATCATACTTTCACTAGTGAACACTCTCATATAAATATATTATTCTTTATGATACTACTCTTAACTAATCTCCGGTTGAACACTATAATCGATGGTAGGCTATAACAGCACACCTCAAAGTTCATCCTTCCCATCTAGATAACCCCACACTGTCACCTTGAGTACTAGATGGTTCAAACAAACACCACAATTTCATAGAGACATCCAAGTCCAAATATAACTCATAACAAGTATTTGTAATCTCTAGCCTAAGTGCCACCATGGTGAGCACACTGTCACTTTCACACACATGGGGAGAGCAGAGATCTATTAAAGAACTTGAGGAGCAAGGTAGATCTACTTGATTACAAAGCTCATGATCACATATGATCATGCATAGAGAGAGAGAGATGAACACATAGCTACCGGTAGAACCCTTAGCCTCGAGAGAGAACTACTCCCTCCTCATCATGGGAATCAGCAATGATGATGGAGATGGTGGTGGCGATCGATGTTGATGGCTCCGGGGGCACTTCCCCGTTCTGGCAGGGTGCCGGAACAGAGACTTTCTGTCCCCCAAATCTCCCTTTCGGTGGTGGAGGCGTTGTGAAACTTTTCGTGGCTGGAGGCTTTATGATTTAGGGTTTTTGCATCGGGAGGCATCTTATAGGCGAAGAGGCAAGGTCGGTGGGCGGCCAGGGGGCCCACACCACCTGGTGGCACGGCTAGGGCTAGCCCGCGCCACCACATGGTGTGGCCGCCCTGTGGCCCTTCTCCGTCTCGTCTTCTGGCTCCGTGAGTCTTCCAGTAAAATATGAACTTTGGCTTTTGTCTGGTCCAATTCCGAGAATATTGATTTTCTGACTTTCCTGGAAACAAAAACAGCAGAAAAGAGGACTGTATGATCACTTGTAGTATCACTTTATTGATTTTCTGGCCATAATCACCGCGCTTCTACACACTTGCCTCTTCGCCTATATGATGGATAATCCGGCCCCCCTCAAAGCTTCCTGCACAATTAGCGCACATGAATAATCTCCACAGTATTGTTATCTAACACGCAAAACATAGGAAAACATGAAATGTTCTTTCCAACTTGTAGTATCACTTTATGCTTTGACTAATGATGTTTTGTCGCTTTGCATGATTAAGGCCATTATTGCTCTCTTAGTTTGTCGCTCCCAGTCTTTTGCTAGCCTCCACAACCAAGTATGAGTTCCAGTCATGTATCCAACTCCTAAAACCAAGTTATTCCAAAGAGTCCGCCATACCTACCTATTAGCATTTGCTATTCCAAGTATATTCATGTTTTTGTTTACCTTCCAAATTAAACTTCTTATGAGAAAACTAGTGATTAAATCTCTCACGAACTTGATGGCACACTTTACTTTTCTTGCCCTTAATAAACTTGAACCATTGTGTCGTCTATGTTGTATATGCTTGCACTTATTTTTTGGGGATTAGCAGAACCATGCTGTCATGGGGAACGCTTTCAACATTGCACGGGTACTTGTACCTAGTTGATATCATGCTCTTTTGTCTATGGATGTCGTCGGTGTGAAATGAAAGGGGAGCTTGTAAGTCCATGGAGTTATGTATATGTGTTAGAGAAACGCCTGGGCCGCTGGTCTAATCCATGCTGACATGGTTGAAACCTGCAGCGTAACCATAATGAGCTGTCTATGAAGCATTCTTCTTATAAAAAAAGAGTCCTATATTGAGAAAAAAGAGGAAAAGAGAAAAAACAAAAAAAAAGATTATGAAAAGAGGAAAGAGAGAAAAAAGAACCATATTCCCATGGTAAATAAGAAGATTGATGAGATGCTCGTTGTCTGCTTGCCTTGTCATTTTGATATGGGGATTCTTCCGTATCATCGGGCAAGGGGTACCCCGTTGGCGGTTCTCTATGATACACATGTACTTACGATGACAAGAACTTACCGGTGACTAAACTTGAGTAGCATGAGGAGTGACCCTCGTATTCAAGGGACATGGGATTTCCAACTTATACTTCGTCAAGCATATACTTCATAGTTTGTTCACTTTTGAAGGAAATATGCCCTGAGAGGCAATAATAAAGTTGTTATTATGTATTCCTTATATATGATAGATGTTTATTTTGCATGCTATAATTGTATTGATTAGAAACATCAATACATGTGTGTTTAATAAACAAAAAGGGTTCCTAGTTATGCCTCTCTTATAGACTAGCTTGTTGATTAACAAGATGATCAAGGTTTCCTGATCATGGACATTAGATGATGTTAATAACAAGGTCACAACATTTGTGAAATGATGTGATGAACATTCATCCGAAGTATAGCATTATGATCAAGTCATTATGTTTATATTGCTATAACATCATACAAAGTAATCTTTATCCTTAGACCATGAGATCATGTTAATTGCTAACACGTGAAGAGTATCTTGATAACATCAAACGTCACACCGTAACAGGGTGACTATAAAGATGGGTTCAGTGCTTCGAAGGTGTTATGTTGAGGCTCATGGATCAAGAGTGGAATTTGTCAATCCCGATGACGGATAGATATACTCTGGGCCCTCTCGGAGATATCACATTGAGATAGCTTGTAAGCAAGTGATGTGATCACTAGAATGTTATATTACGGGAACGAGAAAAAGAGTGCATGTCGGTAACGATATCAAACTAGGTATTTGGATACCGATGATCGAATCTCGGACATGTATTATATCATGAGACAAAGGGATTAAATTACAAGCGTTAAAGGTTCTCACGATCACAGAAGTCATCGTTGAATATGTAGGAGTCAGTATGGATCTCCAGGTCCCGCTTCTGATTATTGATCTGAGAGGAGTCTCAATCACGTCTGCATTATTTGCGAACCGTAGGTTGACACACTTAAGAGTTACCGAACACCATTTTGGAGCACATATGTTTCAGACGAAAGAATTGCAAAGCGCAGGAATTGTTTCGATAGAAACTAGAAATTATTTTGGGGAAATTGCAGAAAGTGGTTCGGCGTGTGATATTGAAATATTGCAAGGGGTTATGTGTGAATGTTTGTTAATTAAAGTAATTCAAACAATTCTGAATAAATTTAATAATAGAGTTTTATTAAATGAGAGAGCATTAAACTTAGAGAATTTTAATGCATTTAAAGTGGAGCCTTGAAAAGGGAATGTGAAGAGGCATTTTAATGTGGAGGGAGTTACCACCACATGAATGGAGGAGGTGAGGGGTCACCTCCATGAGGCGCCGGCCATGGAGGGGGTACACCCCCTCCTCCTATAAAAGGCCACCCTCTTCCTCCTTCTTCCTCACACCTCCTCGTGAAGGATCTCTCTCCCCCTCTAGAATTATTCCCCCATGGTCTCGGATTAGTGAGATATATGTTCCCGGTGGCATTTCGTCTGGAAGGAGTTGCTGCTTCCGCGGGATCGCTAGACCGACGAGGTGGAGGTTGTCTGGTGGCTTGAACGTGTGTGCGAGTACGGATGCGCTGCTGAGTTGCGGCGCTCGGACTTCCACACGATCTTGTGATCGGCAAGTGTACGTCTACATCAACCACGAGTTCCTACTCGTTATCAAAACTCGTTGTCTTCGAGGGTAAGTTCTCAATGGATGTATGTCCACCCGTTGCTCTGTACCTAGTAGATAGATCTTGGCGTGTAGTTCTCATCGTAGGAATTTTTTGTTTTCTATGCTGCGGACCCAACAGTGGTATGAGAGCCTGATCTATGCGTAGGTGCTTTGCACGGGTAGTACACATATGTTTATATGTGGGCGATGATGATCATGTTATTGCATCTTCTATGTATTTTGGATATTGGTGGCATAGTGGGATGAAGCGGTTCCACGACTGACATGCAACTTGTTTTGCATAAGTGGCTGGCGGGTGTCGTTCTCTCCTATGACAGTCAATATCTGATTTACAACGAGTTGCTAATAACTTGGTTATCCTCGCTGTGGTTCATGTTCGTAGGTAAGAACGTTTCTATCTCCGAAAGCCCTAAGCCACGTAAAACTTGCAATTGATAAATTTGAGGCGTCTAGTTTAGATCTTTGTTGGGCTAGTGTCTTGATATGGTATTGTTGTAAGTAGATGTATGATAGATACTCTTACAACTCACTCAACGTGTAAGTTCCATAGACCTTGGCCTTACACACAAAGGAATGATAGAGATCACACCACGATGCAAAGGATAGAGATCAAATGCATGGACCATATCATCTCACTTTGCACATTAGATGTTAGCATCTTATATTGCTAGTTTGGCGCTTTTTGTAGCATTGTAAGATGATCCCTCATTTAGATATCCAGATAAAAATGTGTTCTTCCTTAAGTATGCACCGTTCTATGGATCGTGTTTCGAGACATCACGTGATGATCGGGTGTACTCGAATCTATGCTTTCATAGGAACGGGTGTAAGACAGTTTTACACACGCAAATACTAAGGTTCTTACTTGGCGTGCCTAGCATGTACAAACATGGCCTCGGAACACAGACCGAAAGGTTAAGCATGAGTCATATAGTTGATATGATGCCCATATAGATGCTCTCCCTTGAAGCTACATCCACTCACATGATGATCGGACTTGGTGTAGTGGATTTGGTTCATGTAATCACCCAAAGGACATGAGGGATGTCGTTTTTGAGTGGGAGTTCATTAGTAATTTAGATTAGTTGAACTCACTCTATCATAAACTTAGTCTAAATAAACTTTACAAATTTTGTTGTAGATAGCACCACCTGCTTTTAATTTCAATGTGTTCATGGAGAAAGAGAAACTTGCTGCGAATGGTAGCAACTTCACCAACTAGGCTATGAATTTGAGGATTCTCCTCACTGCTGCACAAAATCAATATGTGCTAGAGGCGCTGCTAGGCCCCCCACCAGCTCCTGATGCCCCTAACGAGGAAAATAATGTCCATATGACTCGTCAGGAGGACCACAACTTAGATCATTGCAGCATACTGTATGGGCTAGAGCCAGAACTTCGAAAGCGTTTCAAAAATGGCAATGCCTTTGATACCATGGGAGAATTGAAAATGATTTTCGATACCCATGCTGCCGTAGAGAGTTATAATGCTTCTGAAAAGTTCTTTAGCTGCATGATGGAGGAGAACAACTCCGTTAGTGAGCACGTACTCAAAATGTATGGGTACGCCGAAAAGCTTGTGTCCTTGGGGATAACGATTCCCATTGACTTAGGCATACATCATGTTCTCCAATCTCTGCCACCTAGCTACAAGAGATTCGTGATGAACTATAATATGCAGGGCATGAAGAAGTCTCTTCCCAAGCTTTTGTCAATGCTTAAGACTGCAGAAGTGGAGATTAGGAAAGAACATCAAGTGTTGATGATCAATAGGACCACCGGTTTCAAGAAGGACAAGAAAGGCAAGCACAAGGGAATGAAGGGTGGCAAATCTGTTGCTACACCTGAAAAGAAACCCCGAGATGGCCCTAAGTCTGACACCGAGTGTTACTATTGCAAGGGGACTGGCCATTGGAAGCGCAATTGCCCCAAGTATTTCGTAGACAAGAAGTCCGGCAAGGCAAACAAAGGTATATATGATATACATGTTATTGATGTGTACTTGACTAGTACTCGTAGTAGCACCTAGGTATTTGATACGGGATCGTTTGTTAATATATGTAACTCGGTTCAGGGGCTGCGAAACAAGCGACAACTAGCAAGGGATGAGGTCAGGATGCGGGTCGGCAATGGATCAAGAGTTGGTGTGATTGCCATCGGGACGCTGCCTCTCCATATGCCATCGGGATTAGTTATAAACATAAATAATAATTATTTGGTGCCTGCACTGAGCATGAACATTGTATCCGGATCGTGTTTGATGCATAGTGGTTATTCCTTTAAATCTGAAAACAATGGTTGTTCGATTTATAAGAATGATATCTTTTATGGTCATGCACCTGTGTTGAATGGTTTATTTCTATTGGATCTCGATAGTAGTATTACACATATTCATAATGTTGATACTAAAAGGATTAAACTTGATAATGATATATCTGCATATATGTGGCACTCCCGTCTAGGTCATATTGGCGTTAACCGCATGAAGAAACTCCATTCTGATGGACTTTGGGAATCACTTGATTTTGAATCATTTGATACATGTGAGCCATGCCTTATGAGCAAGATGACTAGAACGCCGTTTTCCGGTTCAATGGAACGGGCGACAGATTTATTGGAAATCATACATACTGATGTGTGTGGACCAATGAGTGTGTCGGCGCGAGGTGGATATTTTTATTTTGTTACTTTCACGGATGATTTAAGTAGATACGGGTATATCTATTTGATGAAACACAAGTCTGAAACCTTTGAAAAGTTCAAGGAAGTTCAGAATGAAGTGGAAAATCATCGTAATAGAAAGTTCAAATTTCTTCGGTCTGACCGTGGAGGTGAGTATCTAAGTTACGAGTTTAGCACACACATGAAAGAGTGTGGAATAGTTTCACAACTCACGCCTACCGGAATACCACAACGTAATGGTGTGTCGGAACATCGTAATCGTACTTTATTGGATATGGTTCGATCTATGATGTCTCTGACTGACTTGCCATTGTCATTTTGGGTTTATGCACTCAAAACAGCTGCATTCACTTTAGATCGGGCACCATCTAAATCCGTTGAAACGACACCGTATGAATTATGGTTTGGAAACAAACCTAAGTTGTCATTTCTTAAAGATTGGGGATATGATGTTTATGTGAAGAAACTTCAGCTGGATAAACTCGAACCCAAAGCGGAAAAATACGTCTTCATAGGATACCCTAAGGAAACGATTAGGTATACCTTCTATCACACATCCGAGGGCAAAGTTTTTGTTGCCAAGAATGGATCCTTTCTTGAGAAGGAGTTTCTCACGAAAGGTGTGAGTAGTTGGAAGGTAGAACTCGAAGAGGTTATTGAACCTTCTCTTCATGAAATGGCGAGTAGCATAGCACCGAAAATTGTTTCGGAGTTGACTTCACCTAATGAAGAGAGAGCTAATGATATTGATCATGAAACTCCGAAAGAGGACACTACCGAACCTCGTAGGTCAAGTAAGACACATGCAACTCCTAAACTGTACGACAATCCTGTTGTGAATTTCATGGTTCATGAAATAGATGACCCTGTGACGTATGAAGAAGCGATGATGAGCCCGGGTTCCAACAAATGGCTAGAAGCCATAAAATCCGAGATGGAATCCATGTACGAGAACCAGGTTTGGACGTTGGTGGAATTACCTCACGATCGAAAGGCCGTTGAGAATAAATGGATTTTCAAAAGAAAAACTGATGCCGATGGTAATGTGACCATCTATAAGGCTCGACTTGTCACAAAGGGGTTTCGACAAATTCAAGGAGTTGACTACGATGAGACATTCTCTCCCGTAGTGATGCTTAAGTCGGTTAGGATTATGTTAGCAATTATTGCATATTTCTATTATGAAATATGGCAGATGGATGTCAAAAGTGCATTCCTCAATGGTAATATTGAAGAAGAGTTGTATATGATACAACCTAAGGGTTTTCTCGATCCTAAGGATGCTAAGAAGGTATGCAAACTTCAGCGATCCATCTATGGACTAAAGCAAGCATCCCGTAGTTGGAATCTCCGCTTTGATGAGGTGATCAAAGAGTTTGCATTTGTCCAAACTTATGGAGAGGCTTGTATTTACAAGAAAGTGAGTGGGAGCAATGTGGCATTTCTGATATTATATGTGGATGACATATTATTTATTGGAAATGATATAGATCTTTTAAACAGTGTTAAAGTTATCTAAACATCAAATTTTCGATGAAAGACCTTGGTGAAGCGTCATATATATTAGGCATTAAAATCTATATAGATAGATCAAGGTGCCTAATTGGGCTATCGCAGAGTACATACCTTGATAAGGTATTAAAGAAGTTTAATATGGACGGAAGTAAGAAGGGGTTCTTACCTATGTTGCAAGGCAAGACATTGAGTGAGACTCAAAGTCCGGCTACGACGGAAGAAAGAGAGATAATGGATAAGATCCCCTATGCCTTGGCCATAGGCTCTATTATGTATGACATGCTATGTACAAGACCAGATGTGGCACATGCTATTAGTTTGACTAGTAGGTACTAAACAGATCTAGGTTCGGAACACTAGATAGCAGTCAAGAACATCCTCAAGTATTTGAGAAGAACTAGGGATATGTTTCTTATATACGGAGGTGAAGAAGAGCTAGTCGCTAAGTGTTATGTCGATGCTAGCTTTGACACCGATCCGGATGACTCTAAGTCTCAATCCGGATACGTATTTCTCTTGAACGGAGCAACAGTTAGTTGGAGGAGTTCCAAACAACCTGTGGTGGCTGGATCAATGACGGAGGCGGAATATGTTGCTGCTTCAGAAGCGGCCCAGGAAGCGGTTTGGATGAAAGAGTTCATTACGGAACTAGGTATGGTTCCTAGTGCATTGGACACAATGGTGATCTATTGTGACAACAAAGGAGCCATAGCCAATGCCAAGGAACCGAGCTCTCACGAGAATTCCAAGCATATTAAGCGCCGATTTCACTCCATCCGCGAACATGTCAAGGATGGAGATATAAAGATTTGTAAAGTACACACGGACCTAAATGTAGCAGATCTGTTGACTAAAGCTCTCCCTAGGGAAAAACATGATCAACACCAAAACTCCATGGGTGTTAGATTTGTCACTATGTGAACTAGATTATTGTCTCTAGTGCAAGTGGGAGACTGAAGGAAATATGCCCTGAGAGGCAATAATAAAGTTGTTATTATGTATTCCTTATATATGATAGATATTTATTTTGCATGCTATAATTGTATTGATCAGAAAAATCAATACATGTGTGTTTAATAAACAAAAAGGGTTCCTAGTTATGCCTCTCTTATAGACTATCTTGTTGATTAACAAGATGATCAAGGTTTCCTGATCATGGACATTGGATGTTGTTAATAACAAGGTCACATCATTTGTGAAATGATGTGATGAACATTCATCCGAAGTATAGCATTACGATCAAGTCATTATGTTTATATTGCTATAACATCATACCAAGTAATATTTATCCTTAGACCATGAGATCATGTTAATTGCTAACACCTGAAGAGTATCTTGATAACATCAAACGTCACATCGTAACAGGGTGACTATAAAGATGGGTTTAGTGCTACGAAGGTGTTATGTTGAGGCTCATGGATCAAGAGTGGAATTTGTCAATCCCGATGACTGATAGATATACTCTGGGCCCTCTTGGTGATATCACATTGAGATAGCTTGCAAGCAAGTGATGTGATCACTAGAATGTTATATCACGGGAACGAGAAAAGAGTGCATGTCGGTAACGAGATCAAACTAGGTATTTGGATATCGATGATCGAACATCGGACATGTATTATATCATGAGACAAAGGGATTAAATTACAAGCGTTAAAGGTTCTCACGATCACAGAAGTCATCGTTGAATATGCAGGATTCAGTATGGATCTCCAGGTACCGCTTCTGATTATTGATCTACGAGGAGCCTCAATCATGTCTGCATTATTCGCGAACCATAGGGTGACACTCTTAAGAGTTACCGGACACCATTTTGGAGCACATGTTTCAGACGAAAGAATTGCAAAGCACGGGAATTGTTTCGATAGAAATCGAAAATTGTTTCGGGTGAAATTGCAGAAAGTGGTTCTGCATGTGATATTGAAATATTGCAAGGGGTTATATGTGAATGTTTGTTAATTAAAGTAATTAATAAAATTCTGAATAAATTTAATAAAAGTGTTTTATTAAATGAGAGTGCATTAAACTTAGAGAATTTTAATGCATTTATAGTGGAGACTTTTAAAGGGAATGTGATGAGGCATTTTAATGTGGAGGGAGTTACCACCACATGAATGGAGGAGGTGAGGGGTCACCTCCATGAGGCGCCGGCCATGGAGGGGGTACCCCCTGCTCCTATAAAATGCCACCCTCTTCCTCCTTCTTCCTCACACCTCCTCGTGAAGGATCTCTCTCCCCCTCTAGAATTATTCCCCCATGGTATCGGATTAGCAAGATACATGTTCCCGGTGGCATTTCATCTGGAAGGAGTCGCTGCTTCCGCTGGATCGCTAGAGCGAGGAGGTGGAGGTTCTTCGGTGGCTTGAAAGTGTGTGCGTGTACGGATGCACTACTGAGTTGCGGTGCTCGGACTTCCACATGATCTTGAGATCGACAAGTGTACAACTACATCAACCACGAGTTCCTACTCGTTAACAAAACCCGTTGTCTTCGAGGGTAAGTTCTCGATGGATGTATGTCCACCGGTTGCTCTGTAGCTAGTAGATAGATCTTGGCGTGTAGTTCTCATCGTAGGAAATTTTTGTTTTCTATGCTGCGGAACCAACAACTTTAACCTTAATCACTTCAAGATGGTTATGATAGGGGCAATGAGAGCTGAAAGCTATTTAGTACCATAATTTTTGGAAGCTCTTTATGAGACTTGAATCCCTACTTCCTTCTATGAAGGCCTTTCTTCCACTTTTATACTGAGTCTCCACTTTTTAATTTGAGAGCATAGTGGCCATTCTTAGTCCTATGTGCATTATCCCAAGACTTGTTGATTGATGCGTAGCTTTGATATTGCTTGTTTTAAACTATTTGTATCTAGTCACTCTTATGAACTTTGAAGGTCTCCTATGCATTTATATTTGCTACTCTATGAGGGACAAGCTGAATACTATTATGCTATGTTTTCTTTAAGTGAAACAAACAAACGTCTTGCAAAACATTGTTATTCATGAATCTTTTGTTTGTCCCTTTTCAAGTTGCAACATAGTTGCTTTTTCTTATTGTTAGAACTTTATCTTCCATGCTATGTTGAAGTACTATGATCCCAGCTTTCAATGTTTTATAAACACTTTGATCAAGTTTATGATGGTGCATGTCACCTCAAAAAATTATTCTTTCTTTTTATCACTTACCTACTCGAGGACGAGAAGGAGTTAAGCTTGAGGATGTTGATACATTGCAAATGTATCTATAATTTTTGATGTTCCATGCTTGATTTTATCTACTTTCTTATGTTTTGTCCACACTTTGGAGTACTTTTCATATGACTTCCTGGACAAACCTATTAACAAGAGCCATAGTGCCAGCTGCCTGTTTTCTGCTATTTTTGGTTCCAGGAGTCAGAAAAAGAATATTCTCGGAATTGTACGGGACAAAAGCCAAAGTCAATATTTCACCGGGGGGACACGGAGCTAGAAGATGAGATAGAGAGGGGCCAGGGCCAGCCACACCATAGGGTGGTGCGGGTCCCACTTGGCCGCGCCACCAGGTGGTGTGGGCCCCTCCGGCCTCCACCGACCTTGCCCTTTCGCCTATATATTCCTCCCGATGCAAAAAACCTAAATAGTCAATCAGCCAGCCACGGAAAGTTCCGCAGCACCGCCGCCATCGAAGGGGAGATTCGGGGGACAAAAACTCTCCGTTCTGGCACCCTGCCGGGACAGGGAAAGGCCCCTAGAGCCATCTCCATCGATCTCCATCACCATCTGCATCACCATTGCTGATTCCCATGATGATGAGGGAGTAGTTCTCTCTCGAGGCTAAGGGTTCTACCGGTAGCGATGTGTTCATATCTCTATCTATGCATGATTTTGTTGTGGTCATGAGCTTTGTAATCAAGTAGATCTACCTTGCTACTAAAGTGCTTTAATAGATCTCTGCTCTCCCCATGTGTGTGAAAGTGACAGCGTGCACACCATGGTGGCACTTAGGCTAGAGATTACAAATAATTGTTATGAGTTATATTTGGAGTTGGATGTCTTTATGAAATTGTGGTGTTTGTTGGACTCATCTAGTACTCAAGGTAACAGTGTGGGGTTTTCTAGATGGGAAAGTCTTACTTTGAGGTTTGCTGTTATAGCCCTACCATGCATTAGAGTGTACAACCGGAGAGTAGTTAAGAGTAGTATCATAAAGAGAAGATATTTATATGAGAGTGTTCACTAGTGAAAGTATGATCCCTAGGCCTTGTTTCTAAGCATTGAAACACCATTTGCATTTAGATCTATTACATGTTTTCTTGCTTTCATCTTTATTTCAGTTTGCCTTTACTCTTTTCCACGCCAGCAAGCTATTTTCTCGCACAGTTACCACTTATAATTATTCATACCACTTGTATTTCACTATCTCTTCGCTGAACTAGTGCACCTACAAACCTGACAAGTGTATTGGGTGTGTTGGGGACACAAGAGACTTCTTGTATCTTGATTGCAGGGTTGTTTGAGAGGGAATACCTTTGACGACTTCCTCCCTAAGTTCGATGAACCTTGGGTGATCCACTTAAGGGAAAACATGTTGTTGTTCTACAAACCTCTGCACTTGGAGGCCCAACAACTGTCTACAAGAATAGAAGTCCGTAGACATCAATCATCTTGTTAATCAATGAGCTAGTTTATAAGAGAGGCATAAATAGGAACTTTCCTTTTTGTTTATTAAACACACATGTATTAACGTTTCCAAATTAATACAATTATAGCATGTAAAATAAACATCTATCATATACTTTGAATATGTATAATAACAACTTTGTTATTGCCTCTCAGGGCATATTCCCTTCAGGGCCCATGGCTGGCCGGCGCTCCTCCCCAACCCCTCCCCTTGATTAGTCCCACCCCGGGACTTTGAGGGAGGATGTACCCCCTCCTTCCCCTATATATAGTGGGGGTATTTGGCCAGATAGACACACAAAAATTCAATAAAGGTTTTCTCACTTTTGGGAAGACCTTGAATTGATATTCCCCTCTCTCTCTCTCTTTCTCTCATGAGCGTGGTCCCAAGTCTAGACTGCTCGAACGAGAGATATCTTCACCGCAGAGCTCTACTTCTGCAAGTGTTGCTAGATCGGGGAAGCCGGAGACATCGTCAGGCACCGGACGTGTGTAACTCGCCGCGAGGTGTCACACTTGAGGGACTCAAGTCGTTGGAGCCACAGGAGCGCAAGGACTTCATCATGACCTTGAGGCCGGCTTCGGCTCATCTACATCAACCACGCTCTCCGAAGCGTTGACGACGCTTTTCGGTCTTCAAGGGTAAGTTCGCGAAAAGACCCTCCCGTTACTGGTTTACTAATAGATAGGTCCTGGCAAGCATCAAGGTTTCAGGGGCGTAGGGTAAAATTTTATTGTTTTCATACATGGAACCCCTACATGAATGTTGTTCGGTGTCTCGGATTGGATCCAAGACATCATGAGGAGATCTGGAATGGTCCAGAGAATACGTTTCATATAACACAAGTCATTTTCTAGGGTTCGAAAAATGTTCCGGGGGTTGTTTGGAGCTTCTAGAAGGTTTCAGAATGTTCTAGAAGGTTCTACGAAGAGATAAAAATAAATCCATAGATTATAGGGGATAAGACTTGGGGGGAAGAAAACCTTCCCCTCCCTTGTGCGCCGGCCCTAGGAGGAAGGCCAAGGGGTGGGAATCCTAGGCTGCACCCCCCTCTATATAAAGAGGGGTGGGGGCACCTCCACCCCAAACCGTAGTCGCCACTCCCTCCTCCTTCCCCCTATTGCGGCTTAGGCGAAGCCCTGCAGGATCTCTTCTCCACCACCACCACCACCATGCCGTCGTGCTGCTGGGATTCCGTGGAGATCTACCACCTCCGCGGTCCACTGGAATGGGGAGATGATCGTCTACATCGAGCCGTACGTGTAACCGAGTGCGGAAGCGTTGCCGAAACGCGGCGTCGGAAGGATCGTCTACTTGATCTTGAGATCGGCAAGTGATCGACTATATCAACCACGAGATCTGATCTCGAACAAGGCTTTGGATCTACAAGGGTTAGTGTAGATCTATCTCGTTGGACTTATCTCATAGATTAGATCTTGGCTTTTCCATAGATTAGATCTTGGTTTTGTTCGTTCTTGCGGTAGATTTTTTTGTTTTCCCTGCTACAAACCAATCATTTAGCACCGGTTTGCAGCATAACCGGTGCTAAAGGGTTTGACCTTTAGTCCCGATTCCTTTGCACCGGTTGCACAACCGATGCAAATGGGACTTAAAAACCGGTCCAAATGTCCCGGTTTCTACTAGTGACACTCACTACTGGAAACGGGTAATTTGCCGTAGTGATTGCCCTATTCTGCGATGCATGAAGCGCCCTTGGCGCCGAGATGTACTATTAGAGGAATTCTACGGTGCCAGAAATGTTATTCCAAATATACACTACTAGAAAAAGGGTCTTTGGTTCATCCCCAAAAGCCATTGATCCCGGTTCTAATAACAATTCGGGACCAATGCCAAACATCGGTCCCGGTTCATGCCGCCAGGACATTGGTCCCGGTTCATATCGAGGTATTGGTCCCGGTTCATGGCATGAATCGGGACCAATGGTCAGCGGAGCATTGATCCCGGTTCATGCCATGAACCGGGACCAAAGGGTCACTTTTTAGTCCCGGTTCGGGACATAAACCAGGATTAAGAAAAATTCTGAAATTCTCGGCCACCTTCTCAGGAAAAAGGCCCAAAATCCTGCCGTGGTAGGAGAAAATCCCACCCCCTGAATCGCCTTCTAGTTTCAAAAACATGTCGTAGAAAATTTTAAAAAAATCAAAAAATAAAATCCTTTCAACTGTAGTTGCATTTAGTGATACACTTGTCATGAAAATTTACAAACTTGAATTTCGACTTATTTTGCAAAAAAACGTTATAAAAACTTCAGATGGCCGCCATTTGTGCATACGATGTCGGAAAAAATGTATAATATATCAAAATGACCAGAAAAAAATTACCCTAAGGATACCCTAAGGAAACGACTGGGTATACCTTCTATCACAGATCCGAGGGCAAGGTTTTTGTTGCCAAGAATGGATCCTTTCTTGAGAAGGAGTTTCTCGTGAAAGGTGTGAGTAGTCGGAAGGTAGAACTCGAAGAGGTTATTGAACCTTCTCTTCATGAAATGGCGAGTAGCGCAGCATTAGAAATTGTTTCGGAGTTGCCTTCACCTAATGAAGAGAGAGCTAATGATATTGATCATAAAACTCCGAAAGAGGACACGACCAAACCTCGCAGGTCAAGTAAGACACATGCAGCTCCTAAACTGTACGACAATCCTGTTGTGAATTTCATGGTTGATGAAATAGATGACCCTGTGACGTATGAAGAAGCGATGATGAGCCCGAATTCCAACAAATGGCTAGAAGCCATGAAATCCGAGATGGAATCCATGTACGAGAACCAGGTTTGGACGTTGGTGGACTTACCTCACGATAGAAAGGCCGTTGAGGATAAATGGATTTTCAAAAGAAAAACTGATGCTGATGGTAATGCGACCATCTATAAGGCTCGACTTGTCGCAAAGCGGTTTCGAAAAATTCAAGGAGTTGACTACGATGAGACATTCTCTCCCGTAGCGATGCTTAAGTTGGTTAGGATTATGTTAACAATTGCTGCATATTTCTATTATGAAATATGGCAGATGGATGTCAAAACTGCGTTCCTCAATGGTAATATTGAAGAAGAGTTGTATATGATACAACCTAAGGGTTTTTTTCGGTCCTAAGGATGCTAATAAGGTATGCAAACTTCAGCGATCCATCTATGGACTAAAGCAAGCATCCCGTAGTTGGAATCTCCACTTTGATGAGGTGATCAAAGAGTTTGGATTTGTCCAAACTTATGGAGACGCTTGTATTTACAAGAAAGTGAGTGGGAGCAATGTGGCATTTCTGATATTATATGTGGATGACATTTTATTGATTGGAAATGATATAGATATTTTAAACAGTGTTAAAGTTATCTAAACAGCAAATTTTCAATGAAAGACCTTGGTGAAGCATCATATATATTAGGCATTAAAATCTATATAGATAGATCAAGGCTCCTAATTGGGCTATCGCAGAGTACATACCTTGATAGATATTAAAGAAGTTTAATATGGACGGAAGTAAGAAGGGGTTCTTAACTATGTTGCAAGGCAAGACATTGAGCGAGACTCAAAGTCCGGCTAAGGCGGAAGAAAGAGAGATAATGGATAAGATCCCCTATGCCTTGGCCATAGGCTCTATTATGTATGACATGCTATGTACAAGACCGAATGTGGCACATGCTATTAGTTTGACTAGTAGGTACTAATCTGATCCAGGTTCGGAACACTAGATAGCGGTCAAGAACATCCTCAAGTATTTGAGTAGAACTAGAGGATATGTTTCTTATATACAGAGGTGAAGAAGAGCTAGTCACTAAGTGTTATGTCGATGCTAGCTTTGACACCGATCTAGATGACTCTAAGTCTCAATCCGGATACGTATTTCTCCTGAACGGAGCAACAGTTAGTTGGAGGAGTTCCAAACAACTTGTGGTGGCTGGATCAACGACGGAGGCGGAATATGTTGCTGCTTTAGAAGCGGCCCAGGAAGCGGTTTGGATGAAAGAGTTCATTACGGAACTAGGTGTGGTTCCTAGTGCATTGGACACAATGGTGATCTATTGTGACAACAATGGAGCCATAGCCAACACTAAGGAATCGAGGTCTCACAAGAATTCCAAGCATATTAAGCGCTGGTTTCACTCCATCCGCGAACATGTCAAGGATGGAGATATAAAGATTTGTAAAGTACACACGGACCTAAATGTAGCAGATCTGTTGACTAAAGCTCTCCCTGGGGCAAAACATGATCAACACCAGAACTCCATGGGTGTTAGATTTATCACTATGTGAACTAGATTATTGTCTCTAGTGCAAGTGGGAGACTAGAGGAAATATGCCCTAAGAGGCAATAATAAAGTTGTTATTATGTATTCCTTATATATGATAGATATTTATTTTGCATGCTATAATTGTATTGATCGGAAAAATCAATACATGTGTGTTTAATAAACAAAAAGGGTTCCTAGTTATGCCTCTCTTATGGACTAGCTTGTTGATTAACAAGATGATCAAGGTTTCCTGATCATGGACATTGGATGTTGTTAATAGCAAGGTCACAGCATTTGTGAAATGATGTGATGAACATTCATCCGAAGTATAGCATTACGATCAAGTCATTATGTTTATATTGCTATAACATCATACCAAGTAATATTTATCCTTAGACCATGAGATCATGTTAATTGCTAACACCTGAAGAGTATCTTGATAACATCAAACATCACATCGTAACATGGTGACTATAAAGATGGTTTCAGTGCTACGAAGGTGTTATGTTGAGGCTCATGGATCAAGAGTGGAATTTGTCAATCCCGATGACGGATAGATATACTCTGGGCCCTCTCAGTGATATCACATTGAGATAGCTTGCAAGCAAGTGATGTGATCACTAGAATGTTATATCACGGGAACGAGAAAATAGTGCATGTCGGTAACAAGATCAAACTAGGTATTTGGATACCGATGATAGAATATCGGACATGTATTGTATCATGAGACAACGGGATTAAATTACAAGCGCTAAAGGTTCTCACGGTCACAGAAGTCATCGTTGAATATGCAGGATTCAGTATGGATCTCCAGGTCCCACTTCTGATTATTGATATGCGAGGAGCCTCAATCATGTCTGCATTATTCGCGAACCGTAGGGTGACACTCTTAAGAGTTACCGGACACCATTTTGGAGCACATATGTTTCAGACGAAAGAATTGCAAAGGGCAGGAATTGTTTCGATAGAAATCGAAAATTGTTTTGGGTGAAATTGTAGAAAGTGGTTCTGCATGTGATATTGAAATATTGCAAGGGGTTATATGTGAATGTTTGTTAATTAAAGTAATTAATAAAATTCTGAATAAATTTAATAAAAGAGTTTTATTAAATGAGAGTGCATTAAACTTAGAGAATTTTAATGCATTTATAGTGGAGACTTTAAAAGGGAATGTGAAGAGGTATTTTAATGTGGAGGGAGTTACCACCACATGAATGGAGGAGATGAGGGGTCACCTCCATGAGGCGCCGGCCATGGAGGGGGTACCCCCCTCCTCCTATAAAAGGCCACCCTCTTCCTCCTTCTTCCTCACACCTCCTCGTGAAGGATCTCTCTCCCCCTCTAGAATTATTCCCCCATGGTATCGGATTAGCGAGATACATGTTCCCGGTGGCATTTCGTCTGGAAGGAGTCGCTGCTTCCACTGGATCGCTGGTGCGAGGAGGTGGAGGTTCTCCGATGGCTTGAACGTGTGTGCGAGTACGGATGCGCTGCTGAGTTGCTGCGCTCGGACTTCCACATGATCTTGAGATCGACAAGTGTACGACTACATCAACCCCAAGTTCCTACTCGTTAACAAAACCCTTTGTCTTCGAGGGTAAGTTCTCGATGGATGTATGTCCACTCGTTGCTCTGTAGCTAGTAGATAGATCTTGGCGTGTAGTTCTCATCGTAGGAAATTTTTGTTTTCTATGCTGCGGACCCAACAACTTTAACCTTAATCACTTCAAGATGCTTATGATAGGGGCAATGAGAGCTGAAAGCTATTTAGTACCATAATTTTTGGAAGCTCTTTATGAGACTTGAATCCCTACTTCCTTCTATGAAGGCCTTTCTTCCACTTAAATATTGAGTCTCCACTTTCAATCTTTATGCACTTACTTTGAGAGCACAGTGGCTATTCTTAGTCCTATGTGCATTTTCCCAAGACTTGTTGATTGATGCATAGCTTTGATATTGCTTGTTTTAAACTATTTGTATCTAGTCACTCTTATGATCTTTGAAGGTCTCCTATGCATTTATATTTTCTACTCTATGAGGGACAAGCTGAATACTATTATGCTATGTTTTCTTTAAGTGAAACAAACAAATGTCTTGCAAAACATTGTTATTCATGAATCTTTTGTTTGTGCCTTTTCAAGTTGCAACGTAGTTCCTTTGTCTTATTGTTAGAACTTTATCTTTCATGCTATGTTGAAGTACTATGATCCTAGCTTTTAATGTTTTATAAATACTTTGATCAAGTTTATGATGGTGCATGTCACCTCAAAAAATTATTCTTTCTTTTTTTCACTTACCTACTCGAGGACGAGTAGGAGTTAAGCTTGGGGATGTTGATACATTGCAAATGTATCTATAATTTTTGATGTTCCATGCTTAATTTTATCTACTTTCTTATGTTTTGTCCACACTTTGGAGTACTTTTCATATGATTTCCTGGACAAACCTATTAACAAGAGCCATAGTGCCAGCTGCCTGTTTTCTGCTGTTTTTGGTTCCAGGAGTCAGAAAATGAATATTCTCGGAATTGGACGGGACAAAAGCCAAAGTCAATATTTCACCGGGGGGAACACGGAGCTAGAAGATGATACAGAGAGGGGCCAGGGGCCAGCCACACCATAGGATGGTGCGGGTCCCCCTTGGCCGCGCCACCAGGTGGTGTGGGCCCCTCCGGCCTCCACCGACCTTGCCCTTTCGCCTATATATTCCTCCCGATGCGAAAACCCTAAATAGTCAATCATCTAGACACGGAAAGTTCCACAGCACCGCCGCCATCGAAGGGGAGATTCGGGGGGATAGAAAGTCTCTGTTCTGGCACTCTCTTGCGGCTTAGGCGAAGCCCTGCAGGATCTCTTCTCCACCACCACCACCACGCCGTCGTGCTGCTGGGATTCCGTGGAGATCTACCACCTCCGCTGTCCGCTAGAACGGGGAGAGGATCGTCTACATCGAGCCGTACGTGTCACCGAGTGTGGAAGCGTTGCCGAAACGCGGCGTCGGAAGGACCGTCTACTTGATCTTGAGATCGGCAAGTGATCGACTATATCAACCACGAGATCTGATCTCGAACAAGGCTTTGGATCTACAAGGGTTAGTGTAGATCTATCTCGTTGGACTTATCTCATAGATTAGATCTTGGCTTTTCCATAGATTAGATCTTGGTTCTGTTCGTTCTTGCGGTAGAATTTTTTTGTTTTCCCTGCTACAAACCAATCATTTAGCACCGGTTTGCAGCATAACCGGTGCTAAAGGGTTGGACCTTTAGTCCCGATTCCTTTGCACCGGTTGCACAACCGATGCAAATGGGACTTAAAAACCGGTGAAAATGTCCTGGTTTCTACTAGTGACACTCACTAATGGAAACGGGTAATTTGCCGTAGTGATTGCCCTGTCCTGCGATGCATGAAGCGCCCTTGGCGCCGAGTTGTACTATTAGAGGAATTATACGGTGCTAGAAATGTTTTTCCAAATATACACTAGTAGAAAAAGGGTCATTGGTTCAGCCCCAAAAGCCATTGATCCCGGTTCTAATAACAATTCGGGACCAATGCCAAACATCGGTCCCGGTTCATGCCGTCAGGACATTTGTCCCGGTTCATCTCGAGGTATTGGTCCCGGTTCATGCCATGAACCAGGACCAATGGTCAGCGGAGCATTGATCCCGGTTCATGCCATGAACAGGGACCAAAGGGTCACTTTTTAGTCCCTGTTCGGGACATAAACCGGGATTTAAAAAAATTCTGAAATTCTTGGCCACCTTCTCTGCCGCGGCAGGAAAAAGGCCCAAAATCCTGCCGTGACAGGAGAAAATCCCACCCCTGAATCGCCTTCTAGTTTCAAAAACATGTCGCAGAAAATTTAAAAAAAATCAAAAAATAAAATCCTTTCAACTGTAGTTGTATTTAGTGATACACTTGTCATGCAAATTAACAAACATGAATTTCGACTTATCTTCAAAAAAATGTTATAAAAACTTCAGATGGTCGCCATTTGTGCATACGATGTCGGAAAAAAACGTATAATATATCAAAATGATCGAAAAAATTACGATGCTGATGGCAACTGCCTTAGGACGTTTGCAATTTTTTATATTTTTGAAATTCCAAAAGAGTCAAAATTCAGTTTTTAAAAAAAAATAACTCAAAAAAATAAAAAAAAATGACATATTTGGATTCCTCACATTTTTCTGATAATAATGGACATATTATTTGTGGAATTTCGATTTATGGATTTAAAGATATGAATTATGCCATATTAAATGAATTAATGCAAAAATAATAATAAAACATATTTTATTTCTATATTTATTCAATATTAGTATTACTTAGTCATTTTTGTACATTAAAGATATTGTTTGTAACTCAAATTATAAGAATGTGTGACTCACAAGATGCATGGGTTAATGTCATTAATAGCATACTATAGACATAAGGTTACATGTGGTACATAGGAAGGGGATGAGAAGGAACCAAGATGTTAAGCGTGCTAGGGGTGGAGTAGTGTTAGGATGGATGACCGACCAGGAAATTGAACCAAAGATTGGTATCATGCCACGAACCGGGACCAAAGGTCCTACGGCGAGCGCACGCGATGGCGGGCCACGTGGAGACCCATTGGTCCCGGTTCGTGCCAGAACCGGGACCAGCATTAGTCCCGAGTGATTGGTCCCGGTTCAAAATCCGGGACCAATGGCCCTTATGAACCGGGACCAAAGGGGGTATTTCTACTAGTGATATGATTTTATATTCTTGTCGCGTGTTATGTCACGCACGCGATGGCGGGCCACGTGGAGACCCATTTGTCCCGGTTCGTGCCAGAACCGGGACCAGCATTAGTCCCGAGTGATTGGTCCCGGTTCAAAATCCGGGACCAATGGCCCTTATGAGCCGGGACCAAAGGGAGGTATTTCTACTAGTGATATGATTTTATATTCTTGTAGCGTGCTATGTCAATATATTTTGATATTAGACTAACAACCAAGGATTTAGAAGTTTAACTAACATTTAGATTGTCCTGTATTTTCTAACAAATGAAATACTGTGTTTAATTTATATCCCTTAGTTTGAGAATATTGACGCTAATTACTCCTTTTAGAAAAAAATCATCTTAATTAACCCATTTAGTGAAAGTTGTGCCGATTTTTACCCCTGGTTTCTTTAAACGAATGGAGATTTATGGGTTCCCGCCCGTCAGCTATAGATGGGGTGCCACGATATAATGTTTTCATTCCCGACTAGGTATAGGTAGTCAAAGTTTTTTAATTTTTGAGCGACATGTGATGGACCCGATGACAAGGAGCAGTCCATGACACGCACTTGAGGTGAGTGAATATGGCGGCGATGGTGGTGCCGCAACGCCCACCACCGGCGCCGCCGTCCACCCACACGGCAAGCTCCCGGAACCTGTCCTCCGTGTTCACTATACCCCACTCGTCAATCCAAATCCATTCTACACTTGTCATGTCACATAGCATGACTACTCTGGCATCGACATTATAGTTTTTTTTATCTAAAGTTGTAGTTAGTTTTTCTACATGATTGCCGATTTCGGTGGCATGTCCTAGTTTATTTTGAGGATAACAAACCTTATAAGGGCCATTGGTTTAACTCATCAATTTGTCCTGGTTTGCTTAGTGATATGTTCTAGTTTATTTTACTACACATATATCTTCTTTTTATTATATAATAACAATGGAATGGTATTCTGGATGTCGATAGTATTTTCTATATTTTTATTCGAACTTTAAGAAATATGACTAGGACAAAATCTAAACTGTGAGATAAATGTAGGGATAACTATTTGTGCATTTCAAACCTGCTGCACAGAGTAGCAGTTGGTGGCTCCCTAAAATATGGTCACTGTGTAGGTAGAAGGTAGCTGTCTCGTGGAGAACGTGAGAATCTGGCCATTAATTGTACTTCCACCGCAAGGAAAAAACCTATTGCGTCTCTGGTTTACCTATTCCATGAGACCCACATAACTTATCGGCTGTGAATATTCCATGAAAAAACACCTATTATGTAGTCCGTTGTCAATATAACACATTTCGGATAGGGCCCACATGTCAATGATGATTTGGTATCTACGTGTCATCGGCTGCTTTTTTTAAACAATTCAAAATATGTGCGAAAAAATCAATAATCGAACAAATCCCGGAAATTATAACCAGTTTAGATCATCCGTAGTAAATATTTATCACCATTTGTGACATTCAAGCAAACTTTGGTGAAATTTTCAAACTTTCGGAAAGACATTCCATTTAAAAGTTGGGGCCCTTTTTCTGAGACTAGAGAAAATTTGATGGAATTTAATTAATCTTTGAATCTTCTGATATTTTGGACACTGGAGCCTACTTATTACAACTAAGATGGGTGGACCATTAATATTTAACAGATGCGGTTTTTAATACCGACATGATTTCCCTGTCGCAATTACATCTCGTGCAACGGATCCTCAATCGTCTTAGGGCATCTCCAACGGCGAGACCCATTTAGGACAGCCAAATGGTCTGAAATTGTATGACCAGGTGAGCTCGTGGACAAGAAATCAATCCGGCGGTCTGTTTAGGTCACGGGGTCTGCCTAGCGAGGCTAACGCATTTTGACCTCCTCACCCACTCTCAAGGATTGACTTGGCGGAGATAATGCCGATGTCCCATCACCAACTTCTAGTGGCGGAGCTAGCTCATTATTTGAGAATGAGATAACTACAACTACAATACGTCATGCCTCACCGCAAGATAGACACCTGGTATCACCTCAAGTTCATGTGCCGCGCCCCCTTCCCGGATTAGTCCGAGCACAACGTGTAGGTGCAGGTGACAGAGCTGGCCTGACACTATGATGTGCAAGGCTTCAAGCCCCAAGGCGTGGTTCCGAGCATGCACTAGAGGAGGTGGTCGACAAGTTGACACGCGACACCGCCACATTCACCGTGCAGGAGATCCGCCACGCCACTGACCGGGACATGGAGGAGGCGCTGGCGCGCGGAGCCGCTACTGATTTAATGCATCAGCTACACCTTGTCGCTGCCATGTAGGCAGCAAAGATGGTGATGCGCGATGCGTGCATGTACTGGGACCAGCTAGATCATCGCGAGCATGTCCGAAGGGTTGTTCAATATAAGCCATGTAAATTTCAATATAAGCCATGTAAAATCTCCTAGGCTAGATGAGCTCCTGGCACTTTTCTATCAATGCCACTAGGCCTTGATAGGCACCGAACATTTTTGTTGTTGTTAGAGATTTTTTGGGCGGACATCCCTCCTTATTTCAACGCATATGATGCAGACTGTTTTGGATTTGATTCCGAGTGTACGTGCTCCATATGTCTTAACGCATTTCGGAGCGATGTGTTTGTGCAATGATATCTATAATCTAAGATCTAAGGGGATTGCCAATCACCTTAAGCAAATTCTTCCAATCCAGATTTCTGAAGAACAAAGCGCTTTCGTACCAGGCAGGTTGATAACTGACAGCAGGTTTGTCGCATATGAGTGTACACATGCTATCAGGACCAAGAAAAGTAAGACATGAAACAAACTGGTGGATGGTACTGAAATTGGGTTTTAGCCAATTTGTTGGTGGATATGATAATGCGATGCATCTCAATGGTGAGATTTTTGTGACACTAAAGATTACCATTGTCTTTTTGACCTACGAGAGGGCCATGTTGACCCTCTAAGCCCATACATCTTTGTCATCTAGCTATAAACAGAAAGAGCGGTTGGGTATCTTCCTAACACGAAACCTCCCAAGCACGAAACTCACTAGAACATAAAAAATCCACCGAGAGAAAAATTAAATACAGAACATGCATAGGCATATAATAATAATAGAGTTCCCATAACTATATAAGAACGTACATGGCACATATACCGGTGGACATTGTCTATGGCCTTATTACATGGAACAAGAACAACTAATTAGACTTGTGGGCGCACACACATGCACACATGCATGTCATATATCTAGTCAAGGCCAACACATGGATCGACTAGAGATTTACCCATAGGGACGACAATTTATTGAAGGGAAACATTTACACATGGCCACAGCTTGAATCAATGCAACATATGCATCTGGATGGCATACATTTTGGTAGCAATGGAAGAATATCGCTTTAGTCCTTCGCTTCCATCTTAGCAAGAAATTCCATTTTTTTCATCTTAGCATCCAATCCTATTTCTTGCATCTTAGCAACAACTTCTTCCATATTAGGAACCACTGCCAAATTAAAATATAGAACTCCCATTAGGGCGTGAGTTAATTTTTCAAGGGAAAGATAGTATAAGAGGCTTTGTGTAGCAAGTAATATGTGTGAAGTTGTGAGATGAGACGTGAAGTCAACGGAGTACATCCATGAAAATTTATTTAAGACCACACATATGTAATTAGTCCACAATATTATACGGGGCTTGCATTTACGTATATCAAATACATTGAATAGAGCTAGTTTAGTGAATTTACCAGAACGGTCAAGAAAACATGGAAAACAGCAAGTGTTCTTGCAGATTGTGTCGGTGCCACCCACGGCAATACAACCAAAACAACATGCTTTTGCCCGGGCGGCTACGCAGCAGTCGCAATCTGCCATGACCGAGTTGACGGTGAGGCTCAAGATGAGCAGCGACATGATCACCATCAAACCAGTAGTCCTCTTCCCCTCCATTGCCTCCTTGATCTACCTTGGTTATGTAGCTAAGTTTCTTGGGTTTGTGTTGCGAGGTGCTTCTTGAATTGCCGTTGCTGGTATCAACTTACAGGCAGTAGCATTACGTTGTTCGAGCACGTGTCCGAGAGTACTGGTTTTTGGTTTGTGAAATTGGAAGATGTGGTCCAATTTCATCGGTGCATGGTTCTAATACTATACTACATACAGTATACACTGCCGGTGAGATGTGTTTTCAAATTGTCACCCGGTCTAATATGCAGGTTGTAATGCAAATCCATAACTCATTCTTACTACTCTACTTTAGGCATACTTTATTGTAAGTGTTAGAAAAAAAATCGCAAAAGTTATATGCAAACGATCATCGAGGATCCGATACTTGGCTTGCTGACATCACTGATTACCTCATTCATTGAACATACGATGCGCATGCCTTACCATTTTTAATATTATAATTAATCTTGCTTATGTTTGGATCAAAACACGGTTTTTTAATATTATAATAGATAGAAGATTTTTACGTAAATAAAACTGATCTTTCTACAAAGAAAATTTTGAATTCTATTTTGTATTTTTTTGAATATCCTATGGAGTGCACAAGAAAATGCACGTAATTATTTTTTTCATTTTAACTACTAATATTATATATTCTAATTATAGAACAGCAGGGATCATATCAGTATATGCAACAATTTTTATCCCTTTGTACCAAGCGATGCACACCATCAATGGTGATGCTGCGCATCCCTATGGACCTCGCGGTATAGTCGAGTTATTAATTTTTCTATGTTACGAATTCCAAAAATGAATTTATACTAAACTGATTTTCCATATAGAATAATATATTATCTGTTCGACTTAGATGTATTATTTCGTAATATATGATATAGGTGTTAAGAGAACAGAAATAATTTCATTTTATCCTATGGTAGTCGGCACAAGGAGCACATCCACTTATAGGAGGATCCAACCGTCCCTAAGCCAGGGCACGTGCCTAGACATCCGACCGGCCGACAAGCCTAATTTGATGGTAATTTGCTAAAAAAATAGTGTCACTAGCTTTCAAATATACGGTTTGCCCAGAGTTTGAATAATTTTTGGATCCGACACTGCATCCAATATGGTAGTCGGCTAGTCCAGACCTGGTTGTGGAGCCTCAACAAGACGGTAGCCAAGTTGCATGGGGTGCTTAATATGTAGAAGGCTCCTTGTCTTTAGATATTTGTCTTGATAGGTACAATCTAAACCAACAACATGCAATCATGCTTATCTTGAGTGCACTGGAGTAAATACTCCCTGTCAGCCCATAGATAAGTAAATACCGGAGTGCTCAGCAGTTTGATTAAATGGAAAATATGTGTCAACCAATAGATAGAACGGCAAAAATTTGCGTCCTTACCAACTGATATGCATGGAATTTTGCCATCGTCACAAGGAAATAACTGTGTCCGTGATACCCACCTATCTTATCTTTGAACATGATCTACGTCGGATGAGAAAATTGCAGGTAAAAATACTTATTGCTTTCTCTAGTTTTACAGAACACTCACTTTACCAACTCTACCTGTAGTCCGTTTCACGGAGGTTCGAACCTGGTATTAGGGTTTTTAAGATCACATCTGACAGATAGGGCCCACATGTGAATGATCATATGGTATCTAGGCTACTTTTCTTACACAAATCATAAAAATGTGCGGAAAAATCAATAATTGAACAAATCCTAGACAGTTTGAACATGTTTAGATCATCCGTATTGAACATTTATTATTTCTTTATTGTGACATTTGGCTAAACTTTGGTGAAACTTTTCGGAAACCTTACGATTCAAAAGTTTGGACACTATTTGTGAGACTAGGGGCAAATTTGATGAAATCTATAATAACTAAATAGTTCATCCCACTAACTATTTATTTTCATCATGCAGCCTATCATGCTCAGTGATTGCCATCTCAGCAGCCTCCGTTCCTCGCAGCCTATACAGCTCAGTGATTGCCATCTCAGCAGCCTCCGTTCCTCGCAAAATCGCATCAACCATGCAACCTACCCGTATGCTCACCAAATCCAAAGGACCAGCCCACTGGCACTTCCGCTTCTCAATTAATCCATCTCAATTAATCCACGTAAATGGAATCACATCAACCATGCAACCTACCTGTATGCTCCATTTAAAATAAACATTAATCCCCACCCACTAGTTGGGGCCCTTGCCTCTTTGTGATCATTAAAGGACATGTGCAAGGCTAGCGCCCGGGGGCTACAGTCGCGTCAATGACAACCGGGATACCCTGACCCATCGGTCGCTGGTTCCTCTGGTCAAACTTTTTATCCAAATATATGATCTTATATACTTGTATTATACTACGTCAATATATTTTTATATTAGAGTAACAACCAAGGATGCCCTTTATTTACTCCAAAAATCAGTAACTGGATCTAGCACTTACTTGCATGTACAATTAATTTCTGCTGCAGGCCGCAATCAATGGGTATCTGAGGACCACACTCCTGGAGCACAATGTCGTCCCATTCTTCAATGTTTGGAGATCCCTTGGCACCGAGTTGTATTATTGGAGGAATTCTACAATGCCTGATCGAACTTTCTATCCAAATATATGATCTTATATATTCATATTGTACAACATCAAAATATTTTTCCATTAGAGTAACAACCAAGGATCTAGAAATTAGACTAAAATTTATATTGTCCTTTATTTTTTCCAATAGACAAAATATTTATTCTATATCTTAAGTTTGGTCACATGCAACCATTCCAAGCCTATCTGCCGTTATTGTGACTCTGCCAGGTGGGCCCACCTCTATTGCCTGTGGGCCCATTTTCAGTCACTGTCTCCGGACGAAGCCAAACAATGTCTTCCCTTTGTTTTCCTTATCCCGCGCCACGTCCTCCTCTAGCAGCACTGCTCCTTCTCCTACTCTCTGCTACATCTCTGTCGGGTCTGCCGTGGCCGAGGGCGCGTTGTCACTGCCTCTCCTAACGCCGATCCTTCTCCACCGTGAGATAAATGTAGGGATAACTATTTGTGCATTTCAAACCTGCTGCACAGAGTAGCAGTTGGTGGCTCCCTAAAATATGGTCACTGTGTAGGTAGAAGGTAGCTGTCTCGTGGAGAACGTGAGAATCTGGCCACTAATTGTACTTCCACCGCAAGGAAAAAACCTATTGCGTCTCTGGTTTACCTATTCCATGAGACCCACATATCTTATCGGCTGTGAATATTCCATGAAAAAACACCTATTATGTAGTCCGTTGTCAATATAACACATTACGGATAGGGCCCACATGTCAATGATGATTTGGTATCTACGTGTCATCGGCAGCTTTTTTTAAACAATTCAAAATATGTGCGAAAAAATCAATAATCGAACAAATCCCGGAAATTATAACCAGTTTAGATCATCCGTAGTAAATATTTATCACCATTTGTGACATTCAAGCAAACTTTGGTGAAATTTTCAAACTTTCGGAAAGACATTCCATTTAAAAGTTGGGGCCCTTTTTCTGAGATTAGAGAAAATTTGATGGAATTTAATTAATCTTTGAATCTTCTGATATTTTGGACACTGGAGCCTACTTATTACAACTAAGATGGGTGGCCCATTAATATTTAACAGATGCGGTTTTTAATACCGACATGATTTCCCTGTCGCAATTACATCTCGTGCAACGGATCCTCAATCGTCTTAGGGCATCTCCAACGGCGAGACCCATTTAGGACAGCCAAATGGTCTGAAATTGTATGACCAGGTGAGCTCGTGGACAAGAAATCAATCCGGCGGTCCGTTTAGGTCACGGGGTCTGCCTAGCGAGGCTAACGCATTTTGACCTCCTCACCCACTCTCAAGGATTGACTTGGCGGAGATAATGCCGATGTCCCATCACCAACTTCTAGTGGCGGAGCTAGCTCATTATTTGAGAATGAGATAACTACAACTACAATACGTCATGCCTCACCGCAAGATAGACACCTGGTATCACCTCAAGTTCATGTGCCGCGCCCCCTTCCCGGATTAGTCCGAGCACAACGTGTAGGTGCAGGTGACAGAGCTGGCCTGACACTATGATGTGCAAGGCTTCAAGCCCCAAGGCGTGGTTCCGAGCATGCACTAGAGGAGGTGGTCGACAAGTTGACACGCGACACCGCCACATTCACCGTGCAGGAGATCCGCCACGCCACTGACCGGGACATGGAGGAGGCGCTGGCGCGCGGAGCCGCTACTGATTTAATGCATCAGCTACACCTTGTCGCTGCCATGTAGGCAGCAAAGATGGTGATGCGCGATGCGTGCATGTACTGGGACCAGCTAGATCATCGCGAGCATGTCCGAAGGGTTGTTCAATATAAGCCATGTAAATTTCAATATAAGCCATGTAAACTCTCCTAGGCTAGATGAGCTCCTGGCACTTTTCTATCAATGCCACTAGGCCTTGATAGGCACCGAACATTTTTGTTGTTGTTAGAGATTTTTTGGGCGGACATCCCTCCTTATTTCAACGCATATGATGCAGACTGTTTTGGATTTGATTCCGAGTGTACGTGCTCCATATGTCTTAACGCATTTCGGAGCGATGTGTTTGTGCAATGATATCTATAATCTAAGATCTAAGGGGATTGCCAATCACCTTAAGCAAATTCTTCCAATCCAGATTTCTGAAGAACAAAGCGCTTTCGTACCAGGCAGGTTGATAACTGACAGCAGGTTTGTCGCATATGAGTGTACACATGATATCAGGACCAAGAAAAGTAAGACATGAAACTAACTGGTGGATGGTACTGAAATTGGGTTTTAGCCAATTTGTTGGTGGATATGATAATGCGATGCATCTCAATGGTGAGATTTTTGTGACACTAAAGATTACCATTGTCTTTTTGACCTACGAGAGGGCCATGTTGACCCTCTAAGCCCATACATCTTTGTCATCTAGCTATAAACAGAAAGAGCGGTTGGGTATCTTCCTAACACGAAACCTCCCAAGCACGAAACTCACTAGAACATAAAAAATCCACCGAGAGAAAAATTAAATACAGAACATGCATAGGCATATAATAATAATAGAGTTCCGATAACTATATAAGAACGTACATGGCACATATACCGGTGGACATTGTCTATGGCCTTATTACATGGAACAAGAACAACTAAATAGACCTGTGGGCGCACACACATGCACACATGCATGTCATATATCTAGTCAAGGCCAACACATGGATCGACTAGAGATTTACCCATAGGGACGACAATTTATTGAAGGGAAACATTTACACATGGCCACAGCTTGAATCAATGCAACATATGCATCTGGATGGCATACATTTTGGTAGCAATGGAAGAATATCGCTTTAGTCCTTCGCTTCCATCTTAGCAAGAAATTCCATTTTTTTCATCTTAGCATCCAATCCTATTTCTTGCATCTTAGCAACAACTTCTTCCATATTAGGAACCACTGCCAAATTAAAATATAGAACTCCCATTAGGGCGTGAGTTAATTTTTCAAGGGAAAGATAGTATAAGAGGCTTTGTGTAGCAAGTAATATGTGTGAAGTTGTGAGATGAGACGTGAAGTCAACGGAGTACATCCATGAAAATTTATTTAAGACCACACATATGTAATTAGTCCACAATATTATACGGGGCTTGCATTTATCGTATATCAAATACATTGAATAGAGCTAGTTTAGTGAATTTACCAGAACGGTCAAGAAAACATGGAAAACAGCAAGTGTTCTTGCAGATTGTGTCGGTGCCACCCACGGCAATACAACCAAAACAACATGCTTTTGCCCGGGCGGCTACGCAGCAGTCGCAATCTGCCATGACCGAGTTGACGGTGAGGCTCAAGATGAGCAGCGACATGATCACCATCAAACCAGTAGTCCTCTTCCCCTCCATTGCCTCCTTGATCTACCTTGGTTATGTAGCTAAGTTTCTTGGGTTTGTGTTGCGAGGTGCTTCTTGAATTGCCGTTGCTGGTATCAACTTATAGGCAGTAGCATTACGTTGTTCGAGCACGTGTCCGAGAGTACTGGTTTTTGGTTTGTGAAATTGGAAGATGTGGTCCAATTTCATCGGTGCATGGTTCTAATACTATACTACATACAGTATACACTGCCCGTGAGATGTGTTTTCAAATTGTCACCCGGTCTAATATGCAGGTTGTAATGCAAATCCATAACTCATTCTTACTACTCTACTTTAGGCATACTTTATTGTAAGTGTTAGAAAAAAATCGCAAAAGTTATATGCAAACGATCATCGAGGATCCGATACTTGGCTTGCTGACATCACTGATTACCTCATTCATTGAACATACGATGCGCATGCCTTACCATTTTTAATATTATAATTAATCTTGCTTATGTTTGGATCAAAACACGGTTTTTTAATATTATAATAGATAGAAGATTTTTACGTAAATAAAACTGATCTTTCTACAAAGAAAATTTTGAATTCTATTTTGTATTTTTTTGAATATCCTATGGAGTGCACAAGAAAATGCACGTAATTATTTTTTTCATTTTAACCACTAATATTTTATATTCTAATTATAGAACAGCAGGGATCATATCAGTATATGCAACAATTTTTATCCCTTTGTACCAAGCGATGCACACCATCAATGGTGATGCTGCGCATCCCTATGGACCTCGCGGTATAGTCGAGTTATTAATTTTTCTATGTTACAATTCCAAAAATGAATTTATACTAAACTGATTTTCCATATAGAATAATATATTATCTGTTCGACTTAGATGTATTATTTCGTAATATATGATATAGGTGTTAAGAGAACAGAAATAATTTCATTTTATCCTATGGTAGTCGGCACAAGGAGCACATCCACTTATAGGAGGATCCAACCGTCCCTAAGCCAGGGCACGTGCCTAGACATCCGACCGGCCGACAAGCCTAATTTGATGGTAATTTGCTAAAAAAATAGTGTCACTAGCTTTCAAATATACGGTTTGCCCAGAGTTTGAATAATTTTTGGATCCGACACTGCATCCAATATGGTAGTCGGCTAGTCCAGACCTGGTTGTGGAGCCTCAACAAGACGGTAGCCAAGTTGCATGGGGTGCTTAATATGTAGAAGGCTCCTTGTCTTTAGATATTTGTCTTGATAGGTACAATCTAAACCAACAACATGCAATCATGCTTATCTTGAGTGCACTGGAGTAAATACTCCCTGTCAGCCCATAGATAAGTAAATACCGGAGTGCTCAGCAGTTTGATTAAATGGAAAATATGTGTCAACCAATAGATAGAACGGCAAAAATTTGCGTCCTTACCAACTGATATGCATGGAATTTTGCCATCGTCACAAGGAAATAACTGTGTCCGTGATACCCACCTATCTTATCTTTGAACATGATCTACGTCGGATGAGAAAATTGCAGGTAAAAATACTTATTGCTTTCTCTAGTTTTACAGAACACTCACTTTACCAACTCTACCTGTAGTCCGTTTCACGGAGGTTCGAACCTGGTATTAGGGTTTTTAAGATCACATCTGACAGATAGGGCCCACATGTGAATGATCATATGGTATCTAGGCTACTTTTCTTACACAAATCATAAAAATGTGCGGAAAAATCAATAATTGAACAAATCCTAGACAGTTTGAACATGTTTAGATCATCCGTATTGAACATTTATTATTTCTTTATTGTGACATTTGGCTAAACTTTGGTGAAACTTTTCGGAAACCTTACGATTCAAAAGTTTGGACACTATTTGTGAGACTAGGGGCAAATTTGATGAAATCTATAATAACTAAATAGTTCATCCCACTAACTATTTATTTTCATCATGCAGCCTATCATGCTCAGTGATTGCCATCTCAGCAGCCTCCGTTCCTCGCAGCCTATACAGCTCAGTGATTGCCATCTCAGCAGCCTCCGTTCCTCGCAAAATCGCATCAACCATGCAACCTACCCGTATGCTCACCAAATCCAAAGGACCAGCCCACTGGCACTTCCGCTTCTCAATTAATCCATCTCAATTAATCCACGTAAATGGAATCACATCAACCATGCAACCTACCTGTATGCTCCATTTAAAATAAACATTAATCCCCACCCACTAGTTGGGGCCCTTGCCTCTTTGTGATCATTAAAGGACATGTGCAAGGCTAGCGCCCGGGGGCTACAGTCGCGTCAATGACAACCGGGATACCCTGACCCATCGGTCGCTGGTTCCTCTGGTCAAACTTTTTATCCAAATATATGATCTTATATACTTGTATTATACTACGTCAATATATTTTTATATTAGAGTAACAACCAAGGATGCCCTTTATTTACTCCAAAAATCAGTAACTGGATCTAGCACTTACTTGCATGTACAATTAATTTCTGCTGCAGGCCGCAATCAATGGGTATCTGAGGACCACACTCCTGGAGCACAATGTCGTCCCATTCTTCAATGTTTGGAGATCCCTTGGCACCGAGTTGTATTATTGGAGGAATTCTACAATGCCTGATCGAACTTTCTAGTCCAAATATATGATCTTATATATTCATATTGTACAACATCAAAATATTTTTCCATTAGAGTAACAACCAAGGATCTAGAAATTAGACTAAAATTTATATTGTCCTTTATTTTTTCCAATAGACAAAATATTTATTCTATATCTTAAGTTTGGTCACATGCAACCATTCCAAGCCTATCTGCCGTTATTGTGACTCTGCCAGGTGGGCCCACCTCTATTGCCTGTGGGCCCATTTTCAGTCACTGTCTCCGGACGAAGCCAAACAATGTCTTCCCTTTGTTTTCCTTATCCCGCGCCACGTCCTCCTCTAGCAGCACTGCTCCTTCTCCTACTCTCTGCTACATCTCTGTCGGGTCTGCCGTGGCCGAGGGCGCGTTGTCACTGCCTCTCCTAACGCCGATCCTTCTCCACCGTGAGATAAATGTAGGGATAACTATTTGTGCATTTCAAACCTGCTGCACAGAGTAGCAGTTGGTGGCTCCCTAAAATATGGTCACTGTGTAGGTAGAAGGTAGCTGTCTCGTGGAGAACGTGAGAATCTGGCCACTAATTGTACTTCCACCGCAAGGAAAAAACCTATTGCGTCTCTGGTTTACCTATTCCATGAGACCCACATATCTTATCGGCTGTGAATATTCCATGAAAAAACACCTATTATGTAGTCCGTTGTCAATATAACACATTACGGATAGGGCCCACATGTCAATGATGATTTGGTATCTACGTGTCATCGGCTGCTTTTTTTAAACAATTCAAAATATGTGCGAAAAAATCAATAATCGAACAAATCCCGGAAATTATAACCAGTTTAGATCATCCTGTAGTAAATATTTATCACCATTTGTGACATTCAAGCAAACTTTGGTGAAATTTTCAAACTTTCGGAAAGACATTCCATTTAAAAGTTGGGGCCCTTTTTCTGAGATTAGAGAAAATTTGATGGAATTTAATTAATCTTTGAATCTTCTGATATTTTGGACACTGGAGCCTACTTATTACAACTAAGATGGGTGGACCATTAATATTTAACAGATGCGGTTTTTAATACCGACATGATTTCCCTGTCGCAATTACATCTCGTGCAACGGATCCTCAATCGTCTTAGGGCATCTCCAACGGCGAGACCCATTTAGGACAGCCAAATGGTCTGAAATTGTATGACCAGGTGAGCTCGTGGACAAGAAATCAATCCGGCGGTCCGTTTAGGTCACGGGGTCTGCCTAGCGAGGCTAACGCATTTTGACCTCCTCACCCACTCTCAAGGATTGACTTGGCGGAGATAATGCCGATGTCCCATCACCAACTTCTAGTGGCGGAGCTAGCTCATTATTTGAGAATGAGATAACTACAACTACAATACGTCATGCCTCACCGCAAGATAGACACCTGGTATCACCTCAAGTTCATGTGCCGCGCCCCCTTCCCGGATTAGTCCGAGCACAACGTGTAGGTGCAGGTGACAGAGCTGGCCTGACACTATGATGTGCAAGGCTTCAAGCCCCAAGGCGTGGTTCCGAGCATGCACTAGAGGAGGTGGTCGACAAGTTGACACGCGACACCGCCACATTCACCGTGCAGGAGATCCGCCACGCCACTGACCGGGACATGGAGGAGGCGCTGGCGCGCGGAGCCGCTACTGATTTAATGCATCAGCTACACCTTGTCGCTGCCATGTAGGCAGCAAAGATGGTGATGCGCGATGCGTGCATGTACTGGGACCAGCTAGATCATCGCGAGCATGTCCGAAGGGTTGTTCAATATAAGCCATGTAAATTTCAATATAAGCCATGTAAACTCTCCTAGGCTAGATGAGCTCCTGGCACTTTTCTATCAATGCCACTAGGCCTTGATAGGCACCGAACATTTTTGTTGTTGTTAGAGATTTTTTGGGCGGACATCCCTCCTTATTTCAACGCATATGATGCAGACTGTTTTGGATTTGATTCCGAGTGTACGTGCTCCATATGTCTTAACGCATTTCGGAGCGATGTGTTTGTGCAATGATATCTATAATCTAAGATCTAAGGGGATTGCCAATCACCTTAAGCAAATTCTTCCAATCCAGATTTCTGAAGAACAAAGCGCTTTCGTACCAGGCAGGTTGATAACTGACAGCAGGTTTGTCGCATATGAGTGTACACATGATATCAGGACCAAGAAAAGTAAGACATGAAACTAACTGGTGGATGGTACTGAAATTGGGTTTTAGCCAATTTGTTGGTGGATATGATAATGCGATGCATCTCAATGGTGAGATTTTTGTGACACTAAAGATTACCATTGTCTTTTTGACCTACGAGAGGGCCATGTTGACCCTCTAAGCCCATACATCTTTGTCATCTAGCTATAAACAGAAAGAGCGGTTGGGTATCTTCCTAACACGAAACCTCCCAAGCACGAAACTCACTAGAACATAAAAAATCCACCGAGAGAAAAATTAAATACAGAACATGCATAGGCATATAATAATAATAGAGTTCCCATAACTATATAAGAACGTACATGGCACATATACCGGTGGACATTGTCTATGGCCTTATTACATGGAACAAGAACAACTAAATAGACCTGTGGGCGCACACACATGCACACATGCATGTCATATATCTAGTCAAGGCCAACACATGGATCGACTAGAGATTTACCCATAGGGACGACAATTTATTGAAGGGAAACATTTACACATGGCCACAGCTTGAATCAATGCAACATATGCATCTGGATGGCATACATTTTGGTAGCAATGGAAGAATATCGCTTTAGTCCTTCGCTTCCATCTTAGCAAGAAATTCCATTTTTTTCATCTTAGCATCCAATCCTATTTCTTGCATCTTAGCAACAACTTCTTCCATATTAGGAACCACTGCCAAATTAAAATATAGAACTCCCATTAGGGCGTGAGTTAATTTTTCAAGGGAAAGATAGTATAAGAGGCTTTGTGTAGCAAGTAATATGTGTGAAGTTGTGAGATGAGACGTGAAGTCAACGGAGTACATCCATGAAAATTTATTTAAGACCACACATATGTAATTAGTCCACAATATTATACGGGGCTTGCATTTATCGTATATCAAATACATTGAATAGAGCTAGTTTAGTGAATTTACCAGAACGGTCAAGAAAACATGGAAAACAGCAAGTGTTCTTGCAGATTGTGTCGGTGCCACCCACGGCAATACAACCAAAACAACATGCTTTTGCCCGGGCGGCTACGCAGCAGTCGCAATCTGCCATGACCGAGTTGACGGTGAGGCTCAAGATGAGCAGCGACATGATCACCATCAAACCAGTAGTCCTCTTCCCCTCCATTGCCTCCTTGATCTACCTTGGTTATGTAGCTAAGTTTCTTGGGTTTGTGTTGCGAGGTGCTTCTTGAATTGCCGTTGCTGGTATCAACTTATAGGCAGTAGCATTACGTTGTTCGAGCACGTGTCCGAGAGTACTGGTTTTTGGTTTGTGAAATTGGAAGATGTGGTCCAATTTCATCGGTGCATGGTTCTAATACTATACTACATACAGTATACACTGCCCGTGAGATGTGTTTTCAAATTGTCACCCGGTCTAATATGCAGGTTGTAATGCAAATCCATAACTCATTCTTACTACTCTACTTTAGGCATACTTTATTGTAAGTGTTAGAAAAAAATCGCAAAAGTTATATGCAAACGATCATCGAGGATCCGATACTTGGCTTGCTGACATCACTGATTACCTCATTCATTGAACATACGATGCGCATGCCTTACCATTTTTAATATTATAATTAATCTTGCTTATGTTTGGATCAAAACACGGTTTTTTAATATTATAATAGATAGAAGATTTTTACGTAAATAAAACTGATCTTTCTACAAAGAAAATTTTGAATTCTATTTTGTATTTTTTTGAATATCCTATGGAGTGCACAAGAAAATGCACGTAATTATTTTTTTCATTTTAACCACTAATATTTTATATTCTAATTATAGAACAGCAGGGATCATATCAGTATATGCAACAATTTTTATCCCTTTGTACCAAGCGATGCACACCATCAATGGTGATGCTGCGCATCCCTATGGACCTCGCGGTATAGTCGAGTTATTAATTTTTCTATGTTACAATTCCAAAAATGAATTTATACTAAACTGATTTTCCATATAGAATAATATATTATCTGTTCGACTTAGATGTATTATTTCGTAATATATGATATAGGTGTTAAGAGAACAGAAATAATTTCATTTTATCCTATGGTAGTCGGCACAAGGAGCACATCCACTTATAGGAGGATCCAACCGTCCCTAAGCCAGGGCACGTGCCTAGACATCCGACCGGCCGACAAGCCTAATTTGATGGTAATTTGCTAAAAAAATAGTGTCACTAGCTTTCAAATATACGGTTTGCCCAGAGTTTGAATAATTTTTGGATCCGACACTGCATCCAATATGGTAGTCGGCTAGTCCAGACCTGGTTGTGGAGCCTCAACAAGACGGTAGCCAAGTTGCATGGGGTGCTTAATATGTAGAAGGCTCCTTGTCTTTAGATATTTGTCTTGATAGGTACAATCTAAACCAACAACATGCAATCATGCTTATCTTGAGTGCACTGGAGTAAATACTCCCTGTCAGCCCATAGATAAGTAAATACCGGAGTGCTCAGCAGTTTGATTAAATGGAAAATATGTGTCAACCAATAGATAGAACGGCAAAAATTTGCGTCCTTACCAACTGATATGCATGGAATTTTGCCATCGTCACAAGGAAATAACTGTGTCCGTGATACCCACCTATCTTATCTTTGAACATGATCTACGTCGGATGAGAAAATTGCAGGTAAAAATACTTATTGCTTTCTCTAGTTTTACAGAACACTCACTTTACCAACTCTACCTGTAGTCCGTTTCACGGAGGTTCGAACCTGGTATTAGGGTTTTTAAGATCACATCTGACAGATAGGGCCCACATGTGAATGATCATATGGTATCTAGGCTACTTTTCTTACACAAATCATAAAAATGTGCGGAAAAATCAATAATTGAACAAATCCTAGACAGTTTGAACATGTTTAGATCATCCGTATTGAACATTTATTATTTCTTTATTGTGACATTTGGCTAAACTTTGGTGAAACTTTTCGGAAACCTTACGATTCAAAAGTTTGGACACTATTTGTGAGACTAGGGGCAAATTTGATGAAATCTATAATAACTAAATAGTTCATCCCACTAACTATTTATTTTCATCATGCAGCCTATCATGCTCAGTGATTGCCATCTCAGCAGCCTCCGTTCCTCGCAGCCTATACAGCTCAGTGATTGCCATCTCAGCAGCCTCCGTTCCTCGCAAAATCGCATCAACCATGCAACCTACCCGTATGCTCACCAAATCCAAAGGACCAGCCCACTGGCACTTCCGCTTCTCAATTAATCCATCTCAATTAATCCACGTAAATGGAATCACATCAACCATGCAACCTACCTGTATGCTCCATTTAAAATAAACATTAATCCCCACCCACTAGTTGGGGCCCTTGCCTCTTTGTGATCATTAAAGGACATGTGCAAGGCTAGCGCCCGGGGGCTACAGTCGCGTCAATGACAACCGGGATACCCTGACCCATCGGTCGCTGGTTCCTCTGGTCAAACTTTTTATCCAAATATATGATCTTATATACTTGTATTATACTACGTCAATATATTTTTATATTAGAGTAACAACCAAGGATGCCCTTTATTTACTCCAAAAATCAGTAACTGGATCTAGCACTTACTTGCATGTACAATTAATTTCTGCTGCAGGCCGCAATCAATGGGTATCTGAGGACCACACTCCTGGAGCACAATGTCGTCCCATTCTTCAATGTTTGGAGATCCCTTGGCACCGAGTTGTATTATTGGAGGAATTCTACAATGCCTGATCGAACTTTCTGTCCAAATATATGATCTTATATATTCATATTGTACAACATCAAAATATTTTTCCATTAGAGTAACAACCAAGGATCTAGAAATTAGACTAAAATTTATATTGTCCTTTATTTTTTCCAAGAGACAAAATATTTATTCTATATCTTAAGTTTGGTCGCATGCAACCATTCCAAGCCTATCTGCCGTTATTGTGACTCTGCCAGATGGGCCCACCTCTATTGCCTGTGGGCCCATTTTCAGTCACTGTCTCCGGACGAAGCCAAACAATGTCTTCCCTTTGTTTTCCTTATCCCGCGCCACGTCCTCCTCTAGCAGCGCTGCTCCTTCTCCTACTCTCTGCTACATCTCTGTCGGGTCTGCCGTGGCCGAGGGCGCGTTGTCACTGCCTCTCCTAACGCCGATCCTTCTCCACCGTGAGATAAATGTAGGGATAACTATTTGTGCATTTCAAACCTGCTGCACAGAGTAGCAGTTGGTGGCTCCCTAAAATATGGTCATTGTGTAGGTAGAAGGTAGCTGTCTCGTGGAGAACGTGAGAATCTGGCCATTAATTGTACTTCCACCGCAAGGAAAAAACCTATTGCGTCTCTGGTTTACCTATTCCATGAGACCCACATATCTTATCGGCTGTGAATATTCCATGAAAAAACACCTATTATGTAGTCCGTTGTCAATATAACACATTACGGATAGGGCCCACATGTCAATGATGATTTGGTATCTACGTGTCATCGGCTGCTTTTTTTAAACAATTCAAAATATGTGCGAAAAAATCAATAATCGAACAAATCCCGGAAATTATAACCAGTTTAGATCATCCGTAGTAAATATTTATCACCATTTTTGACATTCAAGCAAACTTTGGTGAAATTTTCAAACTTTCCGAAAGACATTCCATTTAAAAGTTGGGGCCCTTTTTCTGAGACTAGAGAAAATTTGATGGAATTTAATTAATCTTTGAATCTTCTGATATTTTGGACACTGGAGCCTACTTATTACAACTAAGATGGGTGGACCATTAATATTTAACAGATGCGGTTTTTAATACCGACATGATTTCCCTGTCGCAATTACATCTCGTGCAACGGATCCTCAATCGTCTTAGGGCATCTCCAACGGCGAGACCCATTTAGGACAGCCAAATGGTCTGTAATTGTATGACCAGGTGAGCTCGTGGACAAGAAATCAATCCGGCGGTCCGTTTAGGTCACGGGGTCTGCCTAGTGAGGCTAACGCATTTTGACCTCCTCACCCACTCTCAAGGATTGACTTGGCGGAGATAATGCCGATGTCCCATCACCAACTTCTAGTGGCGGAGCTAGCTCATTATTTGAGAATGAGATAACTACAACTACAATACGTCATGCCTCACCGCAAGATAGACACCTGGTATCACCTCAAGTTCATGTGCCGCGCCCCCTTCCCGGATTAGTCCGAGCACAACGTGTAGGTGCAGGTGACAGAGCTGGCCTGACACTATGATGTGCAAGGCTTCAAGCCCCAAGGCGTGGTTCCGAGCATGCACTAGAGGAGGTGGTCGACAAGTTGACACGCGACACCGCCACATTCACCGTGCAGGAGATCCGCCACGCCATTGACCGGGACATGGAGGAGGCGCTGGCGCGCGGAGCCGCTACTGATTTAATGCATCAGCTACACCTTGTCGCTGCCATGTAGGCAGCAAAGATGGTGATGCGCGATGCGTGCATGTACTGGGACCAGCTAGATCATCGCGAGCATGTCCGAAGGGTTGTTCAATATAAGCCATGTAAATTTCAATATAAGCCATGTAAACTCTCCTAGGCTAGATGAGCTCCTGGCACTTTTCTATCAATGCCACTAGGCCTTGATAGGCACCGAACATTTTTGTTGTTGTTAGAGATTTTTTGGGCGGACATCCCTCCTTATTTCAACGCATATGATGCAGACTGTTTTGGATTTGATTCCGAGTGTACGTGCTCCATATGTCTTAACGCATTTCGGAGCGATGTGTTTGTGCAATGATATCTATAATCTAAGATCTAAGGGGATTGCCAATCACCTTAAGCAAATTCTTCCAATCCAGATTTCTGAAGAACAAAGCGCTTTCGTACCAGGCAGGTTGATAACTGACAGCAGGTTTGTCGCATATGAGTGTACACATGCTATAAGGACCGAGAAAAGTAAGACATGAAACAAACTGGTGGATGGTACTGAAATTGGGTTTTAGCCAATTTGTTGGTGGATATGATAATGCGATGCATCTCAATGGTGAGATTTTTGTGACACTAAAGATTACCATTGTCTTTTTGACCTACGAGAGGGCCATGTTGACCCTCTAAGCCCATACATCTTTGTCATCTAGCTATAAACAGAAAGAGCGGTTGGGTATCTTCCTAACACGAAACCTCCCAAGCACGAAACTCACTAGAACATAAAAAATCCACCGAGAGAAAAATTAAATACAGAACATGCATAGGCATATAATAATAATAGAGTTCCGATAACTATATAAGAACGTACATGGCACATATACCGGTGGACATTGTCTATGGCCTTATTACATGGAACAAGAACAACTAAATAGACCTGTGGGCGCACACACATGCACACATGCATGTCATATATCTAGTCAAGGCCAACACATGGATCGACTAGAGATTTACCCATAGGGACGACAATTTATTGAAGGGAAACATTTACACATGGCCACAGCTTGAATCAATGCAACATATGCATCTGGATGGCATACATTTTGGTAGCAATGGAAGAATATCGCTTTAGTCCTTCGCTTCCATCTTAGCAAGAAATTCCATTTTTTTCATCTTAGCATCCAATCCTATTTCTTGCATCTTAGCAACAACTTCTTCCATATGAGGAACCACTGCCAAATTAAAATATAGAACTCCAATTAGGGCGTGAGTTAATTTTTCAAGGGAAAGATAGTATAAGAGGCTTTGTGTAGCAAGTAATATGTGTGACGTTGTGAGATGAGACGTGAAGTCAACGGAGTACATCCATGAAAATTTATTTAAGACCACACATATGTAATTAGTCCACAATATTATACGGGGCTTGCATTTACGTATATCAAATACATTGAATAGAGCTAGTTTAGTGAATTTACCAGAACGGTCAAGAAAACATGGAAAACAGCAAGTGTTCTTGCAGATTGTGTCGGTGCCACCCACGGCAATACAACCAAAACAACATGCTTTTGCCCGGGCGGCTACGCAGCAGTCGCAATCTGCCATGACCGAGTTGACGGTGAGGCTCAAGATGAGCAGCGACATGATCACCATCAAACCAGTAGTCCTCTTCCCCTCCATTGCCTCCTTGATCTACCTTGGTTATGTAGCTAAGTTTCTTGGGTTTGTGTTGCGAGGTGCTTCTTGAATTGCCGTTGCTGGTATCAACTTATAGGCAGTAGCATTACGTTGTTCGAGCACGTGTCCGAGAGTACTGGTTTTTGGTTTGTGAAATTGGAAGATGTGGTCCAATTTCATCGGTGCATGGTTCTAATACTATACTACATACAGTATACACTGCCCGTGAGATGTGTTTTCAAATTGTCACCCGGTCTAATATGCAGGTTGTAATGCAAATCCATAACTCATTCTTACTACTCTACTTTAGGCATACTTTATTGTAAGTGTTAGAAAAAAATCGCAAAAGTTATATGCAAACGATCATCGAGGATCCGATACTTGGCTTGCTGACATCACTGATTACCTCATTCATTGAACATACGATGCGCATGCCTTACCATTTTTAATATTATAATTAATCTTGCTTATGTTTGGATCAAAACACGGTTTTTTAATATTATAATAGATAGAAGATTTTTACGTAAATAAAACTGATCTTTCTACAAAGAAAATTTTGAATTCTATTTTGTATTTTTTTGAATATCCTATGGAGTGCATAAGAAAATGCACGTAATTATTTTTTTCATTTTAACTACTAATATTATATATTCTAATTATAGAACAGCAGGGATCATATCAGTATATGCAACAATTTTATCCCTTTGTACCAAGCGATGCACACCATCAATGGTGATGCTGCGCATCCCTATGGACCTCGCGGTATAGTCGAGTTATTAATTTTTCTATGTTACGAATTCCAAAAATGAATTTATACTAAACTGATTTTCCATATAGAATAATATATTATCTGTTCGACTTAGATGTATTATTTCGTAATATATGATATTGGTGTTAAGAGAACAGAAATAATTTCATTTTATCCTATGGTAGTCGGCACAAGGAGCACATCCACTTATAGGAGGATCCAACCGTCCCTAAGCCAGGGCACGTGCCTAGACATCCGACCGGCCGACAAGCCTAATTTGATGGTAATTTGCTAAAAAATAGTGTCACTAGCTTTCAAATATACGGTTTGCCCAGAGTTTGAATAATTTTTGGATCCGACACTGCATCCAATATGGTAGTCGGCTAGTCCAGACCTGGTTGTGGAGCCTCAACAAGACGGTAGCCAAGTTGCATGGGGTGCTTAATATGTAGAAGGCTCCTTGTCTTTAGATATTTGTCTTGATAGGTACAATCTAAACCAACAACATGCAATCATGCTTATCTTGAGTGCACTGGAGTAAATACTCCCTGTCAGCCCATAGATAAGTAAATACCGGAGTGCTCAGCAGTTTGATTAAATGGAAAATATGTGTCAACCAATAGATAGAACGGCAAAAATTTGCGTCCTTACCAACTGATATGCATGGAATTTTGCCATCGTCACAAGGAAATAACTGTGTCCGTGATACCCACCTATCTTATCTTTGAACATGATCTACGTCGGATGAGAAAACTGCAGGTAAAAATACTTATTGCTTCTCTAGTTTTACAAAACACTCACTTTACCAACTCTACCTGTAGTCCGTTTCACGGAGGTTCGAACCTGGTATTAGGGTTTTTAAGATCACATCTGACAGATAGGGCCCACATGTGAATGATCATATGGTATCTAGGCTACTTTTCTTACACAAATCATAAAAATGTGCGGAAAAATCAATAATTGAACAAATCCTAGACAGTTTGAACATGTTTAGATCATCCGTATTGAACATTTATTATTTCTTTATTGTGACATTTGGCTAAACTTTGGTGAAACTTTTCAGAAACCTTACGATTCAAAAGTTTGGACACTATTTGTGAGACTAGGGGCAAATTTGATGAAATCTATAATAACTAAATAGTTCATCCCACTAACTATTTATTTTCATCATGCAGCCTATCATGCTCAGTGATTGCCATCTCAGCAGCCTCCGTTCCTCGCAAAATCGCATCAACCATGCAACCTACCCGTATGCTCACCAAATCCAAAGGACCAGCCCACTGGCACTTCCGCTTCTCAATTAATCCATCTCAATTAATCCACGTAGATGGAATCACATCAACCATGCAACCTACTTGTATGCTCCATTTAAAATAAACATTAATCCCCACCCACTAGTTGGGGCCCTTGCCTCTTTGTGATCATTAAAGGACATGTGCAAGGCTAGCGCCCGGGGGCTACAGTCGCGTCAATGACAACCGGGATACCCTGACCCATCGGTCGTTGGTTCCTCTGGTCAAACTTTTTATCCAAATATATGATCTTATATACTTGTATTATACTACGTCAATATATTTTTATATTAGAGTAACAACCAAGGATGCCCTTTATTTACTCTAAAAATCAGTAACTGGATCTAGCACTTACTTGCATGTACAATTAATTTCTGCTGCAGGCCGCAATCAATGGGTATCTGAGGACCACACTCCTGGAGCACAATGTCGTCCCATTCTTCAATGTTTGGAGATCCCTTGGCACCGAGTTGTATTATTGGAGGAATTCTACAATGCCTGATCGAACTTTCCGTCCAAATATATGATCTTATATATTTATATTGTACAACATCAAAATATTTTTCCATTAGAGTAACAACCAAGGATCTAGAAATTAGACTAAAATTTATATTGTCCTTTATTTTTTCCAATAGACAAAATATTTATTCTATATCTTAAGTTTGGTCGCATGCAACCATTCCAAGCCTATCTGCCGTTATTGTGACTCTGCCAGGTGGGCCCACCTCTATTGCCTGTGGGCCCATTTTCAGTCACTGTCTCGGGACGAAGCCAAACAATGTCTTCCCTTTGTTTTCCTTATCCCGCGCCACGTCCTCCTCTAGCAGCGCTGCTCCTTCTCCTACTCTCTGCTACATCTCTGTCGGGTCTGCCGTGGCCGAGGGCGCGTTGTCACTGCCTCTCCTAACGCCGATCCTTCTCCACCGTGAGATAAATGTAGGGATAACTATTTGTGCATTTCAAACCTGCTGCACAGAGTAGCAGTTGGTGGCTCCCTAAAATATGGTCACTGTGTAGGTAGAAGGTAGCTGTCTCGTGGAGAACGTGAGAATCTGGCCATTAATTGTACTTCCACCGCAAGGAAAAAACCTATTGCGTCTCTGGTTTACCTATTCCATGAGACCGACATATCTTATCGGCTGTGAATATTCCATGAAAAAACACCTATTATGTAGTCCGTTGTCAATATAACACATTACGGATAGGGCCCACATGTCAATGATGATTTGGTATCTACGTGTCATCGGCTGCTTTTTTGAAACAATTCAAAATATGTGCGAAAAAATCAATAATCGAACAAATCCCGGAAATTCTAACCAGTTTAGATCATCCGTAGTAAATATTTATCACCATTTGTGACATTCAAGCAAACTTTGGTGAAATTTTCAAACTTTCCGAAAGACATTCCATTTAAAAGTTGGGGACCTTTTTCCGAGACTAGATAAAATTTGATGGAATTTCATTAATCTTTGAATCTTTGATATTTTGACACTGGAGCCTACTTATTACAACTAAGATGGGTGGACCATTAATATTTAACAGATGTGGTTTTTAATACCGACATCATTTCCCTGTCGCAATTACATCTCGTGCAACGGATCCTCAATCGTCTTAGGGCATCTCCAACGGCGAGACCCATTTAGGACAGCCAAATGGTCTGAATTGTATGACCAGGTCGGCTCGTGGACAAGAAATCAATCCGGCGGTCCGTTTAGGTCACGGCGTCTGCCTAGCGAGGCTAACAGCATTTTGACCTCCTCACCCACTCTCAAGGATAGACTTGGCGGAGATATGCCGATGTCCCATCACCAACTTCCAGTGGCGGGCTAGCTCATTATTTGAGAATGAGATAACTACAACTACAACTATGTCTCTTTTGTGTTTCCAACACGAAACCTCCCAAGCACGAAACTCACTAGAACATAAAAAATCCACCGAGAGAAAAATTAAATACAGAACATGCATAGGCATATTATAATAATAGAGTTCCGATAACTATATAAGAACGTACATGGCACATATACCGGTGGACATTGTCTATGGCCTTATTACATGGAACAAGAACAACTAAATAGACTTGTGGGCGCACACACATGCACACATGCATGTCATATATCTAGTCAAGGCCAACACATGGATCGACTAGAGATTTACCCATAGGGACGACAATTTATTGAAGGGAAACATTTACACATGGCCACAGCTTGAATCAATGCAACATATGCATCTGGATGGCATACATTTTGGTAGCAATGGAAGAATATCGCTTTAGTCCTTCGCTTCCATCTTAGCAAGAAATTCCATTTTTTTCATCTTAGCATCCAATCCTATTTCTTGCATCTTAGCAACAACTTCTTCCATATGAGGAACCACTGCCTAATTAAAATATAGAACTCCAATTAGGGCGTGAGTTAATTTTTCAAGGGAAAGATAGTATAAGAGGCTTTGTGTAGTAAGTAATATGTGTGAAGTTGTGAGATGAGACGTGAAGTCAACGGAGTACATCCATGAAAATTTATTTAAGACCACACATATGTAATTAGTCCACAATATTATACGGGGCTTGCATTTACGTATATCAAATACATTGAATAGAGCTAGTTTAGTGAATTTACCAGAACGGTCAAGAAAACATGGAAAACAGCAAGTGTTCTTGCAGATTGTGTCGGTGCCACCCACGGCAATACAACCAAAACAACATGCTTTTGCCCGGGCGGCTACGCAGCAGTCGCAATCTGCCATGACCGAGTTGACGGTGAGGCTCAAGATGAGCAGCGACATGATCACCATCAAACCAGTAGTCCTCTTCCCCTCCATTGCCTCCTTGATCTACCTTGGTTATGTAGCTAAGTTTCTTGGGTTTGTGTTGCGAGGTGCTTCTTGAATTGCCGTTGCTGGTATCAACTTATAGGCAGTAGCATTACGTTGTTCGAGCACGTGTCCGAGAGTACTGGTTTTTGGTTTGTGAAATTGGAAGATGTGGTCCAATTTCATCGGTGCATGGTTCTAATACTATACTACATACAGTATACACTGCCCGTGAGATGTGTTTTCAAATTGTCACCTGGTATCACCTCAAGTTCATGTGCCGCGCCCCCTTCCCGGATTAGTCCGAGCACAACGTGTAGGTGCAGGTGACAGAGCTGGCCTGACACTATGATGTGCAAGGTTTCAAGCCCCAAGGCGTGGTTCCGAGCATGCACTAGAGGAGGTGGTCGACAAGTTGACACGCGACACCGCCACATTCACCGTGCAGGAGATCCGCCACGCCACCGACCGGGACGTGGAGGAGGCGCTGGGGCGCGGAGCCGCTACTGATGTAATGCATCAGCTACACCTTGTCGCTGCCATGTAGGCAACAAAGATGGTGATGCGCGATGCGTGCATGTACTGGGACCAGCTAGATCATCGCGAGCACGTCCAAAGGGTTGTTCAATATAAGCCATGTAAATTTCAATATAAGCCATGTAAAATCTCCTAGGCTAGATGAGCTCCTGGCACTTTTCTATCAATGCCACTAGGCCTTGATAGGCACCGAACGTTTTTGTTGTTGTTAGAGATTTTTTGGGCGGACATCCCTCCTTATTTCAACGCATATGATGCAGACTGTTTTGGATTTGATTCCGAGTGTACGTGCTCCATATGTCTTAACGCATTTCGGAGCGATGTGTTTGTGCAATGATATCTATAATCTAAGATCTAAGGGGATTGCCAATCACCTTAAGCAAATTCTTCCAATCCAGATTTCTGAAGAACAAAGCACTTTCGTACCAGGCAGGTTGATAACTGACAGCAGGTTTGTCGCATGTGAGTGTACACATGCTATCAGGACCAAGAAAAGTAAGACATGAAACTAACTGGTGGATGGTACTGAAATTGGGTTTTAGCCAATTTGTTGGCGGATATGATAATGCGATGCATCTCAATGGTGAGATTTTTGTGACACTAAAGATTACCATTGTCTTTTTGACCTACGAGAGGGCCATGTTGACCCTCTAAGCCCATACATCTTTGTCATCTAGCTATAAACAGAAAGAGCGGTTGGGTATCTTCCTAACACGAAACCTCCCAAGCACGAAACTCACTAGAACATAAAAAATCCACCGAGAGAAAAATTAAATACAGAACATGCATAGGCATATTATAATAATAGAGTTCCGATAACTATATAAGAACGTACATGGCACATATACCGGTGGACATTGTCTATGGCCTTATTACATGGAACAAGAACAACTAAATAGACTTGTGGGCGCACACACATGCACACATGCATGTCATATATCTAGTCAAGGCCAACACATGGATCGACTAGAGATTTACCCATAGGGACGACAATTTATTGAAGGGAAACATTTACACATGGCCACAGCTTGAATCAATGCAACATATGCATCTGGATGGCATACATTTTGGTAGCAATGGAAGAATATCGCTTTAGTCCTTCGCTTCCATCTTAGCAAGAAATTCCATTTTTTTCATCTTAGCATCCAATCCTATTTCTTGCATCTTAGCAACAACTTCTTCCATATGAGGAACCACTGCCTAATTAAAATATAGAACTCCAATTAGGGCGTGAGTTAATTTTTCAAGGGAAAGATAGTATAAGAGGCTTTGTGTAGTAAGTAATATGTGTGAAGTTGTGAGATGAGACGTGAAGTCAACGGAGTACATCCATGAAAATTTATTTAAGACCACACATATGTAATTAGTCCACAATATTATACGGGGCTTGCATTTACGTATATCAAATACATTGAATAGAGCTAGTTTAGTGAATTTACCAGAACGGTCAAGAAAACATGGAAAACAGCAAGTGTTCTTGCAGATTGTGTCGGTGCCACCCACGGCAATACAACCAAAACAACATGCTTTTGCCCGGGCGGCTACGCAGCAGTCGCAATCTGCCATGACCGAGTTGACGGTGAGGCTCAAGATGAGCAGCGACATGATCACCATCAAACCAGTAGTCCTCTTCCCCTCCATTGCCTCCTTGATCTACCTTGGTTATGTAGCTAAGTTTCTTGGGTTTGTGTTGCGAGGTGCTTCTTGAATTGCCGTTGCTGGTATCAACTTATAGGCAGTAGCATTACGTTGTTCGAGCACGTGTCCGAGAGTACTGGTTTTTGGTTTGTGAAATTGGAAGATGTGGTCCAATTTCATCGGTGCATGGTTCTAATACTATACTACATACAGTATACACTGCCCGTGAGATGTGTTTTCAAATTGTCACCTGGTATCACCTCAAGTTCATGTGCCGCGCCCCCTTCCCGGATTAGTCCGAGCACAACGTGTAGGTGCAGGTGACAGAGCTGGCCTGACACTATGATGTGCAAGGTTTCAAGCCCCAAGGCGTGGTTCCGAGCATGCACTAGAGGAGGTGGTCGACAAGTTGACACGCGACACCGCCACATTCACCGTGCAGGAGATCCGCCACGCCACCGACCGGGACGTGGAGGAGGCGCTGGGGCGCGGAGCCGCTACTGATGTAATGCATCAGCTACACCTTGTCGCTGCCATGTAGGCAACAAAGATGGTGATGCGCGATGCGTGCATGTACTGGGACCAGCTAGATCATCGCGAGCACGTCCAAAGGGTTGTTCAATATAAGCCATGTAAATTTCAATATAAGCCATGTAAAATCTCCTAGGCTAGATGAGCTCCTGGCACTTTTCTATCAATGCCACTAGGCCTTGATAGGCACCGAACGTTTTTGTTGTTGTTAGAGATTTTTTGGGCGGACATCCCTCCTTATTTCAACGCATATGATGCAGACTGTTTTGGATTTGATTCCGAGTGTACGTGCTCCATATGTCTTAACGCATTTCGGAGCGATGTGTTTGTGCAATGATATCTATAATCTAAGATCTAAGGGGATTGCCAATCACCTTAAGCAAATTCTTCCAATCCAGATTTCTGAAGAACAAAGCACTTTCGTACCAGGCAGGTTGATAACTGACAGCAGGTTTGTCGCATGTGAGTGTACACATGCTATCAGGACCAAGAAAAGTAAGACATGAAACTAACTGGTGGATGGTACTGAAATTGGGTTTTAGCCAATTTGTTGGCGGATATGATAATGCGATGCATCTCAATGGTGAGATTTTTGTGACACTAAAGATTACCATTGTCTTTTTGACCTACGAGAGGGCCATGTTGACCCTCTAAGCCCATACATCTTTGTCATCTAGCTATAAACAGAAAGAGCGGTTGGGTATCTTCCTAACACGAAACCTCCCAAGCACGAAACTCACTAGAACATAAAAAATCCACCGAGAGAAAAATTAAATACAGAACATGCATAGGCATATTATAATAATAGAGTTCCGATAACTATATAAGAACGTACATGGCACATATACCGGTGGACATTGTCTATGGCCTTATTACATGGAACAAGAACAACTAAATAGACTTGTGGGCGCACACACATGCACACATGCATGTCATATATCTAGTCAAGGCCAACACATGGATCGACTAGAGATTTACCCATAGGGACGACAATTTATTGAAGGGAAACATTTACACATGGCCACAGCTTGAATCAATGCAACATATGCATCTGGATGGCATACATTTTGGTAGCAATGGAAGAATATCGCTTTAGTCCTTCGCTTCCATCTTAGCAAGAAATTCCATTTTTTTCATCTTAGCATCCAATCCTATTTCTTGCATCTTAGCAACAACTTCTTCCATATGAGGAACCACTGCCTAATTAAAATATAGAACTCCAATTAGGGCGTGAGTTAATTTTTCAAGGGAAAGATAGTATAAGAGGCTTTGTGTAGTAAGTAATATGTGTGAAGTTGTGAGATGAGACGTGAAGTCAACGGAGTACATCCATGAAAATTTATTTAAGACCACACATATGTAATTAGTCCACAATATTATACGGGGCTTGCATTTACGTATATCAAATACATTGAATAGAGCTAGTTTAGTGAATTTACCAGAACGGTCAAGAAAACATGGAAAACAGCAAGTGTTCTTGCAGATTGTGTCGGTGCCACCCACGGCAATACAACCAAAACAACATGCTTTTGCCCGGGCGGCTACGCAGCAGTCGCAATCTGCCATGACCGAGTTGACGGTGAGGCTCAAGATGAGCAGCGACATGATCACCATCAAACCAGTAGTCCTCTTCCCCTCCATTGCCTCCTTGATCTACCTTGGTTATGTAGCTAAGTTTCTTGGGTTTGTGTTGCGAGGTGCTTCTTGAATTGCCGTTGCTGGTATCAACTTATAGGCAGTAGCATTACGTTGTTCGAGCACGTGTCCGAGAGTACTGGTTTTTGGTTTGTGAAATTGGAAGATGTGGTCCAATTTCATCGGTGCATGGTTCTAATACTATACTACATACAGTATACACTGCCCGTGAGATGTGTTTTCAAATTGTCACCTGGTATCACCTCAAGTTCATGTGCCGCGCCCCCTTCCCGGATTAGTCCGAGCACAACGTGTAGGTGCAGGTGACAGAGCTGGCCTGACACTATGATGTGCAAGGTTTCAAGCCCCAAGGCGTGGTTCCGAGCATGCACTAGAGGAGGTGGTCGAGAAGGTGACACGCGACACCGCCACATTCACCGTGCAGGAGATCCGCCACGCCACCGACCGGGACGTGGAGGAGGCGCTGGCGCGCGGAGCCGCAACTGATGTAATGCATCAGCTACACCTTGTCGCTGCCATGTAGGCAGAAAAGATGGTGATGCGCGATGCTTGCATGTACTAGGACCAGCTAGATCATCGCGAGCACGTCCGAAGGGTTGTTCAATATAAGCCATGTAAATTTCAATATAAGCCATGTAAATTTCAATATAAGCCATGTAAAATCTCCTAGGCTAGATGAGCTCTTGGCACTTTTCTATCAATGCCACTAGGCCTTGATAGGCACCGAACGTTTTTGTTGTTGTTAGAGATTTTTTGGGCGGACATCCCTCCTTATTTCAACGCATATGATGCAGACTGTTTTGGATTTGATTCTGAGTGTACGTGCTCCATATGTCTTAACGCATTTCGGAGCGATGTGTTTGTGCAATGATATCTATAATCTAAGATCTAAGGGGATTGCCAATCAGCTTAAGCAAATTCTTCCAATCCAGATTTCTGAAGAACAAAGCGCTTTCGTACCAAGCAGGTTGATAACTGACAGCAGGTTTGTCGCATATGAGTGTACACATGCTATCAGGACCAAGAAAAGTAAGACGTGAAACTAACTGGTGGATGGTACTGAAATTGGGTTTTAGCCAATTTGTTGGTGGATATGACAATGCGATGCATCTCAATGGTGAGATTTTTGTGACACTAAAGATTACCATTGTCTTTTTGACCTACGAGAGGGCCATGTTGACCCTCTAAGCCCATACATCTTTCTCATCTAGCTATAAACAGAAAGAGCGGTTGGGTATCTTCCTAACACGAAACCTCCCAAGCACGAAACTCACTAGAACATAAAAAATCCACCGAGAGAAAAAGTAAATACAGAACATGCATAGGTATATAATAATAATAATAATAATAGAGTTCCGATAACTATATATAAGAACGTACATGGAACATATACCGGTGGACATTGTCTATGGCCTTATTACATGGAACAAGATCAACTAAATAGACTTGTGGGCGCACACACATGCACACATGCATGTCATATATCTAGTCAAGGCCAACACATGGATCGACTAGAGATTTACCCATAGGGACCACAATTTATTGAAGGGAAACATTTACACATGGCCATAGCTTGAAGCAATGCAACATATGCATCTGGATGGCATACATTTTGGTAGCAATGGAAGAATATCGCTTTAGTCCTTCGCTTCCATCTTAGCAAGAAATTCCATTTTTTTCATCTTAGCATCCAATCCTATTTCTTGCATCTTAGCAACAACTTCTTCCATATTAGGAACCACTGCCAAATTAAAATATAGAACTCCCATTAGGGCGTGAGTTAATTTTTCAAGGGAAAGATAGTATAAGAGGCTTTGTGTAGCAAGTAATATGTGTGAAGTTGTGAGATGAGACGTGAAGTCAACGGAGTACATCCATGAAAATTTATTGAAGACCACACATATGTAATTAGTCCACAATATTATACGGGGCTTGCATTTACGTATATCAAATACATTGAATAGAGCTAGTTTAGTGAATTTACCAGAACGGTCAAGAAAACATGGAAAACAGCAAGTGTTCTTGCAGATTGTGTCGGTGCCACCCACGGCAATACAACCAAAACAACATGCTTTTGCCCGGGCGGCTACGCAGCAGTCGCAATCTGCCATGACCGAGTTGACGGTGAGGCTCAAGATGAGCAGCGACATGATCACCATCAAACCAGTAGTCCTCTTCCCCTCCATTGCCTCCTTGATCTACCTTGGTTATGTAGCTAAGTTTCTTGGGTTTGTGTTGCGAGGTGCTTCTTGAATTGCCGTTGCTGGTATCAATTTATAGGCAGTAGCATTACGTTGTTCGAGCACGTGTCCGAGAGTACTGGTTTTTGGTTTGTGAAATTGGAAGATGTGGTCCAATTTCATCGGTGCATGGTTCTAATACTATACTACATACAGTATACACTGCCCGTGAGATGTGTTTTCAAATTGTCACCCGGTCTAATATGCAGGTTGTAATGCAAATCCATAACTCATTCTTACTACTCTACTTTAGGCATACTTTATTGTAAGTGTTAGAAAAAAATCGCAAAAGTTATATGCAAACGATCATCGAGGATCAGATACTTGGCTTGCTGACATCACTGATTACCTCATTCATTGAACATGCGCATGCCTTACCATTTTTAATATTATAATTAATCTTGCTTATGTTTGGATCAAAACACGGTTTTTTAATATTATAATAGATAGATGATTTTTACGTAAATAAAACTGATCTTTCTACAAAGAAAATTTTGAATTCTATTTTGTAATTTTTTTGAGTATCCTATGGAGTGCACAAGAAAATGCACGTAATTCTTTTTTTCATTTTAACTAGCTAATATTTTATATTCTAATTATAGAACAGCAGGGATCATATCAATATATGCAACAATTTTTCCCTTTGTACCAAGCGATGCACACCTATAGACCTCGCGGTATAGTCGAGTTATTAATTTTTCTATGTTACGAATTCCAAAAATGAATTTATACTAAACTGATTTTCCATATAGAATGATATATTATCTGTTCGAGTTAGATGTATTATTCCGTAATATATGATATAGGTGCTAAGAGAACAGAAACAATTTCATTTTATTCTATGGTAGTCGGCACAAGGAGCACATCCACTTATAGGGGGATCCAACCGTCCCTAAGCCCGGGCACGTGCCTAGACTTCCGACCGGCCGACAAGCCTAATTTGATGGCAATTTGCTAAAAAATACTGTTACTAGCTTTCAAATATACTGTTTGCCCAGACTTTGAATAATTTTTGGATCCGACACCGCATCTAATATGGTAGAAATTGTAATCACCACACTAAGTCTAGAAAAACTGTAAATACAATCTGACCCAACGACATGCATTCATACTTATCATGAGTGCACTGGAGTAAATACTCTCTACCATCCCATAGATAAGTAAATACTGGAGTGCTCAGCAGTTTGATTAAATGGAAAATATCTGTCAACCAATAGATAGAACGGAAAAAATTTGCAGCCTGACCAACTGATATGCATGGAATTTTGCCATCGTCGCAAGGAAAATAATTGTGTCTGTGATACCCAACCTATCTTATCTTTGAACATGATCTACGTCGGATGAGAAAATTGCAGGTAAACATACTTATTGCTTCTCTTGTTTTACAAAGCACTCACTTTACCAACTATACATGTAGTCCGTTTCACGGAGGTTCGAACATGGTATTAGGGTTTTTAACATCACATCTGACGGATAGGGTCCACATGTGAATGATCATATGGTCTCTAGGCTACTTTTCTTACACAAATCATAAAAATGTGCAGAAAAATCAATAATTGAACAAATCCTAGACAGTTTGAACACGTTTAGATCATCCGTATTGAACATTTATTATTTCTTTATTGTGACATTTGGCTAAACTTTGGTGAAACTTTTCGGAAACCTTACGATTCAAAAGTTTGGACACTATTTGTGAGACTAGGGGCAAATTTGATGAAATCTATAATAACTAAATAGTTCATCCCACTAACTATTTATTTTCATCATGCAGCCTATCCAGCTCAGTGATTGCCATCTCAGCAGCCTCCGTTCCTCGCAAAATCGCATCAACCATGCAACCTTCCCGTATGCTCACCAAATCCAAAGGACCAGCCCACTGGCACTTCCGCTTCTCAATTAATCCACGTAAATGGAATCACATCAACCATGCAACCTACCCGTATGCTCCATTTTAAGAAAAACATTAATCCCCACCGACTATTTGGGGCCCTTGCCTCTTTGTGATCATTAAAGGACATGTGCAAGGCTAGCGCCCGGGGGCTACAGTCGTGCAATGACAACCGGGATACCCTGACCCATCGGTCGTTGGTTCCTCTGATCGAACTTTTTATCCAAATATATGATCTTATATACTTGTATTATACTACGTCAATATATTTTATATTAGAGTAACAACCAAGGATCCATTTAAGTTATATAAAAGCGCCCTTTATTTACTCAAAAAATCAGTAACTGGATCTAGCACTTACTTGCGAGTGTACGTATCACATGCATGTACAATTAATTTCTGCTGCAGGCCGCAATCAATGGGTATCTGAGGGCCACCCTCCTGGAGCACACTGTCCCATTCTTCAATGTTTGGAGATCCCTTGGCACCGAGTTGTACTATTGGAGGAATTCTACGATGCCTGATCGAACTTTCTATCCAAATATATGATCTTATATATTTATATTGTACAACATCAAAATATTTTTCCATTAGAGTAACAACCAAGGATCTAGAAGTTAGACTAAAATTTATATTGTCCTTTGTTTTTTCCAATAGACAAAATATTCATTCTATATCTTAAGTTTGATCGCATGCAAGCATTCCAAGCCTATCTGCCGTTATTGTGACTCTGCCAGGTGGGCCCACCTCTATTGCCTGTGGGCCCATTTTCAGTCACTGTCTCCGGACGAAGTCAAACAATGTCTTCCCTTTGTTTTCCTTATCCCGCGCCACGTCCTCCTCTAGCAGCGCTGCTCCTTCTCCTACTCTCTGCCACATCTTCGTCGGGTCTGCCGTAGCCGAGGGCGCGTTGTCACTGCCTCTCCTCCCACCAATCCTTCTCCACCCCATCTTCCATTCCATGCTCCTCCTCCCTTTCAGGTGACATATGGGTGGTGGGACAGGAGGTCACTAGACAAGGTGACGATGTTGAACCGGCTAGAACGAAACCTGCGGCATCCTGATGGTGCTCCAACTTAGCTGCATCTGCCTCCTACAGGTTTCCTACTAGCCTAGAGATTGATGTATTACAGCCTAAAATGCACGTGCACACATAAAAAATGTTAGCGTGCAAACCTACCATACAAATAGTTATGTAGTTTGCTAGTTAGGAAGTTACCATTGCTGAACTGGTGCTGAATAGTCACATATTCTTATTTAGTTTGCTTCAGTTTGGTTATCTATCATGTAGATATGTGTTCGGAGATGCTGCTCAGATAATTTTGGTCATCCAACATGTTGCTTATATCATCTGTAACTGTATATATATGCAATGGCCACCGGATTTGTTCCATCCCAGGTGTCTGAGCTGCTACTGCCTAGGAGACCACGTGTCTGAGCAGATGCAGCCACCACTTCCCGGAGCTTCTTCTACTTCTTTCGCACCACTCCAAGCTGCTACTGCCCGTGATGTCTATCTTCTCACCCATTCATGTATTTCGGCTAAAGTTTATATATGTTTACTGTACTGGTGTAGTATAGACTAGCAGTACCATGCAGTGAATTGTGTCCTACTAGTGCATTATAGTATAGACTAGCAGTACCATGTAATGGTTTGGTTATACATAGTTTGGTTACTACCTTAATGTTGCACCACTACATTTCTGTTGATTGATCATTATCTATGCTCTGTTAGCTAGCAGTCTGGCAGTGCATGAATATGCCTATGTATGTTGCTAGTACAAAAGAGCTTCAAGCTTAAATAGTAGATGCACTATAGGGGTGTTATGTTTCTGATATGGTGCTTCTTTGTTCGGGTTGCTATTCTGTCGATTTACATGTACTAGCTTGTGATCATGGAATGTAACACATGATCATAAATTAATTTCTGGTATAGCATGTATATTTCTATTGTATGAGTGATCACCATGTATTTTAAACCTGTTGTAGCTTCGTAGTATTTTTGCACTGATCTTGTAAAAGTCTATACGACTATAGGCATCCATGGTGGCGCATTTTGCACTGCTAGATGTACTGTTTTGTAGTTCCCAATGGAAGGTGTATGTCCTGATTGGTTACATCAATTCTTATGGTCTGGACTACCTTTTTTGTTGCTAGATGTACTTTTTTTGCTGCTAGATGTACTGTTTCGAGCAAGTTGTGCCTACTAATATACTTCTATGTTCTTTGTCAAGTAGTTGTTGTGCAAGTGTGATTTCCTATTTTTATTACTCCTCCATCTAAATCCTCCATCACGTCGTGCCTGACGCCGGGAGCTGCAGGCGCTGGCGATTATGCGGATGAGCACGACGAGCTATGGCTAGGATCACGAGCAAGTTAACTGTGATGTGGCTCTCTAACAACATCAGGATTTTTTGTAAATTTTAATTGTATAGGACACGTGACATACTTTCTGGGATGAATCTAGTATTTTGATTGCCAAGTACGTGATGACATGGCTGTAATCTATCTTGTTTCGTCATATTTGAAATATTATGATTTTATTGGATATGTTTGAATCAAATTAATGGTTATTGCACAAATGAAAACCGATGTGTGACATGTGTAGGATTTATACCTGACATGTGGGGACAATAATGAAACTGATACTGATGGGTAGGACCCATCTGACTGTTGGAAATATGCCCTAGAGACAAATAGTAGTAAGGACTATTATCATATTTCATATAGTTTATGATTAAGTTTTATATCATGCTATAACTCTATTGAGTGGAAACATCAATACACGTGTGATATACAAACAACAAGGGGTTTCCGGTGAAACTCTAGTCACTGGTTCATTGGTCAGCGGATGATCATGTTTCCTGATCATGTGGCATTTATGCTAGTTGGAAATGAGGTCATCTCATTCAGAGAATGAGATGATGAACCAATACCCAACCTAAACATCGTGACCCGATCATGTCACGAAGTTCAAGTTACGATGATTAGAATGGATCCTCGTAGACTATTCCTTAGACCGTGAGGCTATATCAATCACTGTCTCCCGAGAGTGCTTAGATAGCATCAAACGCCATCTGGTAAAATGATGGTTATACAGGTGTGTTCAGGTATTCAGAGGAAACTGTAGAGGCCATATATGTCAAGAGCGGGATTTGTCCGTCCATGTGACAGAAAGATACTCAAGGGCCCACTCGGAGAAGTTATATCCAATAGCTGCGCAGTGTGTGATTAGATCACGAGGATTTCACTTGTCGAGACGAGGTAAGTAGCATTGTTCAGTACTGAGATTGAACACGACATGGTGATGTCAATGATCAGATCTCAGACAATGCAAGTATCGAATTACAAAGGGAATAAGACACGACTGTCCCGGTTCAAACAACGAAAGATCTTCGTGGAACGCATAGGGGTCACATGGCCATCCAGGTCCCTCTGTCGATCATTGGTGCAGGAGTGTCCCGACCATGTCAGGAGTGTTCCCGAACCCTGGGGTATCACGCTTAAGGGCTTGATGATTCTTAGAGAGCATTTATAGGATCGGTAGAATCACCGAAGAAAAGAAGAGAGAAAACTAGAAGGGTTTCGGTAAGTCCGAAGGATGTCCGAAGTGCAGGTGGAAGGTGTTCCATGACCATGGAGATTAGATAATGTGTGAATGAATGTTAAATATTGATTTAATAATTTATTCATAATTATTTAATAAAGAGAAAATGAATTAAAGGTCAAAAAGGCTTAATGGGCCAATTTCCGGAGGGAGAAGGCCCATTAGGGAAAGGAGAGAGGGAGAAGGGGCAAGGGGGCTGGCCGGCTGGGCCTAGCCCCCCACGTGGGGCCCACTAGGGGCTGGACGGCGGCCTCCCCTCCTCCTCCTCTCCTTTAGTCCCACCCCGGGACTCGAGGAGAGGTAGTACCTCCCCTCCCCCTATATATAGCGGGGTATTTGGCCTAGAAAAATACAACCAATAATCAATAAAAGGTCTCCCCACTTTTGGGAGGACCTCTAATTGATATTTTGTCTCTCCCCCTCTCTCTCTCTCGTGACCGTGGTCCCAAGTCTGGACTGCGCGAGCGAGAGACATCTTCACCGCGAAGCGCCGTCGCGCTGCGGGATTCGGATTCGGGAGCTCTACTTCCGCAACTGCTACTGGATCGGGGAAGCGGGAGTCATCGTCAGGCACCGGACGTGTGTAACTCCCCGCGTGGTGTCGCACTTGAGGCATTCAAGTCGTTGGAGCCAAAAGGAGCGCAAGGACTTCATCACGACCTTGAGGTCGGCTTCCGCTTGTCTACATCAACCACGCTCTCCTGAGCGTTGCCAACGCTTTTTGGTCTACAAGAGTAAGTTCGCGAAAAGCCCCTCCCGTTACTATATTACTAATAGATAAGTCCAGGCAGCTTCAGGGGTTCAGGGGTGTAGAGTAAAATTTATTGTTTTTATGCGCGGAACACCTACAGTTTTATCAGAGCTAGATCTATGCGTAGTAATGCTAGTACGGGTAGAACACACGAGATGTAGCGTGTGGGCGTTGATCTTTTAGTTGTTACCCTCCCACGTGTACTTGTGTATACCGCAGTAATGCTTGATGAAGTGGCCCCCAACCGACTTTACGCGTTCATTCACGAGACTAGTCCACGGTTGACATACAGCTTGTACCGTATAAAGCGGGGGTGTCTGTCTCTCTCGCATTAGTTGGTATACCATTTGCAACGGAGGGCCCCGAAAGGGGTGTAGTAGAGACAAGTACTTGATCAGCGTTGTGCTGAAAGTTCGTAAGTACGAACGGTTCTTGTGCGAAAGCCCATTCAGCCACGTAAAACATTCAAAGATAAAGTAGATGCGTCTAACTTTGTTTTGTAGGGGGGCGTTGGTTTGTGATATGGTTGTGGCAAAGGTAAAGTGATTACCTTTTGTTGCATAGTAGTAGATAGTCACGGTAATGACAGACGACCATGCCGGAAAGAAACCGGTACCCTGGTGTCTACGGCGCCGGAACCCTGGCGCCGGAACCCGATGACGGCGGATGGAGATCACGACGTGAAGGACCATATCACATAGCATTTACATTCAATGTTATTGTTTTTATCTCTTATTGTGTGCTAGTATTAGATACTCGACGGTAGCCTAATAAGATGATCCCAGTTAAAATTACCAACGACTGTGTTCCCCCTTAGTGTGCACCACCAAGAAAGTTCTTCGGTATGAGGCGATCCAGGGTCACAGGCCTGGGTGTCAAACATATCTACGTTCGCATACAGTGGGTGCAAGCCATGTTGCACAGCGAATACACTAAGGTTGAGTTGGCGAGCCTAGCACGCTAGAGAAGCATGGCCTCGGAACACGGATGGTCGAAAGATCGAGCACGAGCCGTATGAATGATGTGACCGACGTTTAGAGTCCACCCTTAAACCCACATTGATGGTCGTGCCGATCTGGGGAGATGTGGCTGATAGGGGTCGTGTTATCACTAGGAACCCTCACTGGGGATAGGTGTTTCTAAGTGGAGTTATTATTAACTCATTTAATTATAAACTTAGTCTAAATTCCTTTTGCAAATTATAAATGTAGATGGCTCACCGTGAAGCTTACTTTGAGATTGAGGATTGGGTAAAGGGTGAAAAACTTAGACTTGATGGATCCAACTTCCCTAGTTGGCTTGTGTGCCTAGATGATCTCCTTACTAGGAATCATGTGGTAGACTACATACACCACACGATGGATTTGATTGAGCCAGAATACTATGAGACCCCACAAGAGATGGCAGACCGCTACTATCGTCAACAGTCCACCTACATTCAGATAATAATGCGTTACGGGATGGTGGATGAACTACATCTGCTCATGGGTGATCTTGACCCATATTCGATGGTGGATCAGCTGAGAGCAGAGTTCATAGGCCATGTGCACATGTGGAAGCACGAGTTGCTTGGAGAGTTCCTTTCCATACAGATGGAGCAGCGTACATGTCTGAAGAGTCACTTGGAGCGCATGCTTGATACACACACGATACTGGTTCACTTCATGGTTTACTAGATGGCTGATCCATTTGCGATAGACGTACTGCATCAGTCATTGCCTCCCAGCTACAAAGGAAATGTCCAGAGTAGCATCATGAGTGGTGATACGGAAGCATTGGATTTCCATGAGTTCATATTACGTTTTCAGAACGTAAAGGTTGAACCAATCGCCGGAGAGGTCATTGCTGACAAAGGTATATATTTGATATACAGTTTTATAAATGTTATAATCTTGCAAACACATTGCAGTGTTAAGTATATCTGATACTTGTTCTGTTTTAATGAAAACAGGTCCTTCTGCATGAGAGGCGCTTGCTGGAGAGGAGGTGACGTTGCGTGTTGATGGCGAGCATGATGATGACAGCCGACGACACTCTCCCTCGACATTTATCATTTAGTTTGTGTTTTAGGATGATTAATGTAATCGAGAGATTTGAACTTCTTTAGTTTGTCTCACAAACGTGAGACGGTTATTCATATCAGTTTGTAACAAACAGTTGTTCTACTTTTATGAATGATTTCTATTCGTGTTCATATCTTGTTTGATTACATGCGAATCGTCCTTATTGTTTGAAACTAATTGATAATGCATGAACATTTGTAAAACATTAAAATGCCTTATTTAAAATACCCAACTTAATGATATTTCATTAATGAATGAAACCATTGTTTGAATTCAAAGTTATGTGATAATATGTGAAAGTCATTCGATTTCTTGTCACATATAAATCATGCCTAAGTTCGGCAAAATAACTTGAACACCGTGTATTACTTGAATACTAAGTGTTTAACGAATTGTTAAAAGTAAATACATATTCGATGTAAATTGTGTTTTAACGAAAATGGTAATTATCATTAATTGATTTTTTAAATGTGTAAAGTAGTTTACCAAAGAAACATGATTATGAAACTATTTGATTTGATCAAAGTGTTTCATCAACAAAGGGTATAAGTATAAAAGAGAATCTAGTTACTATGATTTGATCAATAGTAATGAAATTCGACTTTATAAGAATGGCATAAAAGTAATTGTGGAATGCAAAGTGTTTTGAAACATCAAAATGCGAAGCATCACAATGTGATATTAGATATCAAAGGGGGTTAAATAGAAGGCACCAAATAAATCGTTGTAGTGTAGATGGAGAGACCATTAGTTAGAAATAGTTAGCACTCAATTAGAATTTAGTGAACCATTTGAATTCGTGAAAGTTTTGGGGTTATTCGATATAACCAAAACAATAGCGAAGAAGTCCTTGTAGAGTACTCATTGGAAACTTTGAATACGGAATCCATAGGTGAAACCAACAGGAAAGCAAGATTCGTATTGCTTGGATTTTGGTGCATTCTTGAGAAAGCTCACCTCTAGTGAAGTTTCTCAATTATGGAGCAAATGGAAAAGAGTGTAAAAACACGATGAGGATTCAAAACCCTGCATCAGAGTGTTGAGAAGCGCAACGGGCAGTGTTCCTGAACGATTCTCTTCACGGAAGGAAAGAATCAATGATTTTGATTATTGTATTTTTCCCTCCACTATTGTTTTTCACTGCATGGAGTAGGATTCAAAATGTAAATTCATATCTTGTATGGAGACATTTGTGAATCACTTGTCATGATTCTTGGAATATGACATACCTACGAACTACAAAGGAAATAATGGTAAACTAAATTATGAGAAATCCTAGAAGCAAAATTCCCTTGAGATTAGAAAGCAATCCGTTGCTGAATCTCCCAAGTAAAGGGGTTACTTGGAATTTCCCAAATGACTGCAAAGCCATAGTAGGAAAAAGGGGTGAATGACAAAAGCACAATTTGTCAAGCATTGGATGATTTCAAATGAATTTGTTTCATGTGTGCTAAATGTCTAGTGGATTTAAAACTAGTAAAGTACTATTATCTCATGGTAAATCTCCAAGTTTGATATTTGATCAAAGGATTTTGAAGTTATTCAAAATAGTGAGTGGATATGTAATTTGCATAAAATTGAGTGGGATCTATGAAAGTCTTCCTGAAACAATATGTGATTGACATATTTTTAAGTGGGAGCGACATAAGTCTCAAATTCAAATATGTAGGAACATATTTTGAGTGGGAGCTTATAGGAGTAATTCTTAATTATGTTAAGATGAAAGGCGCTAATACTTATAAATAATGATTTATAAGATGTAGAAGTTGATAATAAACTGTATTATGATATTATGTAGTATTCCTTAAGGGATTCTGAAAAGCGTTTCAGAATATAAGTTAATTAAGGAACTGATCCTTGATAACTCAAATTAGGAATAACATTAAGTTTAACATCAATGGTTGAAAGAAAGAAAAGGATGATCATCATCCACTATGTTGAGACATAGGTTCTATCTTAGTAAACCATGATGACAACTTATCATAATATGTGATCCAATAAGGAACGTTTGAAAGTGATTAAGTTCGAATCACAAAATGTTGAGCTAAGTTTGTTCGCAGTGTCTAGTAGAGAACTGTGGACATATTTTCCAAATCCATAAAGGATGACATATCTTAAAGCATAAAGAGTTATGTTCTAAGGGAATATGTTGGAAACTCCTGTAGATACCAATTAAAGTCAAATAGGAAGCGAGGTGAACAAAACATCGAAAGTTGCACAGAGTGCTCTAGCATTTCGATGAATACATTTATAATAATAGATAAGGGTACCATCTAAAGTGTTGTATAATGTTATGGCAGGGCTAGTTCGCTTTTAACGTAGAATGATGTGTCCCAGGGCACAGTGCCCATGAGAAAGCCCTCGCGGTTGATCTAACGTCACTGTAGGCTCCTGGAATCAGGCCTCGCTCTACATCCATAGCGACGATGCATACACATAGATGCTATCATGTGATGATAAAGTATTAATGTCAATCAAGGTGACATTAGTAAGTTGCAAAGGATTTGGGACTCTAAAGTATAGACCCAAGACTCTACCTCTTCCATGAGCAAGCATGTTCAGGGTACCGGTAACATGGTGCCAATGATTGAGAACAAATGCAGCTAGTGTATTTGTATTATAGTGCAAGTGGGAGACTGTTGGAAATATGCCCTAGAGACAAATAGTAGTAAGGACTATTATCATATTTCATATAGTTTATGATTAAGTTTTATATCATGCTATAATTGTATTGAGTGGAAACATCAATACACGTGTGATATACAAACAACAATGGGTTTCCAGTGAAACTCTAGTCACGGGTTCATTGGTCAACGAATGGTCATGTTTCCTGATCATGTGGCATTTATGCCAGTTGGAAATGAGGTCATCTCATTCGGAGAATGAGATGATGAACCAATACCCAACCTAAACATCGTGACCCGATCATGTCGTGAAGTTCAAGTTACGATGATTAGAAATGGATCCTCGTAGACTATTCCTTAGACCGTGAGGCTATATCAATCACTGTCTCCCGAGAGTGCTTAGATAGCATCAAACGCCATCTGGTAAAACGGTAGTTATAAAGGTGTGTTCAGGTATTCAGAGGAAACCGTAGAGGCAATATAATTCAAGAGCGGGATTTGTCCGTCCATGTGACGGAAAGATACTCAAGGGCCCACTCGGAAAAGTTATATCCAATAGCTGTGCAGCGTGTGATTAGATCACGAGGATATCACTTGTCAGGACGAGTTAAGTAGCATTGTTTAGTAACGAGATTGAACACGACATGGTGATGTCAATTATCAGATCTCGGACAATGCAAGTATCGAATGACAAAGGGAATAAGACACGACTGTCCCGGTTCAAACGACGAAAGATCTTCATGGAATGCACAGGGGTCACATGGCCATCCAGGTTCCTCTGTCGATCATTGGTGCGGGAGTGTCCCGACCATGTCTGGAGTGTTCCCGAACCGCGGGGTATCACGCTTAAGGGCTTGATGATGCTTAGAGAGCATTTATAGGATCGGTAGAATCACCGAAGAAAAGAAGAAAGAAAACCGGAAGGGTTTCAGTAAGTCCGGAGGATGCCTGGAGTGGAGGTGGAATGTGTTCCATGACCACAGAGATTAGATAATGTGTGAATGAATGTTAAATATTGATTTAATCATTTATTCATAATTATTTAATAAAGATAAAATCAATTAAAGGTCAAAAAGGCTTAATGGGCCAATTTCCGGAGGGAGAAGGCCCATTAGGGAAAGGAGAGATGGAGAAGGGGCAAGGGGGCTGGCTGACTGGGCCTAGCCCCCATCGTGGGGCCCACTAGGGGCTGGCCGGCGGCCTCCCCTCCCCCTCCTCTCCTTTAGTCCCACCCCGGGACTTGAGGGGAGGTAGTACCTCCCCCCCCCGTATATATAGTGGGGTATTTGGCCTAGAAAAATACAACCAATAATCAATAAAGGTCTCCCCACTTTTTGGAGGACCTCTAATTAATATTTTTTCTCTCCCCCTCTCTCTCTTGTGACCGTGGTCCCAAGTCTGGACTGCGCGAGCGAGAGACATCTTCACCGCGGAGCGCCGTCGCGCTGTGGGATTCGGATCTGGGAGCTCTACTTCCGCAACTGCTGCTGGATCGGGGAAGCGGGAGTCATTGTCAGGCACCGGACGTGTGTACCTCCCCGCGAGGTGTCGCACTTGAGGCACTCAAGTCGTTGGAGCCAGAAGGAGCGCAAGGACTTCATCACGACCTTGAGGTCGGCTTCGGCTCGTCTACATCAACCACGCTCTCCTGAGCATTGCCAACGCTTTTCGGTCTTCAAGGGTAAGTTCACGAAAATCCCCTCCCGTTACTGTATTACTAATAGATAGGTCCTGGCAGCTTCAGGGGTTCAGGGGCGTAGAGTAAAATTTATTGTTTTTATGCGCGGAACCCCTACACTGACATGTGGGACCTACTGATGTAAAATTGAAAAAACAGAAATATTGGGCCGAAGAAAACGCCAGAAATTAAATATATATGTGCTTAAGTTTTGGGTTTGGCCCATGAAATAACTGGACAGTAAAAGGTAAGCTTAGAAACTAAAAGGCTAAAATTGTTGGGCTTGGCCCATGTAAAGCACCGAACTGGACTGGGCTGAATTCGCTGCCACATCAGATTCCACATTAGATTGGCTTACGTGGACATACCAGAATACCATGACCAAAATTTTGGTCATAAACACTATGACGATTTATTTTGGTCATAATAGTCCATTGGAAGCGCAATTGCCCTAAGTATTTGGCGGACAAGAAGTCCGGCAAGGCAAACAAAGGTATATGTGATATACATGTTATTGATGTGTACTTGACTAGTACTCGCAGTAGCACCTGGATATTTGATACGGGATCGGTTGCTAATATATGTAACTCGGTTCAGCGGCTGCGGAACAAGCGACAACTAGCAAGGGATGAGGTCAGGATGCGGGTCGGCAATGGATCAAGAGTTGATGTGATCGCCGTCGGGACGCTACCTCTCCATATGCCATCGGGATTAATTATAAACCTAAATAATTGTTATTTGGTGCCTGCACTGAACATGAAAATTGTATCCGGATCTTGTTTGATGCAAAGTGGTTATTCCTTTAAATCTGAAAACAATGGTTGTTCGATTTATAAGAATGATATCTTTTATGGTCATGCACCTGTGTTGCATGGTTTATTTCTATTGGATCTCGATAGTAGTATTACGCATATTCATAATGTTGATGCTAAAAGGATTAAACTTGATAATTATATATCTGCATATATGTGGCACTGCCGTCTAGGTCATATTGGCGTTAAACGCATGAAGAAACTCCATTCTGATGGACTATTTGAATCATTTGATACATGTGAGCCATGCCTTATGGGCAAGATGACTAGAACGCCGTTTTCCGGTTCAATGGAACGGGCGACAGGTTTATTGGAAATCATACATACTGATGTGTGTGGACCAATGAGTGTGTCGGCGTGAGGTGGATGTCGTTACTTTGTTACTTTCACGGATGATTTGAGTACATACGGGTATATCTATTTGATGAAACACAAGTCTGAAACCTTTGAAAAGTTCAAAGAATTTCAGACTAAAGTGGAAAATCATCGTAACAGAAAGATCAAATTTCTTCGGTCTGACTGTGGAGGTGAGTATCTAAGTTACGAGTTTAGCACACACATGAAAGGGTGTGGAATAGTTTCACAACTCACGCCTGCGGGAACACCACAACGTAATGGTGTGTCGGAATGTTGTAATCGTACTTTATTGGATATGGTTCGATCTATGATGTCTCTGACTGACTTGCCACTGTCATTTTGGGGTTACGCACTGGAAACAGCTGCATTCACTTAAAATCGGGCACCATATAAATCCGTTGAAACGACACCGTATGAATTATGGTTTGGAAACAAACCTAAGTTGTAATTTCTTAAAGTTTGGGGATGCGATGTTTATGTGAAGAAACTTCATCCGGATAAACTCGAACCCAAAGAGGAAAAATGCGTCTTCATAGGATACCCTAAGGAAATGATTGGGTATACTTTCTATCACAGATCCGAGGGCAAGGTTTTTGTTGCCAAGAATGGATCCTTTCTTGAGAAGGAGTTTCTCGCGAAAGGTGTGAGTAGTCGGAAGGTAGAACTCGAAGAGGTTATTGAGCCTTCTCTTCATGAAATGGCGAGTAGCGCAGCACCGGAAATTGTTTCGTAGTTGACTTCACCTAATGAAGACAGAGCTAATGATATTGATCATGAAACTCCGAAAGAGGACACTACCAAACCTCGCAGGTCAAGTAGGACACATGCAGCTCCTGAACTGTACGGTAATCCTGTTGTGAATTTCTTGGTTGATGAAATAGATGACCCTGTGATGTGTGAAGAAGTGATGATGAGCCCGGATTCCAACAGATGGCTAGAAGCCATGAAATCCGAGATGGAATCCATGTACAAGCACCAGGTTTGACCTTGGTGGACTTACCTCACGATCGAAAGGCCGTTGAGAATAAATGGATTTTCAAAAGAAAAACTGATGTTGATGGTAATGTGACCATCTATAATGCTCGACATGTCGCAAAGGGGTTTCGACAAATTCAAGGAGTTGACTACGATGAGACATTCTCTCCAATCGCGATGCTTAAGTCGGTTAGGATTATGTTAGCAATTGTTGCACATTTCGATTATGAAATATGGCAAATGGATGTCAAAACTGCGTTCCTCAATGGTAATATTGAAGAAGAGTTGTATATGATACAACCTAAGGGTTTTGTCGATCCTAAGGATGCTAATAAGTTATGTAAACTTCAGCGATCCATCTATGGACTGAAGCAAGCATCCCGAAGTTTGAATCTCCGCTTTGATGAGGTGATCAAAGAGTTTGGATTTGTCCAAACTTATGGAGAGGCTTGTATTTACACGAAAGTGAGTGGGAGCAATGTGGCATTTCTTATATTATATGTGGATGACATATTATTGATTGGAAATGATATAGATCTTTTAAACGGTGTTAAAAGTTATCTAAACAGCAAATTTTCGATGAAAGACCTTGGTGAAGCGTCATATATATTAGGCATTGAAATCTATAGAGATAGATCAAGGCGCCCAATTGGGCTATCGCAGAGTACATACCTTGATAAGATATTAAAGAAGTTTAATATGGACGGAAGTAAGAAGGGGTTCTTACCTATGTTGCAAGGCAAGACATTGAGCGAGACTCAAAGTCCGGCTATGGCGGAAGAAAGAGAGAAAATGGATAAGATCCCCTATGCCTTGGCCATAGGCTCTATTATGTATGCCATGCTATGTACAAGACCGGAAGTGGCACATGCTATTAGTTTGACTAGTAGGTACTAATCTGATCCAGGTTCGGAACACTGGATAGGGGTCAAGAACATCCTCAAGTACTTGAGAAGAACTAGGGATATGTTTCTTATATACGTAGGTGAAGAAGAGTTAGTCGCTAAGTGTTACGTCGATGCTATCTTTGACACCGATCCGGATGACTCTAATTCTCAATCCGGATACGTTGATACATTGCAAATGTATCTATAATTTTTGATGTTCCATGCTTGGTTTTATCTACTTTCTTATGTTTTGTCCACACCTTGGAGTACTTTTCATATGATTTCTTGGACTAACCTATTAACAAGAGCCACAGTGCCAGTTGCCTGTTTTTTGCTGTTTTTGGTTCCAGGAAAGTCAGAAAATGAATATTCTCGGAATTGGACGGGACAAAAGCCAAAGTTGATATTTTACCGGAAGACTCACAGAGCCAGAATACAAGAGGGAGAGGGGCCACAGGGTGGCCACACCATATGGTGGCGCGAGCTAGCCCTGGCCGCGCCACCAGGTGGTGTGGGCCCCCTGGACGCCCACCGACCTTGCCTCTTTGCCTATAAGTTGCCTCCCGATGCATAAACCCTAAAGAGTCAAGCCTCCAGCCACGAAAAGTTCCGCAGCGCCGCCGCCACCGAAGGGGAGATTCGGGGGATAGAAAGTCTCTGTTCCGGCACCCTGTCGGGACGGGGAAGTGGCCCCGGAGCCATCTCCATCAATCTCCACCACCATCTCCATCACCATTGCTGATTCCCATGATGAGGAGGGAGTAGTTCTCTCTCGAGGCTAAGGGTTCTACCGGTAGCTATGTGTTCATCTCTCTATCTATGCATGATCTTGTTGTGGTCATGAGCTTTGTAATCTAGTAGATATACCTTGCTACTCAAGTGCTTTAATGAATCTCTGCTCTCCCCATGTGTGTGAAAGTGATAGCGTGCTCACCATGGTGGCACTTAGGCTAGAGATTACAAATACTTGTTATGTGTTATATTTGGAGTTGGATGTCTTTATGAAATTGTGGTGTCTGTTGGACCCATCTAGTGCTCAAGGTGATAGTGTGGGGTTATCTAGATGGGAAAGGCTTACTTTTAGGAGTGTTGTTATAGCCCTACCGTTGATTAGAGTGTTCAGCCGGAGAGTAGTTAAGAGTAGTATCATAAAGAGAAGATATTTATATGAGAGTGTTCACTAGTCAAAGTATGATCCCTAGGCCCTGTTTCTTAGCATTGAAACACCATTTGCTATTAGATCTGTTACATGTTTGCTTGCTTGCATCTTTATTTCAGTTTTCCTTTAGTCTCTTCCACGCCATCAAGTTATCTTCAATCACCGTTACCACTTATCCATACCACTTGTATTTCACTATCTCTTCGCTGAACTAGTCACCTGACAAGTGTATTGGGTGTGTTGGGGACACAAGAGACTTCTTGTATCTTGATTGCAGGGTTGCTTGAGAGGGAATACCTTTGATCACTTCCTCCTTGAGTTCGATAAACCTTGGGTGATCCACTTAAGGGAAAACTTGCTGCTGTTCTACAAACCTCTACACTTGGAGGCCCAACAACTGTCTACAAGAATAGAAGTGCGTAGACATCAAGCTATTTTCTGGCGCCGTTGCTGGGGAGGAAAGGTAAAAGGTATTCACACCGGAGGATTAAAGAAGAAGAACCTCCCACGGCAAACGTCTATTTTCTGGCGCCGTTGCCGGGGAGGTAAGCTAAAAGGTACTCGCATCCTCCGGTGTGAGTGCTCGAAGTTATTTCCTTTAGATTCTGCATTTTTGTCTTTTTGTTTCTTGTTTTCACTAGTTAGGCTTAATGGAAAACAACAACAAAATTAGAGAGCTTTATAGTAGTTATCTTGAGTTAGGACATGAAGTGTTTGAAGAGAAAATTAAAAAACCTATGGAACTTTATTTGCATGCTAATAGCAATGTTGTTAGTATGAATTCTTTGGACACCATTATTGCTAATGCTATGAAAAAGTCTAAGCTTGGAGAAGCTAGTTTTTATGAAAATGATCTTTTTAGTTCCCCATCTTTGGAAGATAGCTATTATATTGCTTATGATGATACCAAACCTCCAATATATGATGATTACAATGATGAATATTATATATTTCAGTCCACCTATTATTGAGGAGAAAATTAATGATTACAATATGCCTCCTATATTTGATGATTATGGCGATGAGAATAATAATGATAGCTATTTTGTTGAATTTGCTCCCACTATTATTAATAAGAATGACTATGCTTATAGGGAGAGTAATAATTATTTTATGCATGTGGCTCAAGATAATAATGTTTTATGTGATAGTTATATTGTTAATTTTATTCATGATGCTACCGAAAGTTATTATGAGAGAGAGAAACATGGTTTTATGTGTCTCAACAATATTAAGTTTCCCCTCTTTATGTGGAAAGTCTTGAAGTTGCACTTGTTTTGCTTTCATATGCTTGATGCTTTGTTCTTTCATGACTTGTTTCTTTACAAGATTCCTATGCATAGAAAGTGGGTTAGACTTAAATATGCTTTGTATTTGCTTCCTGATGCTCTCATTTATTTCAATTCATATTTCTTATGTGAGCATCTTCTCAAACTATCATGCCTAACTTAAAGGCGTTAAAGAAAAGTACTTATTGGGAGATAAACCAAAAGTTTTAGATGAGTCTTGGAAGTTATTACTTCAGTAATAACCTCTCCTTATCCTTTTTATTTGCTTTTTGTGACAAGAGTAACCTCTAATGAGAGAGAAGTAATGATTGGGAAAGTTGCTGTCCCGAAACAGATTTCTGTGCTTCACCGTAAAAATTCGTGTAAAATCTCTGTACGTCCTTTTGAGACTTGAATTTTTGTGCTTCTGCCCCAGGTTGTTATCTAACTTTCGTTAGCTCAACACTTTTTAATTTGAGCAACATAAGGTCTTCGAAAAAATTCGTCTTTACCTGCTGGTCTGTTTTGACAGATTTCTGCCATTTTCTGCATTTGCTTCTTGTTGGTTCCTTCTTGAGTTATTTTGGGGAATTGAGGTTTTTGAGGGAAGTGCTACAGTAGCTAATTTTCTAATGGAAGTTTATTTGGTATTATAATTTAACCTTAAGACTTATTTATATTAAGTGCACTACTGTTGCTAATGAGATTGTGTGAAGTTTTGTATGAAGGAAAAATTTCAGGTGTATGGAAGGAATGAGTAATGAGATGAAGGATGGACGAAAGCTCAAGCTTGGGGATGCCACGCGTGTCACCCCAAGAAATATCCAAGAAGTACAGGTGTCAAAGCTTGGGGATGCCCAAGGCATGCCCTTCTTCATCAATAAAAATCCCAGGTTTCTTCCAAACGCTTCATTTTTATTGTTTCATGCACAATTGTGTTTTTCTTGGAGCGTCTTATTTTTCGTTTTTGTTTTGGTTTTCGTTTGCTTTAGTTTGCTTAGTTTTCTGAATAAATTGGTTGGACCCCCTCTTTCATACATTGGTTTGCAAATAGTTTGGTTTGGTTTGGAAAAGAGTAGGAAAGTTCATACTTATGTGGTAAAAAGAGCTTGTTTTTGACTGTGGCCTATGCTTTATCATGCCATGCTTGATATTGTTTTGGCTTTATGCTTAGTATTCTTTTCTGTAGCATGACTTGTTATAAACAATTGAGATTGCTTAATGTGCCTTGGATGAGTCATGCGTTGTTTTAGCATATTAAATCATAGTATAGTGGTATTCTCCTTTGATGCTTTATTTGGGTTGACTTGGCGCATGCTCACACCATGTTATGACTATCCCAAGTCACCATAGCCTTGATGATCCTTTAGTTCTCAACTTGTAGTATCACTTTATGCTTTGATCTATGATGTTTTGTCTCTTTGCATGACTATGGCCATTATTGCTCTCTTAGTTTGTCGCTCCCAGTCTTTTGCTAGCCTCCACAACCAAGTATGAGTTCCACTCATGCATCCACCCCCCTAAACCAAGTTTTTCCAAAGAGTCCACCATACCTACCTACTAGCTTATGCTATTCCAAGTATATTCATGCTTTTGTTTACCTTCCAAATTAAACTTGTTATGAGAAAACTAGTGATTAAAGCTCTCACGAACTGGATGGCACACTTTACTTTTTTGCATCTAATAAACTTGAACCATTGGGTCCTTATTTTTTGCGTATATGCTTGTGCTTTATAAGTTGAAATTAGCAGAACCATGTATCATGGGGAACGCTTACAACATTGCACTTGTACTTTGTACCCCGTTGATATCATGTTCTTTTGCTTATGGATCCCGGCGGTGTGAAATAAAAGTGGAATTTGTAAGATCATGGAGTTTGTATGTGTGTTAGAGAAACGCCTGGGCCGCTAGCCTAAGCCATGCCTAATCATGGTGGAAACTTGCAGCATCACCATAATGAGCATTCTATGAAGCATCCTCAATAAAAACCTATGAAAATAGCAAATAAAAAGATCGCTGAGATGTTCATTGTCTGCTTGCCTTGTCATTATGGGATAGCTCATGTATCATGTGCAAGGGGTACCCCGTTGGTGGTTCTTTATGATACACATGTACTTACAATGACAAGAGCTTACTTGTGACTAATGTTGAGTAGCATGAGTATCGGTCTTCGTAAGTAAGGGGCATGAGATTTCGGTTTATAACTTGTCAAACATATCCTCTTAGTTGTGTCACTTTAACCTTAATCACCATCAAGATGCTTATGATAGGGGCAATGAGAGTTGAAAGCTAGTAAGTACCATAATTTTTTGAAGCTCTTTATGAAACTTGAATCCCTACTTCCTTCTATGAAGGCCATTCTTTCCACTTATATATTGAGTCTCCACCTTCTATCTTTATGCACCTAGTGGCCATTCTTAGTTCTATGTGCATTGTCCCAAGACTTGTTGATTGATGCATAACTTTGATATTGCTTGTTCTAAACTATTTGTATCTAGTCACTCTTATGAACTTTGAAGGTGTCCTATGCATTTATATTTGCTACTCTATGAGGGACAAGCTGAACCCAGCTATCAATGTTTTACAAATACTTTGATCAAATTTATGATGGTGCATGTCACCTCAAAAATTATTCTTTCTTTTTATCACTTACCTACTCGAGGACGAGCTGGAGTTAAGCTTGGGGATGTTGATACATTGCAAATGTATCTATAATTTTTGATGTTCCATGCTTGGTTTTATCTACTTTCTTATGTTTTGTCCACACTTTGGAGTACTTTTATTATGATTTCTTGGACTAACCTATTAACAAGAGCCATAGTGCCAGTTGCCTGTTTTCTGCTGTTTTTGGTTCCAGGAAAGTCAAAAAATGAATATTCTCGGAATTGGACAGGACAAAAGCCAAAGTTGATATTTTACCGGAAGACTCACAGAGCCAGAATACGAGAAGGAGAGGGGCCACAGGGTGGCCACACCATATGGTGGCGCGGGCTAGCCCTGGCCGCGCCACCAGGTGGTGTGGGCCCCCTGGCCGCCCACCGACCTTGCCTCTTCGCCTATAAGTTGCCTCCCGATGCATAAACCCTAAAGAGTCAAGCCTCCAGCCACGAAAAGTTCCACAGCGCCGCCGCCACCGAAGGGGAGATTCGGGGGACAGAAAGTCTCTGTTCCGGTGCCATGCCGGGACGGGGAAGTGCCCCCGGAGCCATCTCCATCAATCTCCACCACCATCTCCATCACCGTTGCTAATTCCCATGATGAGGAGGGAGTAGTTCTCCCTCGAGGCTAAGGGTTCTACCGGTAGCTATGTGTTCATCTCTCTATCTATGCATGATCTTGTTGTGGTCATGAGATTTTTAATCTAGTAGATCTACCTTGCTACTCAAGTGCTTTAATGAATCTCTCCTCTCCCCATGTGTGTGAAAGTGACAGCGTGCTCACCATGGTGGGAGTTAGGCTAGAGATTACAAATACTTGTTATGAGTTATATTTGGAGTTGGATGTCTTTATGAAATTGTGGTGTCTGTTGGACTCATCTAGTGCTCAAGGTGACAGTGTGGGGTTATCTAGATGGGAAAGCCTTACTTTGAGGAGTGATGTTATAGCCCTACCGTTGATTAGAGTGTTCAACCGGAGAGTAGTTAACAGTAGTATCATAAAGAGAAGATATTTATATGAGAGTGTTCACTAGTGAAAGTATGATCCCTAGGGCTTGTTTCTTAGCATTGAAACACCGTTTGCTATTAGATCTGTCACATGTTTGCTTGCTTGCATCTTTATTTCAGTTTGCATTTAGTCTCTTCCACGCCATCAAGTTATCTTCAATCACCGTTACCACTTATCCATACCACTTGTATTTCACTATCTCTTCGCCGAACTAGTGCACCTATACACCTGACAAGTGTATTGGGTGTGTTGAGGAGACAAGAGACTTCTTGTATCTTGATTGCAGGGTTGCTTGAGAGGGAATACCTTTGACCACTTCCTCCCTGAGTTCGATAAACCTTGGGTGATCCACTTAAGGGAAAACTTGCTGCTGTTCTACAAACCTCTGCACTTGGAGGCCCAACAACTGTCTACAAGAATAGAAGTGCGTAGACATCATACGTATTTCTCTTGAACGAAGCAGCAGTTAGTTGGAGGAGTTCCAAACAACCTGTGGTGGCTGGATCAACGATGGAGGCAGAATATTTTGCTGCTTGAGAAGCGGCGCAGGAAGCGGTTTGGATGAAAGAGTTCATTAAGGAATTAGGTGTGGTTCCTAGTGCATTGGACCCAATGGTGATCTATTGTGACAACAATGGAGCCATACCCAACGGCAAGGAACCGAGGTCTCACAAGAATTCCAAGCATATTAAGCGCCGGTTTCACTCAATCCGCGAACATGTCAAGGATGGAGATATAATGATTTGTAAAGTACACACGGACCTAAATGTAGCAGATCCGTTGGCTAAAGCTCTCCCTAGGGAAAAACATGATCAACACCAGAACTCTATGGGTGTTAGATTTAATCACTATGTGAACTAGATTATTGTCTCTAGTGCAAGTGGGAGACTGAAGGAAATATGCCCTGAGAGGCAATATAAAGTTGTTATTATGTATTCCTTATATATAATAGATGTTTATTTTGCATGCTATAATTGTATTGATCGGAAACATCAATACATGTGTGTTTAATAAACAAAAAGGGTTCCTAGTTATTCCTCTCTTATAGACTAGCTTGTTGATTAACAAGATGATCAACGTTTCCTGATCATGGACATTGGATGTTGTTAATAACAAGGTCACAGCATTTGTGAAATGATGTGATGAACATTCATCCGAAGTATAGCATTTTGATCAAATCATTATGTTTACATTGCTATAACATCATACGAAGTAATATTTATCCTTAGACCATGATATCATGTTAATTGCTAACATCGGAAGAGTATCTTGATAACATCAAACGTCACACTGTAACAGGGTGACTATAAAGATGGGTTCAGTACTACAAAGGTGTTATGTTGAGGCTCATGGATCAAGAGTGGAATTTATCAATCTCGATGATGGATAGATATACTCTAGGCCCTCTCAGTGATATCACATTAAGATAGCTTGCAAGCAAGTGATGTGATCACTAGAATGGTATATCACGGGAACGAGAAAAGAGTGCATGTCGGTAACGAGATCAAACTAGGCATTTGGGTACCGATGATCGAATCTTGGACATGTATTATATCATGAGACAAAGGGATTAAATTACAAGCGTTAAAGGTTCTCTCGATCACAGAAGTCATCGTTGCATATGTGGGAGTCAGTATGGATCTCCAGGTCCCGCTTCTGATTATTGATCTAAGAGGAGTCTCAATCATGCCTCAATTATTCGCGAACCATAGGGTGACACACTTAAGAGTTACCGGACACCATTTTGGAGCACATATGTTTCAGACGAAAGAATTGCAAAGCGCAGGAATTGTTTCGATAGAAACCGGAAATTATTTCGGGTGAAATTGCAGAAAGTGGTTCTGCATTTGATATTGAAATATTGCAAGGGGTTATATGTGAATGCTTGTTAATTAAAATAATTAACAAAATTCTAAATAAATTTAATAAAAGAGTTTTATTAGATGAGAGAAAATTAAACTTAGAGAATTTTAATACATTTAAAGTGGGGACTTTAAAAGGGAATGTGAAGAGGCATTTTAATGTGGAGGGGTTACCACCACATGAATGGGGGAGGTGAGGGGTCACCCCCCATTCGCCGGCCATGAGGAGGGGCACCCCCCCTCCTCCTATAAAAGGCCACCATCTTCCTCCTTCTTCCTCACACCTCCTCGTGAAGGATCTCTCTCTCCCTCTAGAATTATTCCCCCATTGTCTCGGATTAGCGAGATACATGTTCCCGGTGGCATTTCGTCAGGAAGGAGTTGCTTCTTCTGCTGGATTGCTGGAGCGAGGAGGTGGAGGTTGTCATGTGGCTTGAATGTGTGTGCGAGTATGGATGCGCTGCTGAGTTGCGGTGCTCGGACTTCCACATGATCTTGAGATTGGTAAGTGTACGACTACATCAACCACGAGTTCCTACTCATTAACAAAACTCGTTGTCTTCGAGGGTAAGTAATCGATGGATGTACACTAGTGGAAAACGGGCCTCCAGTCCCAGCCCGTAAGGGGCTTTAGTCCCGGTCCTGGTCACCGGGACTTGAGGGGCGGGACTAAAGGCCCACCCATTAGTCCCGGCCCTCTTACCAGCCGGGACCAATGGGCATTCACGTGGCTGTCTCTGCGGGCGCTGGGTGCCCCCCCATTAGTCCCGGTTCATATTACGAACCGGGACAAATGGTTCTCTGTCGCGGCAGAATTTTAGGCACTTTCTCTGCCGCGGCAGAGAATTTAATTTGTATTCTTTTTTTCATTTCAAAATAGTTTTCTACGCTACCACATACCGTACATGTTCATGCATACATAAGATAACTTCTCTTAAGATCGAGCATTCAAATATATACATGATAGTTACACATGGAGATCATAATTATCGGGACTAGACCCCGTCTATTCAATTACACGGTCGGGAATCATAGGCGCCTATTCACACTAAATTCTCCGGCGTCATCTATCATCTCGTTCATCAAGAATCCTGCCAGTTCTTCAGCAATTGCTACTACGCGTTGCTGTGGTAGGAGCTGATCCCGCATTTTCTCGAACTATATAAGAAAAGGAGATTAATATGAATATCAATCATGATAACAAAAAGTGACGGTAATAAAAATAATGTTAAGAATGTATTGCTTACATCGACTCTATAATCATTCAGCTCACTGGTAAACGTGCGAATGAACTCACAAACGTAGAATCCACATAGATTCGTCCCCTTTGGCTGCCTCGCGCACTTTACGAGAATAGAATTCAATCAAAATAATAATCCAGCATCATAATTGTATTGAAACTAGAAGTAAAGAGATGCGCCTACTACTTACCGAGACCGGCTTAAACGTCAGCTTCTTAGTAAAGTCACCCGTAACCGCACTCTTGAACTGGTTCCAAACCCTACCCGGTAAAGAAAATGAATGAGTTATTTATTACGTGATATCTCAGGAAATCAACGAAAGAGACCGCTGTAGCGCAAAAATTACCTCTGGAGCATGTCCTGCATGTCACTAAACTGTTCCAGGGGTCTATTTAATGGGTCCATGACTTCAACTCTTCCCTTATCAAGTTGAATGTCCATGAGAATCCAGTGGAAACTGTACACGTTTATATATACATCAGTAACTCATCAATTACACTTAACATCGAGTAAGCAAAAGAGAATGTGTACAATAGAGTAAGACACTCACGTGAAATTGTAAGGAAACAGTATGTGGTCACAGAAATTTTGCTCCATTAGAAACCTTAGAAGGTTTTCCTGTGTGTCCTCGGGTTTTTCCTTTAGCTTCCGACAATGTATTTGTTCTGGGTCAATGAACCCAACACTGAAGATTGACCTTCTTTTACATTCCATGATCTTCATTCTGCATAATAATAGAGTACAAAAGGATATAATTAGGATAATTACATGCAATGAACTGAACAACTAAAAAAATGAACAACTTATATATAGACAATGAATTCAACAACTTACAGACAATAGCAACTCATGAGACTTTTGGCAAGGGCGTAGAAAGTGTATAACTGGAAGAGTTCTGGAAACTCAACATGGACCTCTTCTTCTCGGAAGTAGTAGTCATGTGGGACTTTCGCCACGATCATTATTCTCTCCTCCTTTACGGCTTTCAAGTACCATTTATGTAAACTCCGCATTTGTGTTGGCAGTTGTTGGAACTGCTCAAAGCTGACCAGAGGCTTCCCTGGGACATATGTAGGGACTACCTGAGCCTTGGGTAACTTGTCTTCCTAGGAACCTAGCAATTCCTCAACAGTCACATTCATAGCGACCGCAAGCTTCTTAGCTTCTTCCATATCCTACTGGGGAGTGTCATAGGATACCACCTTGAGGGGTGGGGTCGATTTTTTGGCCTGTTCCCCGAGCTGGGGGACGTCCTTTCTTTTCCCGGTTGCACTTTGACTTGATGATTTGCTCCCGCTTGCACTTCTACTTGATTTGCTCTTCTTCACTTCCTTCTGAAGTGTGCGTCGATAGTCATCTGGCTTATGGTGCAAGTCATATTGTGATTTTGTGTTCAGAAAAGAAAGTGCATACACTTTTTGCTTCTCGGTGTATACCGGGGCGGGCTCGGGTTTCTTCTTTTGAAGCTACGCAACACATTCGGCCTTTACGATCATGTCGGTTTCCTCGTCAGTACGATCGTAAGGTCTGATAGAAAGATTCTTATGAGGTTCTCTTGGGAGGGGCGACATTTGTCGTTTTGGGCTCCTACGTCGTTTAGTACTAATCGGAGGCTGCGGCAGAGATCGAGATGGACTCAGGGCTGTGGTGGTCGTAGTCATGGGGTGGGCTTCTTGGAGGTGATGGAGGTGAAGGTGACATGCGACCACTCGGACGCGGTGTTGGCTTTGGCGTCCAGCCTGGAAGCTTGATGTTGTTCTTGTCCCATAGAATGATACCACCCAGTACTTCTTCGAGTGTCCTCTCACCTTCAGGTCCAGGGATGTCAAGCTCCATTGAGTCCCACCCCATTGTGATTTCATCCACACCAACTTTAGCATAGCCAGGTGGAATCTCATGGCCATGCCAGCGTGCGCCAGGTGGACAAGGTAAAGCACATCCGACCGCCACCTTGATGGATAGGTTCTTCACCTTCTGATGGAGCTCACAAGATGCCTGCTCCTTGATTCCATCCACGGGGTAGCCGGGACCGCCATCTACCATACGTGCATCGTCAGAAGGGACCTCCAATTCAGCCACGCTCCTTTTCCGCTAAGATGGGCGGTAATATTGAGTACAGGATCTTGCAGGCGCGCTGCTCCTCGAAGTTCGTCAATCTGTTGCTGATGCATTCAAAGTGTTCCTATCAACTCGGTGAACTTGTCTCCCTCCTCCTCCTGCCGTCGCCTCTTTGCTCTCTCTCGGCTCCTATAAGTATCTCTGTCTTTGGGAAACCCCATCTCCCACGTATAACTAGGGCCAAGTCCTCTTTCACGTCCTCCACGTTCGTCATTCCCGAGGACCTTTGTCAGCAAGTCTTTCTCTCTATCGGGACGGAACTTTGTTGTCCCCGCTTTAATATCCTTCACCACTTTCTGCCATGTATCCCGGGGTATCCTAATCCCGTCACTGCAAATAAGGTCCCCTGTACTTTCGTCATACTCACTCCCATACCCAAGGAACCAATTCCTTGCCCTCAGATCCCATTCTTCGCGTATTGGTTCTAGAGTGATCCCTTTAGCAAGCAGCTCATTCTCTTTAGCATCCCACTTTGGCATGGCAGGCGCGTAGCCCCCTGGCCCCAGGTGATGGTGATATTTCTTCATCGTGGCATTTTTCTTGTTTTTTTCTGACATTTCCGTAGCAGGTTGTGACTCCTTGTACTTCACAAATGCATCCCAGTTAGCCTGCTGCTTCGTTAGATAGCATTCAAATTTAGGAGTCTTCTTCGTCTTCTGGTACTTTTGCCATAATGCTTTCTTCCAGTTCTTGAATAGTTCGGCCATCTTCATAAGAGTCCATTGCTTGACTTTCTTCCTCAATGCAGCTGTGTCGGCATCATCCTCACATTCTGGCAGGGTGAAATGTGTCATGAGGTCATTCCAAAGACCCTCTTTGCACCTGTCGGAGACATACTCACCCTCTTTCGCCCCTTTGGTCTTATTCCACTCTCAAACGGTGATCGGGATGCGATCCTAACCATAACTCCGCATTGTTGTTTAAATACAGTTTTAGCCTTTTCGGGTTCCACCGGTTCACCCCGTGGTGATGCCCGCGTAATTTTATAACGCGTAGATGCATCCAACTTTTTGGCCGGGCCTCGTTTGGAATATTTTTTGCTCAATGTGAAGGCCTAAGAGAAGAAACATTCATCAATTTATATATATATACAACTCAGTTAATGCATCTACTGGTCACCAGACTTCATATATATACCTCGTCGTCGGCTTCTCCACCACCGGAGCCGTCGGCTTCTCCTTGATCATTTCGATCGACCTCCTCTCCCTCACCGGAGGGGTTCAGATAAATCGACGGAGATTCGGGTGGATCAACATGGGTGGTGTCGTTGATCATATCCTCGAGAATTTCTTCATGTGCTAGGTCTCTCTAGATTGGATCCATAGTTTTCTACAAAATGCACAAAATAACATTTTTCATTCAATATTGCTGCATAAAATAACACTAAACAATAATATGAACACGCAATTTGATACAATAATACTAAACAATAGAAAAAATCTAGTGATGCCCTAACCCTAACCCTAAGTCCAGGAGGCCCGCAAGCACCACCACCCTAACCCTATCCCCGGGGGCCCACGAGCACCACCACTCTAACCCTAAGTCCGGGGGCCCGCGAGCACCACCACCCTAACCCTATCTCCGGGCGGCCCGCGAGCACTACCACTCTAACCCTAAGTCCGGGGGCCCGCGAGCACTACCACATTAACCCTAAGTCCGGGTGCCCGCGAGCACTACCACCCTAACCCTAAGTCCGGGGGCCCGCGAGCACTACCGGACTTAGGGTAGTTATTTCTTTAGCTTAAGTCCGGGGGCCCGCGAGCACCACCACCCTAACCCTAAGTTCGGTGGCCCGCGAGCACTACCACCCTAACCCTAAGTCCGGGGGCCCGCGAGCACTACCACCCTAACCCTAAGTCCGGGGGCCCGGGAGCACTACCACATTAACCCTAAGTCCGGGTGCCCGCGACCACTACCACCCTAACCCTAAGTCCGGGGGCCCACGAGCACTACCGGACTTAGGGTAGTTATTTCTTTAGCTTATCTTTATTTAGCACTGATGCTTGTCTGTCTCAATCGACACTATAATACTACATACTATATAATATACTACTATATATATTATTACTAGTAATAAATATATATACACAAACCTATATATACTATATTTATATAGTACTAGTAATAAATATTACAATATAAAAAAGATACAAGAAATAAAAAAATACACTAGAAATTAATATATACTATACTAGAAATATATACTATACTAGAAATTAATATATACTATACTAGAAATTAATTAAAAAACATATACTAGAAATATAAAAAAGATATAAAAAATACTAGTAATAATTCTATCTATCTACTACCAAAAACATACTAGTAATACAAGTAATAATTCTATCTATCTATTACAAAAAAGATACTAGTAATACAAAAAAACATACACTAGAAATACTAGTAATACAAAAAATATAAAAAAACAAAAAATGGCCTGCGGGGCGCCGCCCGGGCTCGCTGGGGAGATGGAGGCAGCGTGCGGCCGGTCGCGGGGCGCCACCCGCGCTCGCTGGGGCCGGGGACGGAGAGGAGGCAGAGCGCGCGGGGGGTGGGAGGGGAGGGATTACCTCTCATAGCAGCGGGGCGGACGAGCACACGTCTCGAGAGGCAGCGGCGCGGCGCGGCAACACGGCGGGGTACGCGGACGGGCGGAGAGGCGCGGCGAGGTATTTCGGCAGCCTGGCGGTGTAGTGCTACTCCTCGCTCCGGTCGATGGATTCGACCGGGGAAGAAGGCGGCGCATTAAATACCCCTAGCCTTTAGTCCCGGTGTGTGGCTGGAACCCGGACTAAAGGGGGGTCTTTAGTCCCGGTTCTAGCCACGTACCGGGACAAAAGGCTTTCGATGCCTTTCGCCTGCAGAGCCTTTAGTCCCGGATGGTGTTTTGGGCCGGGACTAAAGGCCCAAATTTGCGCGCGCTGGGCCTAAGTTGGCGCCTGTTTTTTCAAATATTACAATTTGTAACTATTAGATTTTTTAAACATTTGAATTATACAGTTTTTGCATACTTATGTATTTGAGAAAATTTTCAACATGAAAAGTTTTTGAATTTGAATAAGTAATCCAAATCTATTTTCTATTTTATAAAATAATTATTCTAACTAGTGAAACTAATAACCATTTTGCCATTTTCAATTTAAAAATGCATTAACTATTATATTTTGCATACTTTTGAATCTCACTAAATTTTTAACATAAAAAGTGCTTGAATTTGAATCATAGATTCAAATCCATTTTCTATTTTATAAAATAATTATTCTAACTAGTCAAACTATTAACCATTTTGCCATTTTCATGTGATTCCGACGCTCTTGTGGTCTTCCGCCGGCGAAACCCTAGACCGGGGGCCTCGGGTTTAGGGTTTAGGGTTTTTAGTTTAGGGTTTAGGGTTTAGGGTTCCCTCCTCTGACTTAGGGTTTAGGGTTCCCTCCTCTGACTTAGGGTTTAGGGTTTAGGGTTTAGACTCATATCTGCCGCCTCTCTCCACTCTATCCCATGGCTTCCACCATACCTATAACCCCAGGGAGGCGGAGATGGAGTCTTTCACGGGATAGCAGGAATATATTTTCCGAAGTGGAACTTCCGAAGATGCCATAGGGCGTGTGCACCAAGGGCATCTTCGAGAAGTTCTGCCACGGGAGATTTCCCAACCCTTTCCTCCATCCATGGGGATGAAACTCTCCATCCATGGGGAGTCTTTCATGGGCTAGCAGGAAAATATTTTCTGAGGCGGAACTTCCGAAGATGCCATAGGTTGTGTGCACCAAGGGCATCTTTGAGAAGTTCCGCCAAGGGAGATTTCCCAACCCCTTCCTCCATCCATGGGGATGAAACTCTCCATCCATGTTGGCTTGTTGAGTTGCTTGCCATGGCGTATCGATGCTCCTTTTATAGGCACGGCGCCGCTTCTACTTTTTCTTCTTCCTCCGACAGGGCGTCGTGCGCTACATGCTTTATCTCATTGAGCAGTGCGTCCACCCACGCGTCCTTATCCCACCAACAGTTTTGTTAGATGACACAAAAGCCACCTTTAGTCCCGGTTGCACCCACCAGCCGGTACTAAAGGTTAGCCACCCCCCTAAGGCCCTCCCAGATAAGCCTCCCCCAGATAAGGCCCCCATCTTTTGTCCTGGTTTGAGCCCACACCCGGGATGAAAGTTTCCCACGCCACTGCGTTCCCTCGCTTTCCACCGGTTCCCACCTCTGTCTTCCCGCCATTTTTTCAGTATATATATGTACGCTTGGCCTCCATTTACATATCACATCTAGACTCATCATTCTCTTCCCATGGCTTCCATCGTATCTCTAACCATCCGAGAGGCGGAGGCGCTTTGCGCGTCGAACTACCCCTGCCCACCGGGCTACCGCGTCCCCACCGGCTGGATGCTGAGCGCCGGAGGCGTGCCGGTCACTCCTGTCCCTCTAGGTGTGGAGCGCCGGATGGCCATCACGAACCACTACTACCTCGAGCTCACGACAGAACAGCGGAGGAATCCCAACTGGCATCCCGACTATTTCCCGACTTGGGAAGCCTTCTTCATCAATCGGCGTGAGAGGGCTCTCGCAGACACGAGGAGGACGGCCCACCTCCTTCGAACTTCAATGAGGCTAGCCGTCGGCTGTGGTGGCGCGGCCGTACTCTCTAGAGTGTCAAGGACTATAACACGACCAGCAATAACCCCCGCCTGCGGTACCCTCGAATCCAGCCCACGCGTGCCGAACCTTCAAGGTTCGACTACGGCGACCCCGACGACAACAACGACGACGGCGCCGGCGACTACGACGACTACAGTGGCGCGTATTACAGGGCTAGGCAGTAGCATGACTGAATCACTCCAACATTAGGCATGTTTCTTAATTTTTAGTTGTGCTATGTATCTTAATTTTCAGTTGTGCTATGTATCCTTAGTGTTTGTGGGTTCCTTCTCTTGTGATGGTTCCTTCTCTTTGGGTGATCACCTCCCACGGCTCAGAACCTGGTCGTCAATGTCTAGTTTGATTGAGCAATATGTATTACATGAAAGGGGACCTTTATGTCTCAAATAAAAGTTTTAATACATTACATAGATTTATGTCTCAAATAAAAGGTTTAATACATTATTACACATCACCAACATCTAGTGTTGTGCTTTTCTTCTGCACCGTAGCCATGGAGAATCTTCATCATTTAACAGGATGCTTGGGTCAGTTTTCACTTTGAAGTGCGGAATTTCATGAAACTTATTGTAATCTTCTAACATGTATGTCTTGTCATCCACTCCCACGATGTTTCTTTTCCCTGAAAGAACTATGTGGCGCTTTGGCTCATCGTATTTTGTACTCTTTTCCTTATCTTTCCCTTTTCTCGGTTTGGTAGACATGTCCTTCACATAGAAAACTTGAGCCACATCATTGGCTAGGACAAATGGTTCATCCATGTACGCAAGATTGTTGAGATCCACTGTTGTCATGCCGTACTTTTGGTCTACATGTCCCCCGCCTCCTGTCAGCTTGACCCATTTGCACCGAAACAAAGGGACCTTAAAAGTAGGTCCATAGTCAAGTTCCCATATCTCCTATATGTACCCATAATATGTGTCTTTATGCCCTTTCTCATCTGTTGCATCAAAGTGGACACCACTGTTTTGGTTGGTGCTCTTTTTATCTTGGGAGATCGTGTAAAATGTATTCCCATTTATCTTGTACCCTTGGAAAGTACATATAGTCGAAGATGGTAACCTAGCAAACGAGTACAACTCATCTACAATAGTGGTGTTATTCATGAGATGTGTCTGCAACCAATTGCCAAAATTCTTCTCGTGTTCCCCTTTAATCAAGGTTTCAGGCTTCCCCGCGTTTTCGGAGCGTAGAATATTCTTGTGTTTCTCGATATATGGAGCCACCACGGTGGAATTGTGTAGAACTGTGTAGTGTGCTTGAGGGAAAGAATGCCCGTCCCTACATACCATTGATTTCCTTCCTAGTGTGCCTTTTCCAGTCATCCTCCCCTCATACCGAGATTCAGGAACACCAATCGGCTTAAGGTCAGGAAGAAAGTCAACACAAAACTCAATGACCGCCTCTGTTCCATAGCCCTTGGAGATGCTTCCTTCTGGCCTAGCACGGTTATGAAAATATTTCTTTAAGACTCCCATGAACCTCTCGAAGGGGAACATCTTGTGTAGAAACACAAGACAGAGAATTCTAATCTCTTCGACTAGGTGAACTAGGAGGTGCGTCACAATATTGAAGAAGGATGGCGGGAACAACAACTCAAAGCTGACCAGACATTGGACCACATTAATCTGTAACCCTGATAGACTTTCTCGCTCAATTACCTTCTGATAAATTGCACTGACGAATCCACATACCTTCACAATGGCTAGTCGAACATTTTCTGGTAGAATTCCCCTAAATGCAACCGAAAGCAATTGCGTCATAAGCACATGGCAGTCATGAGACTTTAGGTTTTGAAATTTTTTCTCTTTCATATTTACTATTCCCTTTATATTCGACGAGAAGCCAGACGGGACCTTGATACTGAAAAGGACTTCAAAAAAGATTTCCTTCTCTTCTTTGGTAAGAGCGTAGCTGGCAAGCCCTTGAAACTGCCTTGTATGCTTGCCGTCTCGTCCTTTATGATGTTGCTGGTCCTTCTGTGCTGCCGGGGTATCTTTTGACTTCCCATACAAGCCCAGGAAGCCTAGAATATTCACACAAAGATTCTTCGTCAGGTGCATCATGTCGATTGCAGAGCGGACCTCATGCACTTTCCAATAGGGTAGCTCCCAAAATATAGATTTCTTTTTCCACATGGGTGCGTGTCCGGTAATGGGGTCTTTCGGAACAGGTTGTCCTCTAGGACCCTTTCCAAAGATTACATCCAAATCTTTGACCATACCAAATACATCAGCACCACTACGGGGGACAGGCTTCGTCCGGGTTTCTGCCTTGCCATTGAAATGCTTGCCTTTCTTCTTTAAGGGATGACTGGGCGGAAGAAAACAACGATTGTACGGGTACACATTCTTTCTACATTTATCCAGATATATATTTTCAGTCTCATCTAAACAGTGCGTGCATGCATTGTATCCTTTGTTCGTCTGTCCTGAAATGTTACTAAGAGCAGGCCAATCATTGATGGTTACGAACAACAATGCTTGTAGGTCAAATTCCTGTTGTTTGTGCTCATCCCCCACAAGTACACCTGGTTTGGCCCACAACTGTAGAAGTTCATCAACTAATGGCCTTAGGTACACATCAATGTCGTTGCCGGGTTGCTTCGGGCCTTGGATGAGCACTGGCATCATAATGAACTTCCGCTTCATGCACAACCAAGGAGGAATGTTGTAGATACATAGAGTCACGGGCCAGGTGCTGTGACTGCAGTTCTGCTCCCCAAAAGGATTCATGCCATCGGTACTTAGACCAAACCATAAGTTCCTTGCGTCACCAGCAAAGTCCGGGAAGTCTCTCTCGATTTTTCTCCACTGCCGACCATCAGAAGAGTGCCTCAACATCCCGTCTTTCTTACGGTCTTCCATGTGCCATCGCAACAACTTGGCATGCTCTTTATTTCTGAACAAACGTGTCAACCGTGGTATTATAGGAGCATACCACATCACCTTGGCAGGAACCCTCTTCCTGGGTGGCTTGCCCTCAACATTAGCAGGGCCATCTTTTCTGATCTTATACCGCAATGCAGTGCATATCGGGCATTTATCCATATTCTCGTACTTCTCACCGCGGTAGAGGATGCAGTCATTAGGGCATGCATGTATCTTCTGCACGTCTAATCCTAGAGGGCAGACAAGTTTCTTTGCTTCGTACATACTGGAGGGCAATTGGTTATTTCTTGGAAGCAGCTTCTTCATTATTACCAGCAACTTTTTAAATCCCGAGTCAGTCATACCGGTCTCTGCCTTCCACTTCAACAATTCCAGTGTGCTACCCAGCTTCTTCTGACCATCTTCACAAGTTGGATACAGCAATGTGTTGTGGTCCTGTAACATCTGCTCGAACTGCAACCTCTCCTTTTCTGTGTCGCAGTCTCGCCTTGCATCACTAATGACCCGACCAAAATCATCAACGGGCTCATCTGGTTCCCGTTCTTCACCCCCTTCTTCTGCATTATTTTCAACTGTGGTATCATCGTATTCAGGGAACATAGATTGGTAGCTGTCATCATCGTTCTCTTCTTCATTGCTGTCTTCCATCATAACCCCTCTTTCTCCGTGCTTGGTCCACACATTATAGCCGGACATGAAACCGGACCGAAGCAGGTGGCTCTGAATGACTCTTGAGGAAGTGTGAGCCTGCTCATTCCGACATTCAACACATGGACCACACATAAAACCATCCCGCCGCTTGTTTGCCTCGGCCACAAGGCGAAATGAACGCACGCCTTCTCTGTAAGCGTCAGAGCGTCGGTCACCGTACATCCATGGGTGGCTCATCTGCATCATACAACCATGCATATATATCAAACGCAATCACGATGCTTAAATTAGTACCGCGCGGTCAAAACGAGAAAATAGTTGCTAACCTTTTAGGACACTTCAAAACAAAGAGGAGAAACCTTAAGTGTCGCTCTAGCACCTCATATCATATTTTGTCTTGTGTGAACGCAAGTGGCATCGCTCTAACAGGCATTTCACCGAACACCTCTAGTGCATATGAAGAAAAAAAGTTAGCACAAAGTTATACATAGGAAAAAAAACAGGAGAGAGTGGAGGGCTGGGTGCATATATATAGGGCCCGGCCATTAGTCCCGGTTTGAGATACAAACCGGGACTAAAGGTTCTACTAGGAGCACGCGCGCGTGCCCAAACCCATTTGTCCCGGTTTGTATATCAAACCGGGACTAATGGTTCCTTACGGACCGGGACAACGTACCTTGGCCTCCTCGGGCCGTCTGGTTCGGACCATTAGTCCCGACCGCAGCCACGGCCAGGAATAGTGGCCTGAACCAAAAGGCCCATTTTCTACTAGTGTAGCAACCCCCCACAATTTACATGGGACGACTGGTCTTTTCGAACATAGGCGAGAATGGAATTTAGTCATCAAAATCATACCCTAGGTCAATATAATAGATATTTTCTATATATACCTCTACAGAATCAACTGCGTGTGTACTAAAGTAAATATGACATATGATCAATGTGCCACTTGCCTTGGTTGATGTGTGAAACCCGTACCAATATTGTGATGCATTAGAAGAGCATGCTATTGTTTTCTTCCTCGAGCAATGATCTTACCAATCATACAAAGTGTAGCATGTCACATTAAGCTTATTCCTATAAACAAAGTTGCATAAACAAATATCAGCGAGCATCACGTGGGGGGCTAGCCACCTAATCATGTCAAATAATCAAATTGGACGGCATCACGATCAGGATGGGTTATTTTGTTAACAAACACTGCAGGTTTCCAAATATTGGCGTGCATTGAATTATCTTATCAGGTACACGTATTTTAAGGATTAACCCAAATAACAAGGTTGGCCGACGCACCACAACGGGGACGGGTTGCCAACTCTCCTTTGTTTTTAATTTTTTAGGAAGGAACAGTGGGTTTACTTATTCATCAGCCAACAAGTGCTGACTCAGAGTATTGCTGTTACCTTGAATCCAACGCATTCCAGTTCATATAATAAGACACATTCAAAGATGGTATACATCTCATCTTGTTGGTAGTATTTCAAAACAAGAGGGTACCATTCGTGTATCTTGAAGTGATTCTAAAAAATATTGTGGAGATTATCTCTTTGTTTTGTTTTCAACATTGTGTAGGTGCGCTGACCTATTGGAACCTATGTGCTGGTCATAGGATATGGGAGAAGTTTCTAACAGGAAGTTACAGCGGCTTCCCCACCTTGCTGGGACGCCGATGCTCGCGCGCAGCACCCAACATCTATATCCTAGCTGGGAGATATTTGAAGGAGCACCCGGGGGACCTGAATTTGAAGTGGTAGAAACTACCATTAGACATACTGTTTAATTTGGAAACGTGAAGCTCGTATGATTAATAAGAAAGAATTATGTCAATACTCCTCGTATAATTTGAGATCCTGTATTTGCTTGCTGCCAACACCTCATCTACATCGATCTGCTTCTAGACGTTTCCCGTTTCAGCTTTCCCAGTTCATAAATTCACCATCTCATCTATCATCTATTATGTATTTCAAAAAACAGTCTAATGGTCACAACTTTTATATAAACAAGATGATGCACCACACTTGTTATTGCTGGAATTTGTACAAAGAGGTTTCGAGTTGATATACCCTAGAATATTTTTTGGAGTGGCAAATTTCTAGTTGATCTACCCTACAAACATAAGACTACGAAATGGGTAGAGGGTCTCCAGAAAATCAATGGTAAACGGCCCACTAGTCCCGGTTCGTAAGGGGGGTCATTCTTACAACGAAGAATGTCATGATTTACTTGGAAGATGAAAATACCCCTTAAAACGAAGATATTTACTTGGTATCTCCGTAAGGGGGTCACTCTTGCAAAAGATAATCTTGTAAAGATGAATTGGCATGGAATCAAACAATATATTTTTTGTCACCATAATGCGACAATCCCGCATTTATTCTTCCACTGTAAATTTTCACGTTCTATATGATCAATCATCCAAGTAGCCTCTAGTTTATCTCCTCCACGTTCGGTGATCAATGAATTTGGTAACTGGTTGAATGGGATAGAGGATAAATATGGGACTTTATTTAGTGTGGGAGCGCTTATCATTATTTGGTCGCTTTGGCTATGTAGAAATGATAAGATTTTTAATAACATTGGGTCTTCTTCCTTCCAGGTTATCTATCGAGCCACGGCTATCCTCCGATCATGGACTAGCCTCCAATGTGACTTGTTTATGGAGGGGTGTACGTGATTGGAGGACACGACAAGGAATATTTTCTCCCGGCATGGATGGCAGCGTGATCTGCAGATATATCTACCATAGCTCAAGGATGTCTATTTATTTTCATTCCATGTTTTGTAATTTTGGTACTTTTACTTTTGTCACTGGTTGTGTGGTTGATCGGCTATGTGCATCCTAGCTATGAAGAGGCCGGGTGTATACATTACTGTTAAGTAATAAAGCATCCATTTGATGGGGATATGCCAATCGAGGTATGCCTAGAAGGATGATTGGACTGGCCCAACACCATAGCGAATGGGCCTGTAGGAACGGTGACTGGAAAGCGATTGCAGCAGAAGCCTGGAGACTGGAAGGTGGAGGTCCACGACCCTAGCTAGACCCAGTCGGATTAGGCCAAATCCTCCAAAAAATCATACGCAAATTCCTACATGAAAGAAGCCATCTGGACATATGGCTCCAATCGTAAAACAACAGCCAAGCGCAGCACGCGGCGACTAGCTCTGTGTCGTGCGCGAAGGCATCAAGAATGCCCCTCAGTCGAGGGACAGAGCAGTCTGCCACTCAACTGGCCTTCAGTGTGCAGAGAGAAGCTCCGAAGGCGAGGTCGCAAATGCACCGAAGAACACCTTGGCGAAGCCCGGCGGCATCGACAGAGGAGGAAGGAACTTCTTACGGACCGGGTTCTAGGGACCCCTCTTGAACCCAAAGGAATATTGTGGCACACAGCCCTCCGTGAGTGATGACGCCGGCGTGGGGAGCGGGGAGGAGGAAACGACGTCGGGAGGAGCCTTGCTCTGTAGCAGAGTGAGCGGGCGATGATCTTGGAGTCGCATCGCCCGCGAGTGCCCCGGGCCCGAGGAATCGGTGGTGCTAGCAGTTGGTGCATGACGCAGACAGCTAAGGGGAGTGGAGGCGGCAGTCCGTGGGCGGTGAGCCAAAGTTAGGTGTGTGACCTCAATGTTTCTGGCGAGAAGATAGATTAACGAACGGGTAACTTCTGGGTCTTGTAGGTGGGTTATTATTTCCAAACTCCAGGGGCAATATCATCCTAAAAAATGCGTATCATACCATCAAGATCATAGGCGTTTTAATAGTAAAGATCTTTAGTTACTTTGTATGACACTTCATACCAACCAATCTAGTATCCAATATCGAATAATTGTGTTATTTTAACGAGCAAAGAATATATTGTTTACATGTATTACTTCTATATACTTGAGCTGAACAATTCTAGTCCATCAATTTCTACCAATTACATTTGTGGATTCTCTCTTTCAGAAGAATCAATCAACATCAATTGTGGCACCAATCACATGGTAATTGGTCCAAGTGTATTAGTCAAATACTAATACCTTAGACTTACACTTTGAAGTGGTTCCCATCATCACATGATTCGTGTTCTGCCGGATTCTACTCTTGGTGATCTTTTAGCATAGTAGACATTTTACCTATACCTCTTATTCATCCTATCATGAAATATTTCATGGTAAAACTTCTGTAGTTTATAAGGATGAAGATTTGTATCACTTTAGTTCCCAAACGTATTGGGTGATATGTACGCCAAGCGTCACCATCATTCGCAAATGCTCATCCAATATGAGAACTCATTTCTTACTAAATTATAGTTTTTCATATTGCAATCAAACAGTGTTTATGATATCAGAATATCATTTACACTAGATGAATTTTGAAATGATTCTTTCAGCTCCTAAGATGATCTTGATACTAAAACTTTCTTTCCCATATCAAGTATCATGGAGGCAGGCATGATCTTTTAGAAAATAACTTTGGAATCAGTTAATCTAGGATTAATACAACATATTAAACCTTATGGACTAAGTGATATTTACCTGAAATTTTCCTTTACGAATTTATCTTTAATTCGAACAATATGGTACTAGTCCGTAAAGGAAGTATCTAGATTTCTATAGTTCTATTATCTCAATAATGACTAATCACGAGGTACTCTATCGGATGCCAACTACAACGAACTAAGAAAATTCACTTAGATTGTTTATATCATGATAATGGTTCATATTACTAATGAAATCCTACTTGAACGAACATCCCTCATCCCGGGCACGAGAGCACGAACTTCAGAGTAGTGTCGGCCCCAGCCCGGGAAGCAGATTCACGCCACAAATGCAGCTGCATATCACATTCCATAAGTTTCGCTATAAAAGCCGAGGTTTTCTTGAGAATGGTATCACTAGGCTAGAGGCCGCCGAACATCCGTGTTGCCGCTGGGAGAATATCCGCGCCGAAATTCTTTACCACCTCAAGACGAGCGGTGAGACTCGCTAGAAGATCCTCTGTGGTATAAGGGATTGGCTCGGCATCAGGGCCAACAGAAACTCCACGCTGCTGACAGGATTGGCGTACGGCAGAGGTGCCGAACGTATCACTCTCTAGAAATTTTCCTAAGGATAGGAGGAGAAACAATGAGCAAAAGAAACCAAATCCAAATGATAGCAGATCAAGCAAGGGCGAAGAACTTACGTGGAATTTGGAAGGGAGTCGCTGAAGCTCGGAATCAACGTTGGCATTGTGGACCCGGGGTTTCTCGTACTCGGTGGTCGCCGTCGTAAGTTTGACGTCGGCTTCCTCCAGTAGACTCTTGTCCTTAGAGATTTGCGTGATTAAACACTCCTTCTCTTCGGAAAACTCCTGGTCGGCCTTCTCCAAGGCGGACTGATGAGAGCTCTTAAGCTTCTGAATTTCGGCATTCAGCCGAGTAATCTCTGAGTCCAACTGCTGGAGCCGAGCTATCTCAGCGTCTTTCTTCCTTAGCTCATCTTCGTACTTCCCTGCTTGTTCGAGGCAGTGGGTCATCAGTTCAGGCATGGGGACACTGTCGTCAAGATCAACTGCAACATGATCTGGAGGACCCAAAATATGAGTGTCCACCGGATAACGCATGGAAGGAACAATGATCATGTAAAAGGGATGAGTTTACCTTTGATATCCGCAAGGTTCTTCCTCATAATTATGTTCTTAGCTTTAATCTCGGCTGCATAATTCAGACAAGACATTCATATAAGTCTTAAGAAGTTTGAATGAACAAGGAAGATAAGGGATGGAAACTAACCCCTCTTCTAGTACTCCTCCAGGAGTTTACCATAACGCCCGCGCATGTCTTTGTAGGAGTCCAGCAGGCACTGGAACTCAGCGGTTCGGCGGTTAGTGGTAATCTGAAATAGGTAAGAGAGAAAGATTCAGAGGCAAGGTAGAAATAATTCGAAGTCTACAAGATCCGAGCCAAGTGGAACCAAACCCGGCTCTAGGTATGTGGATATTCGAAGTATACAAGATCCGGGCCAAGTGGAACTAAACCCGGCTCTAGGTATGTGGATATTTGAAGTCTACAAGATCCGGGCCAAGTGGAACTTAACCCGGCTCTAGGTATGTGGATATTTCAAGTCTACAAGATCCGGGCCAAGTGGAGCTTAACTCGGCTCTAGGTGTGTGGACATTTGAAGTTTGTGAGATCCGGGCCAAGTGGAACTTAACCCGACTCCAGGTGTGTGGATATTCGAAGTCTACAAGATCCGGGCCAAGTGGAACTTAACCCGGCTCTAGGTGTGTGGATATTCGAAGTCTACAAGATCCGGGCCAAGTGGAACTTAACCTGGCTCTAGGTGTGTGGATATTCAATGTCTACAAGATCCGAGCCAAGTGGAACTTAACCCGGCTCTAGGTGTGTGGATATTTTAAGACTACATGATCCGGGCCAAGGGAACTAGACCCGGCCAAAAATTTATTGCAAATTAATGACATTACGAACAAAAACTAAGGAGCATCCGACCAAATAACAAGTTATTCCCTCGGAGGCTCGGGGACTAGAGGATATATCTACGAATGCTAAGTTATGGAAAACACCAACAGCAGAGAAAAAGGATTACCTCCATCATCCGGCCAGCCAGGGAGATAGCCTTGGTAGCGGAGTTCATCTGGGCGCTGAACCCGGCTGGGCCGAACCTTTCTGGGAGATCGTCTTGGGGGTCGACTAATTTGGCATTGTTCCAGTTTTTCACATACTCAAGGAGTAGTGGACTGTAACTCTTGCCGCTCGGAGAATGGCTCGTCACTAGGCCCTTCACATGGGCCTCACGCCTAGCGGATTGAGCCGCAACAGGGCTGGTGTGCAAAACCAGCTGCTTGCTGCCCTCTGATCCGGAAGCTGGCCCGGATGAAGCTGACCCGGATGTCTTCTTAGCCTTGCTAGATGAGGATGGAGGAATTGACTGAAAAATATCAGCCACGGAAGGAGTAGACCCGGCGGGAGCTGATGGAGTTTTTCCCTTGGGAGGCCTGAAGCCTCTTGCTGTTGTTGGTGTTGTTGATGTTGCTGCTGTTACAGCTGGTGCTGGTACTGGTGTTGTTGCTGCTGGTGCTGCTAGTGCTGGTGCCGGTGCTGTTGCTAGTGTTGCTGCTGGTGCTGGTTACGATGCTGGTATTGGGGTTGCAGAGGGTGGCGCCGATGAAACTGGCACCTCAATATTGGGCACAAAGGCCGAGGAGCTGGGGAGATCCGGCATCACCGTGTCCAGATCCGTCCCACTACCCCCCGCGCCGACATTGCCCTCTTCATGGCGAGGTGGGATCTGGTTAGGCGCAGCCGCGGAGCCCTCATGAATAGGGCTGAGCGGGCAATAATCATCATTGCGGGGGGGGAGAGGGGTTGCTTCGGAGTGGGAAGGCAATGATGTAGCCGCTCTGAGAAATATTCACAGGAGCTCTGAAAGAAAAAGCACCAAGTCAAAAAGAAAAATCAGTAAGAAACAAAGGTAAACGAAGGTGAAAATCCAAGGGAACAGAATCAGAGAACTTACTCGTCTGCGATAGGAGGAGCCCGAGGTTGGGGTGGCCTCCGAACTGTGCTCTTGGTGGCAGGCTTGGCCGAGGGTTTAACCCCTGACTTATTTTGCCTCTTCTTGGGCGGCGGCGCCTCCTAAGCTGTAGCCGATAAAGCTGCACGCTTCTAGGAAGGGGCCGGGGCCGGGCCACCGGTGGCAAGCGGGGGAACCTCATGGACCTGATCGTCTAGGGTAGCTGAACATTCGAACATGAGCCAGGTGCAAATAAGAGAGAAGAACCGGATCAAGTACCTCAAGGACTTCAATGTCTGAATCATCATCGTCTGGCCAATCCCTTAGAGAAGAGGCCTTACCAGCATTGCGCCTGACGACGTCCGGGGTAGGCAAGAAGGCCTCCGGATCAGGCTCAACCTCGTCCTCCTCGGTGCGGTCCTCCAACCACTTGCTATCCAGTACCTCGCCATCTTCAAGTGGTTTCTAGAGAAATTTCTGAGAAAATAATCGCCAAGTTACAAAGGGAGATCAACATACAAAGAATATTCGGAAAACAAACAAGGGTTAATTTACCTTTGGAGGAGGGTTGGCGTGGGTGAAGGGCTCGAGTCCCCACTCCCAATCCTCGGAGAACTCCTTCTCCATGTTGAATATCGACTTAACCCGGCGGTAAACCGCCGAGTTATCCAACTCGAAGGAAGAGGTCTGGTGAGGGTCAAGAGGGCTGCTAAGATAGAAAATCTTGTGGGCTCGCTTCTGGAGGGGGGACCCAGCTGCGGAGGAAAGTGATCATGATATCCTCCCCCAGAGTTTGTCCTTGAGCAGCTCCGTGATCCGGCGCGCCACTTGATTCGCCAGGGCCATGGCGCGCTTGGGAATGCTTTCCCAAAGCGAGACATCTGGAGGGACAAGCTTGAAAGGGAGCAGCCGGATCTGGTCCTCCTTGGTGGTGTTCCGGATGTAGAAGAAGGTCCGGGCCTAGCCCTTGCAAGATTCAAGCCCAGTGACCCAGGGGAACACGGCCTGTTTCCGGGGCGAGATGGAGGCGGCGCCACATTGGGTCAGGTGCTTGTCCTCCGGGGCAAGCTCCTTATCCGGAACCACGTTCCTCCACAGACCAAAGAACTTGATCCAAAGTTCTTTGGTTGGCCAGAGGCCAATGTACCCCTCGATGCCAGAAGCAAAGGAGGACAGAGAGGTGATAGCATTTGCGGGAAGATGATGAGGTTGCAGTTTGTAAGTGGAAATGAAATCAAACAAAAAAATCATAGGTGGGGAGGCCGAAGCCACGCTTGAAATGCGATAAGAAGACCACATATTCCCCAGATTTTTGGGCAGGAGTAATCTCACCGGCAGCAAGACGGCAGGCGACGTCGGCGGGAATGCGACGGGAGGCGTGGAGCCAAGCCAGGTCCTCCTCGTGGACGGTGGAGCCGTCCCAGCAACCGCGCTCATGGCCCTCCGTCCCTTCTTCCTGCTATGCCACCATCGATGCCTCCGCCTCTGTCATGTTGAGATCGAAGCTCTCGAGGGGGTAGTCAGAATAAAGGTAGCCGGAAGAAGGGAAACGGGAAGCGCCAGGCACCGTGGTGGAGATTAGCACTGGGAACGGTGGCGCTGGCGTGAAATGCTACGGGAGCACGGTTTGGTCGTTGCCATAGCACATCTAGACTCATATCTGCCGCCTCTCTCCACTCTATCCCATGGCTTCCACCATACCTCTAACCCCAGGGAGGCGAAGATGGAGTCTTTCACGGGCTAGCAGGAAAATATTTTCCGAGGCGAAACTTCCGAAGATGCCATAGGGCGTGTGCACCAAGGGCATCTTCGAGAAGTTCCGCCACGGGAGATTTCCCAACCCTTTCCTCCATCCATGGGGATGAAACTCTCCATCCATGTTGGCTTGTTGAGTTGCTTGCCATGGCGTATCGATGCTCCTTTTATAGGCACGGCGCCGCTTCTACTTTGTCTTTCTTCCTCTGACAGGGCGTCGTGCGGTACATGCTTTATCTCATCGAGCAGTGCGTCCACCCACGCGTCCTTATCCTACCAACAGCTTTAGTCCCGGTTTGAGCCCCCACCCGATACTAAAGGTTACCCACGCGTCCTTATCCCACCGACAGTTTTGATAGATGACACAAAAACCACCTTTAGTCCCGGTTGCACCCACCAGCCGGTACTAAAGGTTAGCCACCCCCAGATAAGGCCCTCCCAGACAAGCCTCCCCCAGATAAGGCCCCCCATCTTTTGTCCCGGTTTGAGCCCCCACCCGGGATGAAAGTTTCCCGCGCCACTGTGTACCCGCGCTTTTCACCGGTTCCCACCTCTGTCTTCCCGCCATTTTTAAGTATATATATGTACGCTTGGGCTCCATTTACATATCACATCTAGACTCATCCTTCTCTTCACATGGCTTCCATCGTATGAAAGGGGACCTTTATGTCTCAAATAAAAGGTTTAATACATTACGTAGATTTATGTCTCAAATAAAAGGTTTAATTACATAGATTTATGTCTCAAAATAAAAGTTTTAATACATTATTACACATCACCAACATCTCATGTTGTGGTTTCTTCTGCACCGTAGCCATGGAGAATCTTCATCATTTAACAGGATGCTTGCGTCAGTATTCACTTTGAAGGGCGGAATTTCATGAAACTTATTGTAATCTTCTAACATGTCTGTCTTATCATCCACTCCCACGATGTTTCTTTTCCCTGAAAGAACTATGTGGCGCTTTGGCTCATCGTATTCTGTACTCTTTTGCTTATCTTTCCTTTTTCTCGGTTTGGTAGACATGTCCTTCACCTAGAAAACCTGAGCCACATCGTTGGCTAGGACGAATGGTTCATCCATGTACGCAAGATTGTTGAGATCCACTGTTGTCATGCTGTACTTTTCGTCTACATGTACCCCACCTCCTGTCAGCTTGACCCATTTGCGCCGAAACAAAGGGACCTTAAAAGTAGGTCCATAGTCAAGTTCCCATATCTCCTCTATGTACCCATAATATGTGTCAATCTGCCCATTGTCATCAAAGCGGACACCACTGTTTTGGTTGGTGCTCTTTTTATCTTGGGCGATCGTGTAAAATGTATTTCCATTTATCTCGTACCCTTGGAAAGTACATATAGTCGAAGATGGTAACCTAGCCAACGAGTACAACTCATCTCCAATAGTGGTGTTATTCATGAGATGTGTCTGCAGCCAATTGCGAAAATACTTCTCGTGTTCCCCTTTAATCAAGGTTTCAGGCTTCCCCGGGTTTTTGGAGCGTAGAATATTCTTGTGTTCCTCGATATACGGAGCCACCATGGTGGAATTGTGTAGAACTGTGTAGTGTGCTTGAGTGAAAGAATGCCCGTCCCTACATACCATTGATTTCCTTCCTAGTGTGCCTTTTCCAGTCATCCTCCCCTCATACCGAGATTCAGGAACACCAATTGGCTTAAGGTCAGGAAGAAAGTCAACACAAAACTCAATGACCTCCTCTGTTCCATAGCCCTTGGAGATGCTTCCTTCTGGCCTAGCACGGTTATGAACATATTTCTTTAAGACTCCCATGAACCTCTCGAAGGGGAACATATTGTGTAGAAACAGAGGACCGAGAATTCTAATCCCTTCGACTAGGTGAACTAGGAGGTGCGTCATAATATTGAAGAAGGATGGCGAGAACAACAACTCGAAGCTGACCAGACATTGGACCACATCAATCTGTAACCTTGATAGACTTTCTCGATCGATTACCTTCTGAGAAATTGCATTGAGGAATGCACATACCTTCACAATGGCTAGTGGAACATTTTCTAGTAGAATTCCCCTCAATGCAACCGGAAGCAATTGCGTCATAAGCACATGGCAGTCATGAGACTTTAGGTTTTGAAATTTTTTCTCTTTCATATTTACTATTCCCTTTATATTCGACGAGAAGCCAGACGGGACCTTGATACTGAAAAGGACTTCAAAAAAGATTTCCTTCTCTTCTTTGGTAAGAGCGTAGCTGGCAAGCCCTTGAAACTGCCCTGTATGCTTGCCGTCTCGTCCTTTATGATGTTGCTGGTCCTCCCGTGCTGCCGGGGTATATTTTGACTTCCCATACAAGCCCAGGAAGCCTAGAATATTCACGCAAAGATTCTTCGTCATGTGCATCACGTCGATTGCAGAGCGGACCTCATGTACTTTCCAATAGGGTAGCTCCCAAAATATAGATTTCTTCTTCCACATGGGTGCGTGTCCGGTAATGGGGTCTTTCGGAACAGGTTGTCCTCCAGGACCCTTTCCAAAGATTACATCCAAATCCTTGACCATACCAAATACATCAGCACCACTACGGGGGACAGGCTTCGTCCGGGTTTCTGCCTTGCCATTGAAATGCTTGCCTTTCTTCTTTAAGGGATGACTGGGCGGAAGAAAACGACGATTGTACGGGTACACATTCTTTCTACATTTATCCAGATATATACTTTCAGTCTCATCTAAACAGTGTGTGCATGCATTGTATCCTTTGTTCGTCTGTCCTGAAATGTTACTAAGAGCAGGCCAATCATTGATGGTTACGAACAGCAACGCTTGTAGGTCAAATTCCTGCTGTTTGTGCTCATCCCACACACGTACACCTGGTTTGGCCCACAACTGTAGAAGTTCATCAACTAATGGCCTTAGGTACACATCAATGTCGTTGCCGGGTTGCTTCGGGCCTTGGATGAGCACTGGCATCATAATGAACTTCCGCTTCATGCACAACCAAGGAGGAAGGTTGTAGATACACAGAGTCACGGGCCAGGTGCTGTGACTACAGTTCTGCTCCCCAAAAGGATTCATGCCATCGGTACTTAGACCAAACCATAAGTTCCTTGCGTCACTAGCAAAGTCCGGGAAGTCTCTCTCAATTTTTCTCCACTGCCGACCATCAGCAGGGTGCCTCAACATCCTGTCTTTCTTACGGTCTTCCATGTGCCATCGCAACAACTTGGCATGCTCTTTATTTCTGAACAAACATTACAACTGTGGTATTATAGGAGCATACCACATCACCTTGGCAGGAACCCTCTTCCAGGGTTGCTCGCCCTCAACATCACCAGGGTCATCTTTTCTGATCTTATACCGCAATGCAGTGCATACCGGGCATTTATCCATATTCTTGTACTTCTCACCGCGGTAGAGGATGCAGTCATTAGGGCATGCATGTATTGTCTGCACGTCTAATCCTAGAGGGCAGACAAGTTTCTTTGCTTCGTACGTACTGGAGGGCGATTGGTTATTTCTTGGAAGCAGCTTCTTCATTATTACCAGCAACTTTTCAAATCCCAAGTCAGTCATACCGGTCTCTGCCTTCCACTTCAACAATTCTAGTGTGCTACCCTGCTTCTTCTGGCCATCTTGACAAGTTGGATAAAGCAATGTGTTGTGGTCCTGTAACATCTGCTCGAACTGCAACCTCTCCTTTTCTGTGTCGCAGTCTCGCCTTGCATCACTAATGACCAGACCAAAATCATCAACGGGCTCATCTGGTTCCCGTTCTTCACCCCCTTCTTTTTCATTATCTTCAACTGCGATATCATCGTATTCAGGAAACATAGATCGGTAGTTGTCATCATCGTTCTCTTCTTCATCGCCGTCTTCCATCATAACCCCTCTTTCTCCGTGCTTGGTCCAAACATTCTAGCCAGACATGAAACTGAACCGAAGCAGGTGGCTCTGAATGACTCTTGAGGAAGTGTGAGCCTGCTCATTTCGACATTCAACACATGGACAACACATAAAACCATCCCGCCGCTTGTTCGCCTCGGCCACAAGGCGAAAAGAACGCACGCCTTCTCTGTAAGCGTCAGAGCATCGGTCACCGTACATCCATGGGTGGCTCATCTGCATCATACAACCATGCATATATATCAAACGCAATCACGATGCTTAAATTAGTACCGCGCAGTCAAAACGAGAAAATAGTTGCTAACCTTTTAGGACACTTCAAAACAAAGAGGAGAAACCTTAAGTGTCGCTCTGGCACCTCATATCATATTTTTTCTTGTGTGAACTCAAGTGGCATCGCTCTAATAGGCATTTCACCGAACACCTCTAGTGCATATGAAGAAAAAAGTTAGCACAAAGTTATACCCACCTCTCACATAGGAAAAAAACAGTAGAGAGTGGAGGGCTGGGTGCATATATATAGGGCCAGGCCATTAGTCCCGGTTTGAGATACAAACCGGGACTAAAGGTTCTGCCAGGAGCACGCGTGCTGGCCCAGACACATTTGTCCCGGTTTGTATCTCAAACCGGGACTAATGGTTCCTTACGGACCGGGACATAGTGCCTCGGCCTCCTCGGGCCGTCTGGTTCGGACCATTAGTCCCGGCTCCAGCCACGGCCGGGACTAATGGCCCGAACCAAAGGCCCATTTTCTACTAGTGGTATGTCCACCCGTTGCTCTGTACCTATTAGATAGATCTTGGCGTGTAGTTCTCATTGTAGGAATTTCTTTGTTTTCTATGCTGTGGACCCAACAGTATCATAGCCACACGGAAATCACCACCCGTGGAGAGTTTAACATGTATGATGATAATACTTCGAAATATTGTGAAGGGTAATAGATAATTGAACTATTCAATTCTTGATTATTTACATAAATTTATGTGTAAAATTCTAATTATTTTTCTATATCTATCATATGTAAACTCATTAGATAGAAAAATAAGTGGCTACTTTTTTTCATAAGGTTGTTATGTATGGGTGTAGTGAAGCATGTAAGAGGATGATATCATTGGTCTAGAAAATTTATTTTCAACAGTCAATTTGAAATGTCGTAGTTTATGTCCCAAATTTAGTCCCATTGTAGTGCACGACCCCTTTGCTAGTAATCCTAATGGTGGAAGTATGGAGGCTCGCGAGTATGTTTAATGCCAAAGTATCAATCTTGCCTTGAAGGCCAAGGTGGTGGATTATGATGAAGAAGAAGGGAGTGATGATGCACTTTCAATGAGCCACCCTGAAGATGTCAAGGTTTCTCATGGTGAATACATGGCCTTCTATGCAAGAAACTTTTGGAAAGACTCCACCAAGGCCAAGATGGAGATGCAACGATGAAGCAACCCAAATGGGAGAAGAGCAATGGGTCTAAATTGAGAACTTGCTTCCATCGTGGTGACCGCTATCACTTTGTTGTTGGTTGTCCCTATGAGAAAAGTGAAGATTATGGGGGTAAACTTGTGTTGAATAAAACCTCCAAAGCTCCTTTCAAGAAACCCTTCATCAAGAAGAATCCCACCAACAAGAAGTCGGGTGAAATTGTCTTGATAACACATGAAGAATTCTCCTCCGACAATGATGATGAAGATGAAGAAGAGGAAACAACAAGTGGTGTGGCTGATCTTTCCACTACTTCTACACCTACCTTCTCCCTCTTCGACTCTCCGAATGAGAATATCTCCAACAAGAATGTCACGTTCCTTATGTGAAGACGAACAGAGACCTGTGCTTCCGGATGGTCAAAATGGGTGCTTGATAATGGATGTACAAGTCATATGACCGGAAGCGCATCTTGTGTCAAGGAGTTGACACCAAATGTTGATCAAATATCCGTGACATATGCCGACAAGTCAAAGTCTAAGGTAATGGGTTTCGGCGAGGCTGTGGTTGCCCACGATATTATTCTCGTGGACGTCATGCTTGTTGAGAGCCTTGGCTATAATTTACTTTCAGTGCGTGATCTTGGAAAGATGGGCTTTGCCGTCTATATTGATAATGATATTCTGGTCCTCATGTGGAGAAAGGCTCTAAAGGTCGCTTTCGTTGGGTACATCGCAAATGACTTGTATGTGGTGGACTTTTTGGGGAAAACCACTACAATTGCGATGTGTTTATTCAAAAAGGCCGACGTGGGTTGGTTATGGCATCGCCGTCTAGCCCATGTCAACATGAGAACTTTGCAAAGTCTCCACAAGGATGGCCATATTGTCAGACTAAAATAAAATGTTTGTTTTGCCAAAGATCATGTATGTGTGGCTTGTGTTGAAGAAAAGATGCATGATTCTCCCCACAAGCCGAAGAACTATATCAAGTCCAAGAGGATCTTGGAGCTCCTTCATGTGGATTTCTTTGGTCCTCCATCTCATGCAAGTCTTGGTGGGAAGAAATATTGTTTGGTGATTGTTGATGACTACTCAAGATACACATGGGTATATTTCTTCAAGCTGAAAAGTAAGACCCAAGAAAACTTCATTGACTTCATCAACATGACTCAACATCAACAAAACGTGCCCGTGTTGATAATAAGGAGTGACAACGACACCGAGTTCAAGAATTATACCTTGAATGGATTTCTTAGTGATGAGGGGATAAAACACCAATATTCCGCTGGATATACGCCTCAACAAAATGGTGTAGCTGAGAGGAAGAACCGGACTCTTATTGATATGGCAAGGACCATGTTGGCGGAGTTTAAATCTCCATAAAATTTTTGGGCTGAATCAATCTCCACCGCATGCCATGCATCAAACCGGCTCTACCTCCGCAAAGAATTGATCAAGACTCCATATGAAATTCTTACTGGTAACAAGCCCAACGTTTCATACTTCTGGGTGTTCGGTTGTAAGTGTTTCTATCACATAAAGGGTGTTCGTTTGTCCAAATTTGATTCCAAAGCATTAGAGGGTATTTTTGTTGGTTATGGTCTCGAATCCCACACTTATAGAATCTATGGCAAGCTCTTTTGAACTGCCATAGAATATTGTAGTGTGGTTTTTGAAGAATATGATGGTCCCCAAGGGGGCGTGTTGACGTCTATGATGTAGATGATGAAATGCCTCAGGATGCCATAGGAAGAATGGCTACGGGATTCGTCCGCCCCATTGAGGAACCCCTTATGGCGAATCGAGAAGAACTATGCTCAACTCAAGTGGATCCCTCATCTTCACAACATCAACAAGCTCCTATCGAGGAGGGCAATGACCCAAGCCAAAGACAAGATGTGGACCCTCAACAAGTTGATCAGGGAGAAACCTCTAGCCAGGAGGAGCTTGAGTCTCCATTTTCCAGAATGTCTAGCGCTGCTAAGTCTATTACACAAGGAATATTTGTACAATCTTCCATAAGATCAGCTCAACGCCTGTCTAGAAGTGTGCCTAATCAAGACCAAGGTCAATCTTTACCTCTTGATGAAGAGAATGATTCCGATGATGATCAAGGTCAAGTTAATGGTCAAGACAAGGACCAAAATGATGAAGAGATTCCCACAAGAAAAAACAAGGAGATCGAAACTCGTCACCAAGCTAGAGTGGATAGAATGTTGGAATTAAGAGACCACACTCTAGAGAATGTGGTAGGGGATCTAAGAAGAGGGATGTCCACTAGAGCTCAATTGAAGATTTTTGGGGAACACCAAGCACACATTTCCGTGGTGGAACCAGAAAAAGTATTGGAAGCTCTTGAAGATTCAGATTGGTTGGAAGCAATGCACAAATAGCTCAACAACTTTCAAGTTAGTTGAAAAGCCAAAAGATTGTCGCAATGTTATAGACACCAAGTGGATATTCAAGAACAAACAAGATGGGCGTGGAATTGTTTTGAGGAACAAGGCAAGATTGGTTACACAAGGGTTCTCTCAAATTGAAGGCATTGATTATGGAGAGACATATGCACCTGTGGCTCGCCTTGAGTCCATTTGTATCCTTCTTGCTTATGCAGCACATCATAACTTTAAATTAATGTAAAAAGTGCATTTCTTAATGGTCAATTTCATGAGTTGGTATATGTAAAGCAACCCCGGGTTTGAGGATCTCAACTTCCCAAACCACATCTACAAACTTGTTAAGGTGCTCTATGGGCTCAAACAAGCCCCCCCCCCCCCCCCCCACGCACGTAGTATGAGCACCTTAGAGAGTTGTTGTTTGACCGCGGGCTTGAGGTTTGGAAAATCAATCCCACTCTTTTTACTAAGTAGGTCAATTGGGAGCTTTTTATATGACAAATATATGTTGATGATATTATCTTTGCCTCATCTAACAAAGCTTTTAATGATGAATTCTCAAAGCTTATAAAAATAGGTTCTAATTGTCGATGATGGGGGAGTTGAGAGTATTTCTTGGTTTTAAGATCAAGTAAGTATGAGTGTACGCAAAGATGGACGCAACAGCGTAGGACAAGCGGGCGGCGCACGAGGGGAGGACAACGTGTTTGTGCCATGTGGGAGTACATACCAAGAAAGGGAAGACCCTGTTGTGAAACGCCAATTTGGCTATGACGAATGCGTGAAACTAAATGGTGGATTGTCGTAGTCTTATTTACATACGAGAGGATGGTACTTCCTCCGATCCAAATTAATGTTCTCAGATTTGGCTATATTCGGATGTATCTAATACTAAAACAAGACTAGATATATCTAAATATAGACAAATGTGAGAACACTAATAATCGGAGGGAGTAAATAAATTGGGTTTTATCCAATTTGTGGGTGGATATGATAATGCGATGCATCTCAATTTTGAGATTTTCCGTGAAACTAAATGGTGGATTAGCAATTTTGAGATATTCCGTGAAACTAATTGGCTAGGCCAGGTTGACACACAGGGTGGTTGACTGTCCCCGTAACAGGAAGCCTTCCAAGAAAGAAACTCACTATAACATAGAAAAGTCGGCCAGGAATAAATTAAATACAGAACATGCATGGACATATAATAATAATAGAGTTCCAATAACTATATAACGTCGTACATGGCACATATACCGATGGACATTCTCTATGGCCTTATTACAAGAAACCAGACCAACTAAATAGGCTTGTGGGCGCACACACACACGCACACATGCAGGTCATACATCTAGTTGAGACCAACACATGGATCGACTAGAGGTTGCCCCATAAGTTCAACAATTTATTGAAGGCAAACATTAACATAACTTGGCCGTAGCTTCAAGCAATGAAACATACGTATCTGAATGGCATGCATTTTGGTAGAAATGGAAGCATGTTTATTTAGTCCTTTGCATCCATCTGAGCAAGAAATTCCTTTTTTTTCATCTTAGCATCCAATCCTATTTCTTGTATCTTAGAAACAACTTCTTCCATATCAGGAACCCCTGCCAAATTAAGATATAGAACTCCTATTAGGGCATGAGTTAATTCTTCAAAGGAAAGAGTGTATAAGAGGCTTTGTGTAGCAAGTAATATGCGTGAAGTTGTGAGATGAGACGTGAAGTCAACTAAGTACATCGATGAAAATTTATGGAAGACCAGACATTTGTTATTAGTCGACGATATTATACGGGGCTTGCATTTAGGTATATCAAATACATTGAATAGAGCTAGTTTAGTGAATTTACCGGAACGGTCAAGAAAACATGGAAAACAGCAAGTGTTCTTGCAGATTGTGTCGGTGCCACCCACGGCAATACAACCAAAACAACATGCTTTTGCCCGGGCGGCTAGGCAGCAGTCGCAATCTGCCCTGGCCGAGTTGACGGTGAGGCTCAAGATGAGCAGCGACATGATCACCATCAAACTGGTAGTCCTCTTGCCCTCCATTGCCTCCTTGATCTTCTACCGTCTACCTTGGTTATGTAGCTAAGTTTCTTGGGTTTGTGTTGTGAGGTGCTTCTTGAATTGTCGTTGCTGGAATCAATTTCTAGGCAGTAGCGTTACGTTGTGTTCTAGCTATTGTAGCATTACTTGTCCACGCAAGCACCCCTCGTGAAGCACGTGTCCGAGAGTACTGGTTTTTGGTTTTTGAAATTGGAAGATGTGGTCCAATTTCATCGGTGCATGGTTCTAATGATATACTACATACAGTATACACTGCCGAAAAATAAGACCACTCTATTTTTTTATTTGGATATAATGCACCGTGAGATGTGTTTTCAAATTGTCACCCGGTCTAATATGCAGGTTGTAATGCAATTCCATAACTTATTCTTACTACTCTAATTTAGGTATACTTTATTAGAAGTGTTAGAAAAAAAATCGCAAAAGTTATATGCAAACGTTCGAGTTCGAGGATCAGATAGTTGGCTTGCTGACATCACTGATTACCTCATTCATTGAACATACGATGCGCATGCCTTACCATATTTAATATTATAATTAATCTTGCTTATGTTTGGATCAAAACACGGTTTTTTAATATTATAATAGATAGAAGATTTTTACATAAATAACACTGATCTTTCTACAAACAAAATTTTGAATTATATTTTGTATTTTTTTGAATATCCTATGGAGTGCACAAGAAAATGCACGTAATTCTATTTTTCATTTTAACTACCTAATATTTTATATTCTAATTATACAACAGCAGGGATCATATCAGTATATGAAACAATTTTTATCCCTTTGTACCAAGCGATGCACTCCATCAATGGTGATGCTGCGCATCCCTATGTTCGAGTTATTATTTTTTCTATGTTACGAATTCCAAAAATGAATTTATACTAAACTGATTTCGCATATAGAATGATATATTATATGTTCGAGTTAGATGTATTATTTTGTAATATATGATATAGGTGTTAAGAGAACCGAAATAATTTCATTTTAGTCCATGGTAGTCGGCATAAGGAGCCCATCCACTTATAGGGGGATCCAACCGTCCCTAAGCCCGTGCACGTGCCTAGACTTCCGACCAGCCGACAAGCTGAATTTGATGGCAATTTGATAAAAAATAGTGTTACTAACTTCCAAATATACTGTTTACCCAGACTTTGAATAATTTTTGGATCCGACACTGCATCCAATATGGTAGTCGGCTAGTCCAGACCTGGTTGTGGAGCCTCAAGCAGCAAGATCATGGCGTCAAAAAGACGGTAGCCAAGTTGCATGGGGTGCTTAATATGTAGAAGGCTCCATGTCTTTAGATATTGGTCTTCATAGGTAGAAATTGTAATCACCACACTAAGTCTAGAAAAACTGTAAATACAATCTGACCCAACGACATGTATTCATGCTTATCATGACTGCACCGGAGTAAATACTCCCTGCCAGCCCATAGATAAGTAAATACTGGAGTGCTCAGCAGGTTGATTAAATGGAAAATATGTGTCAACGAATAGATAGAACGGCAAAAATGTACGGCCTCACCAACTGAAATGCATGGAATTTTGCCATCGTCGCAAGGAAAATAATTGTGTCCGTGAGACCAACCTATCTTATCTTTGATCATGATCTACGTCGGATGAGAAAATTGTAGGTAAAAATACTTATTGCTTCTCTAGTTTTACAAAAAACTCACTTTACCAAATATACGTGTAGTCCATTGCACGGAGCTTCGAACGGAGCTTCGAACCTGGTATTAGGGTTTTTAACAGCACATCTGATGGTAGGGCCCACATGTGAATGATCATATGGTATCTAGGCTACTTTTCTTACACAAATCATAAAAATGTGCGCAAAAATCAATAATTGATCAAATCCTAGACAGTTAGAACCAGTTTAGATCATCCGTATTGAACATTTATTATCACTTTTTTGTGACATTTGGCTAAGCTTTGGTGAAACTTTCAAACTTTTCAGAAACCTTTCCATTCAAAAGTTGGGACACTATTTGTGAGACTAGGGGAAAATTTGATGACATCTATAATAACTAAATAGTTCATCCCACTAACTATTTATTTTCATCATGCAGCCTATCCAGCTCAGAGATTGCCATCTCAGCAGCCCCCTTTCCTCGCAAAATCGCATCAACCATGCAACCATGCAACCTACCCGTATGATCACCAAATCCAAAGGACCAGCCCACTGGCACTTCTGGTTCTCAATTAATCCACGTTAATGTAATCACCATCTCCATTTAAAAAAAACCATTAATCCCCACCGACTATTTGGGGCCCTTGCATCTTTGTGATCATCAAAGGCCATGTGCAAGGCTAGTGCCCGGGGGCTACTGTCGCGTCAATGACAACCGGGATACCCTGACCCATCGGTCGTTGTTTCCTCTGATCGATATTTTTGTCCAAATATATGATGTTATATACTTGTATTATACTACGTCAATATATTTTTATATTAGAGTAACAACCAAGGATCTAGTTAAGTTATATAAAAGCGCCCTTTATTTATTCCAAAAATCAGTAACTGGATCTAGCACTTACTTGTGAGTGTACATATCACATGCATGTACAATTAATTTCTGCTGCAGGCCGCAATCAATGGGTATTTGAGGACCAGCACCCCTCCTGGAGCACACTGTCCCATTCTTCAATGCTTGGAGATCCCTTGGCACCGAGTTGTACTATTGGAGGAATTCTACAATGCCTGATCGAACTTTCTGTCCAAATATATGATCTTATATATTTATAATGTAGTACATAAATATATTTTTCCATTAGAGTAACAACCAAGGATCTAGAAGTTAGACTAAAATTTATCTTCCAACAGACGAAATATTTCTTCTATATCTTAAGTTTGGTCGCATGCAAGCATTCCGAGGCTATCTGCCGTTATTGTGACTCTGCCAGGTGGGCCCACATCTATTGCCTGTGGGCCAATTTTTAGTCAATGTCTCCAGACGAAGCCAAACCATGTCTTCCCTTTGTTTTCCTCATCCCGCGCCGCGTCCTCCTCCAGCAGCGCTGCTTCTTCTCCTACTCTCTGCCACATCTCCGTCAGGTCTGCCGTAGCCGAGGGCGCGTTGTCACTGCCTCTCCTCCCGCCGATCTTTCTCCACCCCAGCTTCCATTCCATGCCCCTCCTCCCTTTCAGGTGACATATGGGTGGTGGGATAGGAGGTCACTAGACAAGGTGTCGACGTTGAACCGGCTAGAATGAAACCCGCGGCATCATGATGGTGCTCCAACTTAGCTGCATCTGCCTCCTATAGGTTTCCTACTAGCCTAGAGATTGATCTATTACAGCCTAAAATGCACGTACACACATAAAAATGTTAACGTGCAAATCTACCATACATCTCATATTGTGCTAGAATGGCGAGGCAAAACTCGCCTTTTTGTCTACTTTACATGTTACATGTTCGGGTAGTGGCCACCACCGACGCACATCGCTCCACGATAGCCAAGATCAGCTCCATACGTGAGTCCTCTACCCTTATATAACCCCTCAACTACTAGTTGCACTGTCCTCCCGTGATCACCCGTCGTCGTCCATCTACCAACCTAGCTCTCCGAACCTCGCGGGCACGCAAGTGCGCAGATGGACGCAGACACCAACTCCATGGACACCTCACCGATGCACATCATCATTTTCCTGTGGCTCGCCTTCGGCCACCTGCTCCCCTTCCTCAACCTCGTGGAGTGCCTAGCGGACCGCGGCCACCGCGTCTCCTTCCTCTCCATGCCGCGCAACATCAGCAGGCTCCCACCATAGCACCGCTCGTCGACTTGGTGTCGCTGCCGCTTCCTCGCGTGGACGGTCTCCGTGAGGGAGCCGAGGCCACCACCGACCTACTGTCCGGCAAGTACGAGATCCTCTAGAAGGCCGTCGACGGCCTCACCGCGTCGTGCTCCCCCTTCCCTGACGCCGTTGGCAAGAGGGCAGACTGGATCATCCTCCACACCTTCCACCATCTGCCGGCCGCCGCCCTCGACCGTAAGGTTCCGTCCGTGATGCTAATAGTGTTCTCCACTGCCACGTCTATCCTATACGGCCGACCACGTGTGTCTAGGGTGGTGCATGACAAGCTCGCGACATCGCTGGTCCAACGCTTCATGTTTACCTACGAGACGTGCAAGATCATCGCCCAAAGGTGTTGCATGGAGTTGCAGCCATATTCTGTACCACTCTTGCCCAAGATCTTTAGAAAGACGGTCTCTCTTGTCGGCCTACTGCCGCTGCCACCTTTTTCAGGCAGCCGCAGCCTGAGGACAAACGGTGCGGCGGCCAAGCAGGGAGACACACTCATGTTATGTCTCGACCGGCAACCGAAAAAGTGTTAGTTTCGCAGCATAGAAAACAAATAATTTCCTACGATGGAAACTACTAAACACCAAGATCGTATGCTTCTTACTTATGCGGCACATCATAACTTTAAAATACAACAAATGGATGTAGAAAGTGCATTTCTTAATGATCAATTGCATGAGTTGGTATATGTAAAGCAACCCCTAGGGTTTGAGGATCCCAACTTCCCAAACCACATCTACAAACTTGATAAGGCGCTCTATGGGCTCAAAAAGCCCCACGCACGTGGTATGAGCACCTTAGAGAGTTGTTGTTAGACCGCGGGTTTAAGGTTGGGAAAATCGATCCCACTCTTTTTACTAAGAAGGTCAATGGGGAGCTTTTTGTATGCCAAATATACGTTGATGATATTATCTCTGGCTCATCTAACAAATATTTTAATGATAAATTCTCAAAGCTTATGACTAATAGGTTCTGGATGTCTATAATGGGAGAATTGCTAGTACTTCTTGGTTTTAAGATCAAGCAAGTAAGAGGAGGAACATTCTTCAACCAAGCCAAGTATACTCATCAAGAGATTCATCATGAAAGATATAAATGGAGCTCCTACTCCCATGGTATACCGATCTATAATTGACTCTTTGCTTTACCTTTGTGCATTGATACGTCGTAAAAGTATATATAATTTTTGATGCTCCATGTTTGTTTCGTATCAACTATCTTATGTTTTGTCTACACTTTGAGGCATTTTTATACATTTTCTGGAACTAACCTATTCACAAGATGCCGCAGTGCCAGTTGCCTTTTTTCTGCTATTTTTGGTTCCAGAAAAGCTAGTAAAGAAATATTCTCAGAATTGGATGAAACAAAATCCGAAGTTCCTATTTTTCCCGACACGACACGGAAGTCCAAAGCAGAGACGGAGGAGGGCACCAAGGCAGCCACACCCTATGGTGGCACGGGTACCCCCCAGGCGTGCCACTAGGTGGTGTGGGTCCCTCGAGCCTCCCCTGAACTTACCCCTTCGCCTATATATTTCCCCTAAGAGGAAAACCCTATATACAGGATCAAAAATCCACAAAAAGTTCCTTTCAAGAAATCCTTCATCAAGAAGAATCCCAACAACAAGAAGTTGGGTGAAATTTTCTTGATAACACATGAAGAATTCTCCTCCGAAAATGATGATGATGAAGATAAAGAAGAGGAAACATCATGTTGTGTGGCTGCTCTTGCCACTACTTCTACACCTACCTTCTCCCTCTTCGACTCTCCAAATGAGAATATATCCAACAAGAACGTCACTTTCCTTATGTCAAGAGTAACAGAGACATATGCTTCTAGAGGGTCAAAATGGGTGCTTGATAGTGGATGCACAAGTCATATGATCGGAAGCGCATCTAGTGTCAAGGAGTTGAGACCAAATGTTGATCAAATATCCGTGACATATGCCGACAAGTCAAAGCCTAAGGTAATGGGTTTCGGCAAGGTTGTGGTTGCCCACGATATTACTCTCATGGACGTCATGCTTCTTGAGACCGTTGGCTATAATTTACTTTAAGTCCGTGCACTTGGAAAGATGGGCTTTGACGTCTTTATGGATAATGATATTGTGGTCCTCATGTGGAGAAAGTCTCTAAAGGTTGCTTTCGTTGGGTATGTCGAAAATGACTTGTATGTGGTGGACTTTTCGGGGAAAACCACTACAAGTGCGATGTGTTTATTCGAAAAGGCCGACGTGGGTTGGTTATGGCATCGCCGTCTAGCCCATGTCAACATGAGAACTTTGCAAAGTCTCCACAAGGATGGCCATATTGTCATACTAAAATAAAATGTTTGTTTTGCCAAAGATCATGTATGTGTGGCTTGTGTTGAAGAAAAGATGCATGATTCTCCCCACAAGCCGAAGAACTACATCAAGTCCAAGAGGATCTTGGAGCTCCTTCATGTGGATTTCTTTGGTCCTCCATCTCATGCAAGTCTTGGTGGGAAGAAATATTGTTTGGTGATTGTTGATGACTACTCAAGATACACATGGGTATATTTCTTCAAGCTGAAAAGTAAGACCCAAGAAAACTTCATTGACTTCATCAACATGGCTCAACATCAACACAACATGCCCGTGTTGATAATAAGGAGTGACAACGACACCGAGTTCAAGAATTATACCTTGAATGGATTTCTTAGTGATGAGGGGATAAAACACCAATATTCCGCTGGATATACGCCTCCACAAAATGGTGTAGCTGAGAGGAAGAACCGGACTCTTATTGATATGGCAAGGACCATGTTGGCGGAGTTTAAATCTCCATAAAAATTTTGGGCCGAATCAATCTCCACCGCATGCCATGCATCAAACCAGCTCTACCTCCGCAAAGAATTGATCAAGACTCCATATGAAATTCTTACCGGTAACAAGCCCAACGTTTCATACTTCCGGGTTTTCGGTTGTAAGTGTTTCTATCGCATAAAGGGTGTTCGTTTGTCCAAATATGATTCCAAAGAATTAGCGGGTATTTTTGTTGGTTATGGTCTCGAATCCCACACTTATATAATCTATAACAAGCTCTCTTGAATTGTCATAGAATCTTGGAGTTTGGTTTATTAAGAATATGATGGTCCCCAAGGGGGCGTGTTGATGTCTGTGATATAGATGATGAAATGCCTTAGGATGCCATAGTAAGAATGGGTGTGGGATTCATCCGCCCCGTTGAGGAACCCCTTATGGCGGATCGAGAAGAACTATGCTCTACTCAAGTGGAGCCCTCATCTTCACAACATCAACAAGCTCCTATCGAGGAGGACAATGACCCAAGCCAAAGACAAGCCGTGGACCCTCAACAAGTTGATCAGGGAGAAACCTCTAGCCAGGAGGAGCTCAAGTCTCCATTTTCCACAATGTCTAGCACTGCTAAGCCTATTACACAAGGAAGATCTGTACAATCTGCCATAAGATCAGCTCAATGCATGTCTAGAAGTGTGCCTGATCAAAACCAAGGTTAATCTTTGCCTCTTGATGAAGAGAATGATTCCGATGATGATCAAGGTCAAGTTAATAGTGAAGACGAGGACCAAACTGGTGAAGAGATCCCCACAAGAAACAACAAGTAGATCGAAACTCGTCACCAAGCTAGAGTGGATAGAATGTTGGAATTAAGAGACCACACTCTAGAGAATGTGGTAGGGGATCTAAGAAGAGGGATGTCCACTAGAGCTCAATTGAAGAGTTTTGGTGAACACCAAGCACACATTTCCATGGTGAAACCAAAGAAAGTATGGGAAGCTCTTGAAGATTCAGATTGATTGGAAGCAATGCACAAAGAGCTCAACAACATTGAGAGAAATAAAGTATGGAAGTTAGTTGAAAAGCCAAAAGATTGTCACAATGTTATAGGCACCAAGTGGATATTCAAGAACAAGCAAGATGAGCATGTAATTGTTGTGAGGAACAAGGCAAGATTGGTTGCACAAGGGTTCTCTCAAATTGAAGGCATTGATTATGAAGAAACATATGCACCCGTGGCTCACCTTGGCTCACATCATAACTTTAAATTAAACAAATGGATGTAGAAAGTTTATTTCTTAATGGTCCATTGCATGAGTTGGTATATGTAAAGCAACCCCCGAGGTTTGAGGATCCCAACTTCCCAAACCACGTCTACAAACTTGATAAGACGCTCTATGGGCTGAAACAAGCCCCGCACATGTGGTATGAGCACCTTAGAGAGTTGTTGTTAGACTGCCGGTTTGAGGTTTAGAAAATCGATCCCACTCTTTTTACTAAGAAGATCAATGGGGAGCTTTTTGTATGACAAATATATGTTGATGATATTATCTTTAGCTCATCTAACAAAACTTTTAATGATGAATTCTCAAAGTTTATAACTAATAGGCAGTGATGGACCTACAAGATATGCCAGGTATGCCTTGGCAATCCAGGCGGCCCATCTAGCTAACATTTGTTTCAATCAACTGGTTGTAATTAAGATGGGTAATGTATGCGGTCTGATGACTTCGTCGGTAGTTGCTTCACGGTCCAATTAATTAATGAAGTGAGTTCTAGTCTCTCGTTTAAGCCATCTATGGCCATGCACCATGCATACAACGTAATATCATTCGCTATGATGACTAATGAAGGAAATATGGGCTAGTTGTCTAACACTAGCTCATAATTTAATCATCTGATAATTAGTCTTTGGTAGTCAAGTATACATTAATGTTGACTCGTAACGATTGTAGCTTTTTGTAAGATCTTTTATTTTATTTTTTATTTTAGTATAATATGAGTATATCTTATAGTGTTGCCAAACTGATTATTTCACGGTTGAATAATTTAGAAATGTAGGGTGGCGAGCAAAGGAAAGAATATAGTTCAATATTAGAACGCCCCCGTGTCCAACAATTATTTACCTTTTTAATTATAATGCAAAATCCCTTTTTATTTTTTTGTTTTATCATAGTTTATAATCATCATTTCTTTAAATTCTGAGACAAAACCTTTGTCAATAGACATGCATTTTTTTGACTTGGCATACCCTTTGCTAAAATCTTAGATCCGCTACTGCTAATAGGTTCCGGATGTCTACGATGGATGAGTTGAGAGTATTTCTTGGTTTTGAGATCAAGCAAGTATGAGTGTACGCATAGGTGGACACAACATCCTAGGACAAGCGGGCGGCGCACGAGGGGAGGACAACGTGTTTGTCCCATATGAATGTACATACCAAGAAAGGGAAGACACCGTTGTGAAATGTGCGTGAAACTAAATGGTGGATTGTCGTAGTCTTATTCACATATGAGAGGATGATACTTCCTCCGATCCAAATTAATATTCTCGGATTTGGCTAGATTTGGATGTATCTTATACTAAAACATGAATAGATACATCTGAATATAGACAAATGTGAGAACACTAATTTGAATCGGAGAGAGTACATAAATTGGGTTTTATCCAATTTGTGGGTGGTTATGATAATGCGATGCATCTCAATTTTGAGATTTTCCGTGAAACTAAATGATGGATTATCAATTTTGAGGTATTCCGTGAAACTAATTGGCTAGGCCAGGTTGACACACAGGGTGGTTGACTGTCCCGTAACAGGAAGCCTCCCAAGAAAGAAACTCACTATAACATTAAAAAGTCGGCCAAGAATAAATTAAATACAGAACATGCATGGACATATAATAATAATAGAGTTCCAATAACTATATAAGAACGTACATGGAACATATACCGGTGGACATTCTCTATGGCCATATTACAAGAAACAAGAATAACTAAATAGGCTTGTGGGCGCACACACACACCAACACATGGATCGACTAGATGTTGCCCCATAGGGTCAACAATTTATTGATGGGAAACATTAACATAACTTGGCCATAGCTTCAAGCAATGCAACATACGCATCTGAATGGCATACATTTTGGTAGCAACGGAATCATATTTATTTAGGCCTTTGCTTCCGTCTTAGCAAGATATTCCTTCTTTTTCATCTTAGCATCCAATCCTATTTCTTGTATCCTAGAAACAACTTCTTCCATATTAGGAACCCCTGCCAAATTACGATATAGAACTCCCATTAGGGCATGAGTTAATTCTTCAAAGGAAATAGTGTATAAGAGGCTTTGTGTAGCAAGTAATATGCGCGAAGTTGGGAGATGAGACATGAAGTCAACGGAGTACATCGATGAAAATTTATGGAAGACCAGACATATGTAATTAGTCGACGATATTATACGGGGCTTGCATTTAGGTATATCACATACATTGAATAGAGCTAGTTTAGTGAATTTACCGGAACGGTCAAGAAAACATGGAAAACAGCAAGTGTTCTTGCAGATTGTGTCGGTGCCACCCACGGCAATACAACCAAAACAACATGCTTTTGCCCGGGCGGCTACGCAGCAGTCGCAATCTGCCCTGGCCGAGTTGACGGTGAGGCTCAAGATGAGCAGCGACATGATCACCATCAAACTGGTAGTCCTCTTGCCCTCCATTGCCTCCTTGATCTTCTACCGTCTACCTTGGTTATGTAGCTAAGTTTCTTGGGTTTGTGTTGTGAGGTGCTTCTTGAATTGTCGTTGCTGGTATCAATTTATAGGCAGTAGCATTACGTTGTGTTCTAGCTATTGTAGCATTACTTGTCCACGCAAGGACCCCTCGCGGAGCACGTGTCCGAGAGAACTGGTTTTTGGTTTGTGAAATTGGAAGATGTGGTCCAATTTCATCGGTGCATGGTTCTAATGCTATACTACATACAGTATACACTGCCGAAAAATAAGACCACTCTATTTTTTTATTTTGATATAATGCACCGTGAGATGTGTTTTCAAATTGTCACCCGGTCTAATATGCAAGTTGTAATGCAAATCCATAACTCATTCTTACTACTCTACTTTAGGATACTTTATTAGAAGTGTTAGAAAAAAATCGCAAAAGCTATATGCAAACGATCGAGTTCGAGCATCAGATAGTTGGCTTGCTGACATCACTGATTACCTCATTCATTGAACATACGATGCGCATGCCTTACCATTTTTAATATTATAATTAATCTTGCTTATGTTTGGATCAAAACACGGTTTTTTAATATTATACCTCCTCTGTTTCAAATTACTCCGCGGGCACGCTTACCTAGGTCGGCTAGTACTCTCTTATTTTTCATCCAAAAAATTCCTGAGATTTTTGGTATACTTAGTACACATTTCATACAATCTATTTCAAAAGTCCTAGGATTTTTTGAATGAAAAATAAGGGAGTACTAGCACAGCTATATAAGCATGCCGGTGGAGTAATTTGAAAGAGAGGGATTTATAGATAGAAGATTTTTACGTAAATAAAACTGATCTTTCTACAAACAAAATTTTGAATTCTATTTTGTATTTTTTGAATATCCTATGGAGTGCACAAGAAAATGCACATAATTCTTTTTTTTCATTTTAACTACCTAATATTTTATATTCTAATTATAGAACAGCAGGGATCATATCAGTATATGCAACAATTTTTATCCCTTTGTACCAAGCGATGCACACTATCAATGGTGATGCTGCGCATCCCTATGGACCTCGCGGTATAGTCGAGTTATTCAATTTTCTATGTTACGAATTCCAGAAATTAATTTATACTAAACTGATTTGCCATATAGAATGATATATTATCTGTTCAAGTTAGATGTATTATTTCGGAATATATGATATAGGTGTTTAGAGAACAGAAATAATTTTATTTTAGTCCATGGTAGTTGGCACAAGCAGCCCATCCACTTATAGGGGGATCCAACCGTCCCTAAGCCCGGGCACGTGCCTAGACTTCTGACCGGTCGACAAGCCTAATTTGATGGCAATTTGATAAAAAATATGTTCACTAGCTTTGAAATATACTGTTTGGTCCAGACTTTGAATAATTTTTGGATCCAACACATCCAATATGGTAGTCGACTAGTTGTGGAGCCCCAAGCAGCCAGATCATGGCGTCATCAAGACGGTAGCCAAGTTGCATGGGGTGCTTAATATGTAGAAGGCTCCTTGTCTTTAGATATTGGTCTTCATAGGTAGAAATTGTAATCACCACACTAAGTCTAGAAAAACTGTAAATACAATCTGACCCAACGACATGCATTCATGCTTATCATGACTGCACCGGAGTAAATACTCCCTGCCAGCCCATAGATAAGTAAATACTGGAGTGCTTAGCCGTTTGATTAAATGGAAAATATGTGTCAACCAATAGATAGAACGGCAAAAATGTGCGGCCTTACCAACCGATATGCATGGAATTTTGCCATCGTCGCAAGGAAAATAATTGTGTCCATGAGACCCACCTATCTTATCTATGAACATGATCTACGTCGGATGAGAAAATTGCTTCTCCAGTTTTACGAAACACTCACTTTACCAACTCTACATGTAGTCTGTTGCACGGAGGTTCGAACATGGTATTAGGGTTTTTAACAGCACATCTGATGGATAGGGCCCACATGTGAATGATCATATGGTATATAGGCTACTTTTCTTACACAAATCATAAAAATGTGCGCAAAAATCAATAATTGAACAAATCCTAGATAGTTTGAACCAGTTTAGATCATCCGTATTGAAGATTTATTATCACTTTTTTGTGACATTTGGCTAAACTTTGGTGAAACTTTCAAACTTTTCAGAAACCTTTCCAATCAAAAGTCGGGACACTATTTGTGAGACTAGGGGCAAATTTGATGAAATCTATAATAACTAAACAGTTCATCCCACTAACTATTTATTTTCGTCATGCAGCCTATCCAGCTGTGTGATTGCCATCTCAGCAGCCTCCGTTCCTCGCAAAATCGCATCAACCAGGCAACCTACCCGTATGCTCACCAAATCCAAAGGACCAGCCAACCGACTATTTGGGGCCCTTGCCTCTTTGTGATAATCAAAGGACATGTGCAAGGCTAGCGCCCGGGGTACCCTGACCCACCGGTTGCTGGTTCTACTTATCGAACTTTTTGTCCAAATATATGATCTTATATACTTATCTCTGTTTGAGATTATTAGTCCTAAGGACCAAGTTGCTAATACCAAGACACTTCATACCTCTCTCATTAATCTATGCATGCACCAATAGTCTTACATGCATGAGAGAAGTGAGAGAAAAACAAGAACATGCATTGATCGAGAGAGACTAATAAATGAGATATCCCTTATAATCTCATACAATATAAAAAAATTCTCCGGACCTATAATCCTGAACAGAGCTAGTATTATACTACGTTAATATATTTTTATATTAGAGTAACAACCAAGGATCTAGTTCAGTTATATAAAAGCGCCCTTTATTTAAAAAATCAGTAATTGGATCTAGCACTTACTTGCGAGTGTACATATCACATGCATGTACAATTAATTTCTGCTGCAGCCCGCAATCAATGGGTATCTGAGGACCAGCACCCCTCCTAGAGCACACTGTCCCATTCTTGCTTGGAGATCCCTTGGCACCGAGTTGTACTATTGAAGGAATTCTATAATACCTGATCGAACTTTCTGTCCAAATATATGATCTTATGTATTTATATTGTACTACATCAATATATTTTTCCATTAGAGTAACAAACAAGGATCTATAAGTTAGACTAAAATTTATATTGTCCTTTATTTTCCAACAAACGAAATATTTATTCTATAGCTTAAGTCTGGTCGCATGCAGGCATTCTGAGGCTATCTGCGGTTATCATGACTCTGCCGGTGGGCCCACCTCTGTTGCTTGTGGGCCCATTTTCAGTCATTGTCTCCGGACGAAGCCAAACCATGCCTTCCGTTTGTTTTTCTCATCCCGCACCGCGTCCTTCTGTGTAACACCCCAAAAATATTAATCAAGAGTATCAAGTTCTAAGTAGTCAAGTTTAGGGTTAACAAAAACTTTTATTATTAAATCTCATATGAGTGTATGTGTGAATTGCATTAGTGTATGAATGAGTGCATTTACCATGTTTGATTGCTACAAATGATAAAGAATAGTTTAAAGATGAATATCACATCATCTAGGCCAATTACCAACAAATTCAAAAGAAAAAGAAATCAAATATGAACCATATGATCAAATGGTCATTTTGATCAAAGCTAACCACTAGCCCACTTTTGGTGTCTCTAGTAAAAGATTTCTAATAGAAACTTTTCTAATTCTTTTCACCCCTTGCTAGACCAAGTAAAAGTGAACCCATCCCACTTTACAAACCAACAGAAACAAATTCCAAATTTCTTTAAAGGACTATTCAAAATTGAATCAAGTTCATTTGCTAAGATCAGCACTTTTCCAAAACCACTCAAATCATTTGCACTTGACATTTCCCTGCAATGTGACAAACACACTCACCAAATTTCATTCAAAAATTCAAAACTTATTTTCATGAGGCCATTTGGTCGAACACATTGCATAAACAGATAAAGCACTGCCTAACTTACACTATTTTGAGCGGTGATCACCCATCCCTTTGTCCCCTCTACACTCCACTCACTCACCCCAGTGCCCAGCAAGCGCAAGACGCGCTCCCTTCTTTGTCGTTGCGCCAGTACCACGCCGCCCGACGCTCACCGTGCCGGTCGACCATGGACAGCTCACAGCATGCAGCGCCGCGCTCTCCCACGACCACTACTGCAGAATAGGCTATCAGTGACAGGCTCAAAAGGCCCATTTGTGACAGACAAAGCGCCTGTCACTGATGACTAGTCACTGGTATGAGGTTACTAGTGACGAGCAAGTGCCTGCCACTAGTATACTAGTGACAGGCATTTATGCGTGCCAGCCACTGGTATGTGTATGGTTACGATCAAAGGTTGCACCCTACAGGGTTTTGTAGTGACATGCACATTATCTTGCCCGTCACTGGTTTGAATTTCGGTAATAAAAAAATAAACATGTTTTCCACAAATATTACAGATGGTACAATAAGATGTTATAAAATATGAAATATATTTTTCACAAATATTCACATAGTGCAATAAGATGTTGTACCAATCATACATTCACATAACCCAATATGACATAATATTTACACAGCTAACACACTAGCATAAGGACTTGCAATTTCTCGTAGACTAATGAAGTTGGTTAATTATGTAGCAAGCTGTTTGAACTCCAAAGAACGGCACCACCATAGTACATGTATTATGGTCATACGCAGTTCAAACGCCACACCCATAGTACATGTATTATGGTCATACACATAGTTGCAAGTTCCTTTCACCGTTCTACATTTTTATCATCTTGTTGAGGTGTGATTTCTTTCATTACGTCTTCCTTTCATGAACCTGAATGGCACAAGACACAGATGACATGCTTAATCTGATACAAACAAGGAAATGAGCATAAAATCATGAACAATGGCACCAGGTGGATTCTAAATAAAAAATCAAATAGTCCCTAAATTCAGAAGAGTGGACTTAGCAACGAGGAGGTAAATCATGCAAAGGTATGTAGATGAGAGTACAGAAATATTTCTAAGAAACCTTAGAATAATGAACAACATCAGGAAATGGAGTTAGTATATACTGGTTCATATATTTCAAGTGGTAAGTTAGAAAAGAAATGAAATGGGTCAATAGATGGCATGCTTGCCTGTGAAGCTCCAGGCAGGGAGAACCATCAGGGGCTTCTTTAGAGGAGTATGGTGAATAAAAATATGCTTGTGCGTAGTGTAATTATATGCTTTCGGATATTTCAGTACATGAATCAGTAGGAATGTAGAATGAATGATCGCTTTATTTTTGCCTATTGTCAATCACTGCCAAAACACACATGAAACAAGTAATCATGATTTCCCAGTTGCCATCCAATAATATATCAGGTCTTCTTTTCATGGTGCGCATTGTACTTCAAATTGAAGCTTCACATTTTCCATAGAAGTTCAAAGGAACAAACGTACATAGATCAACTAAACAAACATAACAAGTACATATCAAGAAATTAGAGACTGTCAATTATTGAATCATCGAGCTAATATATGCCTGAGAAGCGCGCCAATGTAAAAGGTTGCAGTGTTATACAGTAAACTACTTGACATGAGAAAAAGAAATCTTCGGAATACCTGCAAGCCACATCCATGGCAGCTGGCCAAATGCATTTCAAACATAACGCATGCATAATCAGAATGGATAAACTGCACAAGGACATCAATCAGCTAAAAAAACAAGCATACAATTTATGGTTATTAAGAGGAATCATGGGAATTATTCCCTTTTTAGTGCTACTACAGTTTGTGTTAAATCATTTTATGTTGTGAGTCTCCTGTCACCAATTGCAACAGGTCATAACCTTCACGAGTCACAACATCCCAACTGAATTCTGTTTTAACCGGGCAAAATAAAATGCATGTCAGAAGCTAATATGTAGGTCTTGGTTAGTTAAAAAAAATGATACGGTCACAACATTCTAAGTAAATTATGAATTCTCATAATTTTGCAGAATATAAGTTCATAGTTCAAAACTAGACTAGATTTTTTCTTGAACACGCATTGCCCTAAAGTGAAGCAAAATTTAATCCCAAAAAAATGAAAACAAGAACAAGCCAAACCATAGGAGATGGAAATGCAAGATCCAACACAGCCATTTAGTAGTGGTCATGTACGGCGGCTGACCGTCCATATTCTTTCCTGTAAAAAATGCATATTTATACAAGTGTCACCATTCAAGAAATTCTAGTTAGTATATTAACATACACCTTTTTTATAGTGTGCAAAAACGCATACACCCATATGCATAAGCACTAACCGCAATTATTTATCATTTAGCTTCAGCGGGTGAGGCTCATGAACAGAAACAATCGGTTTCTTAGCCATATATACATAACTCAGTGTACAATATCAGTGAGGGAGGAAAATACAAAACTGTGGGTCAAATATGCTTTTGTTGATTCCGGTATTTCGTGTGGCGAACTCGATTAACAACTTGCAGAGACAAAGAATCGAAGAAACTAAGTAAACAGAGTAAAATGCCACATACCTCACTTGGTGATCATGCTTGCTTGATCAATTGGGTTGCGGCCGCCTTTGTGCATGAATCATGAACCTTCGGCGAGTGCCTATATGTGTCTCCAGCGATCGAGACAAAGCAGACGTGCAAGCTATTGATAGATACCCCTATGATAGACAACGATAATGAACCTCGGTTTTATGTGAAATAGTTTGCAAACCTTCAGATTCAGCAAATATGGTAGCTTAGGATTTGACGAACATTTTTTTTCTGCGGAATTTGGGTGCGTAGCAATATGCCAAAGTATCAGACTATGTCGTAAACCATTGTAAAAGATGCTGGCTAATTTAAGTGACGTGTTAAAATTTTGGATTCTTTTTATTCGAATAACCATTGTCAAAATCCTGCACCTGCCGCTGTGTAGCAGCCTACCATAACCCAGACCGTGACAGAGCAAATGTGCCTAATGAGTTCTCATGTGCGTTTGGAATCAAAAATATGTACATTGTTGTCACGGATACAAATCTGACTACGTATGACCTGATATCTTGGTGCAAATTAATAAAGAATTAAAAGGCTGCAATTAAGCGTGTATTTGTGCCGACACATGAATATGATATTTCTACAGGCAAAATCTGCAGACACATGATGCTTACCGCAAAATAGCTAAGCAGTCCAGGGAGGGCGAGCTCCTGCTCCTCATGGTGGAGCTCCTGGTCCAGCTGCGGCGGCCGGTCATCGCGCTTGAGCTCCTGCCTCCTCTTGCTGGAGCTCCTTCGGCAGCCGGTCGTCCGCCGCGAGCTGCTGTAGATGGGGGCAGGGGCGGCTGGCGGGAATGGGTTGGGAACGGGTGCGGCCGGAGGGAATAGATGGGAGCGGCCGGCGGGATTGGGGCGGGGATGTGGGAGGCCGACGGGGGCGGTCTGCCGGGGAGCTCGCCCTCGACTAGTGAGGCGGTCAGGAACAAGCTCCGGCGGCGCGGCTCGATCTGCCGGTGGGGGTGGAGGAAGGCGACCGAGGAGAGGGGTGGGGATAGATAGGGACGGCGGAGCAGATGGATGGAGGACAAGCTCCGGCGGCGGAGATGGGGTGGGTCAGAAACCCTAACGCGCGGGAGGAGCTCGTCCTCTTTCTCTTTGTGTTCGCACAGGGAAGAAAATGATGTTATCCTTTTGTGCTTTGGTACAGGGTTGCCGAGTTTCTGTCACATGATAGTCCGTAGTCAGCAATGAGTATTTTTATTCTTTTTTCCTTTTAACTTTTTTTACCTCATGACAAGGGGAAAGGAAAATACGCACGGGAAAATAAGGAGTGAAAAAACTAGCCAAACCCCGTCCCCCCTAGGGAGCCAAAGTTTTGTCATGTAGGTCCGTTTGCCTAGTCTATTTTGTTGTATTTTCCTAGTACTATCTGTTTACCGTGTGGTATTATTTACCAGGTATCTTTTTTTTTCCAAGTATCAAATATTTCGGTCTGGTAGCACAGACATCTATAGTTTCTACTAGGCAAAAAATATCCTCGTTAACGGTGATAGCCTTTACAGATACATGCCACTAAGAAATTTGCCCTTTCAGCCGGCCACCATGAAAAATAATAACGAAACTAATGATAGGCACATTTTGAGTCTGTCACTAATCATAGCGTTATCAGTGACAGACATTTATAGAGCATGTCACTAAGTAATTTTTCCAATCAGATGGTCTCCACAAAAGATACTAGTGACTGTCACTTTTGTACCCCCGTCACTAGTGTTTTGTACTAGTGACAAGCTTATTTGTGCCTGTCGCTGGTAGTACCAACTAGTGACAGACACATTTTTGCCCGTCACTAACCACTAGAGGCTATAAGCCTTTCTGCAGTAGTGGACGACCAGGAGACAAGCAACCATCCACCGCCACCCTCTGTCCACCCCTCGACCGCATGCAAGACGTGGACCATGATGGCTCGTGTATTAACAAGCACGTTGGGGAACCCCGAGAGGAAGGTATGATGAGCCCAGCAGCAAGTTTTCCCTCAGTTATGAAACCAAGGTTTAATCGAACCAGTAGGAGTAAGGAAACATCCCAAAGGTGTTGCTAGCTGAGCCTTGGCAAGGCGCACTACCAGTGCTAGTAGCAACGTGGAGACCTGCACAACACAACCACAAAACTCTGTCCTCAACTTGCGATGAGGTTGTCAATCTCACCGGTTTTGCTGAAAACAAAGGATTAAACGTATCGAATGGAAGGAAGTAATAGTTTGCAGAAAGTAAACACAAAGCAGTAAACAGTGTGTAGATTGTATGTAAAAGAAAGGACTGGGATCCATAGTTCACTAGAAGTGGCTCTCCTGTGATATATAACATGCTGGGTGAACAAATTACAGCGGGGCAATTGACAAATATCGAGAAAGCAATACATGCATATACTAATCATCTTGACTCCTTTGGAACTTGATTGGGCATTACAACATTATACATAGACTGCCATCCAACTGCTTCTATGACTAATAATCCACCTTCAGGTTACCATCTGACCCCCCTCTAGTATTAAGTTGCAAGCAACAGATGATTGGTTTACGAATTGCATGTAATATAAACAATACGATTGTTCTATGAACAAATGATTGTTGTTTTCTCCCTAGTAGCAACAGCACATCTAGTACCTTAGAGATTTTTGTCACTTCCCCAGATTACGAGAGGCATGAACCCACTATCGAGCATAAATACTAACTCTTGGAGTTGCTAGCATCTACTTGGCCAAGATAGCTACTAACAACGGAAAGCATGAAAGATCACAAATAACAAAGACATGATAGAATCAATAATCAATTTGAAATACCATCTCAATATCCATCGGATCCCCGCAAACACAACATGCAGAATTACAAATAGATGATCTTGATCATGAACGGAGCTCACAAGATCTAGACATGAAAGCACAAAGGAGGAGAACCAGCCATCTAGCTACTACATGGACCCGAGTCCAGAGATGAACTTCTCACGCATCACACCGGAGGCTTGCATGATGATGAAGAAGGCCTCCAGGGTGAATTCCCCTCTCTGGCAGGGTGCCGGGAAGAGCTCTAGAACCCTCCCGATCTAGGGATGGAGATGACGACGGCTACAGACTCATTCGTGGATTTTTATCGGGTACTTAGGGTTTTGGTCCCGAGGGCAATATATGTTGGAAATATGCCCTAGAGACAAATAGTAGTAAGGACTGTTATCATATTTCATATATTTTATGATTAAGTTTTATATCATGCTATGACTGTATTGATTGGAAACATCAATACATGTGTGATATACAAACAAACCAGGGGTTCCCAGTGAAACTCTAGCCACTGGTTCATTGGTCAATAGATGATCATGTTTCCTGATCATGTGGCATTTATGCCAGTTGGAAATGAGGTCATCTCATTCGGAGAATGAGATGATGAACCAATACCCAACCTAAACATCGTGATTCGATCATGTCACGAAGTTCAAGTTACGATGATTAGAAATGGATCCTCGTAGACTATTCCTTAGACCGTGAGGCTATATCAAAACGGTGGTTATAAAGGTGTGTTCAGGTATTCGGAGGAAACCATAGAGCAATATATGTCAAAAGCGGGATTTGTCCGTCCATGTGACGGGAAGATACTCAAGGGCCCACTCGGAGAAGTTATATCCAATAGCTGCGCAACGTGTGATTAGATCACAGGGATATCACTTGCCGGAACGAGTCAAATAGCATTGTTCAGTAACGAGATTGAACACGACATGGTGATGTCATTGATCAGATCTCGGGCAATGCAAGTATCGAGAGACAAAGGGAATAAGACACGACTGTCCCGGTTCAAACGACGAAAGATCTTCGTGGAACATACAGGGGTCACATGGCCATCCAGGTCCCTCTGTTGATCATTGGTACGGGAGTGTCCCGACCATGTCTGGAGTGTTCCCGAACCGTGGGGTATCACGCTTAAGGGCTTGATGATGTTTAGAGAGCATTTATAGGATCGGTAGAATCACCGAAGAAGAGAAGGGAGAAAACCAGAAGGGTTTCGGTAAATCCGGAGGATGTCCGGAGTGGAGGTGGAAGGTGTTCCATAGCCACAGAGGTTGAATAATATGTGAATGAATGTTAAATATTGATTTAATCATTTATTCATAATTATTTAATAAAGAGAAAATCAATTAAAAGGTCAAAAGGCTTAATGGGCCAATTTCCGGAGGGAGAGGGCCCATTTGGGAAAAGGAGAAAGGGGAGAGGGACCAAAGGGGAGGCTGGCTGGGCCTTGCCGCCCGCGGGGCCCACTAGGGGCTGGCCGGCGGCCACCCCACCCCCTCCTCTCCTTTAGTCCCACCCCAAGACTTGAGGGGAGGTAGTACCTCCCCTCCCCCTATATAAAGTGGGGTATTTGGCCTAGAAAAATACAACCCAATAATCAATAAAGGTCTCCCCACTTTTGGGAGGACCTCCAATTGATATTTTCTCTCTCCCCCTCTCTCTCTCTCGTGACCGTGGTCCCAAGTATGGACTGCGCGAGCGAGACACATCTTCACTGCGGAGCGCCGTCGCGCTGCGGGATTCGGATCCGGGAGCTCTACTTCCGCAACTGCTGCTGGATCGGGGAAGCGGGAGTCATTCTCAGGCACCGGATGTGTGTAACTTCCCGCGAGGTGTCGCACTTGAGGCACTCAAGTCGTTGGAGCCAGAAGGAGCGCAAGGACTTCATCACGACCTTGAGGTTGGCTTCGGCTCGTCTACATCAACCACGCTCTCCTGAGCGTTGCCAACGCTTTTCGGTCTTCGAGGGTAAGTTCGCAAAAATCCCCTCCCGTTACTGTATTACTAATAGATAGATCCTGGCAGCTTCAGGGGTTCAGGGGTGTAGAGTAAAATTTATTGTTTTTATGCGCGGAACCCCTATAGTGGTACCAGAGCTAGATCTATGCGTAGTAATGCTAGTACGGGTAGAACACGCGAGATGTAGTGTGTGGGCATTGATCTTTTAGTTGTTACCCTCCCACGTGTACTTGTGTATACCGCAGCAATGCTTGATGAAGCGGCCCCCAACCGACTTTACGCGTTCATTTGCGAGACTGGTCCACGCTTGACATACGGCTTGTACCGTATAAAGTGGCTTAGGGGGGTGTCTGTCTCTCTCGCATTAGTTGGTATACCATTTTCAACGGAGGGCCCCGAAAGGGGTGTAGTAGAGACAACTACTTGATCAGCATTGTGCTGAAAGTTCATAGGTAAGAATGGTTCTTGTACGAAAGCCCATTCAGCCACATAAAACATGCAAAGATAAAAGTAGAGGCGTCTAACTTTGTTTTGCAGGGGGGCGTTGCTTTGTGATATGGTTGTGGAAAATGTAAAGTAATTACCTTTTGTTACATAGTAGTAGATAGTCACGGTAATGACAAACTACCACACCGGAATGACACCGCTACCCTGATGTCTGCAGCGCCAGAACCCTGGCGCCGGAACCCGGTGAAGACGGATGGAGATCATGACGTGAAGGACCATATCACATAGCATTTACATTCAATGTTATTGTTTGTATGTCTTATTGTGTGCTAGTATTAGATACTCGACGGTAGCCTAAAAAAATGATCCCTGTTAAAATAACCAACGATTGTGTTCCCCCTTAGTGTGCACCACCAAGAAAGTTCTTCGGTATGAGGCGATCCAGGGTGACAGGCCTGGGTGTCATACATATCTATATTCACATACAATGGGTGTAAGCCATGTTGCACAACGAATACACTAAGGTTGAGTTGGCGAGCCTAGCACGCTAGAGAAGCGTGGCCTCGGAACGCGGATGGTCGAAAGATCGAGCACGAATCGCATGAATGATGTGACCGACATTTAGCGTCCACCCGTGAACCCACATTGATGGTCGTGACGATCAGGGGAGATGTGGCTGATAGGGGTCGTGTTATCACTAGGAACCCTCAATGGGGATAGGGTTTCTGAGTGGAGTTATTATTAACACATTTAATTATTAACTTAGTCTAAATTCCTTTTGCAATTATAAATGTAGATGGGACCTTTCGTGTTGACAATTGAATGGTTAGAAGGAGAGAAGCTTAGATTAGATGGATCGAACTTCTCGATTTGGGTTGCCAGTCTCCATGTTCTCCTTAGCGAGAATGACGTGGTCGACTACATACTCGACGGGATGGATTTGGATCTATCCACAGACCTTGAGACCCTAGAGGAGCGGAAAGACCGCTATCTCCGTCATGAGATGGCCTCCTATATTTCAGTTGTGATGCGTTTCGGAATGGTGGACGAGTTGTGGCCTTTCGTGGGTGATGTCAACCCTCGTTCGGTAATGCTGCAGCTTAGGACACATTTCGTGGAGCAGACACGCATCTGGGAGCATGAGTTGATGGGAGACTTCCTCTCCATTAAGATGGAGGAGAACTCGTCACTGGACAGCCACTTGCATCACATGCATGATGTGTACATGAGGCCAGCATACTTCCTAGACGTCTGGATTTCAGGCTCTTTTGCAAATGTTGTTGTGCTGCGGTCGCTGCCACCAAGCTACCAAGCACAAGTCAGGACTTGCGTAATGAGGGGCGACACGGAAATGGAGTTCCACCGGTTCATGACACATCTCAGGAATGTGTTGGTTGAACCAAATGTCGCTCAGGTCATCGACGACAAAGGTATATATTTGATATACATTTTTTTATAAATGTTATAATCTTGTAAACACACTGTAGTGATAAGTATATCTGATACTTGTTCTGTTTTAATGAAAACAGGTCCTTCTACATGAGAGGTGCTTGCTGGAGAGGAGGTGACGTTGCGTGCTGATGGCGAGCATGATGATGACGGCCAAAGACACTCTCCCTCAACATTTATCATTTAGTTTATGTTTTAGGATGATTATTGTAATCAATAGATTGTGAACTTCTTTATTTTGTCTCACACTTCGTGAGACGGTTATTCATATCAGTTTGTAACAAACAGTTGTTCTGCTTTTATGAATGATTTCTATTCGCGTTCATATCTTGTTTGATTATGTGTGAATTATCCTTGTTGTTTGAAACTAATTGATAATGTATGAACATTTGTAAAACATTAAAATGCCTCGTTTAAAATACCCAACTTGATGATTGTCGTCGGATTGAGGACAAGTACGCCATGAGGGGGTCCTCGAGGCGTGCGGAAGAGAGGGGTGTGAGACGTACGGTATTCCGGGACGGTGAGCACACAAGTTTACGGCAGAGCCGGAATATGGGTTACAAAGGTTTCGCCTGTGCGAGTTGAGATTGTAGACTGTTGTGTTGTAAGGTGTTCTACCCTAAAGGCTCTCCCTAGGACGGCTTATATAGATATCCGACCTAGGGTTTACAGGAGAGATCAATCCGGCTACGACTAAGAGTTGGTTACAGAGTACATCTTGAACTACAAGTAACATTATGGGCCTAAGTCAGTAAGTCTTTTGGGCCTTCCCGTAGCCGGATTGGACTCTGTCTTCTCTCCTGACTGGGCCTCCCGTGAAGCAAAGCTCTAACCCGAAGTAGGCCACCCTGGTCAGTGAGGAACTGTGAGGATACCCGGAAAGTATATCCCCAACAGCAGCCCCTGGAGGCCTCCAAGATCCAAAGTCGGATTTTATCATCGTCTAGCTTGATCTTCGGCTTGCAGAATCTTGAAGGGTTCCTGAAACTTCACAAAAAATACGATCTGGGTCTTAATAAGTCGGACCTATCAATTAGTTACTCGGATTTTCCAGCTCAATTTTAAACTAAGCCAGAACTTTGTTTCTACGCCACCTGACACAAGCATGGTCAAGTCACGTCATGTGACAGGCGTGCCGTCAGCACGACCATTGGTGGGTCCGCGGTTCGCGGAACCGAGGCGCCGTTTCAATGCGAGCGTGGAGATCGAGGAGACGCAATCATCGCGTGGGTCCTTCCCAGTTCTTTCCACGACGCGTGGCAGTTACACTGTAGCATTTGCACGAATCTTGACGCAGTTAGGTGGATATAAGGGGTTTGGATTTCTCCTTCTCCTCTCCACCAGTCTTTGCCATTTCCTTTCCTCCCAATCCTCCTGCGCGCTCAGAGCTCTCTCGTCCTCCCCCCATAGAAACTCCCAGCGCCGCCACTTTCAGGTCATCTTCTCACCGGAGAAATGGCTTCATCGTCTTCTTCCTCCGGTTTGGCGGCAGCAGTGGCAGCGGTGACGGCGGAAGCAGCAGCAGAGAAGGAAAGCTTCCGGGGAATCTGGATCCCCTCCGCCCTTGACGAGGACGGCCTCAAGAACCTGGAGAAGGAGGGGCTTCTCGCTGCCGGCGACTGGCGGACCGGCTACGGCGAATCCGTCCCCAACCCGCGCGAGGGCGAGCGTGTCCACTTCGGCACCCATCTGGACCGAGGTCTGTCTTTTCCTCCCTCGGAGTTCTTCTCCGAGGTGATAGATCACTATGGAGTTCAACTCCACAATCTTCCTCCCAATTCTCTTCTAGAAATGAGCGCATATGCTGCGCTTTGCGAGGGCTTTCTCGGCATTAGGCCGAGTTTGCTTCTTTTCCGGTACTATTTCCATGTCCGCAGAAATTCCATCACTGCTGGTGTTCCTTATATCACTGGCACTATCAGCTTTTCACTTACACACGACCGGGCTTATCCCAAAATTTCAGCCAGTGACTCGGTCAAACAATGGCCAGCCACTTTCTTCTATCATAGGGATATTCCGGCTCCCGGCAAAGCTAGTACTTTGCCGGCTTTTGTCGATGGAGCCGCCATGGCCCAGCCTTCCTGGGACGAGGCTGCCCCTGCTCTCACCGACGATCTGATCCTCGCTAAGAGGCGGATCGAATATCTGATCAAACACATGGGTCTGAAGGGATCCGACTTGGTCCAGTGCTGGGTCTCACGTCGGATCTAGCCACTTCAGTACCACGATGATAGACTGATGCACTCCATCACGTCTTCCAAAAAAGACTCCCTCCGCATCAGCCCCAAATCCTACACCACTCAAGGCTACATCAGCCAGATCAAGTGGCTGATCAAGGAGCGGATCGAGAGGAGGATTCCGGAGATTTCTCTTGATATGTACACAGCAGAAAACCCCGTGGTGCCGGTAAGCTTCCATCAATACACCTTTTATGTGTTCCAATCTCTAAGTTATATACTACAGTGCTGATATGCTTTCTTGTTTTCAGCTTGCTGACCTCCCCGAGTCGGAGCTTGCTCCACTCGAAGGATATCCTCCTGAGTTTTCTCAGGAGACTGAAGTGGTCCCATTGTGGGACCTTGCGCTCAAGAAGCGGAAAGCTCCGACAGTGGCTGTTGGCACAAATGAGGTGCCTGTTGTGAAGAGGTAACTTTCATTCACAATTTCCGCCTTTGTACCTTTCTCGAATTTCTTTCTGAGATGTAATGTTTCCGACTTTACTACATTCTCAGAGCAAAGCCTCTCATCAAGGGTAAGGGGAAAGGGATTCCTGCGAAGCCCCTGCGACAGATGAAGCTCACCATAGCTTCTCCTGTCGTGGCTCCTCCTACTCCTGCCCCTCAACCTTCTGCAACTCTGGCGATCATTCCTTCTTCGGTGGTCGCAGAAGATCCCACTCCTCCAACGGAGCCTGCTATCCTTGGGTCGCAGACTGACGTCACCGTGGGTGCGTTAGCTCAAGATAAGGGTGAACCCTCTTCGGGTAATGATCCCTCGGCTGAAGTCTTCGCCGAAAACCTCCCCAGCAATCCGGGACTTGCCAAGTTTGGCCTATCCCGGAAATCTGCAGAGGAAATCCAGCGGCTAGCCAGGCAAGTCCTGGACAAAAGCCATTTATCCCCCGAGGAGGAAGCATAAGAAGCAGAGGACGTCAAGTTCTTCGACCTTCTCGCTCAAGTCTGCCTTCGCAACGAGAGGATTAGGGCTGGCGAGCTTCCAACATCCCCAGTAATCCCTCTTACCCTCGCCGAGAAGGTGGCAGCTGAAGTGAACGCGGGTTTAGACAAACTCACCCGTGGGCAATATGTAAGTCGGAATTCCAACTCTTGTTTTTACATTATGTTATATCATATCCTCTAGCCCCCAAGCATGAAGTAGGATATAGAATCCGGGTTTATGCTTTCATTAGGATACCAAAGAACGAACTAGTGTAGCCCCCAAGGCTCGTGCTGATATTTAGCAAAAAATATTAGCTCGAGTCTTAAGTAGCTTTCTGACTTTGGGTATTCTGACTTACAGAAAGTATGTTCCTATAACCAGGAATTATTATCCAATGTCTGTGATAAGCGGAGAGAGATCAAAGCTCTCCGGCTTAAAAATGTTGAGCTCAAGGTAGCCAAGGATGAAGCCGAAGGTAAACATTTCGAGATTCAAACCTTGTCTTTTGCTTTTTCAATGTCGAATTTTCCTGAACTGGTGTTCTTTTTGACTTACAGCGTTGGTGAAACAATCCATCGCTATGATTGAAGAGGCCGAGAACCTCAAGACCCTACTGGTGGAGAACAAGGGACTTCGTCAAGAGCTGGATAAGCTCAAGGCGGATCATGAAAGGAGCATAGCTCAAGTCCTTGAATCCTCCTCCATGGCCACTGAAGAGCGTGATCGCAAGATCACTGCTCAGTATAAAGTTATCTCGGACCTCAAGAATGAGCTTGGCAGAGAGAAAGATCTCTCCGAAGCGCTCCGGGCTGAACTCCAGAGTCTTCGGGAGGAGAAGACCAAGATTGACGACGTCATTCTTGGTAAGTTCCATCTGTCTGACTTATCATTTCTTCGACTTTCATCAATGTCGGATTTTTCTTGACTTGTTTTGTGTATAGGTCCTCTGAACTTGACAGACTCTTCCTCCTCCGAGCCCCGCACCCACCGGCTTACTCAAGTCGGTGATCTTCTACATGACTTCCGCCAGTCTATTGAAGACATTGGCGAGTCTCTCATGATTTCGGACATGCCAAGCATGTCGGATTTTCAGGTGCGGGACAAGGCCAAAGAAATGCCGCAGCTTGTTCGGGACTGGAACATGTCCTACACGCGGACTGCTGCGTAGAACGCTCTCACCATGGTCATGAGCCACCATGGAAACATGGAGATATGGCAAGTGACCAGAGGGTACTGCAAGGTAGACGAAGACGGCCAAGAGCAAGACCTTCAAGCCATCATGCACTCCTGCGCCGGATACGGGTGCCACGTAGCTGATCTGACCAGCTATGAGATCCCCTTCTTCACCCGCGTAGATACTCTGCCGCCTCCTCCAGAAGAAACCGAAGAAGTTTCCGACGATGAACGGACCACCTCGGATCCGGACATCTCGGAACGATATCAAGGCGGAGTAACCAGCGAGCCGACAGCTCCTTCATCTCCTCCTGCATCATAAACCAGAAAACTATGTATTATTCCGGAAATACATGATGCGTTTTGTAAATATTAAGTACTATTGACTTTTGCTAGTGCTAAGCTTTTAATCTATTTGGCACTTTGTGGCTTTTGAAATTTTTGCGTGCCTGAAATGTTCACATAAGCACTTGGAATTTTCTGTCTCTACTTATCATTTATCTGGCTTTCCGCCTCGTCCCTTTCGTGAGCCGCCTAAACCTTCAGCCGGAAACTTTGCCGAGCAACGGAGCTCAATTGCTAAACTAGTTTAAACTCGGAAACAAAGCCGGCTTCCAGTACCAACAATTCACTACTCGGAAAATACCTGCATCCAGCAATCAGACAAATAACCCAAGTAAAGACTAGAATTTTTAGAGTTATACCCGAAGGTAGCAGTTTTAGAATCGGAAATCTAAACCAGAACGAACATGAGCATAAAGTACTTTCAAGCATTCTGAGATTTTCGACTATGACATGATCATTAGGAAATAAGATGGTATAAACTTCTCAGAAAAACATTGAGGTAACCAAAACTTTTATTTCTCACGGAACATGTACATATGTATGATTACAAAGAAGGATAAACAAAGAATAAAAGGGACGTAGCTGAGCAATATTCCACGGTCTGTCTAACTCATCCGGATTTGTACTGCCTCCAGCTCTCTTTCTCTTCTTAGTAGCAGGTCTTTCTTTGACTGGCCTCATGTCAGTTAAGTAGTACGATCCATTGTGGAATACTCGACTAATTAAAAAGGGCCCTTCCCATACTGGGGAAAGTTTGTGCTTTCTTTGTTGCACAAGCCGGAGAACCAAATCACCTTTATTGAAAGATCTAGTTCGGACTCTCTGGCTATGATACTTGCGTAGCTTCTGCTGATAGGCTGTAGATCTCATTTTAGCAACGACGCGAACTTCTTTGACTAAGTCGAGATCCTTTTGTCGAGAAATCTCGGCATCCTCTTCGATTTACGCGGCCACTCTAGGAGAAGTATGAATTAAATTGCTAGGAAGAACTGCTTCTGCGCCATAGACCAAGAAGAAAGGTGGGTATCCTATTGACCTGTTCGGAGTTGTTCGTAAACTCCAAATTACAGAGGGTAATTCCTCTGCCCAAGCCCCCACGGCACGTCGTAGTGGTGCTTCGAGTCTTGGTTTCAAGCCTTGTAGAATTAAACCATTTGCTCTTTCGACTTGTCTGTTAGCCTATGGATGTGCGACTGACGCAATGTCAAGCCGGATATTTTGCTCATCACAGAATTCAGCCAATTCTCCCATGGAAAAGTTACTCCCGTTATCCGTGATAATACTATGCGGATAACCATACCGGATTATAACATCCTCGACAAATCTTTTGGTTGTTGCTCCATCACAACTAGTGACAGGTTTAGCCTCGATCCACTTTGTGAATTTGTCCACCATCACTAAGAGGTGAGTGAATCCACTTGGGGCTCGTTTAAAAGGTCCTACCATATCAAGCCCCCAGACCGCAAAGGGCCATGTTATAGGTATTGTTCGCAGCTGATCAGCCGGAACATGAGCTTGCTTGGCGTACTTTTGTCAGCCTTTGCATGTCTTGACTAATCGTTCAGCATCTGCCTGAGCTGTAAGCCAGAAAAATCCATGTCGAAAAGGTTTTGCCACTAAAGATTTGGCTGCAGCGTGGTGACCACACTCGCTTTCGTGGATTTCCCTTAAGATTTCCACTCCTTCTTCCGGAGATACACAGCGCTGAAAAACCCCAGAAACACTCCGCTTATAGAGCTCACCTTTAACAATAGTATAGGCTTTTGCTCGTCGAATAATCTGTCGGCTCAGTACCTCGTCTTCGGGTAATTTGCCATCTACCAAATAATCGAGGTAGGGTTGAGTCCAGCTGGGGATTACAGCCAGAACTCCTATCAAAGGTGAGTCGGATTTGGTAGGATATTCCTCATCTACTCCCTTTATCGAGGGAACTTTGAGGTGCTCTAAAAATGCGCCATCCAGGACCACTTTCCGCGCAGAGCCTATTCGAGATAGTTCATCTGCTTCCTCATTTTCTACTCGAGGGATGTGTTGAACTTCAAACCCCTCGAACGATTTAGATAGATCATCCACGACAACTTTATATGCCGCCATGTGCTTATTTGCATTACAAATATCCGAGACTTGCTGAGCAACAAGATCCGAATCTCCGTAACACATCAAACGTCGGATGCCAATATCCTTAGCAATCCAGATTCCATGCAGCAGTGCTTCATACTCGGCAATGTTGTTTGTCGCTGTGAAGTGGATCTGCAACACGTATAAAAGTTTATCTCCTTGGGGTGATTTGAGCACCACGCCAGCCCCCGAGCCCCCTCGAGCCTTAGACCCATCAAAAAAGAGGGTCCAATATTCCGACTCAGGGAGGACCATGTTCTCCTTGGTCTCTGTCCAATCAGCGACAAAGTCAGCAAGGATCTGGAATATGATTGCTGTCCGGGGTTTGTACTCAATATCGAAAGTTGCAAGCTCTATGCCCCATTTGGCAACGCGTCCTGTGGCATCGCTATTGTTGATTATATCTCTCATGGGAGCTTTGCTCACCACGGTAATTGGATGCTCCTGAAAATAGTGTCGTAACTTACGAGATGCTAGAAAAATACCATAAGCCAACTTTTGATGGTGTGGATACCGCTGTTTTGATTCTGTCAGGACCTCGCTGACAAAGTACGTCGGACGCTGCAACAGGTGTTCCTGATTTTCTTCTGGTCTCTCCACTACCATAACGATACTGACAACCTTATTTGTCGCAGCAATGTAGAGCAACATCGGTTCCTGAGGTTCCGGCGCTACAAGGATAGGAGCAGATGAGGGTACTTTCTTCAGGTCTTGTAGTGCAGCTTGAGCTTCGTCGGTCCAGACAAAATCCTTGGTCTTCTTCAGGAGTTTGCATAATGGTGCGGCTCTTTCACCAAGCCGGCTTACAAATCGACTGACCGCAGCAATGCAACCAGTTAATCTTTGTACGTCCTTCAGGCGAGTTGGCCTGGAAATATTGAGAATAGCCTTGATCTTGTCGCGGTTCACCTCTATGCCTCTTTGAGACACGATGAAACCTAACAATTTTCCGGCTGGTATTCCAAAGAAGCATTTCTTCGGGTTAAGCATGATGTTGTATTTTCGTAGACTGGCGAACGTCTCCTCCAAGTCGGAAATCAACGTTTCCTTCTTTTTGGACATGATCGCGATATCGTCCACGTATGCATGTACATTGCGTCCGAGTTGATCATGGAAGGCAACGCTGCATCGTGCGCTAGTACGTAGCTCCTGCGTTCTTCAACCCAAAGGGCATCATAACAAAACAGAAGGTTCTGAAGGGGGTTATGAATCAAGTCTTGACTTTGTCAGATTCCTTCATCCGGATTTGGTGATAACCGGAATATGCGTCGAGAAAACAGAGGAGTTCCGAGCCTGCCGTAGAATCGATAACTTGATCAATTCTAGGCAGAGCAAACGGATCTTTTGGACAAGCCTTGTTCAAGGCAGTATAATCAACACACATCCTTAAATCAGTGGTGTCCTTTTTAGGGACCATTACAGGGTTGGCCGACCAATCAGTATGGATGACCTCTTCTATGAATCCGGCTAGCTCGAGCCGTGCTAGTTCCTTAGCTATTGCCTTACGCTTTTCATCGCCAAACTGTTGTAAGGACTGTTTGACGGGTTTAGCGTTCGGGTTTACATTTAGAGAGTGCTCGGCAAGTTCCCTAGGTACTCCGGTCATGTCAGATGGTTTCCATGCGAAGATATCTTGATTTGCTTGGAGGAACTTGACGAGCGCGCTTTCCTATGCGGTACTTAGGCCTAAGCCTATCTGAGTCACCTTGGAGGGGTCATCATCCTTCAACGGCGTCGTCTTCGTCTCTTCTGATGCCTTGAACTCCAGATTTCGCTTTGTGACCTCCTTCGTTGCGGGCATCTCAGACTGATCTATGCACTTCTTGATCTCCTGGTACTCCTGGGCGTGCAGCACGGCTTCGGCAAAGGCGGCATTTCCATCTTCGTACTCTCGCGCCTTCTTCGGGTCTCCCCTGATGGTGATCACGCCGTTGGGACCTGGAATTTTCATCATATTGTAAATGTAACATGGACGAGCCATAAAAGCCTAGTAAGCCGGACGTCCGAATATAGTGTGGTATGCGCTCTTGAACGGGACTACTTCGAAGGAAAGTGCCTTCGTCTAATAATTCTTTGGAGTTCCAAAAGTAATATCCAAAGTGATCTCTCCCAGGGAATTAGCTTGTCTTCCTGGGACAACTACGTGAAAGATCACAGAGCTATGGTTCAGCTGTGTTTCCGAGATCTTCATCCGGCGTAGCGTTTCGACATAGAGAATATTGATGCTGCTCCCACCGTCCATGAGGGTCTTGGAGAAACCATAACCGTCAATAAGTGGATGGACGATTAAGGTGTAATTTCCTCGCGTGTGTAGTTTAGGCGGATGATCAGCACGGTCAAACGTGATTGCCACTTCCAACCAGTCCAGATACTGAGGGACAGCCGGAACTATTGCATTGAGCTCGTGGAGAACTTCTTTCTTGACCTTTGCTGGTTGAGATCTGAGGAAGGTGACGTAAGTGTCCTTCTTGGTGGGAAAAGTCTTCTTCCCTTCCGGCTTGGGATTTGAAGCATCAGCTTCCTCCATGTCAGAATCTTCCTTGGTCTCCTTGTCTTTCTCGGGGTTTTTCTTTCCTTTCTTCCGCTTAGCTTTGTAGCCCGCGGTATCATCTCTCTTGATGTCGTCATTAAAATGACATTCAGTGTTGGTGTGGGACGAGCCCCCATTGGCATCTAAGTGATGCACACATGGGTTATTGGCAATGTCGGCCCAAGTGTAGGTTTTTCCTGGTTGTTGCTCTCCTCTGCCTTGGACCCTTGACGTCCCATGGCCACGCCCGCGGCCTCCGCCACGTCCTCCTCGTCCTCCAGACCCGGAAACAGTAGTGACCACTGCTGTCTCTGCGTTGGGTTTTTCTTCCGAGGTATTTTTGCGCTTATGATCTTGTTGCTTTGGTTGTTTTGCCGACTGAGGCACAACCAGGACATTGAGTAATCCCTCTTCATCGTCATCAGCATCTGCATACTTGTTGTTTCTATCATCTCTCCCAGATCAGTAACCTTGTCACACTTCAAGCGATGGCGCAGTAAACCAACTGGGAGACCTACGATGAAAGCTTCAATCGCAGTTTGATTGTTTACTCCTTCGCAGGAGTTCTTTGTGTCGATCCATCATACGAGATAATCCCGGCAAGTTTCTCTGGCTTTTTGGGTGCAACGTTGTAGGTCTCCAACCATACAGGGCCTCCGATATGTGCCTTCGAAATTTCGAAAGAACGCACTTTGCAAGTCATACCAGTTGTGGATGGTGTTTGCCGGAAGTTCATTGAGCCATGATCGTGCCGTCTTCCGCAACATTAGTGGGAGATATCGGGTTGCGACCAGGCTGTTTCCGCCTTTAGCGATGCAGCAAGCTTGGAAGAAATCCTGTAACCAGGTGTCTGGCCGAGCAATGCCGTCGTAGGCTTGGATATGTCTTGAGATAGCAAATCGTTCCGGGAATTTTGTAGCTCTGATGCGTGGTCCGAAGCACTTTGGGCCCACGTACACTTCATCGTTTTCATAGCGCCGAGCCTCTATGTTGGAGTTGATCCTGTGCCTTGCGTCGTTCGGGGATAGAGATCGTCCCGAATGTCGGCTGTGGCTACGGTGCCTTGGAGCCGGACTTCGGCTTCTGCCACCACCTCCTCCGCCATGTCGTCCTCCTTGACCTCCTTGGGGGCCGTTGTGATAACTATGTGGTGGAGAGGGTGGTGCAGCTGGATAGTTTCCAACTGATCGCCGGCCTCCGTCCGGAGCATCATTATTCCGGTTCCGGGGAGGTTCTTGACTATGACGAGCCCCCTGTCGGCTTGTTCCAGCGTGGTTTTCGTCGTTCCTTTGTCCGTCCTTCCCACCATGGTGAGGCTCAGCCGGACGGCTCTCATGTACAGTAGGTGGCATTCTCTGATGATCCTCCTCCCGACGTTTCTCCTTATCTTCTCCCTTTCGATCGTTGAATTCTCGTCGGGGAGGATTCCTCGGATTTAGTGCAGCGATCGCGTCTTTCTCGGCTGCTGGAGCGACATTACTCCAGTTATGTGTAGCTCTGTGATGATGTCCCGATGATCCGGTTCTTGAATAATTGTCTTCCTTGCGTTTGGGGTGATGGTACTGCGCCCGAACGTAATGGGATCTTACGTCATCCCATGCCGGATCTATGCGACATTGGTCAGAATCCGAGACTAGTTTTTGACTTCCAGACAGGGCGACCTTCTGCTGCTCCAGTCCCTTGTTGAGTAGCTTGATACCCAAGCGTATCTCCTCTAGCCCTAGATTAGCTGATAGAATTTCACGAACTGCCACGGTATTTTGCACTGGTGTTGGGTATACTCAATCTCCGTTGCTATCCTTCCGTGGCTTCCCCATCTCATCTCCAAAAAGGACGGCATGGACACGTGGGAATTGGTTGTCATCTATGTGACGCTTCCATGTCTTCTGATGTAGACGGGACATGTACTCCTTGTTTGACATGCACTTCTTCTCCACCTCGATGTTTTTGGCTTCATCAAGGAGTTGTTGACGACGCGCTTCTAGGGCCTGGGCCCTTTCGTCCAGCTCATCTGCAGTAAGTTCTGCAGCTGTAGGGATAGGTGTGGTTAAAGCGGCATCGATGAGTTTACGCGCACCTTCAGTCATCACGTGTCCATCCACCGATGCTTCTTTTTTTGGCTCGTCTGGGATAAGTGCTCCATCCGAGTCTTCTTCGTATTCCTCGGCGAGTACTTCCTCTGTGAGGGGGTCTTTTGCTGGGGTCTTGTTCTTCTTGTTCTTCTTCTTTGCCTTCTTGGTAGCGCCGGTAGCAAAGACGGCTTTGGGTCCGTTTCCCGGAGTCAAGCTCTGATTGGTACTTTTGGACATCTGGACCTCGGGATTATCTCCGACGTCCATGTCATCCTGCGCTTTGGGAGAGTGTTCCCCGGATCCTTCATCCATGGCTTCTCCTTCTTCTGTAGATCTAGAGTTGTACTCCTCTTCATATTCCGCGGAGAACTTTCGGAAATCTACTGACGTCATAGATTCATCCGAGGATGCGGGAACGTCGGCGTTTGTTCCAATTGCCTCCAGCATCGAGTCGGTGTTTTCTCCAGCATCGGCAGAGCCGGATCCGGATCCAACATATCCGACGAAGTACGACGCGTGCTTCCTGAGGTACCTGCGGCTTTCGTGATCAGCCATATCAAAACTTTTAATGGTTTCGAGGATTGCATCTATGCTAGCGCCTTGCAGTATCATACGTCTTAGTGTGTACCTGAGGAAAGGCATGTCTGTCCCGGCATCGTTAGAGCCGGAATCAGTGTTGTTGATATGCTCCTCCTGGATTTCAACTTCCACGGGTGGGTCGATCTGGGATCCGGCTTCTCCAGGGAGATCCACTCCAGATTCGACTTGGACCGTGAGGTCTTCTTCAGGCTCAGATTTCTCCACTATGTCCGCAACTGGTGCGGGCTAGGTGGGATTAGGGTTTTCTGAGATCCAGAACTCTGCCGCCTCTGCGGACAAAGGGGACCCAAAAGATTCTTCTGCTTCTATCATCACCGCTAGGGTGGGTTGGGCAGGTTCAGTGAAACCGATGTAAACATCGATCTCGCCAAAAGACATGATTGTATAAGCAGTCACGGTCTCCCTAGCTGGAATCCAAGTCTCGTCGAGAACGATGAGAGGGACGTTGCTGGCGTAGAGGATGCGACTGACGGCGATGGTCTCGCTGATTCCGATTCTTGCAGATTCCGCTCAAAACGCAGATCCGAAGCTCACTTGCCCCACGGTGGGCGCCAACTATCGTCGGATTGAGGACAAGTACGCCATGAGGGGGTCCTCGAGGCGTGCGGAAGAGAGGGGTGTGAGACGTACGGTATTCCGGGACGGTGAGCACACAAGTTTACCTAGGTTCGAATCTGCCAGCTTTGGACGAATCCTACTCCTGCTAGCAATCTAGTAATACAGCAGAGCCGGAATATGGGTTACAAGGGTTTCGCCTGTGCGAGTTGAGATTGTAGACTATTGTGTTGTAAGGTGTTCTGCCCTAAAGGCTCTCCCTAGGACGGCTTATATAGATATCCGGCCTAGGGTTTACAGGAGAGATCAATCCGGCTACGACTAAGAGTTGGTTACAGAGTACATCTTGAACTACAAGTAACATTATGGGCCTAAGTCGGTAAGTCTTCTGGGCCTTCCCGTAGCCGGATTGGACTCCGTCTTCTCTCCTAACTGGGCCGCCCGTGAAGCAAAGCTCTAACCCGAAGTGGGCCACCCTGGTCAGTGAGGAACTGTGAGGATACCTGGAAAGTATATCCCCAACAATGATATTTCATTAATGAATGAAACCATTGTTTGAATTCAAACTTATGTGATAATATGTGAAAGTCATTCGATTTCTTCTCACATATAAATCATGCCTAAGTTCGGCTAAATAACTTGAACACCGTGTATTACTTGAATACAAAGTGTTTAATGAATTGTTGAAAGTAAATACATATCCGGTGTATTGAGTTTTAACGAAAATGGTAATTATCATTATATGATTGTTTAAATGTGTAAAGTAAGTTTACCAAAGGAAACATGAATATGAAACTATTTGATTTGATCAAAGTGTTTCATCAATAAAAGGGTATAAATATAAAAGAGAATCCAATTACTATGATTTGATCAATAGTAATGAAATTCAACTTTATAAGAATGGCATAAAAGATATTATGGAATGCAAAGTGTTTTGAAACGTCAAAATACAAAGCATCACAATATGATATATGATGTCAAAAGGGGTTAAATAGAAGGCACCAAATAAATCGTTGTAGTGTATATGTAGAGACCATTAGTTAGAAATAGTTAGCACTCAATTAGAATTGGTAAACCAGTCGAATTCTTGAAAGTTTTGGGGTTATTCGATATAACCAAAACAATAGCGAATAAGTCCTTGTAGAGTATTCATTGGAAACTTTGAATACGGAATCCATAGCTAAACCCAAAAGGAGAGCAAGATTTGTATTGCTTGGATTTTGGTACGTTCTTGAGAAAGCTCACCTCTAGTGAAGTTTCTCAATTATGGAGCAAATGGAAATTAGTGTAAAACACGATGAGGATTCAAAACCCTACATTAGGGTGTTGAGAAGCGCAACAGACAACGTTCCTGAACGATTATCCTCACAGAAGGAAAGAATCAATGATTTTGATCATTGTGTTTTTACCTCCACTGTTGTTTTTCACTATATGAAGTAGGATTCAAAATGTAAATCCATATCTTGTATGGAGACATTTTTGAATCACTTGTCATGATTTTGGAATATGACATGCCTACGAACTACAAAGGAAATAATGGTAAACTAGAATTATGATAAATCCTAAAAGTAAAATTCACTTGAGATTAGAAAGCAATTCATTGCTGAATCTCACAAGTAAAAGGGGTTACTTGAATTTTCCCAAATGACTGCAAAGCCATAGTAGGAAAAAGGGGTGAATGGCAAAAGCACAATTTGTCAAGTATTGCACAAGTTCAAATGAATTTGATTCAAGTGTGCTGAATGTCTAGTGGATTTAAAACTAGTAAAGTACTAGTATCTCATAGTAAATCTCCAAGTTTAATATTTAATCAAAAGGATTTTGAAGTTATTCAAAAATAATAAGGATATACGCAATTTGCATAAAATTGAGTGGGAGCTATGAAAGTCTTCCTGAAACAATATGTGATTGACATATTTTTAAGTGGGAGCAATATAAGACTCAAATTCAAATATGTAGGAACATAGTTTGAGTAAGAGTACTAACTCATACCCAAATATGTTAGCAACATAGTTTGAGTGGGAGCTTATAAGAGTAGTTCTTAAGTAAGTTAAGGATAAAAGTACAAATACTTATAAATAAGGATTTATAAGATGTAGAAGTTGATAATAACCGTATTATTGTATTATGTAGTATTCCTTAAAGGATTCTGAAAGATGTTTCAGAATAAGAAGTTGATTAAGGAACCAGTCCTTAATAACTCGAATTAGGAATAGCATTAAGTTTAACATCAATGGTTGAAACAAAGAAAAGGATGATTGTCATCCACTATGTTGAGACATAGGTTCTGTCTTAGTAAACCATGATGATAAACTTAGCATAATATGTGATGCAAATAAGGAACGTTTGAAAGTGATCAAGTTAGAATCACAGAACGTTGATTTGAGTTTTCGTCCGCAGTATCTAGTAGAGAACTGTAGACATATTTTCCAAATCCATAAAGGATGACATGTCTTAAAGCATAAAGAGTTATGTTATAAGGGAATATGTTGGAAACTCCTGTAGATACCAATCAGAGTCAAGCAGGAAGCGAGGTGAACAAAACATCGAAAGATGCATAGAGTGCACTAGTGTTTTGATGAATACATTTATAATAATATATAAGGGTACCATCTAAAGTGGTGTATAATGTTATGGTGGGGCTAATTCACTTTTAACGTAGAATGATGTGTCCTAGGGCACAGTGCCCATGAGAAAGCCCTCACGGTTGATCTAACGTCACTGTAGGCTCCTGGAATCAGGCCTCGTTCTACTGCTATAACAATAATGCATTCACACAGATGATATCATGTGATGATAAAGTATTAATGTCAATCAAAGTGACATTAGTAATTGCAAAGGATCTGGGACTGTAAAGTACAGACCCAAGACTAAACTTCTTCCATGAGCAAGCATGTTCAGGGTACCGGATATATGGTGCCAATAATTAAGAACAAATCCAGCTAGTGTATTTGTACTCTAGTGCAAGTGGGAGACTGTTGGAAATATGCCCTAGAGACAAATAGTAGTAAGGACTATTATCATATCTCATATAGTTTATGTTTAAGTTTTATATCATGCTATAACTGTATTGAGTGGAAACATCAATACACGTGTGATATACAAACAAACCAGGGGTTCCCAGTGAAACTCTAGCCACTAGTTCATTGGTCAACAGATGATCATGTTTCCTGATCATGTGGCATTTATGCTAGTTGGAAATGAGGTCATCTCATTCAAAGAATGACATGATGAACCAATACCCAACCTAAACATCATGATTCGATCAGGTCATGAAGTTCAAGTTATGGTGATTAGAAATGGATCCTCGTAGACTATTCCTTAGACCGTGAGGCTATATCAATCACTGTCTCCCGAGAGTGCTTAGATAGCATCAAACGTCATATGGTAAAACGGTGGTTATAAAGGTGTGTTCAGGTAATCGGAGGAAACCGTAGAGGCAATATATGTCAAGAGCAGGATTTGTCCATCCACGTGACGGTAAGATACTCAAGGGCCCACTCGGAGAAGTTATATCCAATAGCTGCGTAGTGTGTGATTAGATCACGGGGATATCACTTGTCGGAACGAGTCAAATAGCATTGTTCAGTAACGAGATTGAACACGACATGGTGATGTCATTGATCAGATCTCGGGTAATGCAAGTATCGAGAGACAAAGGGAATAAGACACGACTGTCCCGGTTCGAACGACGAAAGATCTTCATGGAACGCATAGGGGTCACATGGCCATCCAGGTCCCTCTGTTGAACATTGGTACGGGAGTGTCCTGACCATGTCTGGAGTGTTCCCAAACCGTGGGGTATCACGCTTAAGGGCTTGATGATGCTTAGAGAGCATTTATAGGATCGGTAGAATCACCGAAGAAGAGAAGGGAGAAAACCGGAAGGGTTTCGGTAAATCCGAAGGATGTCCGGAGTGGAGGTGGAAGGTGTTCCATAGCCACGGAGGTTGAATAATATGTTAATGAATGTTAAATATTTATTTAATCTTTTATTCATAATTATTTAATAAAGAGAAAATCAATTAAAAGGTCAAAAGGCTTAATGGGCCAATTTCAGGAGGGAGAGGGCCCATTAGGGAAAAGGAGAAAGGGGAGAGGGACCAAAGGGGAGGCCGGCTGGGCCTTGCCCCCCCTCCGCGGGGCCCACTAGGGGCTGGACGGCGGCCACCCCACCCCCTCCTCTCCTTTAGTCCCACCCGGGACTTGAGGGGAGGTAGTACCTCCCCTCCCCCTATATAAAGTGGGGTATTTGGCCTAGAAAAATACAACCCAATAATCAATAAAGGTCTCCCCACTTTTGGGAGGACCTCCAATTGATATTTTCTCTCTCCCCCTCTCTCTCTCGTGACCATGGTCCCAAGTCTGGACTGCGCGAGCGAGAGACATATTTACCGCGGAGCGCCGTCGCGCTGCGGGATTCGGATCTGGGAGCTCTACTTCCACAACTGCTGCTGGATCGGGGAAGCAGGAGTCATCGTCAGGCACCGGACGTGTGTAACTCCCCGCGAGGTGTCGCACTTGAGGCACTCAAGTCGTTGGAGCCAGAAGGAGCGCAAGGACTTCATCACAACCTTGAGGTCGGCTTCGGCTCGTCTACATCAACCACGCTCTCTTGAGCGTTGCCAACGCTTTTCGGTCTTCGAGGGTAAGTTTGCGAAAAGCCCCTCCCGTTATTGTATTACTAATAGATAGGTCCTGGCAGCTTCAGGGGTTCAGGGGCGTAGAATAAAATTTATTGTTTTTATGCGCGGAACCCCTACAATATATAGGCGGAAGGAGAGGCCGAGGGGGTGCTGGGGTCGGCCAGACCACCCCCTGGCGCAGGCCTGGCCTGGCCACGCTGCCAGGTGGTGTGGCCAGCCCCCAGCCCTTCTTCGTCTCGTATTCTGGCATCTGATGACTTCCGGAAAATAGGCACTTTGGCTTTTGTCCCATCCAATTCCAAGAATATTCATTTTCTGACTTTCCTGGAACCAAAAACTGCAGAAAATAGGCAGCTGGCACTGTGGCTCTTGTTAGTAGGTTAGTCCGAGAAATCATATGAAAAGTACTCCAAAGTGTGGACAAAACACAAGAAAGTGGATAAAAACAAGCATGGGACATCAAAAATTATAGATACATTTGCAATGTATCAGACCACGCAAGAACGCCGCGCCATTTATCTGCTGCCATACCGAGAGCACGCCAGAGCGCCGCAACCGACACGCGCACACATGCTACCCCTTGCTCTTGCAGTATGTTCCCACACTCGCCATGACCCTAGCTACCTCCCAGACATGCCCGTTGCCGCCGCACGACCCGTGGCCCTTGTACGCCGTCTCGCCCGCCGCTGCTCCCACGCAGAGCACCGACCAGTCCCGACCATTCTAGACCGCCCCGTGCTGTGCCATTAAGCGTGCGACGACCGCTAGGAAGCACCGCGCCGAACCCTACCAGCAGCCATGCCTATAGCCCCCTATATCGCCGTCACCGATGAGCCCCAGCCACCCCGCTTTGTCCCAGTCGCCGGTGTATAAATAGAGGCCACCCCAGCCTCTATTCTCCACACCATCTCACTCCCCACTCCTCACAAAACCTCCCACACCTCTCTCCGGAGCAAGGCGAGCACCATATCGTGGAAATTTGGCCAGAGTCCACCGCTGTAGAGGAGAAGAGGAGTCGTTGATTGGAGTCGCCCCAGGAGCCATCACGACCACCATTCAAACAGTCGTCGTCTACAACATCGTTCGCCCCCATAGCCGACCCTAGATGGAGCCCAGGTGAGTCCCCATGTACCCCCACTGTCACCGTTAGGGTTCAGTCTCGCCGGAGCCGTTCGACGTAGAAGATGAACCTTAGCCGTTAGATCATAGTCTAATCGCACGGCCTAGATTGAAAGATACCATTTCGGGTTAAATGAGCCACTGACTAGTGGGACCCCCCTATCAGCAGCCCGCTGCGCCCGCGCAGTGCAGATGGGCCGGCCCATTTGGTTTCCCGTGTAGAGCCCATCCATTCAAATAATCTTTTTCCCATTTAGTTAAAACTAGATTCTATAAGCAGATTCAAAAATCAATTCAAAGAGATTTACTGAACCAAATTACATTATTCCAATTTTGTTAGAAAGGTATTCAAAATATCCATCCAAGCCGGTTGGATTTAAACCATTTGATATTATAGATCACCTATAGTAAAAATAACAAGACAAAGACTTTTCCACATTCAAACATTTTTCAAAAATCAACCATAAATGCTTTTGAGTTGATTCCAATTCTCAAAAATCACATTTGATAAGATCTATTTGAATATGTAAAAATATTTAGGTTTACATGTAGTGATCTTGGACTAGTACTAAAAGAATGATATATGGGCATTTCTAGTCACTTTAATTGTATTAAATAATAATCTTAAACTTTATAAAATATGACCACCACTTTGAATAACATTCCCAAGTATTAGAATATGTGGTGATGACATGTGTCAACATGATCCCATATTTTAATCAGAGAATATTAAATCTTAAGTATTTTCAATGAGTAGAAATTACTTTTCTAAAATAAAATAAATAGGACTAGGCCTTTATTTCATGTGATGGTTGTGATGATGCTAAATCATCTAGTGTGAGCCTTAGTATGCTAAATAGAAGTAGTTAAGTATTGTTTGGTGATTGTGTTCCTCGTATTCATTTATAGACGATAGTACCGACCCGAGTTACGAGGAGAAGGAGTACTACCAAGAAGAAGAAGAAAACTTCAACCACTACACTACTCAAGGCAAGCTAACACTTGCAAGTCTCATACCTATGCAAGTCATCCTTGCAAGATAACCTATGCAAGATGCCTTAGGCATCCTTGGTTATGCAACTTTGATTATACCAATCCCAAGTTTTACTTGCAAGCTTTATTCTTTTATTCTTACCAAAGTTCTTTACTTTTAGTTAGTGCTTTGTGAGTATTGGAAAAATAATATAGATACCATAAATATTATAAAACTAGGCATAAGTAGTTATACTTAGATGTCATTAAAAGGCATAAATTATAGCTGGATAGTTACACTTGATTAGCACCCCTCATTAGTGAATACCATCAACTTTAGTGGCTAGTGCTAAGCATAAAAGTTGATCACTTTAGATGGGAATACTTGGTGACAATGATTATGAAAACCTTGGAATGATGGTTCATTCTATTGAAATGTTTTGACATGTGTTATGGACATAAAATGATTTGATGATGAAAATGTTGAGGCATGAGCCTTGGCCCTTCATAAAAACTAATGGTTGGGTTCAGATGTGATACCATTCTAATTTTACCATACAACCACAATACCTGAATTGGGTAGGGCTTAACTGGAAGTTTATATGCCTTAGTATGGGTTCCCTCGCAAGAGGTTGAGCTGAGGATACCTCGTGAGTGTGAATGTCCACCTATGCAGTGCCCATGATGGCAGATGGCCATGGCTGGGAGGCCAAGCTAATATGGGAGGTGCTTATACTAGAGTGTGTAATTGAAAGGTTAGGATTGATTATCCGCATACTAAGTATAATGATTCAGGGTTATCCCTGACGGATGTATCGAATTTTGTGGTGAAAGTGTACCACCTCTGCAGTGTCAAACTATTCGAATAGCCGCGTCTGCGGTCATGGACAGTTGGAGTGGCCATACTGTTCCATTGTCACATGTTTTCAAAATGACTTGTGAAGTAAACTATGACTTTGACTTGACCACAATAGGGTTGTGGATATGAAAACTAGGTTCCCACTTAGGTGATGTAGAACATTAAATTAGTTTTCTTTACTTCTTAACTCAGTATGAAATAAACCTGGATTTTTGCAAATAAACCTAGAGCTTAAGATTCCCGATAGAACTACCTTACTTGTTAGTGATAGTTTGCAAGTACTTAAAGAGTACTCATGGATTTGTCCCTAGCTATTCCCGTGGCCAGACTATGAGGAGGACCACCAGGAAGATGGACAGCAGGAGGTCTATGACAACTAGGTCCCATCGTCAGCATTGCCTGTGAACTTGAAGATGGAGCCCTACTATGTTTACTTTCCGCTGCTTTGATTGTATTAAGACTGGATCATGAGATCCTTTATTTGTAAGACCTTTATTATGGTTTGTAATGGATGATGTACTGTGATACCAATCTGTTATGTATCAAAAAAATGGTAATCCTGGGATTGCGATGTATGGCATAACAGGCATCTGGAATTAAAAATCCGGGTGTTGACATTCTCCAATAGCGCTGCTCCTTCTCCTACTCTCTGCCACATCTGAGTCGGGTTTGCCGCAGCCGAGGGCGCGTTGTCACTGCCCCTTCTCCTGCCGATCCTTCTCCACCCCGTCTTCCATTACATGCCCCTCATCCCGTTCAGGTGACATATGGGTGGTCGGACAGGAGGTCCCTAGACAAGTTGTCGACTATGAACCGTCTAGAACGAAACCCGCGGCATCTTGACGGTGCTCCAGCTTAGCTGCATCGGCCTCCTACAGGTTTCCTACTAGCCTAGAGATTGATCTTTTGCAGCCTATAATGCACGTACACACATAAAAAATGTTAATGTCCAAATCTACCATACATGTCACATTCTGTTAGAACAGCGAGGCAAAGCTCGCCTTTTCGTCTACTTTACATGTTCGGGTAGTTGCCACCACCGACCCGTGTCGCTCCACGGTAGCCAGGATCAGCTACATACGTGAGTCCTCTACCCTTATATAACCCCTGTACTTCTAGATGCACTCTCCTCCCATGATCAACCATCGTCGTCCATCTACCGACCTAGCTCTTTGACACTCGCGGGCACGCAAGTGCACAAATGGACGCAAACACCAACTCCAAGGACACCTCACCGCTGCACATCGTTGTCTTCCCGTGGCTCGCCTTCGGCCACCTTATCCCCTTCCCCGGCCTCGCGGAGTGCCTAGCAGACCGGGGCCACCGCGTATCCATGAGCCTCTACATAACACCTTTGGAGTATCTGAACCCAGCTTTATAGTCATCCTGTTACGGTGTGACGGTTGATGTTATCAAGTTACTCTTCTAGTGTTAGTGATTGACATGACCTCATGGTCTAAGGACTAGAATTACTTCGTATGATGTTGTAGAAATTTAAACACAATGACTTTGATCATATTGCTATACTTCAGATGAATGTGCATCACATCTGTGACCTCGTTATTAACAACATCCAATGTCCATGATCAGGAAACCTTGATCATCTTGTTAATCAATGAGCTAGTTTACAAGAGAGGCATAACTAGGAACCGTTTATTTGTTTATTAAACACACATGTATTAATGGTTCCAATCAATACAATTATAGCATGCAAAATAAACATATATCATATACTTGGAATACGATAATAAAAACTTTATTATTGCTTATTAAGACATATTCCCTTCACACAGTTCGTCGTCTATGTCGCGTTGGGGAGCGAAGCACCATAAAGCACGGAGCAGGTGCACGATATGGCTCACGGCCTGGAGCTCGCCGGGGTGTGCTTCCTCTGGGCTCTCAGGAAACCCAAAGGCGGCGTCGCAACAGCTGACGACGCAGACAACATCCTTCCTTCTGGCTTCGAGGAGCGCACCCATGGCCACGACCTCGTCACCATGGGCCTGGTTCCCTGGACTAGGATACTGGCGCACGCAGCCGTGTGTGTGTTCCTCACGCACATCTTAACTCTATCTAAACTACCATAACAATTGTATATGCCTAATACTCTAACACTCCCCTGCAGTCGTAGCGGTATCATCGTGGACAACATGAGCGTCATGGACGATTAGACTGGAGAGAAAAACGAAGTAGAATCCAGTAGGCTGACATACCCCTACAATAGCAGCGAGTGTCGTAGATGGCGTGTCGTGGCGCAAATGCTTCAACTGTAGAGGAAGTTCATGAGATGCTCAAGCGAGGTGGTAGCCCTTTGTGCCGATGTCGGGGTAGCCCAGAGCGTTGGGCGCTACAACCTTGGTCGAGCTAGCCGTGCAAGGGGTCGTCGTGGTCGATGGCGTGGTCGGGTGCCGGTGACGAGGTAGCCGCACATGAAGCCGCAAGCGCATAGTGTGTGAGTAGAATGCCGGAGATGTATCAAGACAGTCGTTGAGGGTGTCGATGCTGAAGTAGATGCAGTCCGAGCCATCGGAGACGAGGTGCATCCATAATTTTGCCAAAACCAGGTGCATGTCGGAGACGAAGGCATAATTCGGTTGTACCAGAACCGAGTACGCAAAGAAGAACTTGTTGATGACGCAGTTGAGGCAGTCGTAGTGGAAGGTGTCGATGTTGAAGAAGACGTTGTTGAGGCCGACAAAGACGAGCCGCTGATCCGAGATTTCTGGGCTCAGGGATGCATCGGGGATGAAGGCATGCACCGGTGTTGTCAATATCGGGCACGCAAGGGCAGGGACAAAGACGTAGAAGGCGGTGAACCAACGGCGGCCTAGAGTGGTCATGTTGGATGCCTATATTGGGGTGGCAATGGTACTCAAAGTTGGCGAGGAAGAACCCGGCAGCGTGATGATGACCATGCGCGAACTGTGGCGACCCGCGTCGTGGGAGGTGGCATGGTGGAGCCATGTACGTCGGTGCGCGGGGACGGCGATGATGACCGTGTGCAGGAATGCTACGACCTGAAGGGGCGCAACATCGCTACAGGGCACGAGTTAGTGCAACAGCTGGTTGACCAAGGTAGTGGTGTTGTGGCCCGAATGGGCGACTCAGCGACAACCCATAGCTCGATCGGTGGTAGGCACGTACTCGGGGACATGCTTGGCGTAGAAGGGTGCGGGATCGGTTTGATTAGACTGACGGTGCGCCATATGCGCCATGGCGTGAACGACACGTAGATCAGAGTCGATGGCGGCATTGTCGGAAGTCCCGGACAATGACAACAAAGACGATCCGAGGGGGGCGGCCGCGAAAGCCTTTCGAGGAAGGCGTAGCAGCTGGCCCAGGTGCCCGACAACCTACCGTGGGTCCGCGACATCATGCTGTGGCAGGCACGGCAGCGGAGGAGGCAGGTGCACCAGTGCGGTGTAGATCGTCGATGCCGATGGTTGGAGTACATGCACGGTGATGGCGATGGCGGTGGGCGACTCAATCTGATCTATTATTGGTAAACCAAAAAAGTGGACTGGCCAAGTGACAGGTCGAGAGAAAAACCGACCAAGATATCGGAAAAGACTCACCAGGGCAGCCGATCACAGATTGGCGGGAGAACCCTGCGACGGATTGCGTGGCCCACATCGGAGATGATGGAGATCGATCCCCCATGGGGCGGCGCGGCGGAAGCGTGCAGCTAGGGTTTCGACTGGTTAGGCTGATACCATGAAAGAGTATAAGTTTGGCGAAATATGGTGGATGTATTATTGCGTCTCATGGGCGAGTATATATAGGCGTACATGGGATCATAACAATCTTATATGTCTAATACTCTAACAATGTTTATGGAGCTTCATTCAAACAAGTGCACGATTGTGTCATAGAAGAAGAAGATTTTAAGGACCTTCAAGGTTTATTTTGTAATCGTTCAGACAATCTATGTATCTCCATCATGTACTATTCGCTAGTATAAGTATATTGGCATTGATTGTAAAAAAAATGATATGCCCTCGTTTGTTTTTTAAGGATAAGAAACCTTATAAACTTTCTCACAAAAATAACTCACGAATATGTCCCGATTAATTTAGTGATTTCTCCTGATTTATTTTACAAGACATATGTCATGTTATTAGTACTCCCTCTGATTCTAATTAATACACCCAATTTGCCTAAACATGTTTTAGACTAGACAAATCTGAGTTTATTAATTTGCGTCAGAGGGAGTATATAATAAAAATGGATTGGTATTCTGAATGTTGATAGTATTTTTTATATTTCATTGGAACTTTACGAAATTTGAATTTGACTTAACCTGAACCGTGAGATAAAAAAAAATTGAAGGATAACTATTGGTGCATGCCAGACCAGCTGCACAGAGAAGCGGTTGGTGGCACCCTAAATGGTCACTGCGTGGGCGTGTCACGTGGAGCACGGGAGAATCTGGCCATTGTACCCCCATCGCAGGGAAAAAAATATGTCCCTGAGGCCCACCTATCTTATCATGTGCCCGTGTTACTTGCGTGTTTGCCGATCATTTTAATATATTATACGATTTTTTCTGACATCGTATATACAAATGTCGGTCATATGAAATTTTTATAATATTTTTTTGCAAAATAAGTTGAAATTCAAGTTTTTTAATTTTCATGACAAGTGTATCACTAAATACAACTACAGTTGAAAGCATTTTATTTTTTAATTTTTTTACAATTTTCTGCGACATGTTTTTGAAACTAGAAAGCGAGTCGGGTGGGGGGTGTGGATTTTCTCCTGCCGCGGTAGATAGGGGACAGAGAATTTCCATTTATCCCGGTTTATGTCCGGAACCGGGACTAAAAAGGACCCATTGGTCCCGGTTCAAACCGGGACCAATACCCCAAGATGAACCGAGACCAATGTCCTGGCGGCATGAACTAGGACCGATGCCTGGCATTGGTTCCAATTTGTTATTCGAACCGGGATGAATGGCTTTGAGGGCTGGACCAAAGGCCCCTTTTCTACTAGTGTATTGGCAGCCTTTAAATTTAGAGTTTTTACCGGTTACCATGTGAGACAAGGGGGCATCTTAGTGGAGGTTCTGATTGATCCTGCATCGAAGCGAGTATAGGTAGAAATGGTCTTAGTGCCTTAGTGCATGGTTTACAGGAGAGGAGCTGCAAGCTGCGTCTCTAGAAAACTGTACATAATTAGTGCATCCTTTTAATTTTCCCCGCAAGACGGTTGTACGTGGTGCTCATTTCTTCTGGCAAAAGAGTAAACTTATGGCATTATTACCTGGCAAAGCATGACAACAAGTCTACTATACCTCCATTAGTAACGCACTGCATCTGATTACTCATTATGGATGGTAATATAATCTTCTGATCAGCCCGTCATCACCATAGGCTTTTGCAGTTTATAATTATGATTTATAATTCGCCTATTTTATTTGTGTTATTCGATTGTGGACTTGGATCGGCAGTGTGTATCTTAGTTACGCAAAATGCCGAGTGTAATATAATACTTAAAACTCTCTAAGTAATAAAAGCCACAATTACTAGACAAAGTAACCAGATCTAGCGCTTATTGTGAGTGGACACATCACATGCATGCACGATTTATTTCTGCTGCAGGCTGCAATCAATCGGTGTTTCTGGACCAGCCCCCCTCACTACAGGAAACGGGCAATTTTCGGTAGTAAGTAGTAACCATCATGTTCTTCTATGCTTGGAGCGCCATTGGTGCCGAGTTGTACTATTAGTGGAATTCTATGGTGCCTTAAATGTTTGTCCGAATATATGATCTTATATTCTTGTATCATGCTACGTCAATATATTTTAATATTAGAGTAACAACCAATGATCTAGAAGTTTAACTAAAAATAGATTGTCATGTATTTTCCAGCGAATGAAATATTGTGTTTAACTTATTTTTAAAACTATACCCCACTCTTCAATCCATATCCATTCTACACTCCCGCTCACCTGTCATGTCACACAGCATGACTTCTCCGGCATCATTGTTACTGCCTCTTTCCCAAATTAGGATGCATATTAGGTTTGGTCAAAATCAATCTTTACTAAGTTTGACTAATTATATGTAAAAATATATTAACTTTTCCAATGTCATATGCATAAAATGTGAAAATATAGTTCATGATGATTCTAATAACATTGAGTTGATGTCGTAGATGTTCATACTATTTTCTAAATATTTAGTCAAAATTTATTAAATTTTACTTTGACCAAAACAAATAGCCGTCCTAATTTGGGAAGGAGGGAGTATTGTTTTTCATCTAAATCCGTAATTAGTTTTTCTACATGACTACCAATTTTGGTGGCATGTCATGATTTATTTTGACGATAAGAAACCTCATAAACTTCCTCACAAAAATAACTTAGGAATATGTCCTGGTCTATTTAGTGATAAGTTCTAGTTAATTTTGTTACACATATATCTTGTTTTTAGTATATAATAACAATGGAATGGTACTCTGGATGTCGATAGTATTTTCTATATTTTCATTCAAACTTGAAGAAATTTGACTAGGACTAAAACTAAACTCTGAGATAAATAAAAATGTAGGGATAAATATTGGGAGGAGGTGTTTTGGCACAAGGGTGCAAATGAACCTATTATGAAAAATGCATAAAAAATAAATTTATAATTTCAAAAAACGTTGAACAATTTTTTTGCATGTACATCTAAACATTCTATGTTGAAACACAAGGTTTTTAGAAAAAATAAACATTTTGTGGCTTGTGTAAAAAAACAAAAGAAATGTCTGTGAATAGTCATGTTGCAGCACCCAAATTTGTCTTTTTTACATGGCACACACAAATGTTCTTTTTTCTGAGAACTTATGTTCGAACATATAATGTCTAGATGTACATGCATATATTTTTTTCTATTTTTTTAAACATTTTGAAATATGTTTTCTAACAATGGGTTTATTTGCACCCGCGAGCCGAATTGGATTTGCAGTCAACAGATGTTCCATTAACGGACCCTAGGTTTATGACATGGCCGATGTTGAATGGCCCACCCTTCTTTGGACCTTGTCAACGATCGAACGAACTTACATATATTAACTGAGTGCCATTTGATGAGTAAGATCGAACAAGGGAGAGGGATATGGAAGGATGGAGTAATGAAAGAGGAAGCCATTGCTAGTAGTCGACGAAATGTTCCGGGGAGTTGAAAATAAGCATAGATCCGGAGATTCCCAAATAGGTCGACCTTTTAAACTGCCTGCTGATTCCAATAGCAGGCAAGAGACAACCCGGCGAACTGAAACATCTTAGTAGCCAGAGGAAAAGAAAGAGGTCGTCTGAGGTTGAGGAGTTCTTGCAAGCGGTCAGGAATATTAGCCGTCTCCAGCTCGTACATGTTAGTGGCATTTCCTTTTTGCACCGTCTAAGGTGGCGAATCTTAGAGCCGCAAAGAATAACCGGCTTAGGTGATGTGCTCTTAGAACCTATGCGCTTGATACGAAACGAGAAACTGGCTTAGGCCTATGGGCAATTGATGTCTCTAAGTAACACGTTTGTACTAGTGATATCAAATACATCATCCCCAGTACGGTGGATAGGATTACCCCGATGATCTACCTCACCATTAAAATACTTGCCTTTCTTTCTTAAGTGATGCCTAGGCGGAAGAAATCGACAATTCCCTAGGTACACATTCTTCTTACATTTATCCAAATATATACTTCAATCTCACCTAAACAGTGTATGCGTGAATTGTATCCCTTGTTTGTCTGTTCTGAAATATTACTAAGAGTAAGACAATCATTGATGGTTATGAACAGCAACGCTTGTAGGTCAAATTCCTCATGTTTGTGCTCATCCCACACACGTACACCTTGTTCGTCCCACAAATATAAAACTTCTTCAACTAGTGGCCTTAGGTACGCATAAATGTCGTTGTTGTGTTGCTTTGGGCCTTGTATGAGGACTGGCATCATAATGAACTTTCGCTTCATGGACAATCAAGGAGGAAGGTTATAGATACATAGAGTCACAGGCCAGGTGCAATGTCTGCAGCTCTGCTCCCCAAAAAGATTCATGCCATCTGTACTTAGATCAAACCATAAGTTCCTCGCGTCACCTAAAAAGCGCGGGGACTCTCTTGATTTGTCTTCATTGCGACCCATTAGCGGAGTGTCTCAATATTCCGTCTTTCTTGTGATCTTCCATGTGCCATCACAAAAACTTGACATGCTCTTTTTTTAGCAAACGTTTCAACCATGGTATTTAGGAGCATACCACATCACCTAGGCAGGAACCCTCTGCCGGGGGCGCTCACTCTCAACATCATCAGGGTCATCTCGTCTGATCTTATACCACAATGCTGTGCATACCAGGCATGCATCCAAATTCTCATACTCCTCACCGCGGTAGAGGATGCAGCCATTAAGGAATGCATGTATCTTTTGCACGTCTAATTCTAGAGGGCATACAACCTTCTTTGCTTCGTACATATTGGCGAACAATTCGTTATCCTTTGGAAGAAACTTCTTAATTATTTTCAGCAACTTTTAAAGTTCCTTGTCAGTCATACTGTTCACTTCCTTCCATTGCAGCAATTCCAAGGTGCTATCCAGTTTTTTGGACATCTTCGCAATTTGGGTACAACATTTTTTTGTGATCCTCTAACTTCTGCTCGAACTTCGACCTCTCCTTTTCACTTTTGCAGTCTATCTTTGAATCAGCAATGGCCCGACTAAGATCATCAGCAGGCTCATCTAATGCTCGTCCTTTAGCTTCGTATGCTTCATTGTATTCCATTGCAGTATCGCCATATTCAGTGAACATAGGATAGTTGTCATAATTCTCTTCTTCTTCGTTGTCTTCCATCATAACCGCTCTTTCTGCATGCATGGTTCAACAATTATAGCCGGACATGAATCTGGACAAAATAGGTGGTTGTGAAGGATTTGTGAGGAAGAGTAATCCTTCTGATTCCGGCAGACAACACATGGACAATACATAAAACTATTGATTATTTGCCTCAGCCACATCGAGAAAAGAACGCACGCCTTTAATGAAAATGCTAGAGCGTCGGTCATCGTTCATCCATTGCTGGTGCATCTGCATTATATAAGTATACCAAAAACTATTACACAACATCATGAATAGAGAAGTGACCAAATTAATACAAGTTCATCACACAGAAACCAAAGCAGAGTAGTGAACAAATATAATTATTGCAAAAATAGAAAAACTATACACTGATGTAAAAACTTTCTACTACATCTTTAGTGCCGGTTGGAGACACCAACAGGGACTAAACGTTTAGGTTTATTGAATCGTGTGTGGCGACACTATTCGGTGGGTTGCGGCACTACGATGTGACTGGTGACACTATGTCCTAAGTGGTGGCAATATGCGGCGAGTGACGACACTATTCGGTGGGTAGCGACACTATGTCATGCGTGGCTATACTATACAGTGGGTGGTGACACTATGCCGTGGGTGGGGACACTATTTCACTGTTAGTGTTAGCACTATGCTTTCGGGGTGACATCAGAAATTTTGTGGTGCTTAATCTATAGATAGGCAAGATGCATCCTTGTGAAGTTATAAACTGTAATATGGTGCGAGAGGGACAGCACTATGGCGTATATTCTCGGAGATGTCTTAGGATCCCTTCCTCAGACATCTTCGAGGATCTCGCCACAGAGGCACTCCCATATATGTGAAATTTGTTATCTCCCGGGCATATTGATCTTGCTAGAGAAGTTATACAAGATGGTGAGAGAGGGACACCACTACAATGGAGCTTCTCAAAGGTTTCGTAGGATCCCATCCTCAGACATCTTCGACGAGCTATCCATAGAGGCATGCCCATATATGCGAAATTTGTTAGCTCCCGGGCGTATTGATCTAGCTAGAGAAGCTATAAACTACAAGATGGTGCGAGAAGGACACCACTACGTCGGAACTTCTCGAAGATGTCATTGGATCCCGTCCTTAGAATATTTCGAGGATCGCACCATACAGGCACTCCCATATATGTGAAATTTGTTATCTCCCAGGCATAGTGATCTAGCTAGAGAAGTTATAAACTTCAAGATGGTGTGAGAGGGACACCACTACGACGGAGCTTCTCGAAGATATGGTACGATCCCGTCCTCATACATCTTCGAGGAGCTCTCCATAGAGGCACTCCCATATATGTGAAATTTGTTAGCTCCCGGGAGGATTGCTCTAATGAGAAATATTACGTTTTTTGCTAGTGTGTCTTCTTATGAAGATTTTTTAGTTAACCCTATTTTTTACAATTTTATGATTATTATTGTTTACTATGATGTTATTTGTTTCTATACATCCGAAATTTGAAGATGCAGTGGTTACAAAATATCTCTATTTCTAGAATAAGAAAATGAGCTAAACTAGCAACAGCAGATGAAAGAATGGAGTTGCTAACCTTTTAGAACCATTAGATAGATGAGCGCCGCCAAATCTTGATAAATCGTGTGATAAAATGGGGATGAACTCGACCTCAGGGAGGAGTATCCAAATTTGCATTATGAAGTATATAACAAACCATTACACAACATCATGAATAGAGAAGTGACCAAATTAATACAAGTTCATCACATTAAAACCAACGTAAAGTAGTGACCAAATTCTATTATTGCAAAAATTACTCCCAGACTAAACCAACAAATCTCTCTACTTATAGAGCATGAAAGGAGCTAAACTAGCAATTAAAGATGAATGGATGAAGTTGCTAACCTTTTAGTACCATTTGATAGATGTGGTGCCGCTAAATCTTGACAAAAATGGGGATGAACTCGAGATCAGGGAGGAATCAAAGAGGAAAAAAACAGCTTGAAAATGGAGTATGGCTCAGGGCATGGAGGAAGATATAGGAAGGACATAAGTTCCCGTTTGGAGACACCAAATGGGACTAAAGATCCCGTTTAAACCGGGACTAGAGGTGGCCGTACCCTGCAGCACTTTCTAGCTATTGGAACCGGCACATTAGTCCTTGGTCCAAACACAACCGGGACTCATGGAACGGACTAAAGGAATGTTGTCTACTAGTGAATGTCAAATTTAAATTTTTTTTTGAGTTACATTTTTAGATGTGTTTCCTATAAAGATATTTTTTTGATAGTTCAAGCCCAAGTTGAAAACTATTCTTTGACTACAAATATGTATATATATAGTGAGAGATAGAGAGAGAGAGAAGTACTAACGAGGAACCTGATAGCATGCTAGTGCACAAGTTCGTCAGAGAATGTTTTTACGGAAGTATTAATTCAAGGTTCTATATCGATCCCAACGAGCAGCATAGGAAAGTGTTTTTATGCGGTGTTTCTATCACACCCAAGGTGTCACAGGTCTTGAGTGAATTGATTGCAAATGTTGACGGTGGAAGTGGTGAGTAAAAGTTAGAGGAACTTGCTTTTGAAATAAGTAAATTGCATGAAAGTAAAGATTCGAAAGGTGTGTAAAGGTCCTACATATGTGAAGTTAGGCATGGAGAGAATCAGTTCATGCTGATAGTAAAAGTGCCAAATGGAATAAGCGGAAGAAGTGATAATGATAATTCTTATTTATAAATGTGTAGGCAAGCAACCTATATACTGAATAGGATTCCTCATGGACAATGCTTCCCAATCCCAATGATCCATTTGCCTGTTACCACGGCCATGGTCAACACATTAATTAAGGTCTTTCAACCGGATGAAGGCTTTAATCTTGATGGTTCCTTGTTGACCTCGAGTAGTGCTAGCTCTTTCTTTGATATTGGTCGTGTCACTCGTGGGTCGCCAAATTACTAGCATACTAGTTCATAACTATGAGATCTTTGTATCATGTTACCTCGGCCCTTAAATTCGATAACACACATTAGGCAAACATAGATATCCATTCTCACTATTTAAATAAACATTACAACTATCACAAATGGATGGAACAAAAGGAGGCACATCACATCTCACCAATCCCCTACATCTCCCACACCTATCGGGATTTACTCAGACATGAGAGGAACACAAATCAAAGGCATAATTGTATTGCAAATAGAAATCATCTCTAAGTTATTATGGCAAACCACAATAGCGATTAAAGATCCAATCAAATACAAACCATAGGTAGATCAAAGTATCAAAACCTAATCTTACAAGTGCCAATCTCTCTCTCTCTAAGTAATGATGGAATGATGGGTGAGTGTGTGGTTTTGAGGTTGAAGATCGTCAAAGAACAAGGTGAAGTTCTTCTCCTCTTTCAGATCTGATCCCGCCTCTAGATTGCTTGCGGCGGCTATAACTTATGTTTTGTGTTTCTTCGCGTCTCATCCCATTTATGCAAGTTGCATGTATTGATATAAGGAAGGTGCCGGTGGGTAGTACGGGCGGGTGGTACGGACACACCCGACCGTACCAGTGGTCGTTATGCATACTGACGCCTCTAATGAAAGTGGCTCCAATTGGGGATTTGCTTATTTTGGTGTAATTAGCCCATAAATTCTATTAGATCTTCAATAAATGTTCATTGCCTAAAAACCATCACATGAAACCAAGGATTCGCAGATTGCGATATTAACATTAGTGGAGAGCGTCAATCTTAAGTGAAATCTAGCAATAAATAAGAGGAAAACCAATGGTAAAAATTGATGAAATTTGGATGTATCGGAACCCCTTAAGAGATTCCTATATATATTATACATGAACCCCACCTAACTAGCTTTTTTCCGGTCCACCCAACCCCCGCACCCGCCCAGCGCGCCATCCCGCCCGCCCACGGCTCCTACACCTGCGCCGCCCCGGTTCCCTGCCGCCGATGCCTCCTCCCTCCACCAGCGTGCCGCCCCGATTCTCTGCTGCCGGTGCCTCCTCCATCCCCGAGCACACCGCATCGGCCCTGCCCGCGGCGCCTCCCTGGACCTCTTCCGCACCGTGCCACACCTAACCACCTGCTTGCTCGCGCGACACCGACCCTCCTCCGCCACCGCCAGCTACCCCTTCGCCCCCACGCGTCTGCTGCCGGCCACCCCTCCCCAACCACCAACCCTCGGTTCCCGCTGCCTGATACATCCATTTTGCATCACTATTCTATGTCATAATTCACTATTATTCATTGATATATTTTGTATTGAGAGGTGATACTTATGTTATTTCATCTATTTTTGCATGGTTGATGACTTTTGGAGCATGGACCGCCTCAGTCAGAATTCTGATGGAAAAGGTGCTGTTTGGAGGCAAAATTCGCGAAGATCAGAAAATCCAGGAAAATATACGGAAAATCCTATTTTTCCAGAAGACGAAGGAAGCCAGAAGGGGGGCTGGAGATGGGCCACAGGGGGCCCACACCACCCCCTGGCGCGGGCAGCCCTAGGCCGCGCCAGCAGGTGGTGTGGCCGCCCTGGCCCACTCCAGGCTCTCCCCTCTGGCGTATATCATCCTCCCGAAACCCTAAGACTCGGAGAGCGACCACAGAAAGATTCCGCCGTGTCTGCGGGGCGGAAAACACCAAGAGAGAAAGATCTCTTCGGCAGACAGATTTCTGCCGGGAGAATTCCTTCCTGGAGAGGGAAGATCATCGCCATCAACACCACCATCAAGCCGGACTTCATCGGGATCATCATCATCGTCATCACCACCATCATCACCATCTCCAACCTTATCACTATCTCCATATTGCTGTAACAATTGAGTTGAATCTTGCATTAGTTCATAGGGGAAAGTTTCCTGGTGTTGATTACTCTTTGTAGTTGATGCTATTGAGTGAACCGTTGAATTATTGTTTATGTTCAGATTGTTATACATCATTATTCCATCTCTGATCATGATCCATATGATGTCTTGTGAGTAGTTCGTTTTGTTCTTGAGGACATGGGAGAAGTCATGTTGTTAGTAGTGGAGTTGCGTTGAGAAAGATTCACTAGTTTGTTATTTAAGTTGTGGTGTACTTGTTCTAGTGGTGTCATGTGAACGTCGACTACATGACACTTCACCTATATGGGCCTAGGGGAATGCATTGTGTATTTGGATACTAATCGTAGGGGTTGCCGGAGTGACAGAAACCTGAACCCCCGTTAGGAAATCATTGCACAAGGGACGTAAGGGTCTTAGAGTTTAAAGCTGTGGTTAGGTGTCTACCTTAATTACTTTCTTGTACTTACGGATGTTTGCAAGGGGTATAATCACAAGTATGTATTAGTCCTAGGAAGGTCAGTACATTAGCACAGGTTCACCCACACAACACTTAGCAAGCTAAAGAAGAATAATCGACTATATGAAGCAAAAGCACTTGACAGTCTTCCCATGTGTTCTCGAGAACGTTTGGTCATCTGAAGTAATACAATCGGCTTGTGCTTTGCTGCATAAAGGATTGGGCCACTTGCTGCATTCATTCCTACTATCTTTTATTTACTCGTACTTTGTTTACTTGCTTTACCAAAAACCCCTAAAAATCCGTTTGCTAAGTATCTACAGAGAATTCCTGATACATACCACTAGCCAGCACCTTCTTCTCCTCGTTGTGTTCGACACTCTTACTTATCGAAAATACTGCGATACACCCCCTATACTTTTGGGTCATCAAGACTATTTTCTGGCGCCGTTACCGGGGAGTGAAGCGCTATTGGAGAGTGGAACTGGTAAAGGAAACTTCTACTGTGAGTATTGTTTCCTTCTGTTAGTTGCTTTATTTTTGTTATGGATAATTCGCTGAGTTTATTATTTGGTAATGCTACTACCACTGCTAAGGTAGTAGATAAGCCACCACCTACTTAGAATGATGTTTTCAAAATACCTACAAGAATTATGTTGGGGATAACTATTATGTTGGGGATGGAACTGTCCATCCCGGTGATCATTTACTCTTTATACACGAATTATGCGGGTTGTTCAAGTGTGCAGGTATTACTACAGATCAAGTTAAGAAGATGTTATTCTCATTATCTCTGAAACAAAGAGTTGAGGAATGGTATAAGCTGCTGAAGAATGGTCAAGCTCTGGAATGGGAGGAAATAGTGCCTCTCTTTTATTCAAAGTTTTATCCTCCTAGTGAGATTCATAAAGATCAGAATCAAATATACAACTTTTGGCCTCTTGATGGAGAGAGTACAACTCAAGCTTGGGGGAGATTGAAGTTACTAATGCTCAAATGTCCCATTCATGAGCTCCCCAACAATATTATTATCAATAACTTTTATGCAAGGCTCCCTCTACATGACAAAGATTTATTGGATGCTTCTTGTGCTGGATGATTCACTCGCATGGAAGAAGAAACTAAATCGGATCTTCTGGACCGTATTCAAGACAATGCTAAAGCTTGGGAGAATGGCAAAGGTAGAAAGTCAGGTATAAATTGTGATTATGAATGCATTGAATCTTTTATGGGAACTGATGACTTTCAAAATATTAAAAATGCTTATGGTCTAGACTCTCAAGCTATTGCTTCTTATTTTAAGGCTTTTGCTTCCTACATTGAAGTGCCTAAAAATAAGTGGAATAAGTATCATGAACCTTATAAAGATGTTGGTAAGAGTGTTCCTGCAAGAAAAACTGAAGTTTATACTACTAATCATGTCTTATCTAAACCTTACATTGAGAAAATGCCTTTCCCAGTTAAGATAAAGGAACACTCTGTGATAGCTAGTATGTTTAATGAAAGTACGAATGAAGCTATTGAACCTGATAAACAAAAGGTTGATGAACCTATAATAGAAAATGTGAAAGACTTTGTCACCAAATATGAAGAAGAGGGACACACTATCCTTTGTAAGGATACCTCTAATTTTGTTTCACATAGTAGTGTTATGAGAGCTAGTGTTCCTGTGCTTTCTATTAGAATAAGTGATCATTGTTATGATGGTCCTTGTGATAGCTATATTGTTAAGTTTATGCATGATACTGAAAGTTATTATGAGAGAGGGAAAACTGTTCTTATGTATCTCAATAATATCAAGTTTCCTCGTTTTATGCTGAAAGTTTTTATGTTGCACTTCTTTTGCCTTCCTGTGCAAGTAGCCTCTGGCTTCAACAACTTGTTTGTTTACAAAATTCCCTTGCATAGGAAGTGGGTTAGACTTAAATGTGTGTATTTTTGCTTCTTAATGCTCTCTTTCACCTCAATTCATATTCTTATGTGGGCATCTTCAAAATTATCATGCCCATCTTAATGGTTATAAAGAAAGAGCTTTTTGGGAGACAACCCAATTTGTTTTTGCTTTCAGTTGTTTTTGTTTCTTTGAGTCTTAGAAGTTATTACTTAGGTAATAACCGCTCCTTATCTGTTTTGTTTGGTTTTTGTGTTAAGATCAACCTCTAATGAGAGAGAAGTAAGATTTGGGGAAGTTGCTGTCCCGAAACAGATTTTTGTGCTTCGCCGTAAAAATTCGTGACAGATCTCTGTATATCGGTTTGAGCTGTAATTTTTTGTGCTTCTGCCCCAGGTTGTTATTTAACTTTCGTTAGTTTTGCATGTTTTGATTTGAGCAACAGAAGATTTTGTAAAAATTGATCTTTACATGCTGGTCTGTTTTGACAGATTTTACCAATCTTGCATTTGCTTCTTTAATCGATTTCCTTTTTGAATCCTTTTTGGGGTTTCGGAAGGAGTTGCCACAGTAGCTTATGTTTTGATGGTTTTCAGTTGAGGTTGGACTCAAAAGGTTTTATCACGTCTTATATACTAATGTTGCTAATGAGAACTGTGTGGAGCTTTGTGTGAAAGAAATTTCTAGGAAGTGGAGATAATGGTGTAATAAGGAAGAGAAAGGTCTTATGACTCAAGTAATAAGTGTATGAAGATGAAGATACTGTTGATTATTCAAGTGGTGACTCCGGAAGAACCTACTAAGTCCCAAATTTAGAGACCTGCAGAGTCTGTTTTCAAATAGGTAACAGTTCTGGTAAGGAAAGTTCCGCAAAAATACAATCCAACTATATTTTTGCAGTTTTCAGTCAATAAGGAAAGCTACGAAGAGAAAAAGGGACGGAAACCGAGCCAGGGTGGCTCACACCACCCTGTGGCACGGGCCCACCCTTGGCCGCGCCACCAGGTGGTGAGTCCACCCCGGACTCCGCCTCCGTCTCGTTTTCTCCCAGTACCTTCCTTTTGGTATGAAACTTCGTAATATATAATACCCGGGATCTCCCGAGGTTCGTATATCGTGTTTTCGTCGTGTTTTTTTCGATCTGTTTTTGCCAGGACATACTCTTTGAAGGTTTAGAAGCACAATGGTGTCCGCCAAGGATAAAGGGAAGGAGCCTATGGAGGAAGACCTCCAAGACCCCGGGAAGGAGAAGGAGATCAAGAGTGAAGGTGAAGAGAATCAAGGCCAACATCCGCACACCGGCACTACCATTGCAAGCATTAGAGTGGTGGCAAACTCTGCCAGGATTATGTCAATTGGAGGGAAGCCTCCTCATTGCCGTTCAGATCCCTGGTCACTTTCTCCATGCACCACGAATCCTTTCCATACTCTTATCCATGAGCATCAATACCAGAATATGCCCAAGGGGAAATTACCGTCCAATTGGGATTTGCCTCATTCTAGCCATGCAGGAAAAGAAGACTTCAAGGAGGTAGAGTGGGGAAAGAATCGCAAGAGCTGGGATTCTCAACCCGACATGATCATGAACCGCATTGAGAAAAACTCGCAGCTTATTCGCAATCTCACCTTTGAGATTGAGGACTTGGGGAAACTGATCAAAGAGCTCATTAAGAGAATACCACCACCACCAAAGGAGTAATTCGTCATCAGGTTTGGCATCCCCTTGGTTTGTTCCAAGATTGGGGGAGTGCCACGGTATCATATCACTATCTTCTATCTTTTTACCTTATTAGTAGAGTCATATCATGAATAGAGAAGTTATTATGTAGTATGGTTTGCATTATGGAAGTGTCCCCTCTCTCGTTAGATATGTATCCCTTGGTGTGAGTTGCCATTATGGAATATTAATGAGAAGTTCTATCATTCACTCTTTTGCATAGCTTATATTAGTTTTCAATTCGTGGTTATATGATTGATCTTGTTGTTAGTATTGGTATCACTTTGGGATCATTGAGTTAATTTAGTTAGTTTTGGCAAACCCGGCTCAGTCAGTAGCAACACTATTTTTGAGAGTTGATTGAAAAAGATAGAAGTACTCTAAAGAAAAATAATTCCATCATCTTTCTTTCTTGATTTGGTCATCAGTTTAGTATTCTCTAGTTAAGATCTTTTGTGCTTCCAAAGAAGATTGCATGTTTGTCTTTATCTCTTGTATGTTTGTTTGTTTCCTTCAACTCTTATACTTGCTACCCAGCCTTGCTAGCCAAAAACCTATACTGAGAGGGAATTCTTCTCGTGCATCCACTCCTTTAAACCAAAACCTATGCCATTTGTGTCCACCATACTTACCTAGTAGCATTATTGCTATTCCAAGTAAATTCTTGTTTTGTCTACCTCCCATATTAAACTTGTTATGTGAAAATTAGTGATTAAAGCTCTCATGAACTTGATGGCACACTTAACTTTCTTTCATTTAATAAACTTGAACCATTGTGCTCATCTATGTTTCGTATATGCTTGCGCTTTGTGAGTTGTGAATTAGCAGAACCATGCTATCATGGGGAACGCTTTCAACATTGCACTGGTACTTTGTACCAAGTTGATATCATGTTCTTTTGTCTATGGATGTCGTCGGTGTGAAATGAAAGGGGAGCTTGTAAGTCCATGGAGTTATGCATATGTGTTAGAGAAACGCCTGGGCCGCTGGTCTAATCCATGCTGACATGGTGGAAACCTATAGCGTAACCATAACGAGTATATATCAAGCATTCTTCTTATAAAAAAGAGATAGAGATTGAGAAACAGAGAAAAGAAAAAAAGATATTATGAAAAGAGGAAAGAGAGAAAAAAACACCATATTCCCATGGTAAATAAGAAGATTGCTGAGATGCTTGTTGTCTGCTTGCCTTGTCATTTTGATATGGGGATTCTTCCGTATCATCGGGCAAGGGGTACCCCATTGGCGGTTCTCTATGATACACATATGCTTACGATGACAAGAACTTACCGGTGACTAAACTTGAGTAGCATGAGGAGCGGCCCTCGTATTCAAGGGACATGAGATTCTCAAGTTACAACTTGTCAATGCATATCCTCATATTTGATCACTTTAACCTTAATCACCTAAAGATGCCTATGATAGGGGCAATGAGAGATGAAAGCTAGTAAGTATCATAATTTTTGGGAGCTCTTTATGAGACTTGCAATCCCTGCTTCCCTCTGCGAAGGGCCTTTCTTTTACTTTGTAGTTGAGTCAGTAAACCTACTCCCTTCTATCTCAGCAAGTACTTTGAGTTGTTTTGTTTCATTCATTCATATGATGATTTATTCAATCATGTCTTATATTCCTTGTTTTGCACATTGCTCTTATCTTGATGTTTACTGCTTTGAAATGTATCATTGAAAACCAGCTATTTGTGAACTCCAGCAAATTATCAACTATTCTTCAACAAAGAGCTAAGTTTGCCATTACCAATTATGATTTACTTCATGTATCTTTATTGTGTTTCCTTTACTCATTGCAAGTAAGTTATATAATAGTGCGTTGTCTTCTATTACGATCTATGAATTTGATCAATGTGATGCTTCTTGTCCGTATTCTTTTATCGACTCTTCACTCCATAAACTTGAGGCCATGTTTATTGAGCTCAGTTTTGCTTGGGAACAAGCGAGGTCTAAGCTTGGGGGGAGTTGATACATCCATTTTGCATCACTATTCTATGTCATAATTCACTATTATTCATTGATATATTTCATATTGAGAGGTGATAATTATGTTATTTCATCTTTTTTGCATGGTTGATGAATTTTGGAGCATGGATCGCTGTAGTCAGAATTTCGATGGAAAAGGTGCAGTTTGGAGGCAAAATTCACGAAGATCAGAAAATCCGGAAAAATATACAGAAAATCCTATTTTTCCAGAAGACGAAGGAAGCCATAAGGGGGGCTGGAGATAGGCTATAGGGGGCCAACACCACCCCCTGGCGCGGGCAGGCCCACACCACACCGTTTCAAACTATATGCAAAACAGCGGGCATGAAGCTTCTTAGCCCGGGGCTGAGCCTCGCTGAACTTGAAGTGGATGTCTGATGAAATAGCATTTTGTGAACCTATAAATGATTTTTTTAAAAAATTCACAAGCATTATATCATGTACTTGTAGTTCAAATCTTGGCAACCTCCTACCGATTCGGCAGGATTTTGTCTTTTTTATGAGGGATGGACAGAAAGGTTCCAGATACACCGATTGGGAAATTGTCCATATAAGGTGGTAGAGTATTTTTGAAAAATAGTTTGGTACCAATGCCAAACTTTAATTTGGTGGTTGCTTCACAGAACACCCCGATTTCGACACCTCAAAAATGGAAATTGGCTTTTTCGTGCATCGAAAAGGAAAACTTCCTCCTGCAACATTGTAAGCCATACCAAGATGCACATGTGTGCACAATATGGGCACATTATCACAAACTATACCCTGATTCTAGCCATAACATTGGTGGTTTGACCTAAATGCAATGAAACCTCGAACATGATAGGTAATTTTGTGAAGGATTTTTTATGATGTCTGCAATTTTTCAAGTTCAATATTTTTCCTTACAACTGTGACACGTAATATGACACCACGCGAAAGTTTCACATTGTTTGGATCATTTTTCAAATGTTTATACCCGTTTCAAACTATATGCAAAACGGCGGGCACGAAGCTTCTTAGCCCGAGGCTGAGCCTCGTTGAACTTGAGGTGGATCTCTGATGAAATAGTATGTTGTGAACCTATAAATGATTTTTTTTAAAAATCACAAGCATTATATCATGTACTTGTAGTTCAAATCTTGGCAACCTCCTACCGATTCGACAGGAATTTGTCTTTTTCATGAGGGATGGACAGAAAGGTTCTAGATACATCGGTTGGGAAATTGTCCATATAAGGTGGTATAGAATTTTTTAAAAATGGTTTGGTACCAATTCCAAACTTTAATTTTGTGGTTGCTTCACAGAACACCCCGATTTCGGCACCTCAAAATTAGAAATTGGCTTTTTCGTGCGTCGAAAAGGAAAACTTCCTCCTGCAACATCGTAAGCCATCCCAAGATGCACATGTGTGCACAATATGGGAACATTATCACAAACTATACCCTGATTCTAGCCATAACATTGGTGGTTTGACCTAAATGCCATGAAACCTCGAACATGATAGGTCATTTTGTGAAGGATTTTTTATGATGTTTGCAATTTTTCAAGTTCAATATTTTTCCTTGCAACTATGACACCACGCGAAGGTTTCACATTGTTTGGATCATTTTTGAATTTCTTATGCCCGTTTCAAACTATATGCAAAACGGCGGGCATGAAGCTTCTTAGCCCGGGGATGAGCCTCGCTGAACTTGAAGTGGCTCTCTGATGAAATAGCATGTTGTGAACCTATAAATGATTTTTTTTAAATTCACAAGCATTATATCATGTACTTGTAGTTCAAATCTTGGCAACCTCCTACCGATTCGGCAGGAATTTTGTCTTTTTCATGAGGGATGGACATAAAGGTTCCAGATACACTGGTTGGGAAATTGTCCATATAAGGTGGTATAGTATTTTTGAAAAATGGTTTGGTACCAATGCCAAACTTTAATTTGGTGGTTGCTTCACAGAACACCCCGATTTCGGCACCTCAAAAATGGAAATTGGCTTTTTTGTGCGTCGAAAAGGAACACTTCCTCCTGCAACATCATAAGCCATCCCAAGATGCACATGTGTGCACAATATGGGCACATTATCACAAACTATACCCTGATTCTAGCAATAACATTGGTGGTTTGACCTAAATGCCATGAAACCTCCAACATGGTAGGTCATTTTGTGAAGGATTTTTATAATATTTGCAATTTTTCAAGTTCAATATTTTGACTTGCAACTGTGACACATAATATGACACCACGCGAAGGTTTCGCATTGTTTGGATCATTTTTGAATTTCTTATGCCCGTTTAAAACTATATGCAAAACGGCGGGCATGAGGCTTCTTACCCGGGGCTGAGCCTCGCTGAACATGAAGTGGATCTCTGATGAAATAGCATGTTGTGAACCTATAAATGCTTTTTTTTAAAATTCACAAGCATTATATCATGTACTTGTAGTTCAAATCTTGGCAACCTCCTACCGATTTGGCAGGAATTTGTCTTTTTCATGAGGGATGGACAGAAAGATTCCAGATACACCGGTTGGAAAATTGCCCATATAAGGTGGTATAGTATTTTTGAAAAATGGTTTGGTACCAATGCAAAACTTTAATTTGGTGGTTGCTTCACAGAACACCCTGATTTCGGCACCTCAAAATTGGAAAATCGCTTTTTCGTGCGTCGAAAAGGAAAACTTCGTCCTGCAACATCGTCAGCCATCCCAAGATGCACATGTGTGCACAATATGGGCACATTATAACAAACTATACCCTGATTCTAGCCATAACATTGGTGGTTTGACCTAAATGCCATGAAACCTCGAACATGATAGGTCATTTTGTGAAGGCTTTTTTATGATGTCTGCAATTTTTCAAGTTCAATATTTTTTCTTGCAACTGTGACACATAATATGACACCACGCAAAGGTTTCACATCGTTTGGATCATTTTTTAATTTCTTATGCCCGTTTCAAACTATATGCAAAACGGCAGGCATGAAGCTTCTTAGCCCGGGGCTGAGCCTCGCTGAACTTGAAGTGGATCTCTAATGAAATAGCATGTTGTGAACCTATAAATCATTTTTTTTTAAAATTCACAAGCATTATATCATGTACTTGTAGTTCAAATCATGGCAACCTCCTACCGATTCGGTAGGAATTTGTCTTTTTTATGAGGGATGGACAGAAAGGTTCTAGATACACCGGTTTGGAAATTGTCCATATAAGGTGGTAGAGTATTTTTGAAAAATGGTCTCGTACCAATGCCAAACTTTAATTTGGTGGTTGCTTCACAAAACACCCCGATTTCAGCACCTCAAAATTGGAAATTGGCTTTTTCGTGCGTAGAAAAGGAAAACTTCCTCCTGCAACATCGTAAGCCATCCCAAGATGCACATGTGTGCACAACATGGGCACATTATCAAAACTATACCCTGATTCTAGCCATAACATTGGTGGTTTGACCTAAATGCCATGAAAACTCGAACATGATAGGTCATTTTGTGCCGGATTTTTTATGATGTTTGCAATTTTTCAAGTTCAATATTTTTCCTTGCAACTGTGACACATAATATGGCACCACACGAAGGTTTCACATTGTTTGGATCATTATTGAATTTCTTATGCTCGGTTCAAACTATATGCAAAACGGCGGGCATGAAGCTTCTTAGCCCGGGGCTGAGCCTTGCTGAACTTGAAGTGGATCTCTGATGAAATAGCATGTTGTGAACCTATAAATGATTTTGTTTAAAATTCACAAGCATTATATCATGTACTTGTAGTTCAAATCTTGGCAACTTCCTGCCGATTCGGAAGGAATAGCAATTTTTCCCTTGGGATGGACAGAAAGGTTCAAGATACACCGGTTGGGAAATTGTCCATATAAGGTGGTATAGTATTTTTGAAAAATGGTTCGGTACCAATGCCAAACTTTAATTTGGTGGTTGCTTCATAGAACACCCCGATTTCGACACATCAAAAATGGAAATTGGCTTTTTCGTGCGCCGAAAACGAAAAATTCCTCCTGCAACATCGTAAGCCATCCTAAGTTGCACATGTGTGCACAATATGGGCACATTATCACAAACTATACCCTGATTCTAGCAATAATATTGGTGGTTTGACCTAAATGCCATGAAACCTCGAACATGATAGATCATTTTGTGAAGGATTTTTTATGATGTCTGGAATTTTTCAAGTTCTATATTTTTGCTTGCAACTGTGACACATAATATGACACCACGCGAAGGTTTCACATTGTTTGGATCATTTTTTAATTTCTGATGCCCGTTTCAAACTATATGCAAAACGACGGGCACGAAGCTTCTTAGCGCGGGGCTGAGCCTCGCTGAACTTGAAGGGAATCTCTGATGAAATAGCATGTTGTGAACCTATAAATCATTTTTAAAAAAATTCACAAGCATTATATCATGTACTTGTAGTTCAAATCTTGGCAACCTCCTACCGATTCGGCAGGATTTTGTCTTTTTTATGAGGGATGGACAGAAAGGTTCCAGATACACCGATTGGGAAATTGTCCATATAAGGTGGTAGAGTATTTTTGAAAAATGGTTTGGTACCAATGCCAAACTTTAATTTGGTGGTTGCTTCACAGAACACCCCCATTTCGGCACCTCAAAATTGGAAACTGGCTGTTTCGTGCGTCGAAAAGGAAAACTTCCTCCTGCAACATCGTAAGCCATCCCAAGATGCACATGTGTGCACAATATGGGCACATTATCACAAACTATACCCTGATTCTAGCCATAACATTGGTGGTTTGACCTAAATGCCATGAAACCTCGAACATGATAGATCATGACACATAATATGACAATTTTTCAAGTTCAATATTTTCCCTTGCAAATCTGACACATAATATGACACCACGCGAAGGTTTCACATTGTTTGGATCATTTTTTAATTTCTTATGCCCGTTTCAAACTATATGCAAAACGGCGGGCATGAAGCTTCTTAGCCCGGTGCTGAGCCTCGCTGAACTTCAAGTGGATCTCTGATGAAATAGCATGTTGTGAACCTATAAATGATTTTTTTTAAAATTCACAAGCATTATATCATGTACTTGTAGTTCAAATCTTGGCAACCTCCTCCCGATTCGGCAGGAATTTGTCTTTTTCATGAGGGATGGACAGAAAGGTTCCAGATACACCTGTTGGGAAATTTTCCATATAAGGTGGTATAGTATTTTTGAAAAATGGTTTGGTACCAATGCCAAACTTTAATTTGGTGGTTGCTTCGCAGAACACCCCCATTTCGGCACCTCAAAATTGGAAACTGGCTGTTTCGTGCGTCGAAAAGGAAAACTTCCCCCTGCAACATCGTAAGCCATCCCAAGATGCACATGTGTGCACAATATGGGCACATTATCACAAACTATACCCTGATTCTAGCCATAACATTGGTGGTTTGACCTAAATGCCATGAAACCTCGAACATGATAGATCATTTTGTGAAGAATTTTTTATAAGGTTGGCAATTTTTCAAGTTCAATATTTTCCCTTGCAAATTTGACACATAATATGACACCACGCGAAGGTTTCACATTGTTTGGATCATTTTTTAATTTCTTATGCCCGTTTCAAACTATATGCAAAACGGCGGGCATGAAGCTTCTTAGCCCGGGGCTGAGCCTCGCTGAACTTCAAGTGGATCTCTGATGAAATAGCAATTTTTCCCTTGGGAAATTGTCCATATAAGGTGGTAAAGTATTTTTGAAAAATGGTTTGGTACCAATGCCAAACAGAAAATGGTTTTTGATTAGTTATATAAATTGAAGCACTTTTCCTGTTGAAAGTTTTTCGAAATTCCAAATTATGTAATAAATATTTGTTAATGCAATTTAATTGAAAATAGTAAAATTGTATAGTTCACATAAAAATATTTGAAAACAGAAAATGGTTTTTGATTAGTTATGTAAATTGAAGCACTTTTCCTGGTGAAAGTTTTTTGAAATTCCAAATTATGTAATAAATATTTGTTAATGCAATTTTAATTGAAAATAGTAAAATTGTGTAGTTCAAATAAAAATATTTGAAAACAGAAAATGGTTTTTGATTAGTTATGTAAATTGAAGCACTTTTCCTGTTGAAAGTTTTTTCAAATTCCAAATTATGCAATAAATATTTGGTAATGCAATTTTAATTGAAAATATTAAAATTGTATAGTTCAAATAAAAATATTTGAAAACAGAAAATGGTTTTTGATTAGTTATGTAAATTGAAGCACTTTTCCTGTTGAAAGTTTTTTGAAATTCCAAATAAATAATCATCTTAATTGAAACATCTTATTAATTAAAGAAGAAAACAAATTTGAAAATGGCGGGAAGACCAAAAGGTTTGCCAAAATTTGAAAAATGGGTCAACGATCCCGGTTCGTCCCACCAACTGGGACCGATGATCCTGGATGCGCGCGCTGCCGTTAACATGCCTTTGGTCCCGGTTGTTGGCACGATCCGGGACCGTTGATCCTTTGGGCCCGGTTGGTGGGACGAACCGGGACCAAAGGCCCACGCACGTGGCAGTACAGCAACGCTCCTGCCCTAGGCCTTTAGTCCCGGTTGGTGGCACTAACCGGGACCGTTGGCCCTTTGTTCCCGGTTATTGGGACGACCCGGGACCAATGGTCTGTATAGTTAACAACCCCGGCCCTTCCTCCTCCAACTCCCCCCAATTCACAGAGCACATTGACGGGCGGCTAAGGAAAATTTGCGGCGGAGCAAAATCACGCAGGCAGGCTGCCCAAATCTAGAGCGGCCGCTTCACGTCATCGACGCCCGCCGCCACCGCGCCACCACCGTCTGAGGAATCGACCGCGCATGCTAGAAATCGACGCCACGGTCACCGTCTACTCCGACTCCGGCCGTCGCCATTGCCGCTGCTTCCGAGCTCCTCCGACCTCGTCGACCCGTCCATCATCTTCGTGGTGAGCCGCTGGTCCTCCATGACTTCTCCTTTCTCTCTCTCTCTCGCTCCGTTTCCTTCTGTCGCCGAGCGCCACTGTCCGTCGCCGTCGCAGACGACGCTCCAATGATCAATAAGGGGCGGCGCGACCACCGTTAGCTTCCTCGCGACACACTCGTTCAAACCCGACCTTCTGCGCGTTCCAGCAAGCACTCTAGTGCCGCTAACCACCGCCAGCCAACATGCCCTCCGGCGAGCCCATGTGGCGCCAAGGTGGTGCTCATGTGGCGCCCTGACGTGGGCATCGAGTAAGCTCTGCCAGCGTGGCAACCCGACGTGGCCCTAGCCCCACTAATCAGTCACTATGGGTAGGCGATGCATCTGTGAGAAAAGGTTCCCGGCCTTAGGTGACGTCAGTCTTTACCTATGCTGACGCAATAAAAGTTTAATAATTGTTTAAATAATTTCAGAAAAGAGTTTAATCTTATAAATTCAATAACTAATTATTTCTAAGTCAACAAAATATGTATAATATATCAAAATGTTCAGAAAAATGAGATCTAGATAATAGACTCATAATCATGCATTGTTCAACAACTTTAATTACAAGTTTAATAATAGAATGAAATCAACCCCTCCTAGGTGATTTTGGGGTCTCTCCTGTACTAGGGTTTGGACCCTTCGGATCCCACTTAAATTGCCAAGCATGCCTTAGGGTTAAATTTCAACTATGTTTAACTTGTCATATCATTATCGATGCCATGTGTTGATTTTTTAACTTGTAGATACTATGGATCCAACACATCAGGAAAACATCCTCCAAGGGATGATCTGCGAAAATGAAGATATCGATATCGATGTCACGAGTGAGTTTCTGAACGATTCCGGTCAGGGAGATGAGTCTCTCAACCGAGGAGACGGCTCCGGTGAGGTAGAAGCCGAAGCCTGGGACAGGGGAGAAGCCGATAAGGAAGAAGGCGACGGCTCCAGCGGAACCTTAAATCTCGCAAACACCGGCGAGGTGTATATATGTATTTTTGCAATTAAAATGTTGCTGTCTATATATATACATGCATATATTAACACTCTTTCTTCTTTTATCCTTCTGGATCGAGAACTTCTTCCGTAAGAACAAAACGAGGCCCAACAAAAAAGTTGGATGACACTGTGAGGTATAGGATCGACGTGGTCAGTGTAGATGGCGAACCGCAAGCTCCCGTCGCTGTCGCAAGAAAATTTGTCAAGCAATGCGGAGTTCTTGTGAGGGACTACATCCTGATCACCGTTCAAGAATGGAATCGGCCAAGCGGCGGTGGAGTCTCGTATGTCGGCGACAACACCAAAGATAAGCTTTTTGACAACGCCAAAGATAAGATTTTTGACTAATTTCCTCCTGCCGGTACCAGATGTGAATCCAGATGAGGAGGAGAGAGCAAGAAGGGAGCTTGTGAAAAGAGTCAAGAAGTTTGCTCTCAGCAAGATGGCCGATGCATTCAAGAACTGGAAGAAGAAACTGTACAATAACTTTGTCAAGGTAGAGAAGACTCCGAATTTCAATGAAGCCGGCTATGCTAAGTTAAGATACCCGTGGCAGGATTTTGTGAAGTAAAAGACATCGGAGAAAGCTAAGGAAAGGTCTAGAATAAATACTGAGAACGCTGCTAAGAAACTGTACCATCATAACATGGGGCCTGCTGGCTATGCCGGTTGCATGCCTAAGTAGGATGCACTTGAGGTCTATTACATAGCTGTCGGGATCAGACCAGAGCCCACAACATGGACACCATGGGCGAGAAACTGGTTTTACGGCCATGGGGGCACGTTGGACAAAGAAGGGAGGGCAATATATAATCAGAAACACACAGATGATCCCCTACTTCACATCGATGATATTAGAAATGAAGTAGATGATGTTGCAGTGGGACGGTTTGTTCCCGATAGAGAGAACGACGAGCTCACACGGGCCCTTAAAAAACCTGAACACAACGGACGAGCACGAGGCACACCAGGCTCCACGCCATGGAAGGTTGCCTCCCCCCCGGAAATGAAGAGATATCCCAATAAAAGCCATCAGAGGAGAAAGGAAAGGGAGGCAGCTGAGAAAGCGGTCACTGCAGACCGGCTGCGTAATGTAGAAAAGCATTAAAGCGGCACTAGGATCAACTCGACATACTTAGCCAACAAGGTACTAGCAACCAATCTCAGCGGCACGTGGTAGAAGCTGCATTCGAGGGTACCGGCGCCCTATCGAATAAGAAAAGCAGCACCGCTTCCACGCAACTCGATGATGTTGATGATGATGCACCGACGACATCTCCTCCTAAACACTACCCAGTGGATGATATCACGTAGACAACAGCCTGTGAGCTAAAGGTGCATGTTATGAACTTAAGGGTGACGGCGGCGGTCAGCATGGTGGTACCAATTGCGCCTAACCCAACTTTGCATTGCAGACCGGTTCCAAAAGGGTACGCTGTCGTCACGGTGAATAAGGTGAAGGAAGATTTTGAGGAGCTGAAGCTAGACCACCCTGCAGGGGAAGATATGGAGCTGACTCAACTAGGAGAAGCCAAAGGGGGGACTATTCTATGGCTAAAGGAGCGCATCATGCTTCCAAATTATGTGCCACCAAGGCCACCTACTCCTCAGAGCAGCAATCCACCTTCGCCGCCACCTCACCATTCTCCAGCGCAACCATCGCCTTCACCGCCTCACCACTCAGTGCAACCGTCTCCATCGCTGCCTCAGCCTTCTCCACTGCCGCGTCAGCTGTCTCCGTCCCTTGAGCCTCAGAGACAAAAGCGGAAGTATACTAAGGGGGGCAGCACCACCAGCAGCAGTAAGAGCACGTTCTGATCACCGAAACGTAAGCTATCGTCCCTCCCAAGAGTACCTCATCAGAATATGAAGAAGCTACTTTGCGAGAAGACAGATGAGGAAACTGATGCGGCCGCAACTGCCCATTATGAAAAGTGGAAGATTGACATGGCTAACAAGAAAAAGCCAATAGATGCATTTTTCCCGGTCACCGCAGAAGATAAAGCCAAAGCAGCCGCGCTTAAGATTCAGCTTCACTAACCCATAGCGCTCACATCAGAGTATAATCGCTCTATTACCAAGTCGGCTGAGGCAAAAGAGCGGAGAGTCAGGAAAGAAGTGGCCCAGCTCGGACAACAGAAAAATCAATTGATTGAACCGCTCAAAGTGTACGATACCAATGAGTGGATGATCCAGGAGCGGCATGATCCGAACATTGATCCGTAGTTAGTTCGACTGTACGGAGAAAAAGCCCAATTATATGGACTGTCTATTACTGAGTACATTAGTCGTATGCATGAGTTCAAGGGGTACCAAGAAACAGCATACGTGTACCAGTACGGGTCTCCTCTCGTCAAACCCGAGTTAGTCAAAGATCTACCAACAAAAATGCAAAGATTGCATAACTGGTACATCCAAGCCTATGCTAATTCCAAAGACTGGATCTATGATGCATATAAACACCACCATTACGGTCATGGAGATGGCTTCCTAGTGATCGAATTTCCAGAATTATTTCAGTTTTACCAACAAGACGCCCTTAACAAAACTATCGTCAGTGCCTATTGTTTGTAAGTATTATTAATTTCTGTAATTAAGTCTTTCTAGATCAGCTCATTCATTGCTTATATAATCTTACTAATCACTATACTAATTATATATGCAGAATGAAGATTCAAGAATGCAACAAAGGACAAATCTATGACCTTGGGTTTGTTGACTGTAATTTCGTTCATGAAGTTACTCTAAAAATAAATCCCAAAGAGACAGAGGATAACTTGTTCCAAGCGTTGAAGTATTTCAGCAATAGAAGGGAAATACTATTTCCTTACAACGATGGGTGAGTGTTACTGTCTTGTACACATTCTATTTTCGCTTACTCCATGTTAAGCGTATAATTGACTCGTGTTATAGTGTGTTAGTGTGTCAAGCTTCCACTATATTCTGTTAATCATTGTTGTTGACACCGGAGTAGTATAAGTCCTGGACTCGAAACGCACACCATTAGAAAAGTGGGCAGACATGCAGGAATGCCTCCAGAAGGCTTGGAAACGGTTCACCGCCAAAACTAGGGGTGTTTGGAAGCCAGAGCTTACATTTCAACCATGGACTGTAAGTACTACTTGCTAGATCCACGCATCTCTTTGATTCTAGTTTCAATACCACCATTATCATGCTTGATTATTATTTTGATTGAACTCCATTCTCGTAAAGTGCTTGAGGGAGGAAGCCGGGAATAACTTATGTGGATACTATGTCTGCGAGTTCATTCGCCAGACGACCAAAGAGAAGGGCGCAGACCGGAACATCAAAAAAATTGAAGTACGATAAACAATAATCACAACTTTATTTTATTACCACCAATTGTGTTTAGTTTCATTCATAGATATTGATCCCCTTCTTTATATTAGATCGAACGGATGCAGGACGGTCTTCTATCACAAGAACGCGTGCAAGCAATTCAAGAGGAAATTGCCGGATTCTTGTTAGAACAAGTCATAGATCCGAAAGGAGAATACTATTACCCGCTTCATTTGGAAGGGTGAAGTGTAAAAAAGTAGATGTAAATTAGATCAAATTCATGTGAGTGTATCGTTTGTAATTATAATATGTTTCGACCAAGAAGACGGATGAGACGGTGTATATATTTGTGATCATGCATGATGTGTAATGTATATATCGTGGTTTCATTATTGTTGTATATATGTAGTACCATTTAATTGATAAAAATATCCTGCCGCGGCAGAAAAATAGCCCGAAAATCCTACCGCGGCACAAAACCCTGCCGCGGCATAGAGACCAACGATCCCGGTTCGTGCCAAGAACCGAGACCAATGATCCACCCCCGCCCGTCTCTGGCACTGCCACGTGGGGACCCATTGGTCCCGGTTTTTTCCACGAATCGGGACCAATGATCCACCACCCCCCCTCGTCGCGCGCCCGCCCACATGGAGACCTATTGGTCCCGGTTCGTGCGCGAACCGGGACCAGCATTAGTCCCGAGTGATTGGTCCCGGTTCGGGAACCGAGACCAATGGCCCTTATGAACCGGGACTAGAGGCCATTTTTCCACCAGTGGTAGCAGTTGGTGGCTCCCAAAAATCTGGTCACTGGGTGGGCGTGCCAGGTGTAGCAGTTGTCTCTCATTCACTGTTGCCAACTCGTGGAGCACGTGAGTATCTCGCCATTAATTGTACATCCACCGCAAGGAAAAAACCTATTGCGTCTCTCGTTTACCTATTCCATGACACCCACATATCTTATCGGCTATGAATATTGCATGAAAAAACACCTATTGGTTTTACAGAACACTCACTTTACCTAATTTTTTGCAGAACCCAACAATACTACATGTAGTCCGTTGTCAATATAACACATTACGGATAGGGCCCACATGTCAATGATGATTTGGTATCTATGTGTCATCGGCTGATTTTTTCAAACAATTCAAAATATGTGCGAAAAATTCAATAATCGAACAAATCCCAGAAATTATAACCAGTTTAGATCATCCGTAGTAAACATTTATCACCTTTTGTGAAATTCAAGCAAACTTTGGTGAAATTTTCAAACTTTTCGAAAGACATTCCATTTAAAAGTTGGGATCCTTTTTCCGAGACTAGAGAAAATTTGATGGAATTCAATTAATCTTTGAATCTTCTGACACTAGAGCCTACTTATTACAACTAAGATGGTTGGACCATTAATATTTAACAGATGCGGTTTTTTATTACCGACATCATTTCCCCATCGCAATTACATCTCGTGCAAGGGATCCTCGATCGTCTTAGGGCATCTCCAACATCGAGACCCATTTAGGACAGCCAGTTGGTCTGAAATTGTACGACCAGGTCGGCTCGTGGACAAGAAATCAATCCGGCGGTCTGTTTAGGTCATAGAGTCTGGCTAGCGAGGCTGACTCATTTTGACCTCGTCGCCCACTCTCAAGGATTGACTTGGCCGAGATAATGATGATTTCCCATCACCAACTTCTAGTGGCGGAGCTAGCTCATTATTTAAGAATGGGCAAATTAATGCTACAATACGTCTCTTTTGTGTTTACCCGTCCAAAATCCTTCGTCAATTCTTACTTTCTTATAATATTTCACTGGAGCAAGTCAGATGAGCCCAGGCAGCCGCCCGGGCATGCCGGGCTTTGGCTCCGGCACTACCTACTGCCTCGCCGGGTTCCTGCGTGGCCGCTGGGTACCCTCGCCGACCAGATTCCTACATCACCGCTGGGTTTCTACCCTTGCTGGCTCCTGTTTCGAACGCGAAGTGTCACTAGTAGAAAATGGGCCTTTGGTTCGGGCCACTAGTCCCGGCCGTGCCTGGGGCTAGGACTAATGGTCCGAACCAGACGGCCGAGGAGGCCGAGGTACTTTGTCCCGGTCTGTGAGGGACCATTAGTCCCTGTTTGAGATACAAACCGGGACTAATGGGTCTGGGCACGCGCGCGTGCTCCTAGCAGAACCATTAGTCCCGGTTTGTATCTCACTAATGGTCTGGCCCTATATATATGCACCCAGCCCTCCACTCTCTCCTTTTTTTTCCTACGTGTGAGGTGGGTATAACTTTGTGCTAATTTTTTTCTTCATATGCACTAGAGGTGTTCGGTTACACAAGACAAAACATGATATGAGGTGCCATAGCCACACTTAAGTTTTCTCATCTTTGTTTCCAGGTGTCCTAAAAGGTTAGCCACTATTTTCTCGTTTAGACTGCGCGGTACAAATTTGAGCATCAGGATTGCGTTTGATATATATGCATGGTTGTATGATGTAGATGAGCCATCCATGGATGTACGGTGACCGACGCTCTGACGCTTACAGAGTAGGCGTGCGCTCTTTTCGCCTTGTGGCCGAGGCGAACAAGCGGCAGGATGGTTTTATGTGTTGTCCATGTGTTGAATGTCGAAATGAGCAGGCTCACACTTCCTCAAGAGTCATTCAGAGTCACGTTCTTCGGTCTGATTTCATGTCCGGCTATGATGGAAGACAGCGATGAAGAAGAGAACGATGATGATAACTACCGATCTATGTTCCCTGAATACGCTGATACCGCAATGGAAGACAATGAAGAAGAAGGGGGTGAAGAACAGGAACCAGATGAGCCCGCTGATGATCTTGGTCGGGTCATTTCTGATGCAAAGCGAGACTGCAACACAGAAAAGGAGAGGTTGCAGTTGGAGCAGATGTTACAGGACCAGGGTTGAAATGTTTGTTCAAAAACAAAGAGGATGCAAAGTTGTTGCGATGGCACATGGAAGACCGTAAGAAAGACGGGAAGTTGAGGCACCCTACTTATGGTCGGTAGTGGAGAAAAATCGAGAGGGACTTCGTGGACTTTGCTGGTGATGCAAGGAACTTATGGTTTGGTCTAAGTACTGATGGAATGAATCCTTTTGGGGAGCAGAACTGCAGTCACAGCACCTGTCCCGTGACTCTATGTATCGACAACCTTCCTCCTTAGTTGTGCATGAAGCGGAAGTTCATTATGATGCCAGTGCTCATCCAAGGCCCGAAGCAACCCAGCAACAACATTGATGTGTACCTAAGGCCATTAGTTGATGAACTTTTACAGTTGTGGGCCAAACTAGGTGTACTGTGTGTGGGATGAGCACAAACAGCAGGAATTTGACCTACAAGTGTTGTTGTTCGTATTGTCTATAAGTTGTTGAATTCAGTTATACGCTTTCGACGCCCTCGACAAATCTATCATGAGTTGCTATTGTCTATAAGTTGTTGAATTCATTGTCTATATATAAATTGTTCATTTTTTTCAGTTGTTCAGTTCATTGCATGTAATCATCCTAATTATATCCTTTTGTACTCTATTATTATGCAGAATGAAGATCATGGAATGTAAAAGAATGTCAATCTTTAGTGTTGGGTTCATTGACCCAGATAAAATACATGTAAAGACGCTAACGACAAAACCCGAGGAGACGCTAACGGAGCAAAATTTCTGTGACCACATACTGTTTCCTTACAATTTCGCGTGAGGGTCTTACTCTGTTGTACACATTCACTTTTGCTTACTCGATGTTAAGTGTAATTGATGAGTTACTGATGTATATATAAACGTTTGAAGTTTCCACTTGATTTTGCTAGACTTTCAACTTGATAAGGGAAGAGTTGAAGTCATGGACCCATTAAAGAGACCCCTGGAAATGTTTAGGGACATGCAGGACATGCTCCAGAGGTAATTTTCGCGCTACATCGGTCTCTTTCGTTGATTTCCTGAGATATCACGTAATAAATAACTCATTCATTTTTTTTACCGGGCAGGTTTTGGTACCAGTTCAAGAGTGCGGTTATGGGTGACTTTAGTGAGAAGCTGACGTTTAAGCCGGTCTCGGTAAGTAGTACGCACGTCTCTTTACTTCTAGTTTCAATACAATTATGATGCTAGATTATTATTTTGATTGAATTCTATTCTCGTAAAGTGCGCGAGGCAGCCACCAAAGAACAATCTATGTGGATTCTATATTTGCAAGTTCATTCGCACGTTTACCAGTGAGCTGAATTATTATAGAGTCGATGTAAGCAATACATTCACAACATTATTTTGTTACCGTCACTTTTTGTTATCATGATTGATATTCATATTGATCTCCTTTTCTTATATAGTTCGAGAAAATGCGGGATCAGCTCCTACCAGAGCAACGCGTAGTAGCAATTGCTGAAGAACTAGCAGGGTTCTTGATGAACGAGATGATAAATGACGCCGCATAATTTAGTGTGAATAGGCGCCGATGATGCCCGACCGTGTAATTGAATAGACGAGCCCTAGTCCCGATAATTGTGATCTCCATGTGTAACTATCATGTATATATTTGTATGCTCGATCTTAAGAGAAGTTATCTTATGTATGCATGAACATGTACGGTATGTGGTAGCGTAGAAAACTATTTTGAAATGAAAAAAAGGATACAAATTGAATTCTCTGCCGCGGCTGAGAAAGTGCCTAAAATTCTGCTGCGGCTGAGAAACATTTGTCCCGCTTCACAATACGAACCGGGACTAATGGGGGGCACCCCGCGCCCCGCAGAGACGGCCACGTGGATGCCCATTGGTCCCGGATGGTAAGAGGGCCGGGACTAGTGGGTGGGCCTTTAGTCCCGCCTCTCTAGTCCTGGTACCACAACCGGGACTAAAGGCTCTTACGGGCCGGCACTAAAGGCCCGTTCTCCACTAGTGTTTAGTGGTTGTTTCCCACGCCCACGACTAGATATCTCGCATGCCCATATAGGGCATTTCCCGCTCAGACCGCGAGCTATAGTCCAGGTCCGTGTCCGTGGGGATGTCACCCACCCAAGCTCATCAGCCATGCCTCACCGCAAGATAGACACCTGGTCTCACCTCAAGTTCATGTGCCACGCCCGCTTCCCAGATTAGTCCGAGCACAACTTGGAGGTGCAGGTGACGGAGCTGGCCTGACACTATGATGTGCGAGGCTTCAAGCCCCAAGGCGTGGTTCCGAGCATGCACTAGAGGAGGCGGTGGCGCGCGAAGCCGCTACTGATGTAATGCGTCAGCTACACCTTGCCGCTGCCATGTAGGCAGCAGAGACGGTGATGCCTGATGCGTGCATGACCTGGGACCATCTAGATCATCGCGAGCGCGTTCGAAGGGTTGTTCAATAGAAGCCATGTAAATTTCATCCTCGGCACCAGTGTTGAGGAATGCATCAATGTCATCATGTTTCATATTCCACGCGCCGTGGTGGTGGCGGCGATGGCCGTGCGACGGCTTTGCCATGGATTCTGCTGGTGGAAATGACTGTTGGTGGCAGCGGTGATGTCTGTGGGGTGGGGCCTCCCCTCCCCCGCCCGATATGAATTTGGGTCTTTGGCCATACCATGGGCCTGTCATGGCATTCTACGAGGGCCTTATGTTCGCCGGCTCCCTCGGGTTGGACGGGGAGCGGGGACAACATCATGTGAGTTTGGCGTGTCGATCCGAGAATATGAACTAGAGTCTTCTCACTTCTGAACTACGAACCTTGGGTTTTTGTTGTTGTTAGAGATTTTTTGGGGGACATCCCTCTTGATTTCAACAATACTGTTTTGGATTTGATTCCGAATGTATATGCTCCATATGTCTTAACGCATTTCGGAGCGATATATTTGTGCAATTAATGTTATCTATAATCTAAGATCTAAGGGGATTGCCAATCAGCTGAAGCAAATTCTTTCAATCCAGATTTCTGAAGAACAAAGCGCTTTCGTGCCGGCCAGCTTGATAACTGACAGCAGGTTTGTCGCATATGAGTGTACATATGCGATCAGGACCAAGAAAAGGAAGACGTGAAACTAACTGGTGGATGGTACTAAAATTGGGTTTTAGCCAATTTGTTGGTGGATATGATAATGCGATGCATCTCAATGGTGAGATTTTTGTGAAACTAAAGATTACCATTGTCTTTTTCACCTACGAGAGGGCCATGTTGACCCTCTAAGCCCATACATCTTTCTCATCTAGCTATAAACACAAAGAGCGGTTGGGTATCTTCCTAACACGAAACCTCCCAAGCACGAAACTCACTAGAACATAAAAAATCCACTGAGAGAAAACTTAAATACAAAATATGCATAGACATATAATAATAATAGAGTTCCGATAATTATATAAGAACGTACATGGCACATATACCGGTGGACATTGTCTATGGCCTTATTACATGGAACAAGAGCAACTAAATAGACTTGTGGGCGCACACACATGCACACATGCATGTCATATATCTAGTCGAGGCCAACACATGAATCGACTAGAGATTTACCCATACGGACGTCGATTTATTAAAGGGAAACATTAACATAACTTGGCCATAGCTTGAAGCAATGCAACATATGCGTCTGAATGGCATACATTTTTGGTAGTAATGGATGATGGATAAGTCTCTGTCCTATGGTCTTTGTGGGACAACACACATGGTCCTTGTGTCAAGGACTGGTTGTTAGATAGAGCATCCTTGACTGCTGCTTTAGACTAGCATCTTGGACTAGCATCTAGCATATTCCCAACCCCTCAGGTTGGTATGGCATTTGTGTGAGTTTGTGTGAGAAATAGAAACCAGAAAATTGCCCCAACTCCTTGTGTCATCCTCTTCCTCGATGAGAGTTAGAATTCAGCGACTAACAAGTGGTATCAGAGCCAAGTTAGTTTGTAGCCTGAGCATCTCCTGCTCATCTCCTTCCCCGGCAGTAGCAGCAGCTCCGGCTGCCTCTTCTCACTCCTCTCTCTCTGTGCAGACGAGCAGCAGCTCGTCGGTTGCAGCCCTCTCTCCACCCAGCAGCTCCCCAGCGGCGAGCCATGTCCGCAAGCCATTCTCAGCACTCGGTAACCTCGAGCACGCAGCGTCGACAGGAGGCCAAGCTCGCCGCGGCAGAGGAGCGCGAGCGAGTGGCGGCAGCAACTGCTGCAGCGGCAGCAAGGGCATCGAGGCTGGCAGCAGCCAGATTGGAGGTGGAAGCTGCAACAGCGGAGGATGCAGCACGTGAGGCAGCGGCGGAGGTCCAGGCTCTGCGCAGCAGCATCAGCGGCTCCGTTTCAGGCAACGGCAGCGTCGACGGAAACCACGACGCAGCCAGCGAGCAGACGGTGCGGTGGGCAGCCGAGCACGCCCAAGCACACGGCGGTGGCGCTCCCGGAGGAGGCGTGCACGGCGGCGGTGCTCCCGGAGGAGGCGCCCACGAAGGTGGCGCTCTCGGAGGAGGCGCGCACGGTGGTGGTGCTCCTGAAGGAGGCGCGCGTGGCGATAGCGGCTGAAACGACCAAGACCGCGACCTCCATGAGGTCCAGACTGTGGTCAGGGACGTTGGTCCTAGTGTTGGGTGGCCTACCCTCACCAAAACCAATTACGTCGAGTGGGCCGAGGTCATGAAGGTACGGCTCCAAGTGCGGCACATGTGGGAGGCAGTCCAGGATGCCAATGTCGACCACCATGAAGATCGACGGGCGCTGGACGCCCTCCTCGTTGTAGTCCCGCCCAAGATGCAGTTCTCGCTTTCCAACAAGCGGAATGCCAAGGAGGCTTGGGACGCCATCGCTGCAGCACGCATAGGCAGCGACCGCGCCCACAAGTCCACACTGCAAGTACTTCGCAAGGAGTGGGAGAACCTGGCCTTCAAGCCAGGTGAGGACGTTGATGACTTTGCTTTCCGTCTCAACACTTTGTTGCAGAAGATGGTGTAGTTCGGCGAGGACACTGATACATTGCAAATGTATCTATAATTTTTGATGTTCCATGCTTGGTTTTATCCACTTTCTTGTGTTTTGTTCCAACTTTGGAGTACTTTTCATACGATTTCTTGGACTAACCTATTAACAAGAGCCATAGTGCCAGCTGCCTATTTTCTGCTGTTTTTGGTTCCAGGAAAGTCAGAAAATGAATATTCTCGGAATTGGACGGGACAAAAGCCAAAGTGCCTATTTTTCCGGAAGGGATCAAGTGCCAGAATACGAGACGGAGAAGGGCCAGGGAGCCACCACACCACCTGGCCGCGCGGCCAGGCCTGGCCCGCGCCAGGGGGTGGTCTGGCCGCTCCCGGCACCCCCTCGGCCTCTCCTTCCGCCTATAAGTTGCCCTCGGGACGAAAACCCTAAGTACCCGATCAAAATTCCACGAAAGAGTCTGTAGCCGCCGTCATCTCCATCCCTAGATCGGGAGGGATCTGAAGCTCTTCCCAGAACCCTGCCGGAGAGGGTAATTCTCCCCGGAGGCTTTCTTCATCACCATGCAAGCCTCTGGTGTGATGCGTGAGTAGTTCATCCTTGGCCTACGGATCCATATAGTAGCTAGATGGCTGGTTTCTCCTCCTTTGTGCTTTCATGTTTAGATCTTGTGAGCTCCGTTCATGATCAAGATCATCTATTTGTAATACATACATGTTGTGTTTGCGGGGATCCGATCGATATTGAGATGCTATTTCAGATTGATTATTGATTCTATCATGTCTTTGTTATTTGAGATCTTGCATGCTTTCCGTTGTTAGTAGCTATCCTGGCCAAGTAGATGCTAGCAACTCCAAGAGTTAGTATTTATGCTCGATAGTGGGTTCATGCCTTTCGTAATCTGGGGAAGTGACAGAAATCTCTAAGGTACTAGATGTGCTGTTGCTACTAGGGAGAAAACAACAATCCTTTGTTCATAGAACAATCGTATTGTTTACTTTACACGCAGTTCGTAAAGCAATAATCTGTTGCTTGCAACTTAATACTGGAGGGGGTTCGGATGATAACCTGAAGGTGTATTATTAGTCATAGATGCAGTTGGATGGCAGTCTATGTATTATGTCGTAATGCCCAATCAAGTCTCAGAGGAGTCAAGATGATTAGTATATGCATGCATTGCTTTCTCGGTGTTTGTCAATTGCCCCGCTGTAATTTGTTCACCCAGCATGTTATCTATCTAAGGAGAGCCACCTCTAGTGAACTATGGATCACGGTCCTTTTTCTTTACATACAATCTACAATCTTTTACTGCTTTGTGTTTACTTTCTACAAACTTTTACTTCTTTCAATTCGATATGTTTAATCCTTTGTTTTCCACAAAACACGGTGAGATTGACAACCTCATCGCAAGTTGGGGACAAAGTTCTATGGTTGTGTTGTGCAGGTCTCCACGTTGCTACTAGCACTGGTAGTGCGCCCTGCCAAAGCTCAGCTAGTAACACCTTTGGGGTGTTTCCTTGCTCCTACTGGTTCGATTAAACCTTGGTTTCATAACTGAGGGAAGACTTGCTGCTGTATTCATCGTACCTTCCTCTTGGGGTTCCCAACGAGCTACGTCGAAAGTCGAGCGCATCAGATACCTACAACGAGGAGAAAGATATCGAGAAGCTTTTTCGCTGCGTTCCCGAGAAGTAGATGCAGATGGCTCGCTCGATCGAGTCTCTGTTGGACCTCTCCACAATGTTGATCGAGGAGGCGATAGGTCGCCTCATGGTCGTCGACTCTGACAAGCCACAGCCTTAGTCAGGGTCCATCACCACTGGCGGGAAGCTACTTCTCACTCGGGAGCAGTGGGATGCCTGCCAAGGTGATAGGAAGAAGGGGGAGCCTTCTTCCACGACAGGCGGCCGCAAGCGCGACAAGCCTCGCAAGGCGTGCAAAGACGCCCAGGGCAGCGCTGCCGGTAAGCAGAAGCCGGCACGAGACGAAAGCTGCCACAACTGTGGCCAGCTTGGCCATTGGGCGAAGGACTGTCGACAGCCACGACGCGGCCAGACCAACATCACACGGGCGGAGGAGGAGCCGGCTCTTTTCATGGCACATGCAAGCATCGAGCTAACTCCAGCGGCACCAGCCGCGGCGGCTCTCCTCCACCTTGACGAGCCAAAGGCACACGCCCTCCTCGGCGACGGCTCCGGCGGCGACAAGACTGATGGGTGGTGCTTAGACACCGGCGCTACCCATCACATGACTGGTCGACGGGAGTTCTTCGCCGCTCGACTCCTGCGTGCGAGGCTCCGTCAAGTTTGGGGATGCCTCCGCCGTGGAGATTAAGGGCATCGGATCCATCATCTTCACCGCCAAGACTGGAGATCACCGGCTGCTTACCAGTGTCTACTACATTCTCGCGGTGAGGAACTCCATCATCAGGTTGGGACAACTGGATGAGAACGGCTCGAGCGTGCTGATCAAGCATGGGATCCTACGCATATGGGATCGCCATGGTCGCCTTCTTGCCAAGGTAACTAGAGGTGCGAATCGACGCTACGTCCTCAACGTGTAGGTGGCACAACCCCTTTGTCTTGCCGCCCGTCGGGACGACGAGGCGTGGTAGTGGCACGAGCGCTTCGGGCACCTTCACTTCGAGGCGCTGAAGCGGCTCAGTACCACGGAGATGGTGCGAGGCCTATCGTGCCTTGACCATGCGGAGCAGTTCTGCGACGTCTGTGTGATGACGAAGCAAAGGCGGATCCCTTTTCCCCAGAGGGCGAGCTTCCAAGCCAAGGAGAGGCTCGAGCTCGTGCATGGGAACTTGTGCGGCCCGGTGACACCGGCCACACCGGGAGGACGACGCTACTTCTTGCTGCTCGTCGACGACCTCTCCTGCTACAAGTGGGTGATGGTCCTCGGCAGCAAAGGAGAGGCTGCGGACGCCATCTGGCGCGTGCAAGCTGCTGCAGAGGCAGAATGTGGCCGCAAGCTGCGCGTGCTGTGCACCGACAACGACGGCGAATTCATAGCGGCTGAATTCGCGTCGTACTGAGCTGATGAGGGCATTCAGCGTCACCACTCCGCGTCGTACAGTCCACAGTAGAACGATGTCGTCGAGCGGCACAACCAGATGGTTGGGGGGTTGGCCCGGTCCCTCCTCAAGCAGAGAGGGATGCCGACTGTCTTCTGGGGAGAGGCGGTGGTGACGACCGTCTGCATCCTCAACCGCTCGCCTACCAAGGCGCTCGACGGTAGGACGCCGTACGAGGCTTGGCATGGGCGCAAGCCGCCAGTCTCCCACTTGCTGGTCTTCGGCTGCCTCGTGTTCGCCAAGGAGCTTGGCCACATCGGCAAGCTCGACGATAGGAGCATTCCGGGAGTGTGCATCGCCTACGCGGAGGGCTCGAAGGCCTACCGCATGCTCGACCCGAAGACACGGCGTGTGCGCACGGCGCGAGACGTTGTGTTCAACGAAGGGCGAGGATGGGCGTGGGACAAGGCGGTGGATGACGACTCGACTCCGACGTATGATGACTTCACTGTTGAGCACGTCCACTTCGAGGGAGCTGGGGGAGTAGGTAGCTCTTCTTTGCCCAGCATGCCTACCTCAGCCCCCGAGTCTTCATGGACCCCGGCGTTTGCTACACCGACAGCACCACGCTCTCCGACCATGACTTCAGCTGCGACGAGTCCTTCGTCGACTCCAGCACAGCCAGCGATGCCTCGTACTCCAGCACCGACAGCTACCCCCCGGGCACGTCTACTCCACCACCAGCTCACGTCGAGCACAACCCGGTGAAGTTCGCTTCCCCGCTCCCTCACGACGAGGAGCGCATCGACGCGTACTACGGCGGCGAGCCGCTACGGTACCGCACGATGGAGAACCTTCTCGGCGACCAGCCGGTGTCGGGACTGGTGCCACACGACCTGGAGGCGCAGTTGCACCTTGCGTGTGACGAAGGCGAGCCTCGGTCTTTTGCAGAGGCCGAGAGAGACACGTCATGGCATGCCGCGATGCAGTTGGAGATGGATGCGGTTGAGCAGAACCGCACATGGGAGCTTGCTGACCTCCCTCATTGTCACAGTGCGATCACCCTTAAGTGGGTGTTCAAGCTGAAGAGGAACGAAGCCGGCGCCATCGTCAAGCACAAGGCTCGCTTGGTGGCACGAGGTTTCGTGCAGCAGGATGAGGTCGACTTCGATGATGCCTTCGCTCCCATGGCACGGATGGAGTCCGTGCGACCCCTCCTTGCGCTGGCTGCCTAGGAGGGCTGGCGTGTCCATCACATGGATGTCAAGTCGGCGTTCCTTAACGGCGAATTGAAGGAGGAGGTCTACGTGTACTAGCCGCCGGGATATGCGATCCCCGGCAAGGAGGGCAAGGTGCTCCGCCTACGCAAGGCCCTCTATAGCTTACAGCAGGCACCGAGGGCGTGGAATGCCAAGTTGGATTCCACGCTAAAGGGGATGGGCTTCGAGCAAAGCCCGCATGAGGAAATGCCCTACTAGTGGGCGTCTACGTCGATGACTTGGTGATCACCGGCACCAAGGATGCGGAGGTGGCGGCATTCAAGGAAGAGATGAAGTCCACCTTCCAGATGAGTGACTTGGGGCCCCTCTCCTTCTACCTGGGAATCGAGGTGCACCAGGACGACTCCGGGATCACGCTTCGACAGACCGCCTACGCCAAGCGCATCGTTGAGCTAGCTGGGCTCACCGACTGCAACCCAGCCCTCACTCCGATGGAGGAGAGGCTGAAGCTCAGCCGCGACAGCACGACGGAGGAGGGGGACACTACGCAGTACCGGCGTCTTGTGGGGAGCCTTCGCTACCTCGCCCACACACGGCCGGACTTGGCATTCTCCGTCGGCTACGTTAGAGGATCGTCCGCTACATTGCGGGGACTCTCGGCCATGGTCTCTACTACCCTAGGTGCCCTGGAGTGGCACACTTTGTCTGGTACAGCGACAACGACCATGCCAGCGACATCGACACCAGCAAGAGCACAAGCGGGATCCTCTTCTTCTTCGGCAAGTGCCTCGTGAGGTGGCAGACAGTAAAGCAGCAGGTGGTGGCCATGACCAGCTTCGAGGCCGAGTACATAGTGGCCTCCACCGCTTCCACTCAGGCACTCTGGCTCGCTCGATTGCTTGGTGATCTCCTCGGTCGAGACACTAGAGCGGTGGAGCTCAGGGTGGACAGCAAGTCCGCTCTGGCCCTGGCGAGGAACCCCGTGTTCCACGAGTGGAGCAAACACATCCGGGTGAGGTACCACTTCATCCGAAGCTGTTTGTATGAAGGGAGCATCACGGCGAGCTACATCAACACCAAGTATCAGCTTGCAGATCTGCTCACCAAGCCTCTTGTGCGGATCACGTTCGTCGGACTCTACTCCAGGATTGGGATGGTCCAGCCTTCCCACAATACTACGCACAAGACTTAGGGGGAGAATGATGGATAAGTCTCTGTCATATGGTCTTTGTGGGACAGCACACATGGTCCTTGTGTCAAGGACCGGCAGTTAGAGATAGAGCATCAAGGATTGCTTGTTAGATAGAGCATCCTTGAATGTTGCTTTAGACTAGCATCTAGCATATTCTTGGCTAGTTAGCAGCCTATAAATATGTATCCCCAACCCCTCAGGTTGGTATGGCATTTGTGTGAGTTTGTGTGAGAAATAGAAACCAGAAAATTGCCCCAACTCCCTGTGTCATCCTCTCCCTCGATGAGAGTTAGAATTCAGCGACTAACAATGGAAGCATATCGCTTCAGTCCTTCACTTCCATCTTAGCAAGAAATTCCATTTTTTTCATCTTAGCATCCAATCCTATTTCTTGCATCTTAGCAACAACTTCTTCCATATTAGGAACCCCTGCCAAATTCAAATATAGAACTCCCATTAGGACGTGAGTTAATTTTTCAAGGGAAAGAGAGTATAAGAGGCTTTATGTAGCAAGTAATATGCGCGAAGTTGTGAGATGAGACGTGAAATCAACGGAGTACATCAATGAAAATGTATGGAAGAGCACACATTGAATAGAGTGAGTTTGGTGAATTTACCGGAACGGTCAAGAAAACAGGGAAAACGGCAAGTGTTCTTGCAGATTGTGTCGGTGCCACGCACTGCAATACAACCAAAACAGCATGCTTTTGCCCGGGCGGCTGAGCAGCAGCTGCAATCTGCCGTGGCTGAGTTGATGGTCAGGCTCAAGATGAGCAGGGACATGATCACCATCAAACTGGTAGTTCTCTTGCCCTCCATTGCCTCCTTCTACTGCTGACTATCTTGGTTATGTATCTATGTTTCTTGGGTTTGTGTTGTGTGGTGCTTCTTGAATGGCTGTTGCGGGCAGCATTTATATGCAGTAGCGTTACTTTGTGATCTAGCCATTGTCTAAGTCCTACTACTTGGGTAGCTCTTGTCCTTGATGCAAGTGCATGGTTGTGACCACTCAACAGTGCATTTATAGGCAAGTGCATTGTTCTAATGCTATATACACTTGTTAGATTATTAGGTATATGGTAGTTTAGACAGAGATCAGGATCTGTTTACATACAGTCCTACCTTGACTTGTACTCTAAGATGATTCTCTGTACGCCTATATATTCGCCCATGTGGCTCAATAATACATCCATCATATTCCGCCAAACTCATACTCTTTCAACACTGCCCCAAATCATCGGTCCATGATTTTGCACTTCTGTCACCGTGAGTTGCATTTGAAAGGTGTATTAAGATGTGTTTTCAAATTCTAAAGCTATAATAATATGTGAATCTGTAAAGCATTGTTGCTATTATACTCTACTTAAGGCATACCATATGTGTGAAAAAAAACTCGCACAAGTTATATGCAAACGATCGTTCTAGAATCACATAGTTGGCTTGCTCACATAACTGATTACCTCATTCATTGAACATACGATGTGCATGCCTCAGGAGTACCCTTTTTCATAGGAAAAAAAATATTCTTCATGCAGTGTAATGAATTTTTCTTATGTTTGGATCGAAACATAGTTTATTTTTTATTATTTCATTAAAGTAATAGATAGAAGCTTTTACATAAGTAAATTGATCATCCCAAAAATACAAATTTTAGATCTATTTTTAAATTTTTGAACATCATATGGAGTGCACACTTTTTTTATTATTTGGGCATAATGCATGTAATACTTTTTTACGTTCTAACTACCTAATATTTTATATTCTAATTATATAATAGTAGGGATCATATTGGTATATACAACAATACTCTATCCCTTTTCACCACCCGATGTACACCATCAATGCGGACGCCACGCATCCCCGTGGCCATCGCGGTATAGTCAAACTATTAATATTTATATACTACGAGTACATAAACTGAATCTATTTTCTCTTTTTAAAATTGATTTGACATTTAGAATGATATATTATATATATCTGTTCGAGTTAGATATATATTATTTTGTAATATATTATGTAGGTGCTAAGAGAAAAGACAATAATTTCACTTTATTGTATGGTAGTCGGCACAAGGATTCCATCCACTATGGTAGCCGGGCGAGCAAGACCTGGTCGTAGAGCCCCAAGAAGCCATATCGCGGCTTGAAGAATACGATAACCAAGTAGCATGGGGTGCTTAACATGGCAAATGCCAACGTTAGAAGACTCCTAGTCTTTAGATATTGGTCTTGATTGGTAGAAATCGTACGCTCCCAACTAAGGCTCAAAAAAACTGCAGAATGTGAGACTTTCCACCAGCAAACGAAGAAAAAGGCACCTGCACAAACCACCTATGTCCTTACATGTCACCATCTGGTATGGATTGTGTAAAATAATTTTTGTAGTTTGAGCTTAAATACATGGCAGAACATCATTACATACCATTTGAAGTGTATACCTTCTACGACAGTAATATGGTTATCTCATAATGCTATTTAATAAAACTTGCACTGTGTGACTTGTGATTTGTCTAAAGCATACAAGATAAAAGTTTTTTGGATTTCTAGACATTCATCTAACATGATTAAATATAATCATTCTATCCACCAAACATATTGAGATAACATTAGGCAATAGGTAATCTACAAATGACATGAATTTTTACTGACTGTGATGCATTTGCGTACACCTATGAATATTTGTCTGTTTTGATCAGTTTAGGTACAATTATGAAGATTTTTTGGATTGTCCTGCATTTATGTACAACTAAGATCTACAAATTGTGATTCCTTTAGGTACAACTATAATGTTATATTAGCTCTTATTTATTTACATCCAATTTGAACAAAACAGGCAGTTGCCCAGGCTTCCGGCCAGAGGCGTAGTGTATTTTTGTGGCAATCATACCAAAAATTAATATTATTAACCTTTAAATATAGAGGTTCCTCCGGCTTTGAAAATTTCTTGGGTTTCTACCGGTTACCATGTGAGACTGCCAATATAGGGCACCGTGGGTCATGCCATCCAGACCTCGGGTCGAGCACCTCGTGGACCACAACTTTGAATGGCTGAATCAGCCGATTTTTTTGAACATTGCACATTAGTAATTACTTTTCTTATTACCAACAATTTTAAGTGATTAGTTTTCAATGTTTAACTGATTAGTTTTCTTATTACCAAAAACTTCCTTATTACCAACAACCTTTGTATTATTCAATGTTTAATTGATTAGTTTTCTTATTACCAACAACTTTCTTATACTAGCACTTGTATTTACAAAAGGACGGAATATGTATGCGATCGGAAAAAAGGCCAAGCATGAGAATCTGTAAATATAGTTCTTCCAAGCTATCCATAGAAGACATTTTCATTTTTTCTAATGTCAAATTTAAAATTATTTTTGAGTTATATTTTTAGACGTGTTTCCCATAAAGATATTATTTCTCTATAGTTCACACTAAAGTTGAAAACTATTCTTTGACTACAAATATGTAAATAAATAAATATTTATTTATTTATCAGGGATCCTACTATGGTGGTAAACATATATTTGGTCAAAATTAATGCTACCTAATCCTTTCTAAAAAGAGAGAGGATGCTACATTGCAAAATCACAGTAAATTTAGAGATAGCCTAGGTTACGAGGTAATCATGTTACATGGAACTATAGAAAAATGTGAGCCATACAATAGGATGAGTTTATTTTAGGTTAATGATGATATACGGTACGGAGATAGAAAACAAATACTCCATCCATCACAAAATATAAGAAGTTTTAGTTTTTGTGAAGCAAATGTATCTAGACATTTTTGGTGTGTAGATTCGGAGTGAATCTACACATAAAACGCCTCTAGCTTCATAACACATGTATGGCCGGCTCTGATTGATCCTGCAACGATTGTAGGAAGAAAAGGTCTTAGTGGCTTAGTGCATGTGTGTTAGCTGTGTTAGTGGTCTAATTAGTTGTGCTTGTGAGAGATGGTTTACAAGAGGGGAGCTGAAAGGTGCAGCTCTAGAAAACTGTACATATGAGGTAAGAGGGCATCCTTTTAATTTTTTCCGTGAGACGGTTATACGCGGTGCTCATTTTGTCTGGAAAAAGAGTGAGCTTCTGGCATTATTACCTGGCAAAGCATGACAAACAACTCTACTATACCTCCACTAGTAACACAATGCTTCTCATTACCAGTTATGGATGTCAACATAATCTTCAGATCAGCCTGCCACCACCATAGGCCTTTTGCAGTTTCTAGTTATGATTTATAATTCGCCTATTTTATTTGTGTTATGCGTCGATGGACTTGGATTGACTGTGTGTATCTTAGTTATGAAAAGGCCAAGTGTAATATAATACTTAAAACTCTCAAACTGATATAAAAGCGCCCTTTACTGGAAAAAATCAGTAACTGGATCTAGGGGTTATAGTGAGCGGACACATCACATGCATGCACGATTAGTTTCTGTCGCAAGTTCTTCGATGCCGAGTTGTACTATTAGAGGCATTCCATGGTCCCTGAAATGTTTGTCCAAATATATCATTTTATATTCTTGTAGCTCGCTATGTCAATATATTTTTATATTAGACTAAAACCAAGGATTTAGAACTTTATATTAACTAACATTTAGATTGTGAGTGGACACATCACATGCATGCACGATTAATTTCTGCTACAGGCTGCAATCAATCGTTGTTTCTGGACCAGCCATCACTCGTGGATCACACTGACTTCAGGAAACGGGTAATTTTCCATAGTAATTGTCCAGTTCTTCCATGCTTCTACCGGAGGAATTCTACGTATATGATCTTATATTCTTGTATCAATATATGATATTGGTCTGAACTGTTTGTCACAATATATGATCTTATATTCTTGTATCATGCTACGTCAATATATTTCTATATTAGAGTAAGAACCAAAGATCTCGAAGTATAACTAAAAATAGATTGTCTGTATTTTCCAACAAATGAAATACCGTGTTTAATTTATTTTTAAATGAGTAAATTCCAGTTTTTACCCCTAGTTTGAGAATTTTGACGCTAATTACTCCTTTTAGAAAAAAATCATCTTAATTACCCTATTTAGTAAAACTTGTTCCGATTTTTACACCCTGGTTTCTTTAAGCGAATGGAGATTTATGTGTTCCCGCCCGTCAGCTATAGACTGTTTTCATTCCCGAGTAGATATAGGTAGTAAAAGTTTTTGATTTTTTGAGCGATATGTGACGGACCCGATGGCATGAATCAATCCAGGACACTGCACTTGAGGTGAGTGAATATGGCGGCGATGGTGGTGGCGCAACACCCACCACCAGCACCGCCGTCCACTAGCACGGCAAGCTCCCGGAACCTGTCCTCCGTGGCAATTCAAAAAATGTGCGAAAAAAATCAATAATCGAACAAATCCCGGATCATCCGTAGTAAACATTTATCACTTTTTGTGACATTCGACCAAACTTTGGTGAAAATTTCAATGCTTGAAGCACACTCACTACATGAAACAGGTACTTTGCCATAGGGATTGTCCTGTTCTTCGATGCTTGAAGCACCCTCGGCGCCGAGTTGTACTATTAGAGGCATTCTACGGTCCCTGAAATGTTTGTCCAAATATATTATTTTATATTCTTGTAGCATGCTATGTCAATATATTTTTATATTAGACTAAAACCAAGGATTTAGAACTTTAACTAACATTTGGATTGTCCTGTATTTTCTAACAAATGAGATATTGTGAGTGGACACATCACATGCATCCACGATTAATTTCTGCTGCAGGCTGCAATAAATCGGTGTTTCTGGACCAGCCCCCCTCGTGGATCACACTCACTACAGGAAACGGCTAATTTTCCATAGTAATTGTCCTGTTCTTCCATGCTTCTACCAATATATGATCTTATATTCTTGTATCATGCTACGCCAATATATTTCTATATTAGAGTAATATCCAAAGATCTAGAAGTTTAACTAAAAATAGATTGTCCTGTATTTTCCAACAAATGAAATACCGTGTTTAATTTATTTTTAAATGAGTAAATTCCAATTTTTACCCCCTAGTTTGAGAATTTTGACGCTAATTAATCCTTTTAGAAACAAATAATCTTAATTACCCTATTTAATAAAACTTGTGCTGTTTTTTCCCCTGGTTTCTTTAAGCGAATGGAGATTTATGTGTTCCCGCCCACCTCTTATACATGAAAGTTGTCCGGCTGGTCCTCATCATAGTAGGAACGACGGACGAAGGAACGACGGAAACCATATCGGGCCAAGCCGGCAGGGGGCTTGTCGTAGTGAAGACCCTCCCCGGAACCGGAGTAATGATGCTCCGGGCGGAGGCCGGCGAACAGCCGGAAACAATCCAGCTGCCTCACCCTCTCCACCAAGCAGTCATCAAAACAGCTCTCAAGGGGGACAAGGAGGACGACGTGGCGGAGGAGGTGGCGGCAACGCAGCCACAGCCGACATTCGGGACGATCTCTATCCCCGAACGACGCAAGGCACAGGATCAATTCCAACATAGAGGCGCGGCGCTACGAAAACGATGATATATATGTGGGCCCAAAGTGCTTCGGACCACGCATCAGAGCTACAAGATTTCCGGAAGGATTTGCTATCTCAAGACATATCCAAGCTTACGACGGCATTGCTCGGCCAGATACCTGGCTACAGGATTTTTTCCAAACTTGCTGCATCGCCAAAGGCAGAAACAGCCTAGTCGCAACCCGATATCTCCCACTAATGTTGCGGAAGACGGCACGATCATGGCTTAATGAACTTCCGGAGAACACCATCCATAACTGGTATGAATTGCAAAGTGCGTTCTTTCGGAATTTCGAAGGCACATATCAGAGGCCCTGCACGGTCAGAGACCTATAGCGTTGCACCCAGAAAGCCGGAGAAACTTGCCGGGATTACCTCAGACGATGGATCGACACCATGAACTCCCATGAAGGAGTAAATGATCAAACTGCGATTGAAGCTTTCATTGCAGGTCTCCCAATTGGTCTACTGCGCCATCACTTAAAGTGTGACAAAGTCACTGATTTGGGAGAGATGATAGAAACAGCGAGCAAGTATGCAGATAACGACGACGATGCAGAGGGATTACTCAATGCCCTAGCTGTGCCAAAGTTGGCAAAACAACCAAAGCAACAAGCTCAGAAGCGCAAAAATACCTCGGAAGGGAAACCCAACGCGGAAACGGCAGTGGTCACTGCTACTTTCGGGTCTGGAGGACGAGAAGGGCGCGGTGGCGGCCGCGGGTGTGGCCATGGAACTTCGAGAGTCCAAGGTAGAGGAGACCAACGACCGAGCAAACCCTACTCTTGGGCCGACATTGCCAATAACCCATGTGTGCATCACTTAGACGACAATGGGGGCTCGTCCCACACCAATGCCGAATGTCGTTTCAATGAAGACATCAAAAGAGATGACACCGCGGGCTACAAAGCTAAGCGGAAAAAAGGAAATAAAAATCCCGAAAAAGATAAAGAGACCAAGGAAGATTCCGACATGGAGGAAGCTGATGCTTCAAATCCTAAGCCGGAAGGGAAGAAAAAATTTCTGACCAAGAAAGACACTTATGTCACCTTCCTCGGATCTCAACCAGCAAAGGTTAAGAAAGCAGTTCTACATGAGCTCAATGCAACCATTCGGTTGTCCCCCAATTTTTGGACTGGTCGGAAGTGGCAATCACATTTGACCGCGCTGATCATCCGCCTAAGTTGCACAGGCGAGGAAAATACGCCTTAATCGTCAATCCACTTATTGACGGTTATGGTTTCTCCAAGACCCTCATGGACGGTGGCAGCAGTATCAATATTCTCTATGTCAAAACGCTACGCCGGATGAAGATCTCGGAAACCCAGCTGAATCACAGTAGTGTGATTTTTCACGGGGTTGTCCCGGGAAGACAAGCTAATTCCCTGGGAGAAATCAGTTTGGATGTTACCTCTGGAACTCCAAAGAATTATCGGACGGAGGCACTTTCCATCGACGTGGTCCCGTTCAAGAGCGCGTACCACGCTATATTCGGACGTCCGGCTTACTGGGCTTTTATGGCTCGTCCGTGTTACATTTATAATATGATAAAAATTCCAGGTCCCAACGGCGTAATCACTATCAGGGGAGACCCGAAGAAAGCACGAGAGTGCGATGATGGAAATGTCGCCTTTGCTGAAGCCGTGCTGCACGCCTAGGAGTACCAGGAGATCAAGAAGAGCATAGATCCATCCGAGATGTCCACAACGAAGAAGGAGGTGACAAAGCCAAGTCCGGAGTTCAAGGTATTAGAAGAGATGAAGAAGACGTCGTTGAAGGATGATGACCCCTCCAAGGTGACCCAGATAGGCGTAGGCCTAGATAGCGCATAGGAAAGCGCGCTCGTCAAGTTCCTCCAAGCAAATCAAGATATCTTCGCATGGCAGCCATCTAGCATGAATGGAGTACCTAGAGAACTTGCCGAGCACTCTTTAAATGTAAACCCGGACGCTAAACCCGTCAAACAGTCCTTACGACGTTTCGGCGATGAAAAGCGTAAGGCAATAGCTAAGGAACTAGCACGGCTCGAGTTAGCCGGATTCATAGAAGAGGTCATCCCACTAAGTGGTCGGTCAATCCTGTAATGGTCCCTAAAAAGGACACCACTGATTTAAGGATGTGTGTTGATTATACTGCCTTGAACAAGGCTTGTCCAAAAGATCCGTTCGCTCTGCCTAGGATTGATCAAGTTATCGATTCTATGACAGGCTCGGAACTCCTCTATTTTCTCGACGCATATTCCGATTATCACCAAATCCGGATGAAGGAATTTGACAAAGTCAAAACTTCATTCATAACCCCTTTCAGAACCTTATATTTTGTTACGATGCCATTTGGGTTGAAGAACGCAGGAGCTACGTACCAACGCACGATGTAGCGTTGCCTCCTTGACCAACTCGGATGCAATGTACATGCATACGTAGATGATATTGCGGTGATGTCCAAAAAGAAGGAAACACTAATTTCCGACTTAGAGGAAACATTCGCCAATCTACGAAAATACAACATCATGCTTAACCCAAAGAAATGTTTCTTTGAAATACCAGCCAGAAAATTGTTAGGTTTCATCGTGTCTCAAAGAGGCATAGAGGTGAACCGAGACAAAATCAAGGCTATACTCAATATTTCCAGGCCAACTTGCCTGAAGGACGTACAAATACTAACTGGTTGCATCGCTGCAGTCAGTCCATTTGTAAGACGGCTTGGTGAAAGAGCCGCACCATTATACAAACTCCTGAAAAAGACCAAGGATTTTGTTTGGACCGACGAAGCTGAAGCTGCACTATAAGACCTGAAGAAAGTACTCTCATCTGCTCCTATCCTTGCTGCGCCGGAACCGACGTTGCTTTATCTTGCTGCGACAAACAAAGTCGTTAGTATCGTCATGGTGGTGGAGAGACCGGAGGAAAATCAGGAACACCTGGTGTAGGGTCCGACTTACTTTGTCAGTGAGGTCCTGACAGAATCAAAATAGCGGTATACGCACTATCAAAAGTTGGCTTACTGTGTTTTTCCAGCATCTCGTAAGTTACGACCCTATTTTCAGGAGCATCTAATTACCGTGGTGAGCACAGCTCCCATGAGAGATATAATCAACAACAGTGACGCCACAGGACACGTCACCAAATGGGGCATAGAGCTTTCAGCTTTCGATATTGAGTATAAACCCCGGACAACCATCAAATCCCAAATCCTTGCCGACTTTGTCGCTGATTGGACAGAGACGAAGGAGAATATGACCCTCCCTGAGTCGGAATATTGGACCCTCTACTTTGATGGGTCTAAGGCTCGAGGGGGCTCGGGGGCTGGCGTGGAGCTCAAATCACCCCAAGGAGATAAACTTCTATACGTGTTGCATATCCACTTCACAGCAACAAACAACATTGCCGAGTATGAAGCACTGCTGCATGGAATCCGGATTGCTAAGGATATTGGCATCCGAAGTTTGATGTGTTATGGAGATTTGAATCTTGTTTCTCAGCAAGTTTCGGATATTTGTAATGCAAATAAACACATGGCAGCATATAAAGCTGTCGTGGATGATCTATCTAAATCGTTCGAAGGGTTTGAGGTTCAACACATCCCTCAAGCAGAAAACAAGGAAGCAGATGCATTATCTTGGATAGGCTCTGCGCGGAAAGAGGTCCTAGATGGTGCTTTTTTATAGCACCTCAAAGTCCCCTCAATAAAGGGAGTAGATGAGGAATATCTGACCAAATCCGACTCACCTCTAATAGCAGTTCTGGCTGTAATTCCCAGCTGGACCCAACCCTACCTAGATTATCTGGTAGATGGCAAATTACCCGAAGATGAGGTTCTGAGCCGGCAGATCATCTGACGAGCGAAAGCCTATACTATAGTAAAAGGTGAGCTCTATAAGCGGAGTGTTTCTGGGGTTTTTCAGCGCTGTGTATCTCCGGAAGAAGGAGTGGAAATCTTAAAAGAAATCCACAAAGGCGAGTGTGGTCACCATGCTGCAGCCAAATCTTTAGTGGCAAAAGCTTTTAGACACGGATTTTTTGGCTTACAGCTCAGGCAGATGCCGAACGATTAGTTAAGACATGCAAAGGCTACCAAAAGTACGCCAAACAAGCTCATGTTTCGGCTGATCAGCTACGAACAATACCTACAACATGGCCTTTTGCGGTCTGGGGGCTTGATATGGTAAGACCGTTTAAACAAGCTCCAAGTGGATTTACTCACCTCTTAGTGATGGTGGATAAATTCACCAAATGGATTGAGGCTAAACCTGTCACTAGTTGTGATGGAGCAACAGCCAAAAGATTTGTCGAGGATGTTATAATCCGGTATGGTTATCCACATAACATTATCACGCACAACGGGGGTAACTTTTCTCTGGGAGAATTGGCCAAATTCTGCAACGAGCAAAATATCTGGCTTGACATTGTGTCAGTCGCACATCCACAGGCTAACGGACAAGTCGAAAGAGAAAATGGTTTAATCCTGCAAGGCCTAAAACCGAGACTCGAAGCACCACTACGACGTGCTGCGGGGGCTTGGGCAGAGGAATTACCCTCTATAATATGGAGTTTACGAACAACTCCAAATAGGTCAACTAGATACACACCTTTCTTCTTGGTCTATGGCGCAGAAGCAGTTCTTCCTAGTGATTTAATTCATACTTCTCCTAGAGTGGCCACGTATATTGAAGAGGATGCCGAGATTTCTCGACAAAATGATCTCGACTTAGTCGAAGAAGTTCGCGTCGTTGCTGAAATGAGATCAACAGCCTATCAGCAGAAGTTACGCAAGTATCATAGCCAGAGAGTCCGAAACAAATCTTTCAATAAAGGTGATTTGGTTCTCCAGCTTATGCTACAAAGAAAGCACAAACTTTCCCCAGTATGGGAAGCACCATTTTTAGTTAGTCGAGTATTACACAATTGATCGTACTACTTAATTGACATGAGGCCAGTCGAAGAAAGACCTGCTACGAAGAAGAGAAAGAGAGCTGGAGGCAGTACAAATCCGGATGAGTTAGACAGACCATGGAATATTGCTCAGCTACGTCCCTTTTATTCTTAGTTTATCCTTCTTTGTAATCATATATATGTACATGTTCTGTGAGAAATAAAATTTTTGGTTGCCTCAAGTGTTTCTGAGAAGTTTTTACCATCTTATTTCCGAATGATCATGTCATAGTCGAAAATCCCAGAATGCTTGGAAGTACTTTATGCTCATGCTCGTTCTGGTTTATATTTCCGATTCTAAAAATGCTACCCTCCGGTATAACTCTAAAGTTTCTAGTCTATACTTTGGTTCTTTGTGTGATTGCTGGATGTAGGTATTTTCCGAGTAGTGAATTGTTGGTACTGGAAGTCGGCTTTGTTTCCGAGTATAAACTGGTTTAGCAATTGAGCTCTGTTGCTCGGCAAAGTTTCCGAGCAGAAGGTTTAGCCGGCTCACGAAAGGGACTAGGCGGAAAGCCAGATAAACGATAAGTATAGGCGTAAAAATACAAGTGCTTATGTAAACATGTCAGGCACACAAAAAATTTAAAGCCAAAAGTGCTGAATAGATCAAAAGCTTAGCACTAGCAAAATTATAGTACTGCATATTTACAGACCCATCATGTTTTTCAGAATAATACAAATGTTTCTGGCAATCTATGATGCAGGAGGAGAGGAAGGAGCTTCCGGCTCGCTGGATACATCACCTTGATATCGTTGCGAGATGTCCACATCCGAAATGGTGCGGTCATCGTCAGAAGCTTCTGCTGATTCTTTGGGAGGCGGAGGCGGCGTGTCCACGCGGGTGAAGAAGGGAGTGTCGTAGCTGGTTAGATCAGCTACATGGCACCCATAACCGGCGCAGGAGTCCATGATTTCCTTGATGTCTTGCTCCTGTCCGTCTTCGTCCACTTTGCAGTACCCTCTGGTCACTTGCCATATCTCCATGCTTTCATGGTGGCTCATGACCATGGCGAGAGCGTTTTGCGCTGCGGACCGCGCGTAGGACATGTTCCAATCCTGGACAAGTTGCGACATCTCCTTTTCCTTGTCCCGCACCTGAAAATCCGACATGCTATGCATATCCGGTATCTTGAGAGCTTCGCCAATGTCCTCAAGGGATTGGCGGAAGTCATGAAGCAGGTCACCGACTTGGGTAAGCCGGTGGGTGCGGGGCTCAGCGAAGGTGGAGTCCATCAAGTTCAGAGGACCTATAGACAAAAATAGTTAAAGAAAATCCGACATTGAAAGAAGTCGAAGAAAATAGACAAATCAGACAGGTGGAACATACCGAAGATGACGTCGTCAACTTTGGTCTTCTCTTCCCGAAGACTCCGGAGTTCAGCCCGGAGCGCCTCGGAAAGATCCTTCTCTCTGAACAACTCATTATTGAGGTCCCAAATTTTTTGATCTTAAGCAGCAATCTTACGATCACGCTCATCAGTAGCCATGGAGGAGGACTCGAGAATTTGAGAGATGCTCTTTTCATGATCCACTTTGAGCTGATCCAGCTCTTGGCGAAGTTCCTTGTTCTCCACAACCAAAGTTTTGAGGTTCTCGGCCTCTTCAATCATAGTGCAGGACTGTTTCACCAGCGCTGCAAGTCAAAAAGAACAACAGTTCAGTAAAAATTCGACTGTGAAAAAATATGAAAGACAAGGTCTGAGTCTCGGAATGTTTACCTTCGGCCTCATCCTTGGCAACTTTAAGCTCAGCATTCTTAAGTCGGAGAGCCTTGATATCTCTCCGCTTGTCATAGACATTTTTAAACAAATCCTGGTTATAGGAATATAATTTCTGTATGTCGGAATACCCAAAGTCAGAAGTCTACTAAAGACTCGGGCTAATATTTTTGCCAATATCAGCACGAGCCTTGGGGGCTACACTAGTTCATTCTTTGGCATCCTAAGGAAGCATAAACCCAGATTATTTATCCTACTTCATGCTTCGGGGCTAGAGGATATGATATGAAATAAAGGAAAACAGGAGTTAGAATTCCGACTTACATATTGTTCGTGAGTAAGTTTATCCAAACTCGCATTCACTTCAACAGCAACCTTCTCGGCGAGAGTCAGAGGAGTCACTGGAGCAGTTGGAAGCTCACCTGTCCTTATCCTCTCGTCGCGAAGACGCACTTGTTCAAGAAGATAAGAGAGCTTGATGTCCTCTACTTCTTGCGCTTCTTCTTCGGCAAATAGATTTATTTTCTCCAGGCACTGCCTGTCCAGCCGCTGGATCTCTTCAGCAGATTTCCGGGACATGCCAAACTTGGCAAGTCCCGGATTGCTGAGAAGGTTTTCGGCAAAGGTTTCTGCCGAGGGATCATTACCCGAAGAGGGTTCACCCTTACCTATACCTGACTCACCCATGGGGATGTTAGTTTGCGATTCAAGGATCGCATGCCCCGTTGAAGGAGCCGGATCTTTTGCGACAACCGGAGAAGGAATGATCACCGGCGTTGCGGAAGGTTGAGGGGCAGGAGTCGGAGGAGCCACGGCAGGAGAAGCTATGGTAAGATTCGTCTGTCGCAGGGGCTTCGAAGAAGTTCCCTTCCCCTTACCCTTGAGGAGCTTCTTAGCTCTGATAATGTAATAGAATGGAAAGCATTACATCTCGGAAGAAAATTCGAGTAAGGTGCAAATGTGGAAGTTGTGATTGAAAGTTACCTCTTCACGACGGGCACCTCCTTGGTGCCAATAGCCACTGTCAGAGCCTTGCGTTTCTTGAGCGCAATGTCCGGCAATGGGACCAATTCCGTCTCCTGAGAAAACTCTAGAGGATATCCCTCGAGTGGAGCAAGTTCCGACTCTGGGAGGTCAGCAAGCTGAAAAGAGGAAGACATATCAGTATTGTGATATAACTTAAAGATTGAAACATAAAAAAAGGTTTATTGTTAGAAGCTTACCGGCACTACGGGGTTCTCCGCTGTGTGCATGTCCAGAGAAACCTCTAGGATCCTCCTCTCGATCCGCTCCCTTATCATTAATTTTATCTGGCTTATATAACCTTGCATGGTATAGGCTCTAGGTCTGATGCGGGGGGAATCTTTTTTGGACGACGTGATGGAGTGCATTAGTTGGTCTCCGTGGTACTGAAGGGGTTGGATCCGGCGTGACACCCAACATTGGACCAAGGCGGATCCCTTCAGTCCTTTGTGTTTGATCAGATATTCGATCCGCCTCTTAGCAAGGATTAGATCATCATTGAGAGCCGGAGGAGCCTCGTCCTAAGACGGTTGGGCCGTGGCAGCTCCATCGATAAAAGCCGACAAAGTAGTGGCTTTACCGAGAGCCGGAACATCCTTGTGATAAAAGAAGGTGGCTGGCCATTGTTTGACCGAGTCACTAGCTAAGATCTTAGGATATGCGCGCTCACGTCTAAGTGAAAAGCTAATTGTACCGGTGATATAAGGAACACCGACAGTGATAGAATTTCTCCGGACATGGAAGTAGTACTAGAATAGAGTAAGACTTGGCCTATTGCCGATGTATCCCTCGCACAAAGCCGCATAGGCGCTCATCTCTTGGAGAGAATTGGGAGGAAGATGGTGGAGTTGAACACTATAATGATCTATCACCACAGAAAAGAATTTCGAGGGAGGAAACGACAAACCTCTGTCGAGGTGGGTGCCGAAGTGGACCCGCTCGTCGGCGTGCAGGTTGGGGACGGTCTCCCCAGTGCCGCTCTTCCAGTCGTCGGCACGGAGGAGCCCTTCTTTCTCCATGCCGTAGAGCTTCTCATCGTCAAGAACGCAGGGGATCCAGACCCCGCGAAAGCTTTCCTTTTCTGTCGCCGCCTCCAAGACGGAAGAGGATGAAGAAGCCATTTCTCCGGTGCGCCGGTGACCTAGGATGGGCGGCGCTGGGAGTTTTTGGTGAAAGCAGAGGAGCTCTGTGCGCGGGGGAGATTTGGAGGAGGAGAAACGACAAGGGAACAGGTGAAGAAAGGAGGAGGAGAATCCTCACCCCTTATATCCACCTAACCGCGCCAAGATTCATGCAAATGATACTGTATAACCACCACGCGTCGTGGAAGGAACTGGGAAGGACCCACGCGATGATTACGTCGCCTCGATCTCCGCGTATGCATTGAAACGGTGCCTCGGTTCCGCGAACTGCGGACCCACCAACGGTCGTGCTGACAGGATGTCTGTCGATGACGTGACTTGACCATGACTGGTGTCAGGTGGCGTTAGAGACCAAGTTCCGGCTTAGTTTGAAATCAAGCTGAAAAATCCGAGTAACCTGTTGATAGGTCCTACTTATTTTTAAGACCCAGATCGTTTTTTTTATTGTGAAGTTTCAGGAACCCTTCAAGATTCTGCAAGCCGAAGATCGAGCTAGACGATGATAAATCCGACTTTGGATCTTGGAAGCCTCCGGGGGTTGCTGTTGGGGATATACTTTCCGGGTATCCTCACAGTTCCTCACTGACCAGGGTGGCCCACTTCGGGTTAGAGCTTTGCTTCACGGGCGGCCCAGTCAGGGAGAAAAGACGGAGTCCCATCCGGCTACAGGAAGGCCCAGAAGACTTACCAACTTAGGCTCATAGTGTTACTTGTAATTCAAGATGTACTCTGTAACCGACTCTTAGTCGTAGCCGGATAGATCTCTCCTGTAAACCCTAGGCCGGATATCTATATAAGCTGTCCTGGGGATAGCCTTTAGGGTACCCTCAATAGTCTACAATCTCAACTCGCACAGGCGAAACCCTTATAACCCATATTCCGGCTCTGCCGTATTACTGGATTGCTAGTAGGAGTAGGATCCGTCCAAAGCCGGTGGATTCGAACCTGGGTAAACTTGTGTGCTCATCGTCCCGGAACACCATACGTCTCACACCCTCGAGGACCCCCTCATGGCGTACTTGTCATCAATCCGACGATAATAGATGGGGTGCCACAAGTAGGTCTAGGTAGTAAAAGTTTTTGATTTTTTGAGCGATATGTGACGGACCCGATGACATGCAGCAATCCAGGACACTGCACTCGAGGTGAGTGAATATGGCGGCGATGGTGGTGCCTGTCCTCCGTGGCAATTCAAAAAATGTGTGAAAAAATCAATAATTCGAACAAATCCCGGATATTCGAACCAGATTAGATCATTCGTAGTAAACATTTATCACTTTTTGTGACATTCGACCAAACTTTGGTGAAATTTTCAAACTTTCCAAAAGCCATTCCATTTAAAAGTTGGGACCCTTTTTTCGAGACTAGAGAAAATTTGATGGAATTTAATTAATCGTTGAATTGTCTGATTTTTTGGACTCTACCGCCTACTAATTACTAATATGGGTGGACCATTAATGTTTAATAGATACAATTTTTTATTACCGACATCATTTCTAATAAGACTAGGCCGTTGGCCTTTTCGACTTGACCGTTGGTCTTGGGGTTTGCCACGAAAGCGTAGTTGATGTTGATGTTCAGGTTGTCGCGGAAATCTTAGAACTCCTTCGAGGTGAAGTTTGTCCCATTGTAGGTGATGATGCTGTGTGGCACCCTGAATCTGAAGATGATGAAATTGAAGAACTTGACGGCAGTGGTGTCGGTATGGTTGGTGACGGGCATAACTTCTATCCACTTGGTGACTTTATCATGGTGACGAGGAGGTAGAAGTAGCCTCCAGGCAACGACCTCTGGAGCTTGTCGACCATGTCGAGTCCTCATTGTGCGAATGGCAGGCTACCGGTATTGGCCGGAGTGTGACAAACCAGGAAAGGGGCATGCCTGGTAGACAATCGAATTTTTGCAACATCAACGCCCTTCCGCGCCGCACATGGGGAAGGGCTTTCCTTGTGCAACGGAAGGCCTTAATTGGCCCACACTATACTAGTGATAGGTCGTATCATGTATTTCGTGCATGCAAAAAACCAAGACTAGTCATAGTGGAAAGTACTACCTCTGTTTGGGATTATTAGTCCTAAGGGCTAAGTTGCAAATACCAAGACACTTGCAACAATAGTTTTACATGCATAACAGAAGTGAGAAAAAAAGAAGAACATGCATTGGATGAGACAAAATAATAAATGAGATAGCACTTATAATCTCAAACAATAGAAAAAAGCTCTTAGGACTAATAATCCCAAACAGAGTTAAAATAGTAGTATCATCCACATGATACTAGTGTATAAGACTTCCTCTACAATCATGTAATAGTACCATGATCTTATCATGTTATGGAATTGTAGATTCTCAATGTAAATTTGTGTTCAATATTTATTTGATAATAATTTTTCTATTTCTATGCGATATGATCTAGTATCCACCTATGATACTACCATCCTCTCTCTCACACATTAATTATATGGACACGTCCGCGTTTTGCATACATATAATGTATGATACCACCTACGTGAGTAGTCTACGCTACATGGGGCAATTCAGGTTAGGTGGTGATTAAAAGCCTCCTGGCATAATGTCATCATGGAAATAGTGTGTTATGTTAGTCATCGCATAAATCTGATGCCATGAACAGATCATAAGGTGCCAGTTAAAAAGACAAGCGCCGGACATGGGATCATACATATATCCAAAATTCTGTGTTAAAAATAGGTTGTAAATATTTATTTCCGGTCGGAACCGGATGATGAGGCGGCGGCTATATCCAGAAGTCAGAATAAGATCATCCCCATCCTATCCTCGCTCCGTTGGTGCGTCTAGCTCCGCCGGAGGGCGCGTGGAGTCATGTGTTCGGCAGATCTCCCCGGATCCGGTCGGTTATCGCATTGGTTGGTACGTTTTCAAGTCAGTCTCTTCCGATCTACTGGTTTCATCATTGGCGGTGGTTGCTTCTCTAGTGCATTGGTTCTTTGGGCCTTAGGACGACGACTTCCCGTCTGTCTACAACAAGCTTTGCCCGGCTCCGATGATGGACGACAGCGTGCCTTTGGCTCGTGCTAGTGTCTGTAGTCGTCGCTAGGTGGTGCAATTACCTATTTGTAATTTTTATTACTTTTTAGATTCTTTGTACTACTGTTGATGATTACTAATGGATATGTGAAATTTTCTGAAACAAATTAAAAAAAATAGGGTGTAAATGTCCATGTCTATATGACACGAGAGTATTAATTTGTGACAATTGTCATTTCGTAGATCATTCGAGTACATTTAAATGGGTTCAGACTGAAAAATACTTATAGTATCTCTTAAAGTTTACGGGGAATTGCAAAATGTAGTGAAAAAGAAAGGTATCAAGGCTTTCTGAAAAATAGTCATACAATCGAATCTACACAAATCCAAGTGAGTAATTTACGGCAAAAAAGCTAAGCGTATATGTCATACGCAGAGGTAATCAGGTGACAATGATTTTAAGGCATGATCATTGTTTTGTGTTGCTTATTGTGCAGTGCCGCACAAGTCGGCCACCGTCTCACCAATTGGTGTGCTCGGTCAAGAGCACGTTTGGATCGTAATTTCCCTTTCTTATAAATATATAAGTCATAGTGTCCATAGCTCCTCGATGTGGGACTAATAATAAATACCCCTGAATAAACATATATAGCTCAGCGTGGGGAGCTGATGAACTTGAGTAGAACGGTTTGCGCGGAGAAAATCGATGCCGTCCGCGTGTGTTGGGCTACTGCGTCCCGATACTATATATGGTCGGTTCCATGGGCCAGATGTGTTCTACTACCATTCTGTCTTCCCAATGTACTACACATTGGGGTGGGGGTGGGGTGGGAGGAGGCCTTTAGCAAGATGGCTTCCCTCCGCCCTAGGTGGGCCGTCCTGCAATAACAGTCTGATTACTATTCTTTTCTACTTTTTCCTTTACTTGTTTTCTATGTTTTAAAAAACTATTTTGAAAAATTCAAGTTTTCAAAATGTTCAAAATCGACATTAGTTCAAATTTTGAAAATAAATAAATTTTCAACTTTGAGAAAAATCCAGACAATGAATGTTCAAATTTGTAAGTTGTGCAGATTTAAATAAACTTGGGAGCCACATAGGGTTTCCCGAAATCGGTGCCACCACCTCTCCTTTGTCCTGAAGTCTTACGGTGATAGTGCTAATCTTCCTTTGCTTAACCTTGGAAGTTCCAAATTACCAAAGGAAGTAACTCCCTACTACCGCGGTGCTCTATGGCTTCCCGCACAAGCCTCCTTCTGCTAACCCTAACTCCCTATGTTTTGGCCGCTGGTGAGGCTATCCAGCTCCGGCATCCCGACTGCCTCCCCTACTGCTCCTTGGCGACTCCCTCGTCAACCTCGACTTCGGCAGCAACTAGGAGCCCTAGCTCCTCCACCTCGACTTCGGTAGTGGTGGTGCTTCTACTACGGCCATGGGCTGTTCATGGCCTCCAGCACCATGGTGTGCTAGTAGGCTGCGGTCGCCCCTCCTAAACCTCGACTACATTTATTTAATATAAATTAATTCACAATTAACATATATAAATTCATACTATAAATTTCCATTTATTCGAAACACCTTTCGGTCTTTTCCTTTCTTTTTCCGAACATTTTCAGATCCTATTCAAAACGGTTCTGGTTCTCTCATGCGGAAGACTTTCAGTTTTTCTCTTATGTGATTCCATCTTACAGAACGATATTCAGGCATTGTAGTGCCCTTAAGTTTGTTACCCTATGGTTCGGGAATGGCACAGACATGATCGAGACAATCTCCAATCATTGTTCAATATCGGGACTAGGATGCCCATAATGACCACTATGCATTGCACGAAACACCTTCGTGTCGAACCATAAATGTCGAATCCAATTATCTTTGTTACTTCGATACTGACTTGTCCAATATCTGATCATTGGTATCATGATACCTCGTTCAATTTCGTTTCCAATAACTACAGTTTTACTCGTTCCTATGATATTCCATCCCCATAACCTAGTCATACGCTGCGTGGCTTTGGATGTAATTCACCGAGTGGGGCTAGTGTATCTTTCCATCACACAGGAGAAGAAACCCGATCTCGATACATACGCCTCAACATGCCCCTCTAGAATACCCAACGTACGGTCATGACGGTTGATGCAGTCAAAGCAGACTCAGGTGACAATGATTAAATATGATCTCAGAGTCTAAGGATTAGGAAACTTCATTTTGATAATTGCAACTGTGAACTTTGTGACATGATCGTGTTACAACAATCTTTTGTGGGTAATGTCCATCACCTCATATATGACTTTATTGTCGGTAATCGTTTGTGCGTTTTATGGCCGTTTTCGTTAGCTATTGGCCAAAGTTTTGGTGTTACAGGGCGATTTGCATGTCCCATAAGACCCGATACATGTTTGAGGGACTTGACCAAAAACCCGTCGTTTTCACGTTTTATTGACGTTTTCATGAGCTATTTTCCACAGTTTTGGGATTCCATGGGGGACTTCATGGCCCGTAAAGACACGATACATATTTGTGACTAATGACCAAAAACTCGTCGTTTTCACGTTTTTATGAGCTATTTCCCAAAGTTTTGGTGTTATAGGGAGATTTGCACAACCCATAAGACCCGGTACATGTTTGAGAGACATGGCCAAAAACTCGTCATTTTCACGTTTTATGGCTGTTTTATGAGATATTGCCCAAAGTTTTGGTGTTCTAGGGCGATTCGCATGGTCCATAAGACTCGGTACATGTTTGAGAGACATGGCCAAAAACTCGTCGTTTTCGTGTTTTATGGACGTTTTTATGAGCTATTGCCCACAGTTTTGGGGTTCCATGGGGATTTGTATGGCCCATAAAGACACGATACATGTTTGAGAGTTATGACCAAAAACTCGTCATTTTCATGTTTTATTGTTGTTTTCATGAGCTATTGCCGACAATTTTTGGGTTCTAGGGCGATTTACACGACTTGTAACGCACGATACACGTTTGAGAGTTACGAGAAAAACTCGTAATTTTACTTTCTATGGCCGTTTTGATGAGCTATTGCCCACAATTTTCGTGTTCCAGGGCGATTTACACGGCCCATAAGACTAGATAGATGTTTGAGAGACATGACCAAAAACTCGTCGTTTTCACATTCTATGAACATTTTTGTGTGCTATGCCCACAGTTTTGGGGTTCCATGGGGATTTGCATGGCCGTAAAGACACGATACATGTTTGAGAGTTATGATCAAAAACTCGTTGTTTCACGTTTTATAGCCGTTTTCAGGAGTATTATCCACAATTTTGGGGTTCTGGGAGATTTGCACGACTCGTAACATCCGATACACGTTTGAGAGTTTTTAGCAAAAACTCGTTGTTTTCAATTTTTATGGCCGTTTTCATGAGCTATTGCCCACAATTTTGGTGTTCTAGGGAAATTTGCACGGACCATAAGACTCGATCCACATTTGAGAGTTATCAGCAAAAACTCGTCGTTTTCGTGTTTTTTGGGCGTTTTCATGAGCTATTACCCAAAATTTTGGGGTTTCAGGGAGATTTGCACGACTCGTAACACCTGATACACGTTTGCGAGTTATTAGCAAAAACTCTTTGTTTTCACCTTTTATGGCTGTTTTCATGAGCTATTACCCACAATTTTGGTGATTCATGAGGATTTGCATGGCCCATAAAGACATGATACGTTATTGAGAGTTATGTGCAAATACTCGCCGTTTTCACGTTTTATGGCCATTTTCATGAGCTATTGCCCAGAGTCTGGTGTTCTAGGGTGATTCGCATGGCCCATAAGACCAGATACATATTTGAGAGACATGACCAAAAACTCTTTGTTGTTTTCGTTTTATGGACGTTTTCATGAGCTATTGCCCATAGTTTTTGGTTCCATTGAGATTTGCATGACCCATAAGACGCGATACATGTTTGAGAGAAATGACCAGAAACTCGTCATTTTTACGTTTTATGGCCATTTTCATGAGCTATTGCCAATAGTTTTGGTGTTCCAGGGTGATTTGCAGGGCCCATAAGTTCTGATACATGTTGGAGAGATATGACCAAAAACTCGTCATTTTCGCGCTTTATGGACGTTTTTATGAGCTATTGCCCAGAGTTTTGGTGTTCCTTGGCGATTCGCACGACCCATAATGCACGATACATTTTTGAGAGTTATGAGAAAAAACTCATCGTTTTAGCGTTTTATGGCCGTTTTCGTGAGCTATTGCCCAAAGTTTTGTTGTTTCTGGGCGATTTGCACGTCCCATAAGACGCGATATATGTTTGAGAGACATGACAAAAAACTCGTCGTTTTCGCATTTTATGAACGTCTTCATGAGCTATTGCCCACAGTTTTGGGGTTCCATGGGGATTTGCATGGCCTGTAAAGACATGATGCATATTTGAGAGTTATGACCAAAACTCGTCGTTTTCACGTTATATGGCTATTTTTATGAGCTATTGCCCAAATTTTTGGTGTTCAAGGGCTATTTGCATGACCCATAAGACCTGATGCATGTTTTAGAGACATGACCAAAAACTTATTATTTTCGCGTTTTATGGACATTTTCATGAGCTATTGCCCATAGTTTTGGGGTTCCATGGGATTTGCATGGCTCATAAAGACACGATGCATATTTGAGAGTTATGACCAAAAACTCGTTGTTTTCACGTTTTATGGTTCTTTTTATGAGCTATTGCCCAAAGTTATGGTGTTCCAGGGTGATTTGCATGGCCCATAAGACCCGAACATGTTTGAGATACATGACCAAAAACTCGTCGCTTTCGCATTTTATGGACGTTTTCATGAGCTATTGCCCTCAGTTTTGGGGTTCCATGGGAATTTGCATGGCCCATAAAGACACGATACATGTTTGAGAGTTATGACAAAAAAACTTGTCGTTTTCACGTTTTATGGCTATTTTTATGAGCTATTGCCCAAAGTTTTGGTGTTCTAGGGCGATTCGCACGACCCATAAGACTCGGTACATGTTTGAGAGACATGGCCAAAAACTCGTCGTTTTTGCGTTTTATGGACGTTTTCATGAGCTATTGCCCATAGTTTTTGGGTTCCTTGGGGATTTGTATGGCCCGTAAAGACACGATACATGTTTGAGAGTTATGACCAAAAACTCGTCATTTTCACGTTTTATGGTTGTTTTCATGAGCTATTGCCGACAATTTTTGGGTTCTAGGGCGATTTACACGACTTGTAACGCACGATACATGTTTGAGAGTTACGAGCAAAAACTCGTTGTTTTCACATTTTATGGCCGTTTTCCTAAGCTATTGCCCACGGTTTTTGTGTTCTAGGGAGATTCGCATGACCAAAAACTCGTTGTTTTTGCATTTTATGGATGTTTTCATGAGATATTGCCCACAGTTTTGAGGTTCCATGGGGATTTGCATGGCCCATAAAGAAATGATATGTTATTGAGAGTTATATGGGCGTTTTCGAAACTATTGCCCAGAGTTTGGTGTTCCAGGACGATTCGTACGTCCCATAAGACCCGATACATGTTTGAGAGACATGACCAAAAACTCTTCGTTTTTGTGTATTATGGACGTTGTCATGAGCTATTGCCCCAAAGTTTTTGGTTCCGTGTTGATTTGCATGGCTCGTAAGACCTGATACATGTTTGAGAGACATGACCAATAACTCATCGTTTTTATGTTTTATGGACATTTTCATAAGCTATTGCCAATAGTTTTGGTGTTCTAGGGAGATTTGCAGGTCCCGTAAGATCCGATACATGTTTGAGAGATATCACCAAAAAATCGACGTTTTAGTGTTTTATAGATGTTTTCATGAGCTATTGTCCACAGTTTCAGGGTTCCTTGGGGATTTGCATGGCCCTTAAAGACACGATACATGTTTGAGAGTTATGACCAAAAACTCGTCGTTTTCACGTTTTATGGCTGTTTTTATGAGCTATTGCCCACGGTTTTTGGGTTCCACGGTGATTTACACGACTTGTAACACAGGATACATGTTATAGTACGATTTGCACGACTGGTAACACCCGATACATGTTTGAGAGTTATCAACAAAAACTCGTTGTTTTTACCTTTTATGGCCGTTTTCATGAGCTATTACCCACAGTTTGGGATTCCATGGGGATTTGCATGGCCGGAAAATGCATGATACATGTTGGAGAGTTATGACCAAAAAACTTGTTGTTTTCGTGCTTTATAGCCATTTTCATGAGCTATTGGCCACAGGTTTTGGGTTCTAGGACGATTTACACGATCGTCACACCTGATACACGTTTCAGAGTTATGAGCAAAAACTCATCGTTTTCACGTTTTATGGCCATTTTCATGACCTATTGCCCACAGTTTTGGTGTTCCTGGGTGATTTGTAGGGCCCATAAGACCTGGTACATGTTTGAGAGACATGACCCAAAACTCGTCGTTTTTTCTTTTTATAGACGTTTTCATGAGCTATTGTCCACAATTTTGGGTTTCCAAGGGGATTTTCCTGGCCCCTAAGACATGATACATGTTTGAGAGTTATGAGCAAAAACTTATCGTTTTCGTGTTTTATGGCCGTTTTGATGAGCTATTGCCCAAAGTTTTGGTGTTCCAGGGCGATTTGCATGGCCCATAAGAACCGGTATATGTTTCCGAGACAATACCCAAAATTCGTCGTTTCGCGTTTTATGGACGTTTTGATGAGCTATTGCCCATAGTTTTGGGGTTCCATGGGGCATTTGCATGGCCCGTAAAGATACGATGCATATTTGAGAGTTATGACCAAAAACTCGTCATTTTCACGTTTTATGGCTGTTTTTATGAGCTATTGACCAAAGTTTTGGTGTTCCAGGGCGATTTGCACGGCCCATAAGACCTGATATATGTTTAAGAGACATAACCAAAAACTCGTCATTTTCGCGTTTTATGGACGGTTTGATGAGCTATTGCTCACAGTTTTGAGGTTCCATGGCGATTTGCATGGCCCGTAAACACATGATACATGTATGAGAGTTATGACCGAAAACTTGTCATTTTCACGTTTTATGGACGTTTTCATGAGCCATTGCCCACAATTTTGGGGTTCCAGGGTGATTTGCACGATTTGTAACACCCGATACACGTTTGAGAGTTATCAGCAAAAACTCGTTGTTTTCACGTTTTATGGATGTTTTCATGAGCCATTACCCACAATTTTGGGGCTTCAGGGCGATTTGCACGACTCGTAACACCCGATACAAGTTTGAGAGTTATTACCAAAAACTCGTTGTTTTCACCTTTTATGGATGTTTTCCTGAGCTATTGCCCTCGGTTTTGGTGTTCCATAGAGATTTGCATGGCCCATAAGACCCAATACACGTTTGAGAGACATCACCAAAAACTCATTGTTTTTGCATTTTATAGTTGTTTTTTCATGAGTTATTGCCCACAATTTTGGGGTTCCATGGGGATTTGCATGGCCCATAAAGACATGATACGTTATTGCGAGTTATGAGAAAAAACTTGCTGTTTTCACGTTTATGGCCATTTTTATGAGCTATTGCCCAGAGTTTGGTGTTCCGGGGTGATTCGCACGGCCTATAAGACCCAATACATGTTTGAAAGACCTGTGCAAAAACTCTTCGTTTTTGCGTTTTATGGATGTTTTCATGAGCTATTGCCCACAGTTTTTGGTTCCATGGGGGATTTGCATGTCCCATAAGACCCGATACATGTTTGAGAGACATGACCAAAAACTCGTCGTTTTTACGTTTTATGGCCATTTTCATGAGCAACCAGAAAATCGATTATGCTCTTGCGGAAGTATCTACTCGTAACGGAATTTCAGGTGTCAAAGCGCGGATCTCATATAGTCAAAATAAGAAGGGACGTGCTATATCCAAAACGTACGAAATATAGTAAATATTTTAAGGGGTCGCGAACCGGATGGTACACAACTTGGTTTTGGAAGATATGGCACCAAAAGTTGTAGAGCTAGTCGTCTTTCATATCGAGCCATTGAAGCAGCGCGTCGGGCTACAATCAGACAATTCCATCGTGCTATGAGCGGACGATTCCGAAGAAATTGTAAGATATGGGTAAGAGTTCTCGCAGATCTTCCTATTACGGGGAAACCCGCAAAAGTTCGAATGGGAAGAGGAAAAGGAAATCCTACGGGTTGGATTGCTCGTGTGTCCACGGGATAAATTCCATTTGAAATGGATGATGTGAGTTTGTCAAATGCTCGACAAGCCGCTAGATTAGCGGCGCATAAACCATGTTCGTCAACCAAGTTTGTTCAGTGGTCGTAACGTAATTGGTTAGTGGGGAAAAACCGGGCCGGGACTCAAAAGAATTTGGCGAAGTGATTGTTCCTGAACGAGGGAAGTGGAAAGATAAAGTGGGATAGGGACCTCGCCTCCTTTTTTGTAATCGCCGAAATTGTACGACGACCCTTCTTGTTCCAGGCATACGACCCTGAGACGTGACGGTGTCACTTTTCCGGCCCGGTAAAGTGAAAGTTATATAAATAAGAATAAGAAAGAGAAGCGTGATGTTGTCGTGTTGTCAGCAATCAAATTATCATAAATAGATAGTGCGGTTGCGTTGTTTCAATTTCTGTTCGTCGATCCTTGGGTTACAAAGGCGTGGGCCCGCTTACTAATACGGAGAGGGATCCAAATGAATCCAAAACTTCTGCGTTTCGTTGGTAGAACCCACGCCAATATCATATTGACTCTCTCTCGTCCAATAAGAGTTTAATAGAGTTACTTTATTCAAATTCTCTCCTTTCCAAAGCTCCACAAGGCGGGCAAAAAGAGTAATAGGACAACAAGCAATATTGCTTTCATTTATTTGGAGTTCTTTCTTTGTTGAGATGGAAATCGACGTTCTTTGGAAAAGTTTGCACGTAGGCAAAACTTTTTTATGAAAGGTAAAAAATAGACTTGGATTTCATGGATTTATTAATCCTTCGTTTGAAGCCTTAAGAAATCGGATGTTTTTTTCTGAATGACCTTATTTCGAGAATCAACTAACCGACAAATCCATAGCCCAGGTGATTCGTTGCCTCCCTCTCGCCAAAATGGGTTGAATCTTCTCATGTAGCTTTTTTCTTATTCAGGGCGCAGCGAAGCCAATTTCCATCCAGGCAAGGGGGTAAATAAGGGGGAAGAGGAGTTGTCACGATAGAAAAGAGAAATGACTATAAGGAACCAACGATTCTCTCTACTTAAACAACCTATATACTCCACACTTAACCAGCATTTAATAGATTATCCAACCCTGAGCAATCTTATTTATTGGTGGGGGTTCGGTTCGTTAGGAGGTATTTGTTTAGTCATTCAGATAGTGACTGGCGTTTTTTTAGCTATGCATCACACACCTCATGTGGATCTATCTTTCAACAACGTAGAACACATTATGAGAGATGTTAAGGGGGCTGGTTGCTCCATTATATATGCATACTAATGGGGCAAGTATGTTTCTCATTGTGGTTCACCTTCATATTTTTCGTGGTCTATATCATGCGAGTTATAGCAGTCCTAGTGAATTTGTTCGGTGTCTGGGAGTTGCCAGAATGGTATTTCCTACCGATCCATGCCATTCTTCGCAGTATACCTGACAAAGTGGGAGGTGTAGCCGCAATAGCACCAGTTTTTGTATCTCTCTTGGCTTTACCTTTCTTTAAAGAAATGTATGTGCGTAGTTCAAGTTTTTGACCGATTCACCAAGGAATATTTTGGTTGCTTTTGGCAGATTGCTTACTACTAGGTTGGATCGGATGTCAACCTATGGAGGCACCATTTGTTACTATTGGACAAATTCCTTCTGTCTTTTTCTTCTTGTTCTTTGCCATAATGCCCATCCCGGGACGAGTTGGAAGAGGAATTCCAAAATATTACATGGATGATACTCATCGCACTAGATCAGTCTCTTAGACGGATGAGACTGATCACACCTGATCAGTGATCAATTCTAGCACAATGAATTTACGAGTTATTTTACACAATGAATTTACAAGCAGGTGAGTTTGCAATGGTAGACCTATCTCCTGAAAAGAGTTCAGTAAACAAGGGAACAAAGCGACCGATAACGTCCCCTCGGGGAGGAGCGTTTTAAGGTATAGACTCCGGCTCCTATTATCTTTTGTTTATCATTCTTTAAATTGGTGAATTGGTTAATAGGAAGTGCGCGCTAGCACGCTTCATATTTATATACACAAGGGCCATTGCTTGTTTGGTCGTTAGATCAGAGGGCGCTCATCCCTTTCTCGGTCCCTTCAAATGAGATAACATAGGCTTTTGATATCTGCTCTGGCAACAAGTCCTGGTTCAATCCCTGCTTCTTCCAGGCCTTATCCCGAAAGAGGTCAACAATTATTTTGTGTAAAGCCTTTTGTTCACTGGTCTTCACTTCAAGCAATTCCATTAGTCCAAGTCTGCTGCGGTAATAGGAGATAAGCAATTGGTGGTCGCAGGCTCACTCACCTCTAGCTCTTTTTCTTTGCGATGACCTCGTCCTTGTTGAACATCCGTCCTCTAGCAAAAAATCGATCTTCTCCTGTATGTAGCAGCAGTGGCATTCGACTTTGAAGTACCGGGAAAGGCAGATAAGTTTAGCCTTAATAGAAATCTCTTTATAGCCTGAAGTTGGCTTACTTAATTCCTTTGAGCTTCCCCTAGTTAGTTTTCCGGTAAGCTAATACGAGCACAGGTCTAGTTAACGTTCAAGCCGAATACCCATTAGAATCTCGTTTGTTGGTTGGGATGGGATCTTAGGAGAGAAAGGAAAGCCCTGAAACAAAGTGATCCTACGGGAGAAGGACGACTTTGATGTATGTTCTTTCTTGACTCCATTCCGGTTCAGGAACCTATCGATTGCACATTTGTCTCGATGGGACAGACATTGGGATGGACAAAAGGATAAGACGAACGAATATAATAAAGCTTATATAAAGCTCGAGAAAATCAAAACTATCATTGCGCATTGGAGTCAAAGCAGCCTCACTGGTGTCACCGATGCTTCTACATCCTGAGTTCAAGTGCCTATCGAAGAGAAAATCTGAATAAAAAATACGGAGCATATGTTGGTTTAGAATTGCTCGGGAATTCATTGATAGTGACTTTCAAATTTCTAGGGCGCTCGTCTACTCCTCTTTTTTCTCGATCGAGTCGCTTTCCCTCATTCTACTCGTCCAGCCCTCTTCACGAACTTCTACAATCAATGCCACAAAGATAGCGAACTCGATTATCGAATATATAAGGAAAGGGGCGACGGTTTGGCACCAAATATCCGGGGGTGTGGAAAGAGCAGCTGTGAAAACCGGAAAACCATCAAAAAACGACGATTGCTCATGAAGGTTTCCACAGAAAGACCCCTTGGTTCTAGCAAACAGATCACAATTACAGGTACCTGGGAGCATACCGATGGAATGAACAAAATATGAACTGTTAACATAATATAGTCATACATCTTAGGTTGTAACTTGATCATGAGCAAATTTGTTGATGTTGCACCCACGAAGTATGGAAAGTGCCAAACATTGGGAACTACCCGGGGAGGAGTTAGGATCAGGAACAAGGAGAAGCGAGAACCACTTAAATGGAGGATTCTATTGTATTTCAGCCTTTGTTCCCCGTAGCAACTGGGGATCGAAAAGCACCAAATTTGTTGACTTATTAAGGGAAAGACGAAGTAAGAGCATGCTATTGAAGACATTGCAACATATGTCGGGGGGGAGGGCATTGATTGTGTACAAACAAAATACGAGTCCAAAAGTAGGGTAATAAAGGGTTTTGCTAATGGAGAAATTGACTCTTTCGGTAACCAGTAACGCGTAAACCATGTCAAACCAAGACCGATCAATATTCGAACGAAACGGATTCAAACTTCTCCTAGAAAAGTTTCCGGTGCAAAATTCAAAAAAAATGAGTAATTCAAAGGAAAAAAGCATTTGAGGCATGCGCCGGACCGTAGAGACTAATTACTTTCTCCGGGACCATTTCATTGATTGCAAAGAGAATCCTGCACTCTCTTTGCAATCAATCAAAATGAACACTGCTCAAGACCACGAGAAGGTCCCCCTAGAATCTGCGTCTCCTCTTTTTATTCAATTATGAAATGACTCATTTTAATGGAGATTTATAACATCACTCAAGTAAATGCAAATTGAGATCGTAGAAACATGAGCTTGTGATATAGCTACACCTAATTCCAGAACGGTTAATGCTAGAATTATAAATAAGGGACAAGGATCTCCTATGAAATAGAAAATATTATTTAGAAATAGGATAGTCCAAGCAAACCCACTTAAAATCTTGACTAAACTATGACCGGCCATCATATTAGCAAATAAACGTATTCCTAAGTTTAATGCACGAAAACAATAAGAGATTAGCTCAAGGAGTACTAAGAAAGGTGCTAACGCAAGTGGGACTCCCGCAGGTAATAAGAAGCTAAAAAAATGAAGTCCATGTCTTTGAAATCCAACGATTGTAATGCCAATAAAAATGGAAAATGAAAGAGCCAAAGTAATGAGAAAATGACTTTTCACTGTGAAGCTAAAGGGTATCATACCCTGGGGATTACGAAATAACGAAAAAGTCAAAGTGACCAAGATACGAGGGAAAAACTTTTGTTTCACATTTCTGGAAAGACCACCTATTTGTTCGTTTACCAGGTTCAGCACGAAATCATAAATTTGCTCTACCAAGGATTGCAATGCATTTGGCACTGACTTTCCACCTCCCTTTTCGTAACAACAAAAAACCCAACGAGGACCAAAACGAGAGTCAACAGCATAGACAAGGATAGATTTGTGAATTCAAAAAAAAGGAATTAATAAAATAAATTAATGGTTCCACCGAGGCCCCACTCTCCAGTTTTTCAAGGATAGCAGCGCCTAACCTACTATCGGCAATTCTGTTACGCATGACGTCTAGACATAGAGTATGCCAACTTTGTCCATTGTCGAACTGATTCAAAATTAAGCTACGCCGGAATTCCCAGAGCTCATTATACGACCCAGCATACCCCATACCCCTTATATACTGTCCTACCTGAACCCATAGGTCAACCGTTGGTCGCCTGAAGGCTCCACGAATATTCGGTTTCTGTTGTTTATGTTACATAAATCATAACCCAAGAAATTCAAATTATGTGAGTGAATTGGCGCATGCAGTCGCCAAGGTTCTACGAAGCACCTAGAATCACATGAAAACCATTCAAGTCGGTGGAGACTTTACTTATGCAGAGGCGGGACATGATTCGAACCTGCAGTCTTCAGGTCATGAGCCTGATGAGTTGACCAATTCCTCTACCCCGCTTCTTCCCCCGATCTTTCTTTCCCGGATAGAAGCTGGTTGCGGGTACGCGAAGAGCACCAGACGAGTGGAACTTGCTGAAAGAGCGAGCATCCAAGAACAAGGGATGAGCGCTTGTTGCTAAAGCGCATACATTTTTCTTTCTTTTCTATACGCTAATTCCTGACTGAACCTCAGTTCACAGTTTGACCTATCTTTCTATAGATTGATGCACTAATAAGACACCTACAATTCATTTCTTTGTAACGGAATAGGTTCTCCTAGAAAAAGTTTCAGCAGCTAAATCTATGACTAATTCTAAGAAAGGAGAAAACTAATTTCTTGCATACACTACCAGAATACTCTACAGAGAACAAAGATCGGTAGCGATACCGATGGGAAATGATCTACTATGATGTTGGCCGGTCTCATGTCACAGACATGAGTCAACACAGTATGGCCCCAACGACGATGACAGTTGGTCTCAACGATACAGAGGTGAAATCTGAAACTGGGGAGACCCTCATGCACAATTTACACGTACTCTACATGAAATAAGTTCCAACACTGTTTGCAATAGGGATCGGAACCCACCTCATATATGTAGGAACACGATTTATATACGGTTAGAGATGTTACCAATGAAACCCATCGAGGGATTCAACTTCACAATTCAAACAATCTAACATATGTCGAATGCAAATCACCTATACTTATGAAACACGTTTTATCGAGTAGGGTATACTTACCATTATACCTAAAATCATGTTGTCGAGGGCGACACACTGAAATAAGTGATAGCCACATTAGGGTCAATGACAACTACAGTAGTGAAGACATACAGATACTTTACTTATCTTATGATCAACCTAATACACCAAAATCCCAACACAAACTCTTAAAAAAATCACAAAATTAACATTTGCCTCAACAAAACTAGAATGGTTCCGTTTAGCTACTCTTATAAAACCTGTTATCAAATAAAGCATTATGATGAAGTATTACATGTTCATAATCATGGTAGGCAGGCATTTAAGACTCAATATATCCCAGATAGAGGCTTTGCCATTGAAGGTATGATTCGAAAACTAGCTATCGCAAATATTGACTTGAGGCGACCACATGATGAAATATGTGAATCTATCAATAGAATTAATGATTTGAATTGGGTGAGAAAAGAACCAATATACTTCAGTGATCAATTGATCAAGTACTTTAAGAAGTTAGCGGAGTTGGGAAGTGATGCGCTCGACTTTCGACGTAGAGCTCGTTGGGAACCCCAAGAGGAAGGTACGATGAGCACAGTAGTAAGTTTTCTCTCAGTTATGAAACCAAGGTTTAATCGAACCAGTAGGAGCAAGGAAACACCCTAATGGTGTTACTAGCTGAGCTTTGGCAGGGTGCACTACCGGTGCTAGTAGCAACGTGGAGACTTGCACAACACAACCACAAAACTTTGTCCCCAACTTGCGATGAGGTTGTCAATCTCACCGTGTTTTGCAGAAAACAAAGGATTAAACGTATCGAATGGAAAGAAATAAAAGTTTGCAGAAAGTAAACACAAAGCATTAAAAGATTGTAGATTGTATGTAAAGAAAAGGACGGGGATCCATAGTTTACTAGAGGTGGCTCTCCTTAGATAAATAACATGCTGGGTGAACAAATTACAACGGGGCAATTGACAAACACCGAGAAAGTAATACATGTATATACTAATCATCTTGACTCCTCTGAGACTTGATTGGGCATTACAACATAATACATAGACCACCATCCAACTGCATCTATGACTAATAATCCACCTTCAGGTTATCATCCGAACCCCCTCCAGTATTAAGTTGCAAGCAACAGATTATTGCTTTACGAACTGCGTGTAAAGTAAACAATACGATTGTTCTATGAACAAAGGATTGTTGTTTTCTCCCTAGTAGCAACATCACATCTAGTACCTTAGAGATTTCTGTCACTTCCCCAGATTACCAGAGGCATGAACCCACTATCGAGCATAAATACTAACTCATGGAGTTACTAGCATCTACTTGGCCAAGATAGCTACTAACAATGGAAAGCATGCAAGATCTCAAATAACAAAGACATGATAGAATCAATAATCAATCTGAAATAGCACATCAATATCCATCGGATCCCCACAAACACAACATGTATGAATTACAAATAGATGATCTTGATCATGAACGGAGCTCACAAGATCTAAACATGAAAGCACAAAGGAGGAGAAACCAGCCATCTAGCTACTACATGGATCTGTAGTCCAAGGATGAACTACTCACGCATCACACTAGAGGCTTGCATGGTGATGAAGAAGGCCTCCAGGGTGAATTCCCCTCTCCGGCAGGGTGCCGGGAAGAGATTTAGATCCCTCCCGATCTAGGGATGGAGATGACGGCGGCTACAGACTCTTTCGTGGATTTTTGATCGGGTACTTAGGGTTGTCGTCCCGAGGGCAACTTGTAGGCGGAAGGAGAGGCCGAGGGGGTGCCGGGAGCCACCACACCACCCCCTGGCGCAAGCCAGGCCTGGCCGCGTGGCCAGGTGGTGTGGCCAGCCCCTGGCCCTTCTCCGTCTCGTATTGTGGCACTTGATCCCTTCCGGAAAAATAGGCACTTTGGCTTTTGTCCCGTCCAATTCCGAGAATATTCATTTTCTGACTTTCCTGGAACCAAAAACAGCAGAAAACAGGCAGCTGGCACTGTGGCTCTTGTTAATAGGTTAGTCCAAGAAATCATATGAAAAATACTCCAAAGTTGGAACAAAACACAAGAAAGTGGATAAAACCAAGCATGGAACATCAAAAATTATAGATACATTTGCAATGTATTAGGAAGACCAACGAATTATTTAGATATCGAAGAACAACGTTTTATTGAATTTGTAGGTGCTCAAAAACTTGACTTATATTATAAAGTAAGTACTTATGAATACAAACGATAATACATCTACACACCTAGCAGTACCAGCACCAACGATCCTAGTACTTGGCCGGGCCCTAAACAAATTGATAGACTCACTCCCCTATTTATATGTTTTAATGGTTTACCGCCTAGTAGTATCTTACATACATTGTATTTGCATTGCAGGCTGCATTTCTACAATGTACAAGTAGCTAAATACTTGTTTTGGGATAGGGACAAGAATGATCCTTATAGCCCTCATGATAATCGTATTTATGTGCATAATAAAGCAGTAAAACACTTAGAGAAATGTATGGAAGTCTTCAGCATTAAGAAACTAACTGATATCGAACAACAACTATTACGTCCCTTAAAATCAAAAACCACAGTGATTTTGAACAAAACAAGTACCGGTGAATATCTATTCGGTTTTTGGTAATATACTAACCATTTTCCAGTTGGGTATGGCGGACCCATATTGGTTAAGCACAACATTATATGATGCGATGGTTTATCATCATCAATTGATACAAAAAGTGGTGATGGATCTGTTTATAGATAGTTATTCATTCAATGAGAAGTTCTTTACGTCACACTTCCATGACTATGAGTATGGCATGCATAAAAAATACTTATCTGGATTATTGAATGATATCCCGTGGTTTCATGAGAAACCTCCATGTATATATGAGGGTGAGGCCCACCCCATTTTCGAAACAGTGCAGAACATGCGAAACATGCAACAAGATGGAATAATACAACCTGATATACTAGAAACCTGATATGAATCAACAACATCCAGTTTTGAATCATAATAATATTCAATGGGGTAAAGTTATCCTGGGTATAGGAATGATATGTGTCGGTATCGGATGTGTTGCCACTGGCTGTAGTTTACCATCATTTGATATAACATCGATTTTCAAAGGGGGAGGAGAATAAAAAAATGGAAATGAACAAAATAATGCAAATATTCACTATGTTAGGATTCTATACATCTTTTGGTTTAGATAGTTACAAGCATCCTGTATATTATACGAGTTTAAGTGGAAATAGTATGGGGAGGAGGAAATATTGTGTAACCCCTAACACATGCTGTAAGCTAGCACCAATGTCGACGATCTTTACAATATAGACGTGAAAGGGTGGGATAGTAGAGGTGTCATCCGTTCCCGTTTGGAGGAAGTGAAGGAATTACTAGCACATAATAAGTATGTATTATCTCCAACTCAGTATTATGTTATCAATAATGATTATCCAATATGGACCAAACCCCTGTTGAATGTCGAACACTACGAACTCGTAGCACTTCTACGGGCTGACTATAGACTAGAACATTTACATTTGATTGATGATTATGAATATAAAACGTTGCTTGTTTCTACTGACTGCCCTTCGGATTTACTCGTCTATATGGCACTTGCAGCCCGTCTACTGACTTTGATTGGAAGCTCACAAAACGTTAGGACACTTTAAGATTTGGAAACAGATCACTATAATCAAATGCATAATATGGCTAATATACGTCGTATATACAAGATTGATATCTCCATTTCTAATGTTTACAAAATGAAAGTACTAAATACAATAATGAATATCAAGGGTTTAACCACAATAGAAAAAAGACTCATTTCTAGCTTTGTTAACCTACCAATGACCCACACTTTAAATAGCGAGACAAATACTAATTCACAGTATTTGAATCATATTCCTGTTATAGGTGAACTAACACAAGTACTATTTCATATATTCTTAATTGATGAGTTTGATGCTAATTTAGGAAACTCTACCCTAGAAATCCTTTTTACCGGCTGGGTACAGAAGTGATTATACCAATTCTTGATGATTATGTTGATTTAGATATAGATCCATCAAAGGTATTAGATGAAATCCATCTCTTTGGAACTCTATTTGATATTGAATCAGATGAAAAACCATACATGCCTTGCACTCCCCACAAAAGAATAGTAATAACCCTATTTGATGGTAAAATCTCAGTGTGTGTGGAGCTGAAGAATGGAGTTGATAGAAAACGTGTCGAAGAGCAATATACTCTGTTTTATAGAGCTTATCATTGTCATTGACCTGCATGACTTATGGATTGCATTTTCAACTGTGCTATTTGCATAGTAGTATCAAGGCTCTGCATCATTCTTCCTAATGAAAGGTTACAAAAGATAAGGCTTTCAATTCCATGCAATTCAAAGGTGCTTACTTTTCCCACGAACTTCTGCTATCTCGTAAGAACTCAGAAACCTCACTTGGTAGGGTGATAGGGAATGAATTAGACTGATCACTTGGTCGTGAGAAAGAGAATGAATTAGACAGAGTGAGGAATGTATACAACTACTGCTCAAAAGGCAATGAGAAGAACGCACTCCTACTAGACATGGAAGGAGTAAACCTCAAATGTGCTTTCTTCCCTTAGGTATGTTTCTAGATTCTAGTCCGAAGTCGATCGTTGATAGATTTCTTTCTTTTGCTTGCTCTTCGTTACTTTCCCGTCCTATATTTTGAAATCGATGTAAACACAAGAAGAAAGACAGAGGATTATTCTTGGTAGTGTGTCGTCGTACAATGGTACGTAAGTGATGTGTTTGTTTCATGCTCCTTTTCATCAATATGATTGATCGAGAACTAACTCTTAGTACGCCATCCGAAAGCATCAAACCCATGCCATTAACGGAATCTATGTGAATGGATAGCAAACCATAAAAAAGGAAGTCACAACTATTGCATTGGCATGGGCCTTCAATGTCTATGATAGACCCTACAGAGCGTATCCGCTTCCCGATCCATCTAAGTTATATTGATGATGTTGAAGTCTAATTGATGTCGAGCTTTCTCCATGAGAGAAGACTTAGAAGTATAAGGATCCACCTATTAGAATAATTCACTTTCAACAAGAAAACCTTCGAACAAAAAACCCAATGAAATTGTCCAACCTCTATGTGCTTTCGAATTCAAATGCAAGTTGTCTCTGGAAATCTGGAATCTTTGGCGAGAGGAAAATGCACTCTATTTAGTTTAGTTTGGGCGCAGGCACAAAGCTATGTAAGCAAACCATAGGGGGTCCTTGGTAGACTGCTACTGCTGCTCTTGTTCATTCCACTGGCGTAGAAGTTATTGAAAACCGAAGTCAAAAAGACCAATTTATGAGGTCAGTCTGAATGTGAGATATCCACATCCACCAGGCGGTTTAGCCTACGTTCCAAATTCTCGATAAATTAAGGAAGATGAGAAAGGACACAAACCCGGCTCTACAGGTCCAGAGGACCCCAGTGACGAAGAAAAAATGAGGATTGTTGGCGAGGAAGACGTGGCGGTTTTGGCTTAGCCCATGTTAAAATGTAGGTATCAAGCCATTCCCCACATGATTAGGCTAGAGCCATTGTTCTTGCTTGCAAGTAGAGTTCCATGATGGTTTATCTACTTTCGAATTGACATAATAAACTAAGCATGTTCTATCTACGAACACCACCCTAGCTCCCGTGTTGCACAAGCATGTCCGGGTCTTTTCTAGAATTATCTTCAACGGAGAGCCATAGCTTCTATAATCATTTTCTATAATCGTTGGCATTGGGTGTAGACCCTGTGGGCCATTATGTTGCGGCCACAGACGCACGATCTTTTACTCGACCCACAGGAATAGGAAATAATTTAAGGTATCGTTCCAGACATTGATTCGTACCCATTCCTTTTCTATTTCTTATGGCATCATTTCATATTTGCTACAAAATCATAGAGTGGTAGAGCGGTAAAATCCTCCCCGTCCTATTGAAGGAACAGGTCCTAGCGAAGACGAGTAATTAGCGGGGGATTTCTCCAAAGAAAAAACTGCCATCCGACTAGAAAATATTGACTATGTAATTGTTCAGTCAAAGACAGGCAGGAGGTACGTTTACAAAGTGCGGTACATTGATCAGAGTTTACTAGAACAGTAGGAACTCCTCTCTCCGTGCGCGCATAGAAATTGATGAATAAGGTAGAGGAATTGGTCAAGAAAGCCCCATCGGGCAGGTATTGGAGGTGATTGTAGCCATCGGCATGAAGAAGAAAGGCTACATCTCCGTATCATATTGTAACTTAAGCACTCACTTTCTTCATGCGTATTATAAGAACAATTTTCTCGATCAGAACAATTTTATTGATCGTTGACTCCGGTCGATATCTCCCTTTTGATCAGAATCTCGTGGCCTAAGCACACTAGTATTCTTAATTGATTTCCTACTGGTGAAAAAGGGACTTAGTCCCTATCTAAGAGAAGTGACTGTTCAACGTTTCCAGCTGGTAGCAGAATTAACGAAGTGAAATGAAAGTAAGGAAAGAGTAATGAAAGTTTCACTAGAATAATACCTCCTTAACTCCGAGATAAGCATCCCCAACTACAAGCAAGATTAGGGTCTTGTTGAACTAAAGCGGAGTACAAAGACCAAGTATGCAGTTATTAAACCAGAGCCCGCAACTGAGTTATTTCGTCATTTCTAATAACGGGATCGTCCACTTTCCGATCGAGGATCTGAATTCCTATCTTATGACAGGAGAAGTGCCCAAGGTATCGCTTTACCACCAGCTATGTATTTGTATTATTTGGCCCGTGGCCAGGGACACACTCTTGCGAGCTATGCGCATCTTCATCACCTTGCTCTCGAGGAACCTCATCACTTTGTTTTGCATCCAGCATCGGAACATACAACTGGCTTCGCAACTAAATAGAGATGGTCGCCCACTAGCAAGCTTTCCTGGAGGTCACCTCTCTTGAGGCTCGCCTGTAAGACTACCTTTCCTTGGCTGACGCGAAGACACACACGAAGAGTAAAATGTTCGAGTTTTTTTTGGCTGGCGATAGAAATGTGTTAGAGTTCGGCTCTGACGACTTTCTTTTGAGAGTATGATTTCCAGCAGTTGAATCGTGCGGGAGAAAGATAAAGGGTGCACCATCCATCCAACCCTTCTTGTTTTTCTTATTAGTGCCTGCTTCGAACAAGGATCCCTTGCTCCGAATAAAGATCTCGCCTTGAGCTTCCTATAAACCTTTCTTCGAGCTTCCCATATATGGGTTTCCTCCCGAATCAGATACCAATCGAAATATCGACCTTATAATCAGTATTTTCTTCTTAATCAGATACTGAGCTTTCCATGCCCTCTGAATCGAATACCGAGTTTGCAGTAAGAGCGTTTCCTTCTGACTCAGCTAGCAAGGTCTATTCTGAGCCAACTAGCAAGCCTATAATAAGTATTTCCTTCCGAATCAAACGACTTGAAAGACCTCGGTACCGATGCTTGATACTTTCTCTATGGTGTCCTTGCTCAGCTTCTATGGCATGCGCACGCGGATCACCACTACTTGTTACTTAATTGCTTACTTAATGCAATTTCGAGATCCCACCAGGGAGGTCAAGATCAGGTTCATCAACCGGTTTCATCAATGAGGCACGACTTCCTCATCCGGCGGAAGCGAATAAGAAGTGAAGATCGGTAGTCCCGAAGACAAAAAGACACGTGGTGGTGGGTCATTAAAGATGGCTATGACTTCGTTCTATGACTAAACTCGTGGAATATGTTTATCATTATTTCAAAGCAGTGCTATACGTCCAAAATAGTGTTCAGAAGCTCTGGCGTCTTCCTGGTAAAGAAAGCCGATTCTTTCATTCACAGTAAGCGGTTGAGCTTTGCCTCCCTCCAATTTGAAGTGATCAAGCCATCACTAGTACCAGTATGGAACTGGTACTACCACCCCTCCAGCTCTAGCTAAGCTCTCTAGTTCTTCTCCATCGGTGAGTTGCAATGGGAGCATCTCAACATCCTCTGGTTTCTCTCTTGCAGCTCTTTCAATCCAAGCCTTCTGGGACATCATCCACCCGCAACTGCTTTCTCTCTTGCAGCTCTTTCATAGCAATGGCCTTTATGTTTGGAGGCTAACCCAGGCATCCATCACTCTCCTCCCAAAGAAAAAAGATGACAACGAATTCAAGGCCTTAGGAAAATCAGTATCATCTCGATATTTATGAAAATCGTTTCAAAGAAGAGGAACAAACATTGTCTTTAACAACACTCATCCACTTATTGACATTGACACATATCAATTTAGTTTATCAAGGGTCGCTCACTCATAGAAACTTTCTTGGCTGTGACAGAACCACTTATCTTTCGCCACAAACATAAGATCCCTATGGTCCTACTCAAGGTAGACTATCGCAAGTCATTTGACTGAGAAAGAGAATAGTTGGGTCTTAAAGTAAAGACGAGGATGTGGAAATCCACACACACTTGTCTTTCAGGCACAGCCCACCAGGGATTTCCAAATCGTTAGCGGCGGGACTTTCTTCTTCTAGGCGAGCTGTGGAGCTACTTTTTCTTTCTTTCACTTCTTCTTAAGCTTGGGTGAATGCCATAAGCGGATTTATATGCCCCGGTTCGCAGGGTTAGGGTATTCCCTATGTTGAGCCTACTCAGATTAGAACAAAACTTTTGGATTCTCTTTCGCCTATCAGCCGGCTTTAAGCAACCTTCACATTTCCTGCTGAGATCCCAAGTCTCCAAGTGGGCCCTCTTGGCCACCCAAGACCTTGGCTTTCTAGAGAATCCTGCTGCTGTGTCGTAGGACTTGTAGCTCGGCAGTCCACCGGGTAGCCAGTAGTTTTGCTGTTCTAGGGCGATTTGTAGGGCCCGTAAGATCCGATACATGTTTGAGAGTTATGAGCAAAAAATCCTTGTTTTCGCGTTTTAGGGCTGTTTTCATGAGCTATTTTCCAATGTTTTGGTGTTTCAGATCGATTTGCATGGCCCATAAGACCCGATACATGTTTGAGAGACAGGACCAAAAACACGTCATTTTCACGTTTTATGAACTTCTTCATGAGCTATTGCCCACAGTTTTGGGGTTCCATGGGGATTGGCATGGCCCATAAAGACACGATACATATTTCAGTGTTATGACCAAAAACTCGTCGTTTTCACGTTTTATGGTTGTTTTTATGAGATATTGCCCAAAGTTTTGGTGTTCCACGGCGATTTGCACGACCCATAAGACCTGATACATGTTTGAGAGACATGACCAAATATTCATCGTTTTCGCGTTTTATGGACGTTTTCATGAGATATTGCCCATAGTTTTGGGGTTCCATGGGGATTTTCGTGGCCCATCAAGACACGATACATGTTTGAGAGTTATGACCGAAAACACGTCGTTTTCATGTTTTATGGCTGTTTTTATGAGCTATTGCCCACATTTTATGGGTTCGAGGGCGATTTACACAACATGTAACACACGATACATGTTTGAGAGTTATGAGCAAAAACTCGTAGTTTTACGTTTTATGGCCGTTTTGATGAGCTATTGCCCACAGTTTTTGTGTTCCGGGGCGATTTGCACAGCCCATAAGACCAGATAGAAATTTTGAGAGACATGACAAAAACTCGTCGTTTCTGTGTTCTATAGACGTTTTCGTGAGCTATGCCCACTGTTTTGGGGTTCCATGGGGATTTGATGGTCGTAACACCCGTTTTATAGCCGTTTTCATGAGCTATAGCCCACAATTTTGGGGTTCCAGGGAGATTTGCACGACTCGTAACACCTAATACACGTTTGATAGTTTTCAGCAAAAACTCATTGTTTTCACCTTTTATGGCCGTTTTCATGAGCTATTGCCCATGGTTTTGGTGTTCAAGGGCGATTTGCACGGCCCATAAGAATCGATACACGTTAGAGAGTTATCAGCAAAAACACGGTACGTGTTTTAGGGTTCTAGGGCGATTTGCACGACTCGTAACACCTGATACATGTTTGAGAGTTATCAGCAAAATTTCATTCTTTTCACCTTTTATGGCCATTATCATGAGCTATTGCCCACAATTTTGGGATTACATGGGGACTTGCATGGCCCGAAAAGGGATGATACATGTTGGAGAGTTATGACCAAAAAACCTCGTCGTTTTCGCGTTTTATGGCCATTTTTGATGAGCTATTGCGCATAGTTTTTGGGATCTAGGGCGATTTACCCGACTCGTAACACCCGATACACGATTGAGAGTTATGAACAAAAACTCGTCGTTTTCACATTTGATGGCCATTTTCATGAGCTATTGCCGACAGTTTTGGGTTTCCGAGGCAATTTGAATGGCCCCTAAGACACGATACATGTTTGAGAGTTATGAGCAAAAACTCATCGTTTTCACGTTTTATGCCGTTTTGATGATCTATTGCCTAAAGTTTTGGTGTTCCCGGGCGATTTGCATGGCCCATAAGACCCGATACATGTTTGGGAGACATGACCAAAAACTCATCGTTTTTGCGTTTTATGGACGTTTTCATGAGCTATTGCCCACAGTTTTGGGGTTCCATGGGGGATTTGCATGGCCCATAAAGACACGATGCATATTTGAGAGTTATGACCAAAAACTCGTCATTTTCACGTTTTATGGCTGTTTTATGAGCTATTATGCAAGGTTTTGGTGTTCCACGGTGATTTGCATAGCCCATAAGACACAATACATGTTTGAGAGTTATGACCAAAAACTCGTCGTTTTCACTTTTTATGAGCTATTGCCCACAGTTTTTGGGTTCCAGGGCGATTTACACAACTTGTAACACACGATACATGTTTGAGAGTTATGAGCAAAAACTCGTAGTTTTACGTTTTATGGCCGTTTCGATGAGCTATTGCCCATAGTTTTTAGTGTTCTGGGGCGATTTGCACGGCCCATAAGACCAGATAGAAATTTTGATAAACATGACCAAAAACTGGTCGTTTTTCTGTTCTATAGACGTTTTCGTGAGCTATGCCCACTGTTTTGGGGTTCCTTGGGGATTTGCATGGTCGTAACACCCGCTTTATAGCCGTTTTCATGAGCTATAGCCCACAATTTTGGGGTTCCAGGGAGATTTGCACGACTCGTAACACCCAATACACGTTTGATAGTTTTCAGCAAAAACTCAATGTTTTCACCTTTTATGGCTGTTTTCATGAGCTATTGCCCATGGTTTTGGTGTTCAAGGGCGATTTGCACGGCCCATACGAACCGATACACGTTTGAGAGTTATCAGCAAAAACTCGGTACGTGTTTTAGGGTTCTAGGGCGATTTGCATGACTCGTAACACCTGATACATGTTTGAGAGTTATAAGCAAAATTTCATTCTTTTCACCTTTTATGGCCATTATCCTGAGCTATTGCCCACAGTTATGGGATTACGTGGGGACTTGCATGGCCCGACAAGGCATGATACATGTTGGAGAGTTATGACCAAAAACCCTCGTCGTTTTCGCGTTTTATGGCCATTTTCATGAGCTATTGCGCATAGTTTTTGGGATCTAGGGCGATTTACCCGACTCGTAACACCCGATACACGTTTGAGAGTTATGAACAAAAACTCGTTGTTTTCACATTTTATGGCCATTTTCAGGAGCTACTGCCGGCAGTTTTGGGTTTCCGAGGCGATTTGAATGGCCCCTAAGGCACGATACATGTTTGAGAGTTATGAGAAAAAACTCATCGTGTTCACATTTTATAGTCGTTTTGATGATCTATTGCCCAAATGTTTGGTGTTCCAGGGCGATTTGCATGGCCCATAAGACCCGATACATGTTTGGGAGACATGACCAAAAACTCATCGTTTTCGCATTTTATGGACGTTTTCATGAGCTATTGCCCACAGTTTTGGGGTTCCATGTGAAGGGAATATGCCCGAGAGGCAATAATAAAGTGGTTATTATCTTATTCCTTGTTTATGATAAATGTTTATTTTGCATGCTATAATTGTCTTGATCGAAAACATCAATACATGTGTGTTTAATAAACAAAAAGGATTCCTAGTTATGCCTCTCTTATAGACTAGCTTGTTGATTAACAAGATGATCAAGGTTTCCTAATCATGGACATTGGATGTTGTTAATAACAAGGTCACAACATTAGTTGAATGATGTGATGAACATGCATCCAAATTATAGCATTACGATCAAAGTCATTATGTTTATATTGCTATAACACTATACGAAGTAATCTTTATCCTTAGACCATGAGATCATGTTAATTGCTAACACCGGAAGAGTATCTTGATAACATCAAACGTCACACCGTAACAGGGTGACTATAAAGATGGGTTCAGTGCTACGAAGGTGTTATGTTGAGGCTCATGGATCAAGAGTGGAATTTGTCAATCCCGATGACGGATAGATATACTCTGGGCCCTCTCGGTGATATCACATTGAGATAGCTTGCAAGAAAGTGATGTGATCACTAGAATGTTATATCACGGGAACGAGAAAAGAGTGCATGTCAGCAACGAGATCAAACTAGGTATGGAGATACCGATGATCGAATCTCGGACATGTAATATATCGAGAAATAAAGGGATTTAGTTACAAGCGTTGAAGTTTCTCACGATCACAGAAGTCATCGTTGAATGTGTAGGAGTCAGTACGGATCTCCAGGTCCCGTTGTTCATTATTGATCGGAGAGGGGTCTTAATCATGTCTACATTATTCGTGAACCATAGGGTGACACTCTTAAGGGATACCGACACCATTTGGAGCAAATATGTTTCAGATAAAGATTTAAGAAAGCGCTGGAATTATTTCAATAGACACCGAAACTGTTTCAGGTGAAATTGCTAAAATTGGTTCTGCATGTAATATTCAAATGTTGCAGGGGATTTTATGTGAATGTTTGTTAATTAAAGTAATTAACAAAATTCTGATTAAAAATAATAAAAAAGTTTTATTAAATGAGAGAGCATTAAATTTGGAGAAATTTAATGCATTTAAAGTGGAGACTTTAAAAGGGAATGTGAAGAGGCATTTTAATGTGGAGGGGTTACCACCACATGAATGGAGGAGCTGAAGAGGCACCTCCTCCATGCGCCGGCCATGAAGGAGGGGCACCCCCACCTCCTATAAAAGGCCACCCTCTTCTCACTTCTCACTCACACCTCCTTGTGAAGGATCTCTCTCCCCCTCTAGTATTATTCCCCATGGTCTTGGATTAGCGAGATACATGTTCCCGGTGGCTTTATCTAGAAAGGAGTTGCTGCTTCCGCTGCTTTGCTAGAGCGAGGGACGGAGGTTGTCGGGGTACCAGACGTGTGTGCGATCAAGGATGCACCACTGCTTTGCGGTGGTGGACTTGGTGGTGCTGGAGCTGGATCTGAAGGACGTGCTGGAGCCGGAACTGCTCGGACTTCCTCACGATCTTGAGATCGGCAAGTGTACGACTACATCAACCACGAGTTCCTACTCGTTAACAAAACTCGTTGTCTTCGAGGGTAAGTTCTCGTTGGATGTATTTCCACCCGTTGCTTTGTACCTAGTAGATAGATCTTGGCATGTAGATCATACCGTAGGAAATTTTTTGTTTTCTATGCTGCGGACCCAACAGTGGTATCATAGCCAGATCTATGTGTAGGTGCTTTTCACGGGTAGTACACATATGTTTATATGTGGACAATGATGATCATGTTATTGCATCTTCTATGTATTTTGGATATTGGTGGCATAGTGGGATGAAGAGGCCCGGACCAACCTTACATGTCATCGTACATGAGACCGGTTCCACGACTGACATGCAACTTGTTTTGCATAAGTGGCTGGCGGGTGTCTGTCTCTCCTACTATAGTTAATATCTGATTTACAATGAGTTTCTAATAACTTGGTTATCCTCGTTGTGGTTCATGTTCGTAGGTAAGAACGGTTCTATCTCCGAAAGCCCTAAGCCACGTAAAATTTGCAATTGATAAATTAGAGGCGTCTAGTTTAGATTGTTGTTGGGCTAGTGTCTTGATATGGTATTGTTGTAAGTAGATGTATGATAGATACTCTTACAACACATTCAACGTGTAAGTTCCATAGACCTTGGCCTTACACACAAAGGAATGATAGAGATCATACCACGATGTAAATGATAGAGATCAAATTCATGGACCATATCATCTCACTTTACACATTAGATGTTAGCATCTTATACTGCTAGTTTGACGCTTTTTGTAGCATTATAAGATGATCCCTCAGTTAAATTATCAAGATAAAATGTGTTCTTCCTTAAGTATGCACTGTTTTATGGATCGTGTTTCGAGACATCACGTGATGATCGGGTGTACTCGAATCTACGCTTTCATAAGAACGGGTGTAAGACAGTTTTACACACGCGAATGCTAAGGTTCTTACTTGGCGAGCCTAGCATGTACAGACATGGCCTCGGAACACGGACCGAAAGGTTAAGCATGAGTCATATAGTTGATATGATGCCCATATAGATGGTTACCTTTGCAGCTACATCAACTCACGTGATGATCGCACTTGGTGTAGTGGATTTGGTTCATGTAATCACCAAAAAGACACGAGAGATGTTGTTTTTGAGTGGGATTTCATTAGTAATTTGGATTAGTCGAACTTAATTTGTCATAAATTAAATCAAAGTGAATTTGCATAGTTTGTTGTAGTCATTGGCATTCGTTTTCTACCTTAGTCTTAGTTTTTATTTGAGATAATAGAACTATAGAATTCTGGATATTTACTTTACGAACTGGTATCGTATTATTTTGAATGTCAATTTAAATTTTATAAGTCCTATTGCAAACTTTCAGAAAACTCTATTTACTCCATGAAGTTTAATAAGTAGTATTAAATCAAGAGTAAGAATTCCAATGTTAGTATCTAAAGTATCATGTTTGCCTCCATGATTATTGATATCCAAAAGTTATTTTAATATCAAGATTATATTGGAGCTGAAAATTGTTTTAGAAACCATCATGTGTGAAAGATATTGTGATATCTGAAACAATGTTTTTGGTTGCATTATGATAGAGTACAATTTAGCAAAATACATGTTCTCATATTGTATGAGAATTTGTGAAGGTTGGAGACGCTAGGCATCCTAATCTATTAAAAAGGTTTTGGGAACTAATATTATACTCGTGATTATTCCTTATAGGCTATAGTAGCTTGATCATGAAAGTTGCCATGATAAGGATGAATAGAAGATGTAAGTAAAATGTTTACTACACTAATAGATTACTAAAGAATGGATTTTTGAAAGAATGCCAAACATTTGATGATGTGTATCCACTTCAAAGTGCAAGTCCAAAGGTATTAGTATTTGACTATATACAAGCTTTGTACCATGTGTCATGTTGATGACAGCACTATTGATGTTGATAGATTCTTTTAAAAGAAAAGGAATTGCTGAAAGAGAATCTATAAAATATTTGGCAGAAAATAAAAGGTTGGAGATGTCCAACTTGGGTATATAGAAGATATACATGTTATGGTTGTATTCCTTGCTTATTAAACAATGTGGTTCTTAGGTAATGGATACCGGTATTGGATACCGAATTGGTTGGCATGAAGTGTCATACAGGACAACGCAATTCATGAACTGCAATGGCCTACGTAACTAGCAAGAGAATAAGTGATGATGATCATCGAAAACAAATAAAGTGTTATTGTGCTTTTTCGTTGTCGTCAAACCTAGCCTTCAAGATTTGTTTTAATAATTTTTATTTTGTTTCGGTATTACGAGAACAATGGTTGTTCAAATAATTACCGTATTCCATAAAGGATGGATGAACTTTTACAAGTCTAGTGGGAGAAATCACATCCATAAACACTATTGCTAAAATGTCGCAAGACAAATGATTGAAAGATCACTTATGAAGTGACATCGCTGTTTAAATTATATTGGAAAGAAAACATGAAGAAACTCCATGTTGATGGATTTTTGGAGTCTTTGATTTTGATCAGTTGACGCATGTGAGACTTTTCTCGAGATAATTGAAACTCCATCCATAGGCCAGAGAGGAACGGATGACTAGATTATTGGAAATTGTGCATGCTGATGTGCATAGTCCATTATGTGTAGCCATATGCGATGGATCTTTTTGCTTCATATGCTTTCTTCGAAAATTTGAGTGAATATATATGTATATTTACTTAATAAGCAAGAAGTATGAAACATTTGAAAGTTGTTCAAAGACTTTCAAGATGAAGTGAAAAATCATTGTAACAAGAAAATAAAGAGTTTATGATTCGATCATAAAGGAAGATATTTGAGTTACATGTTTAGCAAAACACCTAAGATTTGAGGAATTGTTCCATGAATTTGGATTTCCCGATAAACCACAGGAGTATGGTATGTTCGAGAGATGAAATCAAACCATGTTTGACATGGTAAGATCCAAGGTGTCATTTATAAAACTTCCATTAAGTTTTAAGGATTGAAGCTTTAGAGACTACCGCTTTGACACTGAAAAGAGCACCATCGTGATCCATTGTAATGACACCATATAAGTTATGGTTTGGGATAAAACCCGAATTGTCTTTTCTTAAATTTTGGTATGCTATGCATAAGTAAAATGTTTACAACCAAAGTCGGATAAGTACGTCTTTGTAGGTTATCCCAAAGAATTTGTTGGGAATTTCTCCATAACACCGAGGACAAAAGAGTTTGTCAATTGGAACGTCAAGTTTCTTGAGAAGGAATTTTTCGCGAAAAGTTAAGTCGGAGGACAATAGAACTTTGATAAGGTTGTTGAACCTTAGCTATATGTGCTAAGTAGCGCAGCGCCGGAAAGTGTCCCGGTGGCGGCCACAATGCTCATGGCTCCCGTGATTACAAAAGGTGTGATCTAGGAGATGAGAGTTCCTATAGAACCGTGTGGGTCGGTAAGAATCAAATAGTAAGATTTGATAAGCAAGTCGTTATTGTTTTGACTGTTGGGTCCGCAGCATAGAAAACAAAAAATTTCCTACGATGAGAACTATACGCCAAGATCTATCTACTAGATACAGAGCAACGGGTGGACATATATCCATGGAGAACTTACCCTCGAAGACAACGAGTTTTGTTAACAAGTAGGAACTCGTGGTTGATGTAGTCGTACGCTTGCCGATCTCAAGATCGTGTGAAAGTCCAACAGGTCCAGCAGCTCCAGCACCATCAGGTCCAGCACCATCAAGTCCAGCACCGCAAAGTAGCGGTGCATCCGTGACCGCTCACACGTTCGGTCCACCGAACAACCTCCGCCTCCTCGCTCCAGCGATGCAGCGGAAACAGCAACTCCTTCCCAGATAAAGCCACCAGGAACATGTATCTCGCTAAGCCGAGACCATGGGGAATAACTAGAGGGAGAAGAGAACCTTCACGAGGAGGTGGTGCAAGATTAGAGGAGGGAGTGGGGGCCTTTTATAGGGAGAGGGGGGCAGCCCCTCACCATGGCCGGCGGCCAAGGGAGGTGCCCCCACCTCTTCCACATTCATGTGGGTGGAGCTCCCACTCACATAATTAGCCACCCACTCAAAAATCCACTCACCTCCATTAAATTTCCACCAAATTTAATGCAAGGTCTCATTCAATAAAACACTTTTATTTATTTTATTCAGAATTTTGTCAATTACATTAATTAACAAACATTCACATAAAACCCCTGCAACATTTCAATATCACATGCAGAACCAGTTTCTGCAATTTCACCCGAAACGATTCCGGTTTCCATTGAAATGATTCCAGCGCTTTCTTAAATCTTTATCTGAAACATATTTGCTCCTAAGTGGTGTCGGTATCGCTTAAGTGTGTCACCCTACGGTTCGTGAATAATGCAGAAATGATCGAGACCCCTCTCCGATCAATAATCAGCAGCGGGACCTGGAGATCCGTACTGACTCCCATATATTCAACGATGACTCTTGTGATCATGTGAACCTTGAACGTCGTAACTAAATCCCTTTGTCTCGCGATATATTACATGTCCGAGATTCGATCGTTGGTATCCAAATACCTAGTTTGATCTCGTTACCGACATGCACTCTTTTCTCGTTCCCGTGATATAACATTCTAGTGATCACATCACTTGCTTGCAAGCTATTTCAATGTGATATCACCGAGAGGGCCCAGAGTATATCTATCCGTCATCGGGATGAACAAATCCCACTCTTGATCCATGAGCCTCAACATAACACCTTCGTAGCACTGAACCCACCTTTATAGTCACCCTATTACGGTGTGACGTTTGATGTTATCAAGATACTCTTTCGGTGTTAGCAATTAACAGGATCTCATGGTCTAAGGACTAAGATTACTTCGTATGATGTTATAGCAATATAAACATAATGACTCTGATCGTAATGCTATACTTCGGATGAATGTTCATCACATCATTCCACCAATGTTGTGACCTCGTTATTAACGACATCCAATGTCCATCATCAGGAAACCTTGATCATCTTGTTAATCAACGAGCTAGTTTATAAGAGAGGCATAACTAGGAACTTTCCTTTTTGTTTATTAAACACACATGTATTAACGTTTCCAAATTAATACAATTATAGCATGCAAAATAAACATTTATCATAAACAAGGAATAAGATAATAACCACTTTATTATTGCCTCTGGGGCATATTCCCTTCAGTCTCCCACTTGCACTAGAGTCAATAATCTAGTTTGAAAAACTTTGCGTATTGAACACCTATGGCTTTCTGGTGTTGCATATACGCGATTGCTAGTGGTTAACATAATCTCCGGCTCTGACAGTTCCAGTTTCGTGTGTATTTGCATGTCTTTGCGTCTCTACGCATCACTCATTCTCAAATGAGATGGCATTGTATAAATTTGGTCCTTTGGTAGACCTTTAGTTCGTTCGGGTTAAAATATGTTGATACTATTGTCATACAACATATCTTCATAGTATTAGCCTACTTTGAACCACACCTAGTTTGATAACAAACTACTTAACACAAATGCCCTTTTATGCTGCTACTATAGCAGTCATATACTTAGCCTTTTGTTGTAGTATCCGTCACAATGTCTCAACTTTGGAACTCATCCAAATCCATCATGGAACATCCTTTCCATTACATTGTGCCACCCATAGTCTAAATTGAGATAAATTTAATTTGTATCTTGTGAAAAAACTAGTATCAATGTAACACTTTACAATGAACTACCTTTAACTATTTGTCACTTATACATTATATATTCTTAGTTCTTCCAAAAGCTCATAAGAATATCTTTACTATTGTCCAATGATCATCTTATGAATCATTCTGGTATATGCTCATAACATTTAGAGCATAGGACATTATGGATATACACATATCATGGTATAATCGATCAAAATCTTCATGTGATTTTACTCACCAAGTGTTGAAACACTTGAATTTTGATAGAATCCTTTCCATGCAGCAAGAACCTTTGTTGTTGTTTCCATATTGAACCCTATCAATATCTCATATATGTATGTCTGGCACAACCATATTAGCGCCTTAATCTATCCATATAGATATTGATGCCTAATATTCTGGGTTTGCCCAAGTCTTTCATCGAAATCTTATTTTAATGAAATTCTTACCTTATGTCAATACAAGATACATCATTTCCAATCAACACCATGTCCTCTACATAATGTATTAGAAATATGTCTCAGCGCTTCCACTTAATTTCTTGCAAATGCAAGCATCTTCATCATCTCTAATGAAATTAAACTCTTTTAACATTTTCATCATGGTGAAGATTCCAACTCTGCTATGCTCACTTCAACTATTGAATTTTGCATGCCCCTTTAGCACCCTTTGAATTAACAAAACCCTTCGGACCGTTTCATGTACACGTCCTAGGTAACCATTCTATTAGAAGAACCTTGTTTTGTTTATTCATCTACCATATACCAAATTATATGTAGTGGTTGCTACATTAATCCGTCAAGACTATATATCGCTATGAAAGATCAAATCTTGTCATAGTCAACTCCTTGAAAATTGCCGTAAACTTCTTTCCGACATGTCGACTATTTCATAGATGTTAAACATCCATGTCTTATTTCTTTATAGATCCAAACACGACCGATAGGCTTCACGCCTTTTTGGAGGGTCTTCCAAGTTCAGAAACTTGATTTCTCGTGTATGGATACTATCACGGATTCTATGACTTCTCGTCATTTTATGGAGTCAGGGCCCATCATCACTTCTTTGCATGCAGTCGGCTCATCATTGTCAAAACAATAACGACTTCTATTTCAAATCTTACTATTTGATTCTTACCGAGCCACATGGTTCAATAAGAACTCTAATCTCCAAGATTACACCCATTGTAATCACGGGAGCCATGAGCATTGTGGCCGCCACCGGGACACTTTCCGGCGCTGCGCTACTCAGCACATATAGCTAAGGTTCAACAACCTTATCAAAGTTATATTGTCCTCCCACTTAACTTTTCACGAAAAATTCCTTCTCAAGAAACTTGACGTTCTAAGCGACAAACTCTTTTGTCCTCGGTGTTATGGAGGATTTCCCAAAAAATTCTTTGGGATAACCTACAAAGACGTGCTTATCCGACTTTGGTTGTAAACATTTTACTTATGCATAGCATACCAAAATTTAACAAAAGAAAATTCGGGTTTTATCCCAAACCATAACTCATATGGTGTCATTTCAACAGATCACGATGGTGCTCTTTTCAGTGTAAAAGCGGCAATCTCTAAAGCTATAATCTTTAAAACATAATGGCAGTTTATAAATGACACCTTTGATCTTACCATGTCAAACAAGGTTTGATTTGATCTCTCGAACATACCATACTCCTGTGGTTTATCTGGAAATGCAAATTCATGGAACAATTCCTGAAATCTTAGGTGTTTTGCTAAACCTGTAACTCAAATATCTTCCTTGATGATCAAATCATAAACTCTTTTATTTTCTTGTTACAATGATTTTTTACTTCATCTTGAAAGTCTTTGAACAATTTTCAAATGTTTCATACTTCTTCCTTATTAAGTAAAGATATAAATATATTCACGCAAATTTCTAGAGAAAGCATATGAAGCAAAAAGATCCATCGCATATGGCTACACATAATGGACTATATACATCAACATGCATAATATCCAATAAGTTAGTCATCCGTTCCTCTTTGGCCTATGGACAAAGTTTCCATTATCTTGAGGGAAGTTTCACAAGCATCAATTGATCAAAATCAAAAAAATCCATCAAGATGGAGTTTCTTCATGTTTATTTTCCATTATAATTCAAACAGCGATGTCACTTCATAAGTGATCTTTCAATCATTTGTCTTGCGACATTTTACCAATAGTGTTTATGGATGTGATTTCTCCAACTAGACTTGTAAAAGTTCATCCATCCTTTATGGAATACGGTAATTATTTGAACAGCCATTGTTCTCATGATACCAGAACAAAATAACAATTATTTAAACAAATCTTGAAGGCTTGGTTTGATGACAACGAAAAACACAATAACACTTTATTTGTTTTCGATGAACATCATCACTCATTCTCTTGCTGGTTACTTAGGCCATTGTAGTTCATGAATTGCATTGTCCTGTATGACACTTCATACCAACCAATTCGGTATCCAATACCGGTATCCAATACCTAAGAACCACATTGTTTAACAAGCAAGGAATATAGCCATAATATGTATATCTTCTATATACCTAAGTTGGACATCTCCAACCTTTTATTTTCTGCCAAATATTTTATAGATTCTCTTTCAGCAATTCCTTTTCTTTTAAAAGAATCTATCAACATCAATAGTGCTGTCATCAACATGACACATGGTACAAAGCTTGTATATAGTCAAATACTAATACCTTTGGACTTGCACTTTGAAGTGGATCACCATCATCAAATGTTTGGTGTTCTTTCAAAAATCCATTCTTTAGTAATCTCTTAGTGTAGTAAACATTTTACTTACATCTTCTATTCATCCTTATCGTGACAACTTTCATGATCAAGCTACTATAACCTATAAGGAAGAATCGCAAGTATAATGTTAGTTCCCAACACCTTTTTGGGAGATCCAGATGCCTAGCATCTCCATCCTTCACAAATTCTCATACAATATGAGAACATGTATTTTGCTAAATTATACTCTATCATAATGCAACCAAAAAATTGTTTCAGATATCATAATTTCTTCCACATATGATGGTTCCTGAAACAATTCTTTCAGCTCCTAGATAACCTTGATATTAAAACAAATTTTGAATATCAATAATCATGGAGGCAAATATGATACTTTAGATACTAACATTAGAATTCTTACTCTTGATTTAATACTACTTATTAAACTTCTTGGAGGAAATAGAGTTTGCTGAAAGTTTGCAATAGGACTTCTAAACTTTAAATTGACATTCAAAACAATACGATACCAGTTCGTAAAGTAAATATCCAGAATTCTATAGTTCTATTATCTCAATTAAAACTAAGCGTAAGGTAGTGAACAGATGCCAATGACTACAACAAATTATGCAAATTCACTTCGATTTAGTTTATGACAAATTGAGTTCGACTAATCCAAATTAGAAATGAACTCCCACTCAAAAACGACATCCCTCGTGCCCTTTTGGTGATTACATGAACCAAATCCACTACACCAAGTCCGATCATCACGTGAGTCGGTGTAGCTTCAAAGGCGAGCATCAATATGGTCATCACATCAACTATACGACTCATGCTTAACCTTTCGGTCCGTGTTCCGAGGCCATGTCTGTACATGCTAGGCTCGCCAAGTAAGAACCTTAGTATTCGCGTGTGTAAAACTGTCTTACACCCGTTGTATGAAAGCGTAGAGTTGAGAACACCCGATCATCACGTGATGTCTCGAAACACGATCCATAGAACGGTGCATACTTAAGGAAGAACACATTTTATCTTGATATTTAAATGAGGGATCATCTTACAATGCTACAGAAAGCGCCAAACTAGCAGTATAAGATGCTAGCATCTAATGTGCAAAGTGAGATCGTATTGTCTATGCATTTGATCTCTATCATTTGCATCGTGGTATGATCTCTATCATTCCTTTGTGTGTAAGGCCAAGGTCTATGGAACTTACACGTTGAATGTGTTGTAAGAGTATCTATCATACATCTACTTACAACAATACCATATCAAGACACTAGCCCAGCAACGATCTAAACTAGACGCCTCTAATTTATCAATTGCAAGTTTTACGTGGCTTAGGGCTTTCGGAGATAGAACCGGTCTTGCCTACGAACATGAACCACGACGAGGATAACCAAGTTATTAGCAACTCGTTGTAAATCAGATATTGACTATAGTAGGAGATACAGACACCCGCCAGCCACTTATGCAAAACAAGTTGCATGTCAGTCGTGGAACCGGTCTCATGTACGATGACATGTAAGGTTAGTCCGGGCCGCTTCATCCCACTATGCCACCAATATCTAAAGTACATAGAAGATGCAATAACATGATCATCATCGCCCACATATAAACATATGTGTACTACCCGTGCAAAGCACCTACGCATTGATCAGGCTCTGATACCACTATTGGGTCCGCATCATAGAAAACAAAAAATTTCCTACGATGAGAACTATACGCCAAGATCTATCTACTAGATACAGAGCAACGGGTGGACATACATCCATGGAGAACTTACCCTCGAAGATAACGAGTATTGTTAACGAGTAGGAACTCGTGGTTGATGTAGTCGTATGCTTGCCAATCTCAAGATCGTGTGGAAGTCCGACAGGTCCAGCAGCTCCAGCACCATCAGGTCCAGCACCATCAAGTCCAGCACCGCAAAGTAGCGGTGCATCCGTGATCGCACACATTCGGTCCACCAAACAACCTCCGCCTCCTCGCTCTAGCGATGCAGCGGAAGCAGCAACTCCTTTCCAGATAAAGCCACCGGGAACATGTATCTCGCTAATCCGAGACCATGGGGAATAACTAGAGGGAGAAGAGAACCTTCACGAGGAGGTGGTGCAAGATGAGAGGAGGGAGTGGGGGGCCTTTTATAGGGAGAGGGGGGGCATCCCCTCACCATGGCCGGCGGCCAAGGGAGGTGCCCCCACCTCTTCCACATTCATGTGGGTGGAGCTCCCACTCACATAATTAGCCACCCACTCAAAAATCCACTCACCTCCATTAAATTTCCACCAAATTTAATGCAAGTTCTCATTAAATAAAAAACTTTTATTTATTTTATTCAGAATTTTGTCAATTACATTAATTAACAAACATTCACATAAAACCCCCTGCAACATTTCAATATCACATGCAGAACCAGTTTCTGCAATTTCACCCGAAACGATTCCGGTTTCCATTGAAATGATTCCAGCGCTTTCTTAAGTCTTTATCTCATATTTGCTCCTAAATGGTGTCGGTATCCCTTAAGTGTGTCACCCTACGGTTCGTGAATAATGCAGACATGATCGAGACCCCTCTACGATCAATAATCAGCATCGGGACCTGGAGATCCGTACTGACTCCCACATATTCAACGATGACTCTTGTGATCGTGTGAACCTTTAACGTCGTAACTAATTCCCTTTGTCTTGCGATATATTACATGTCCGAGATTCGATCATTGGTATCCAAATACCTAGTTTGATCTCGTTACCGACATGCACTCTTTTCTCGTTCCCGTGATATAACATTCTAGTGATCACATCACTTGCTTGCAAGCTATTTCAATGTGATATCACCGAGAGGGCCCAGAGTATATCTATCTGTCATCGGGATGGACAAATCCCACTCTTGATCGATGAGCCTCAACATAACACCTTCGTATCACTGAACCCACCTTTATAGTCACCATATTACGGTGTGACGTTTGATGTTATCAAGATACTCTTCCAGTGTTAGCAATTAACATGATCGCATGGTCTAAGGACTAAGATTACTTCGTATGATGTTATGGAAATATAAACATAATGACTCTGATCGTAATGCTATCCTTCGGATGAATGTTCATCACATCATTCCACCAATGTTGTGACCTCGTTATTAACGACATCCAATGTCCATGATCAGGAAACCTTGATCATCTTGTTAATCAACGAGCTAGTTTGTAAGAGAGGCATAACTAGGAACTTTCCTTTTTGTTTATTAAACACACATGTATTAACGTTTCCAAATTAATACAATTATAGCATGCAAAATAAACATTTATCATAAACAAGGAATAAGATAATAACCACTTTATTATTGCCTCTCGGGCATATTCGCTTCATTGACAATGATGAACCGACTACATGCAAAGAAGCGATGATGGGCCCTGACTCCATAAAATGACTAGAAGTCATAGAATCCGTGATAGTATCCATACACGAGAAATCAAGTTTCTGAACTTGGAAGACCCTCCGGAAAGGCGTGAAGCCTATCGGTCGTGTTTGGATCTATAAAGAAATAAGACATGGATGTTTAACATCTATGAAATAGTCGACATGTCGGAAAGAAGTTTAAGACAATGTTCAAGGAGTTGACTATGACAAGATTTGATCTTTCATAGCGATATTTAGTCTTGACGGATTAATGTAGCAACCACTACATATAATTTGGTATATGGTAGTTGAATAAACAAAACAATGTTCTTCTAATAGAATGGTTACCTAGGATGTGTACATGACACGGTTGATGACCCACTAGTATAGGGGGTTTATCGCAGTATTTTCGATAAGTAAGAGTGTCGAACCCAATGAGGAGCAGAAGGTGCTGGCTAGTGGTATGGATCAGGAATTCTCTGCAAATACTTAGCCAACGGATTTATAGGGGTTTTCGATAAAGCAAGTAAACAAAGTATGAGTAAATAAAAGACAGTAAGAATGAATGCAGCAAGTGGCCCAATCCTTTATGCAGCAAAGGACAAGCCGATTGTATTTCTATAGATGACCAAACGTTCTCGAGGACACATGGGAAGACTGTCAAGTGTTTTCGCTTCATATAGTCGATTAATCTTCTCTAGCTTGCTAAGTGTTGTGTGGGTGAACCTGTGCTAATGTACCGCCCCATCCAAGACTAAATACATACTTGTGATTAAACCCCCTTGCAAACATCCGTAAGTACAAGAAAGTAATTAAGGTAGAAACCTAACAACAGCTTTAAACTCTAAGACTCTTACGTCCCTTGTGCAATGGTTTCCTAACGGGGGTTCAGGTTTCTATCACTCCGGCAACCCCTACGATTAGTAGCCAAATACACAATGCATTCCCCTAGGCCCATATAGGTGAAGTGTCATGTAGTGGATGTTCACATGACACCACTAGAAGAAGTACACCACAACTTAAATAACAATCTATTGAATCTTTCTCAACGCAACTCCACTACTAACAACAAGACTTCTCCCATGTCCTCAAGAACAAAACGAACTACTCACAAGAGATCATATGGATCATGATCAGAGATGGAATAATGATGTATAACAATCTAAACATAAACAATAATTCAATGGTTCACTCAATAGCATCAACTAGAAAGAGTAATCAACACCGGGAAAGTTTCCCCTATGAACTATGCAAGATTCAACTCAATTGTTACAGCAATATGGAGATGGTGATGAGGGTGCTAATGGTGATGATGATGATGATCCCGATGAAGTCCAGCTTGATGGTAGTGTTGATGGCGATGATCTTCCCTCTCCGGGAAGGAATTCCCCCGGCAGAAATATGTCTGTCGGAGAGATCTTTCTCTCTCGGTGTTTTCCGCCCCGCAGAGGCGGTGGAATCTTTCTGTGGTTGCTCCTCGAGTCTTAGGGTTTCGGGAGGTTGATATACGCCAGAGGGGAGAGGCTGGAGTGGGCCAGGGCGGCCACACCACTCCCTGGTGCGGCCCAGGCCTGCCCGCGCCATGGGGTGGTGTGGGCCCCCTGTGGCCCACCTCCACTCCATCTTCTGGCATCCTGAGTCTTCTAGAAAAATAAGATTTTCCGTATATTTTCCCGGATTTTCTGATCTTCGCGAATTTTGCCTCCAAACAGCACCGTTTCCATCAGAATCCTGACTGCAGCGGTCCATGCTCCAAAAGTCATCAACCATGCAAAAATAGATGAAATAACATAAGTATCACCTCTCATTACAAAATATATCGATGAATAATAGTGAATTAAGACATAGAATAGTGATGCAGAATGGACGTATCAACTCCCCCAAGCTTAGACTTCGCTTGTCCCCAAGCGAAACTGAGCTCAATAAACATGACCTCAGGTTTATGGAGTGAAGAGTCGATAAAAGAATACAGACAAGAAGCATCACATTCATCAAATACATAGATCATAATAGAAGACAACTCACTATTATATAACTCAACTTGTAATGAGTAGAGGAAACACAATAAAGATACATAAAGTGAATCATAATTGGTAATGGCAAACTTAGCTCTTGGTCGAAGAATAGTTGATAATTTGCTAGAGTTCACGAATAGCTAGTTTTTCAATGAAAGCTTTCAAAGTAATAAACATCAAGATAAGAGCAATGTGCAAAACAAGGGACAAAAGAAACATGATTGAATAAATCATCATATGAATGAATGAAACACATCAACTCAAAATACTTGCTGAGATAGAAGGAAATAGGTTTACTGACTCAACTACAAAGTAAAAGAAAGGCCCTTCAAAGAGGGAAGCAGGGATTGCAAGTCTCATAAAGAGCTCCCAAAATTTTTGATACTTACTAGCTTTTATCTCTCATTTCCCCTATCATAGGCATCTTTAGGTGATTAAGGTGAAAGTGAGGTCCAATCTGAGTTATATGCTTGACAGACTATAAACTGAAGATCCCAAGCCCCTTGAGTACGAGGTACGCTCCTCATGCTACTCAACTTTAGTTACCGGTAAGTTCTTGTCATCGTAAGTATGTGCGTATCATTGAGAACCGCCAACGGGGTACCCCTTGCCCGATGATACGGAAGAATCCCCATATCAAAATGACAAGGCAAGTAGACAATGAGTATCTCAGCAATCTTCTTATTTACCATGGGAAAATGGTGCTTTTTCTCTCTTTCCTCTTTTCATAGTATCTCTTTTTTTTCTTTTCTTTTTCTCAATAGCTATCTCTCTCTTTTTTTATAAGAAGAATGCTTCATAGATATCATTATGGTTACGCTACAGGTTTCCACCATGGCAGCATGGATTAGACCAGCGGCACAGCCGTTTCTCTAACACACATACATAACTCCATGGACTTACAAGCTCCCCTTTTATTTCACACCGACGACATCCGCAAACAGAAGAGCAAGGTATCAACTGGGTATATATTTACAAGTGTTGAAAGCGTTCCCCGTGATAGCACGGTTCTGCTAATCCCCAGCCTATAATTTGCAAGCATATAACTTTCATGGAGAGTTCACAATGGTTCAGGCTTATTACGTGCGGAAAATAAAGTGTGCCATCAAGTTCGTGAGAGCTTTAATCACTAATTTTCACATAACAAGTTTAATTTGGGAGGTAGCCAAAACAAGAATTTACTTAGAATAGCAATAATGCTACTAGGTAGGTATTGTGGACACAAATGGCAAAGGTTTTGATTTAAAGGAGGTGGATGCACGAGAAGAAAACCCTCTCAGTACAGGTTTTTGGCTAGCAAGGCTGGGTAGCAAGTACAAGAGTTGAAGGAAACAACCAAACATACAAATGATAAAAACAAACATGCATTCTTCCTTGGAAGGACCAAAGATCTTAACTAGAGAATACTAGACTTATGAGCAATTCAAGAAAGAAAGATGATGAAATTATTTTCCTCTAGAGTACTTCTATCTTTTTCTTTTCAACTCTCAAAATGGTGTTGCTACTGACCGAGCCAGGTTTTCCAAAACCAACTAAATTAACTCAATGATCCCAAAGTGCTACCAATACTAACAACAAGATCAATCATATAACCACGAATTGAAAACTAACATAAGCTATGCAAAAGAGTGAATGATAGAACTTCTCATTAATATTCCATAACAGAAACTCACACCAAGGGATACAAATCTAACGAGAGAGGGGACACTTCCATAATGCAAACCATACTACAAAATAACTCCTCTATTCATGATATAACTCTACTAATAAGGTAAAAAGATAGAAGATAGTGATATGATACCGCGACACTCCCCCAAGCTTGGAACAAACCAAGGGGATGCCAAACCTGATGACGAATTACTCCTTTGGTGGTGGTGGTATCTTGTCATCTTCGTCCGCCTTCCAGGGTAAAGGCTTCCCATCAACAAAGGACATTGTGGTTTCCAACATCCTGAAACTTGCAGCAGCACTTATGCGTTTAAACCTAACCTCATACTCACAGTTTTGATTTTGAACGTCATAGACTGTGCTTGCAGTTCATTGGTTGTTTGGCGGAGTGAGAGGACTTCGTCTTTGAGTTCAGCAGTCTCCTTTTGGTACTCAGTGATGAGTTTGGAGCAAATCTTATGGATGATATCCACTTCGCGCTCCGCCATCTTCCTGTACCTAAAGACATCATGCTCTAGTGCTTCCATCCTGTCCTCCAGACTTCCTTCACCTTTAGGGCCTTGAACCTCCTTAGGATGAATCTTCAATTCTCTCATGTATGGGTTGATGATATCCTCTAAAGAATCTCCTTTGGATGATCCAGAGTAAGACATTGTGGCTCCAAATCTGGGATTCTACCTGGCAGAAACAGATCGAAACAAAAGCACGATGGAAACACAATATACGAACCTCGGGGGATCTGGGGGGTTATATATTACGAAGTTTCATATCAAAAGGAAGGTACTGGGAGAAAACGAGTCGGAGGCGGAGTCCTGGGTGGCCACACAACCTGGTGGCGGGGCCAGGAGTGGGCCCGCGCCACAGGGTGGTGTGAGCCACCCTGGCTCCGTTTCCGTCCCTTCTTCGCTTTATAGCTTTCCTTATTGATTGAAAACTGCAAAAATATAGTTGGATTGTATTTTCGCGGAACTTTTCTTACCAGAACTGTTACCTATTTGAAAACATACTCTACAGGTCTTTGAATTTGGTACTCAATGAATTTCTCTGGAGTTATAACTTGAAAGGCATCAACATCTTCATTGTAGGAATCTCCAACAATATAGTGTTTGAGTCGCTGTCCATTCACTACTTGTGTAGTATTATCTTTTAGAGAAGAAATTTTTATTGCTCCTGAACGGTATACTTCTTCAATGATGAAAGGTCCTTCCCATTTTGATAGTAGATTACCTGCAAAAAATCTGAGACGAGACCTATACAATAGAAATTTCTCACCAATATGGAATTCTCTCTTGAGTATTCGCTTGTCATGCCATCTTTTAACTTTTTCTTTAAAGAGCCTAGCATTCTCATAGGCTTCACTTCTCCATTCATCTAAAGAACTTAAGTCAAAAAGCCTTTTCTCACCAGTTAGCTTACAATCTCTATTGAGTTCTTTCACCGCCCAGTAAGCTTTGTGTTCTAATTCTAAAGGTAAGTGGAAAGCTTTCCCATAAACCATTTTATAAGGAGACATTCCCATAGGATTCTTATAAGCAGTTCTATAAGCCCATAAAGCATCATTCAACTTCTTAGCCCAGTTTTTTCTAGACCTATTAACAGTCTTTTGCAAGATAGATTTAATTTCTCTATTTGATAACTCTACTTGCCCGCTAGTTTGGGGGTGATAAGCTGAAGCAATTCTATGATTAATATCATACTTAGCGAGGGTCTTCCTAAAACCACCATGAATGAAATGAGAACCCCCATCAATCATGAGATACCTAGGCACTCCAAACCTAGGAAAGATAACATCCTTAAGCATTTTTAGAGAGGTCTCCCGGTCAGCACTTCTCGTAGGAATGGCTTCTACCCACTTAGTAACATAATCAGCGGCAACAAGAATGTGAGTGTAACCCTTCGAAGGAGGGAAAGGACCCATAAAGTCGAATCCCCAACAATCAAAAGGTTCAATAACTAGAGAGTTGTTCATAGGCATTTCATTGCGTCTAGAAATGTTACCAACACGCTGACATTCATCACAAGATAAAACAAATTTTCTTGCATCCTTAAAAAGGGTAGGCCAGTAGAAACCTGATTGTAATACCTATTGTGCGGTTCTATCTCCCGCATGATGTCCTCCATAGGCACTCCCATGACATTTATGCAATATCTCTTTTTGCTCATATTTTGGAAACATCTTCGCATAATACCATCAACTCCTTCTTTCTATAAGTGTGGGTCATCCCAAAAATAATGCCTCAAATCGTAGAAGAACTTCCTTCTTTGCTGAGCTGTAAAAGTTGGAGGCAAATACTTGGAGACAATAAAGTTAGCATAATCAGCATACCAAGGGCTTCCTCGAGAGTTCACCCCTACTGCGGCTAATTGTTCATTTGGGAAACTATCATTAACAGGCATAGGATCAAAAGAGATGTTTTCCAAACGAGATAAATTATCAGCTACAGGATTTTCAGCACTCTTCCTATCCACTATGTGTAGATCAAACTCTTGTAAAAGTAGTACCCATCTAATAAGCCTAGGCTTAGCGTCCTTCTTCGTCATAAGATATTTAATAGCAGCATGATCAGTATGAATGGTTACTTTTGAGTCCACAATATAGGGCCTAAACTTATCACAAGCAAAAACAATAGCTAGAAATTCTGTTTTAGTAGTAGCATAATTCCTTTGAGCAGCGTCTAAAGTCTTACTAGCATAATGGATAACTTTTAGCTTTTTATCAATACGTTGCCCAAGGACGGCACCTACAGCGAAATCACTAGCATCACACATTATTTCAAAGGGTAAACTCCAATCAGGTGGTTGAACAATAGGGGCTGTAGTTAAAACCTTCTTAAGAGTTTCAAAAGCTTCCTTACAATCATCATCAAAAATGAAGGGTACATCTTTTTGAAGAAGATTGGTAAGGGGTTTTGATATCCTAGAAAAGTCTTTAATAAAACTTCTATAGAAACCGGCATGACCAAGGATACTACGAATACTTTTGATGTCTCTCAGGCATGGCATCTTCTCAATTGCCTCAACCTTAGCTCTATCAACTTCTATGCCTCTTTCAGAAACTTTATGCCCAAGAACAATCCCTTCATTAACCATGAAGTGGCGTTTCTCCCAATTAAGAACAAGGTTAGTTTCTTCACATCTCTGCAAAACTTTATCAAGGTTGTGCAGACAATTATCAAAAGAAGTTTCGTAGACAGAAAAGTTATCCATGAACACTTCTACAATTTCCTCACAAAAGCCATGAAAGATAGCAGACATGCATCTTTGGAAAGTAGCAGGAGCATTACATAAACCAAAAGGCATACGTCTATAAGCATAAGTTCCATAAGGGCAAGTAAAAGTAGTTTTTTCTTGATCTTGTTGTTTAACAGCAATTTGTGAGAAACCAGAATAACCATCAACAAAACAAAAATGGGTCTTTTTAGACAACCTTTCCAACATTTGATCAATAAAAGGAAGCGGGTAGTGATCTTTCTTAGTGACTTTATTGACTTCCCTAAAATCGATGCACATCCTATAGCCTACTACTATTCTTTGAGGAATAAGCTCATCGTTATCATTAGGGACAACGGTAATACCTCCCTTTTTAGGAACACAATGAACAGGACTAACCCATTCACTATCAGCAATAGGGTAAATAATACCAGCATCCAGGAGTTTCAATACCTCATTCCTTACCACTTCCTTCACCTTAGGATTTAGACGTCGTTGGTGCTCCACTACTGGCTTCGCATCTGGTTCTATGTTGATAGAATGCTGACATATAGTAGGTGAAATCCCTTTCAAATCATCCAGAGTGTAGCCCATAGCTCCTCGGTGTTTCTTCAAAACTTCCAATAATCTTTCTTCTTACTCCCCTGAAAGTTTAGCGCTAATAATAATAGGATATATCTTTTTATCATCAATAAAAGCATATTTAAGATCATCAGGAAGAGGTTTTAGATCGAAAATCGGATCCTTTTTAGGTGGCATCGTGGTACCCAAGTCTTCTACAGGCAGGTCGTTCTTAAGCATCATAGGTTGATCACGGAGAATCATGTCAATCTCATTCCTTTCTTCCATGAAGATTTCACTTTCATTTTCTTCCATAAATTGCTGCAAAGCATTGTTAGGAGCAAGAGAAATAGAAGCAAGTTGTTCAACCCTAAAATCCTCATTATGGGTTTCCTCTTTGCAAGGTTCTTTAGCAAATTTCGAAAAATTAAACCATAGGATTCCCCATCAAACTTAGTCAAGATTTTCTCCCTCTTGCAATCAATAATAGCTCCACAGGTACTCAAGAAGGGTCTACCAAAAATGATAGGATTAGTTTTACTAGCAGCTGAACCAAGTACTAGAAAATCAGCAGGGTACTTAATCTTACCACAAAGAACTTCCACGTCTCGCACAATACCAATTGGAGAGATGGTCTCTCTATTAGCAAGGTGAATAATCACATCAATCTCCTCCAACTTGCAAGGACCGATTTCATGCATAATTTCTCTGTAAAGTTCATAAGGCATAGCACTAGCACTTGCACCAATATCACATAAACCATAATAGCAATGATCACCAATTCTAACAGAAAGCACAGGAACACTAGCCTTTTTAGATCTATTGGGATGTGAAACAATATTAGAAGCATCCTCACAAAAGACTATGTGCCGATCTTCTATGCTTTTAGTGACAAGGTCTTTCACAATTGCTACCACAGGTTCAATGTCTATTTGTTCATCAGGTTTTACAGTTCTTTTTCACTTTTGGTGAATACATTAGTTATCATGGGATGATCCTTTACCTTTTCGGGAAAGGGAATCTTCTCGATATAAGGTTCGGGTAAGATGGGATCAATAATGCAATACTCAGCACTTCCAATAGGAGCATAGTCAACAATATCTTTGTAAGGTGCATGGTACTTGTTCCATCCCCTTTTTGGAATTTCGATATAGGAAGCAAAAGTTCTAAAGCAATTCGTAATAACTTGCAAATAAAGACCATAAAGATTAGTAATTTTTTGAAAGTCATCAGTCTTCATAAAAGATTCAATGCAATCATAATCATAATTTATACCTGACTTTCTACCTTTGTCATTCTCCCAGGCTTCAACATTGTCTTGATTACGATCCAGACGGTCCCATTTTGCTTCTTCTTCCATACGAGTGAATGATCTAGCACAAGAAGCATCCAATAAATCTTTATCATGTAGAGGGAGCCTTGCATAAAATTTGTTGATAATAATATTGTTGGGGAGCTCATGAATGGGACATTTGAGCATTAGTAACTTCAATCTCCTCCAAGCTTGGGATGTACTCTCTCCATCAAGAGGCCAAAAGTTGTATATTTGATTCCGATCTTTATGAATCTCACTAGGAGGATAAAACTTTGAATAAAAGAGAGGCACTATTTCCTCCCATTCCAGAGCTTGACCATTCTTCAGCAGCTTATACCATTCCTCAGCTCTTCCTTTTAGTGATAATGAGAATAACTTCTTCTTAACTTGATCTGTAGTAATACCTGCACACTTGAACAACCCGCATAATTCGTGTATAAAGAGTAAATGATCACCGGGATGGATAGTTCCATCCCCAACATAGTAGTTATCCATAACACGATCAATAATTCTTGTAGGTATTTTGAAAACATCTTTCTCAGCAGGTGGTGGCTTATCTACTACCTTGGCAGTGGTAGTAGCATTACCAAATAAGAAACTCAGCGAATTATCCATAACGAAAATAAAGCAACTAGCAGAAGTAAACAATACTCACAGTAGAAGTTTCCTTTACAAGTTCCACTCTCCAATAGCCCTTCACTCCCCGGCAACGACGCTAGAAAATAGTCTTGATGACCCACAAGTATAGGGGGTGTATCGCAGTATTTTCGATAAGTAAGAGTGTCGAACCCAACGAGGAGAAGAAGGTGCTGGCTAGTGGTATGGATCAGGAATTCTCTGCAAATACTTAGCAAACGGATTTTTAGGGGTTTTCGATAAAGCAAGTAAACAAAGTACGAGTAAATAAAAGACAGTAAGAATGAATGCAGCAAGTGGCCCAATCCTTTATGCAGCAAAGGACAAGCCGGTTGTATTTCTATAGATGACCAAACGTTCTCGAGGACACATGGGAAGACTGTCAAGTGCTTTCACTTCATATAGTCGATTAATCTTCTCTAGCTTGCTAAGTCTTGTGTGGGTGAACCTGTGCTAATGTACCGCCCCATCCAAGACTAAATACATACTTGTGATTAAACCCCCTTGCAAGCATCCGTAAGTACAAGGAAGTAATTAAGGTAGAAACCTAACCACAGCTTTAAACTCTAAGACCCTTACGTCCCTTGTGCAATGGTTTCCTAACGGAGGTTCAGGTTTCTGTCACTCCGGCAACCCCTACGATTAGTAGCCAAATACACAATGCATTCCCCTAGGCCCATATAGGTGAAGTGTCATGTAGTCGACGTTCACATGACACCACTAGAAGAAGTACACCACAACTTAAATAACAATCTATTGAATCTTTCTCAACGCAACTCCACTACTAACAACAAGACTTCTCCCATGTCCTCAAGAACAAAACGAACTACTCACAAGACATCATATGGATCATGATCAGAGATGGAATAATGATGTATAACAATCTGAACATAAACAATAATTCAATGGTTCACTCAATAGCATCAACTACAAAGAGTAATCAACACCGGGAAAGTTTCCCCTATGAACTATGTAAGATTCAACTCAATTGTTACAGCAATATGGAGATGGTGATGAGGGTGCTGATGGTGATGATGGTGGTGATGATGATGATGATCCCGATGAAGTCCAGCTTGATGGTAGTGTTGATGGCGACGATCTTCCCTCTCCGGGAAGGAATTCCCCCGACAGAAATCTGTCTGCCGGAGAGATCTTTCTCTCTCGGTGTTTTCCGCCCAGCAGAGGCGTGGAATCTTTCTTTGGTCGCTCCTCGAGTCTTAGGGTTTCGGGAGGTTGATATACGCCAGAGGGGAGAGGCTGGAGTGGGCTAGGGTGGCCACACCACTCCGTGGCGCGGCCTAGGCCTGCCCGCGCCATGGGGTGGTGTGGGCCCCATGTGGCCCACCTCCACTCCATCTTCTGGCATCCTGAGTCTTCTGGAAAAATAGGATTTTCCGTATATTTTCCCGGATTTTCTGATCTTCGCGAATTTTGCCTCCAAACAATACCTTTTCCATCAGAATCCTGACTACAGTGGTCCATGCTCCAAAAGTCATCAACCATGCAAAAATAGATGAAATAACATAAGTATCAGCTCTCAATACGAAATATATCAATGAATAATAGTGAATTAAGACATAGAATAGTGATGCAAAATGGACGTATCAACGGTCCGAAGGGTTTTTGTTAATTCAAAGGGTGCTAATTAAAAGGGCATGCAAACTTCGATAGTTGAATTAAGCATAGCGGAGTTGGAATCTTCACCATGATGAAACTGTTAAAAGAGTTTAAATTCATCGGAGATGATGAAGATGCTTGCATTTGCAATAAATTAAGTGGAAGCGCAGAGACATATTTCTAATACATTATGTAGAGGACATATTGTTGATTGGAAATGATGTATCTTGTATTGACACATGTTAAGAATTTCATTAAAATAAGATTTCGATAAAAGACTTGGGCAAAACCGGAATATTTAGCATCAATATCTATCTCTACTACTTATAAAGGCTCCAACACGAATTTCTCTAGGAACACCCCGTCTTCCATACATGAATATGCTATAGCCGCACGATCAGACACATTAAACTTAATCAAACAGCTCAGATTAGGCCACAATTCCTGTTTGGTGCACTTAGCGAATAGTCTTGACAGACTGAAACTCTGCCCAGCCAGACTCATCGCGCACGGGCATCACCCGTCCCAAAATCACGGAAGAACAAATAAACGGTTCCGCTAATCCCGTCTCTGCATACACAAATCCCCTCTCGCGTGACTCCTGGATCTGGTGAAGACGACCGGGGCCACCACGGCCACCGCGGATGCGCCCGCAGCCCGCGCCGGTCCACTACGAGTTGCCTAGAGGATGAGGCGCAGCCCACCTGACGCCGCGGAACCCAGCGAGGAGGCCGCCTGCCGGAAAGAGCGGGTTCTAGAGGCTGCTTGTTGCGTGAGGGCATCCCTGGAGGATGCGCCACGTGAGATCCTCACTGTGCCGCCAAGCGCGCCCCAACACCGCCTCCTCACCTTCTTTGCTGGCACGGGAAACAGTAGACGGCGGACCACGTGGACCTCCTTCCACTACTTCATATTGCCTCGCCGCCGGCTGAAGAAACCTTGTACCGCCACGGATTGGTCTTGGTTCGTCTCTCTTCCTTTATTTCTGGTTCTTTGCCTGGTGCGTGCCTACTGTTTGTAGGAATGACTCCACGGCAGCCCACAAGTGCTTTACCTCACAGCTACAGAAATGTTAGACTATAGTGTTTGTTAAATCCTAGCAATTAGGAACGACAAATAGTTAAAATGAAGACCGCTTGTGACAGGTTAGTATATATATGACCATAGAATTGTTTAGATGTTGAGAGAAAAAAATGTTCTTTACCTGGCATTCAGGGATGAACCCCTCTATGTCTTGTGTAGTGGCTATGGCCTCGAGAAAGAAGTCATCCATGGCATGCACGAAGACGACCTCAGCGGCCCCCTGCACTTTAGTGCCCTCGATCTGTGGGTAGGAAGGTCGTTCCTAGCGTGCACGCCAGAGTCCCGAACTGTGTGGGCTCCAGTGCCCTCAGAGATGTGCATGGAGTGATCTTCTCTTCCGAGCACAACGGACGAGCCTTGTTGCTGGCCGATTAAGCCCCCGGGTAAAGGCCTGCATCTTTAGTTCTTTGTGACTGACACATTTCAGGAAGTTTCTGTACAGAGTTGTAAGCACTTTCCCGTTTTGTTGTTCAAGCAATTATAAAGGAATAGATTCAGAAATTATAAAGGAATCTAATTAATGGTGTAATTTTTTCAGGCAGGAAGAGATGCAGAGTGTTCTTATGCGATAATGTTGAAATTTAACATGTACTCTCCCTGGTTCATCTTTCCCACTATTGTTTGTGTATATATTGAAACATTTCAGGAAGTTCCAATATCAATTTTGTAACTTGTACGTAACAGTGAAGACAAAGTTGCTACCAGTAAGATTCTCCGTGCTGATGTTGTTGTGAAATTTCCTAATGTTGTCCAGGTATGTCAAAAACAGTTTCTCTTTTTATTTTGCATTTACCTTCCAACTTTATTTTACTACCTGGGGTACTTCACCCACATTGCTTCTGAAATAAATTGTGTTTTTGTCGGAGTCTACTACATAACATAATGCATAGCTTTTCTACATCGCCGATGCTAAAAACAGACCCCGCATTGAAGTTTGATATCTTATGTTATTCATGTATGATCTGAAGGTCATTAAAAATGCAAAAAAAAAAAGTTTACGTATGATTAATTTGGCCATACTAACATGTAGTAATGCTGTAGTATTGGAGTTATTGTCAGATTATTTGAGAGCTGAATATACAGTCAGGAGAAGGAGCATATTCAGGAAAATGGTCAATGCACCTTCATTCAAATGGTCTATTTTATTTTTTGAATTTAATTATTTTAGTAATTGAAACCTCTCATGTTTCTTGTAGGTCAAACCTGTGCAGCCTAATGTACACACACGGACGTAAGGCTCTTGAGATCGTAGGAGGGATTTCGGAGTTGTTCTTGTGAGGATTTCTTGGCTCCAAGACTGGATGTGAAGATCTCCAACATTAAAGAAATGTGTGACCATGCACTCCGTGAGGATTGGTTTACAATGCATTGCTTCCCGTGATAAAATTATCTCGACAAACTATAAGCATTTGAATTTTTATAGAAATTTATACCTGCATCTAAGTTACTGGTTGTAAGTAGGAGGGTGGGCTGTTTCATTGTGATGTCTAAGAAAGATGTGTTCTCAATGATCTCCCAACTTAAGTTATAAAATCAAAGCTTGAGTTAAAGTGATTGTGGAACATAAAGATACTTCATCAATTCTCTGGAGTGGAGCACAAAGCCTACAATTCTGTATAATCACGAGTGGAAAATAGACTTCCAGATATGTTTTGCAAAATAAAACCTTCCTAAAGAATCATAAGTTCTGTAGTGGTAAACTATGCGCTTGTGTGTTGGAAGCATGTCTTTTCGTTTAAGCCTATTCTTTTGTACGCATGTTACTTTAGGTAAGATCAAGGTTATGATAGTGTGTATTTCTTCCGTTGGCATATATGTGTTTTCTGTTTCATCGTTCTATAATATGAGACAAAAAAATATGTTGAATATACTCCCTTAAAATATAAGATGTTTTAGCTTTTGTGAAATTACTATATCTAGACTTCTTTTAGTGTAGGTTCAGAGTGAATCTACATACTAAAAGACGTTTAGATACATTCGTTTCACAAAATCTGAAACATCTTATATATTTTGAAATGGAGGGAGTATATTTGAGGGCAATATGTTTTGTGTGGAGTAAGAAGCATAAAACAATATTGATAGTGGGGTAGTGTTTATAAAAGCATGCAAAGTTAAGTACTCCCTCCGATTTAAATTATTGTTCTCAGATTTGTCTAAATTCAGATGTATCTAGCACTAAAACATGAGATTCAACAGAATCTAAACAAATCTGAGAACAATAATTTGAATCAGAGGGAGAAGATACTATATGGATGAACTAATGTTAAAATACTTTTGAATATAGTCATCAATAGTAGTGATCGCGTTTGCACGTGCCTGCTTACTAGTATGGATAGATTGAGGCGCTAATATGATTGTGCCAGACATACATATATGAGATATTGAAAGGGTTCAATATGGAAACAACAAGAAAGGTTCTTGTTGCATGAAAATGATTGTATCAAAATTCAAGTGTTTCAACACTTGGTGAGTAAAATCACACGAAGATTTTGATCGATTGTACCATGATATGTATATATCCAGAATATCCTATGCTCTAAATGTTATGAGTATATACCAGAATGATTCATAAAATGATCATTGGAAAATAGTAAAGATATTATTATGAGCTTTGGAAGAACTAAGAATATATCATGTATAAGTGACAAATAGTTAAAGGTAGTACATTGTAAAGTGTTACATTGATACTAGTTTTGTCACAAGATAAAAATTAAATTTATCTCAATTTAGACTATGGGTGGCACAATGTAATGGAAATGATGTTCCATGATGGATTTGGATGAGTTCCAAAGTTGAGACATTGTGACGGATACTACAACAAAAGGCTAAGTATATGACTGCTATAGTAGCAGCATAGGAGGGCATTTGTGTTAAGTAGTTTGTTATCAAACTAGGTGTGGTTCAAAGTGGGCTAATACTATAAAGATATATTGTGTGACAATAATATCAACATATTTTAACCCGAACGACCTAAAGGTCTCACCAAAGGACCAAATTTATACAATGCCATCTCATTTGAGAATGAGTGATGCGTAGAGACGCAAAGATATGCAAATACACACGGACCTGAAACTCTCAGGTCTGGAGATTATGTTAACCACTAGCAATCACGTATATGCAACACCAGAAAGCCATAGGTGTTCAATACGCAAAGTTTTTCAAACTAGATTATTGACTCTAGTGCAAGTGGGAGACTGAAGGAAATATGCCCGAGAGGCAATAATAAAGTGGTTATTATCTTATTCCATGTTTATGATAAATGTTTATTTTGCATGCTATAATTGTATTGATCGGAAACATCAATACATGTGTGTTTAATAAACAAAAAAGGGTTCCTAGTTATGCCTCTCTTATAGACTAGCTTGTTGATTAACAAGATGATCAAGGTTTCCTGATCATGGACATTGGATGTTGTTAATAACAAGGTCACAACATTAGTTGAATGATGTGATGAACATTCATCCGAAGTATAGCATTACGATCAAAGTCATTATCTTTATATTTCTATAACACTATACGAAGTAATCTTTATCCTTAGACCATGAGATCATGTTAATTGTTAACACCGGAAGAGTATCTTGATAACATCAAACGTCACACCGTAACAGGGTGACTATAAAGATGGGTTCAGTGCTACGAAGGTGTTATGTTGAGGCTCATGGATCAAGAGTGGAATTTGTCAATCCCGATGACGGATAGATATACTCTGGGCCCTCTCGGTGATATCACATTGAGATAGCTTGCAAGCAAGTGATGTGATCACTAGAATGTTATATCACGGGAACGAGAAAAGAGTGCATGTCGGCAACGAGATCAAGCTAGGTATGGAGATACCGATGATCGAATCTCGGACATGTATTATATCGAGAGATAAAGGGATTTAGTTACAAGCGTTAAAGGTTCTCACGATCACAGAAGTCATCGTTGAATGTGTAGGACTCAGTACGGATCTCCAGGTCCTGCTGCTGATTATTGATAGGAAAGGGGTCTCGATCATGTCTGCATTATTCGCGAACCGTAGGGTGACACACTTAAGGGATACCGACACCATTTGGAGCAAATATGTTTCAAATAAAGATTTAAGAAAGCGCTGGAATTATTTCAATAGACACCGAAACTGTTTCAGGTGAAATTGCTAAAATTGGTTCTGCATGTAATATTCAAATGTTGCAGGGGATTTTATGTGAATGTTTGTTAATTAAAGTAATTAACAAAATTCTGATTAAAAATAATAAAAAAGTTTTATTAAATGAGAGAGCATTAAATTTGGAGAAATTTAATGCATTTAAAGTGGAGACTTTAAAAGGGAATGTGAAGAGGCATTTTAATGTGGAGGGGTTACCACCACATGAATGGAGGAGGTAAAGAGGCACCTCCTCCATGCGCCGGCCATGAAGGAGGGGCACCCCCTTCTCCTATAAAAGGCCACCCTCTCCTCACTTCTCACTCACACCTCCTTTTGAAGGATCTCTCCCCCTCTAGTATTATTCCCCATGGTCTCGGATTAGCGAGATACATGTTCCCGGTGGCTTTATCTGGAAAGGAGTTGCTGCTTCCGCTGCTTTGCTAGAGCGAGGGACGGAGGTTGTCGGAGTACCGGACGTGTGTGCGATCACGGATGCACCACTGCTTTGTGGTGCTGGACTTGGTGGTGCTAGAGCTGGATCTGAAGGACGTGCTGGAGCCGGACCTGCTCGGACTTCCTCACGATCTTGAGATCGGCAAGTGTATGACTACATTAACCACGAGTTCCTACTCGTTAACAAAACTCGTTGTCTTCGAGGGTAAGTTCTCGTTGGATGTATGTCCACCCGTTGCTTTGTACCTAGTAGATAGATCTTGGCGTGTAGTTCACACCGTAGGAATTTTTTTGTTTTCTATGCTGCGGACCCAACACCATGGGGGATTTACATGCCCAGTAAAGACACGATGCATATTTGAGAGTTATGACTAAAAACTCCTCATTTTCACGTTTTATGGCTGTTTTTATGAGCTATTTCCCAAAGTTTTGGTGTTCCACGTCGATTTGCACAACCCATAAGACATGATACATGTTTGAGATTTGTGACCAAAAACTCGTCGTTTTCACGTTTTATGGCTGTTTTTATGAGCTATTGCCCATAGTTTTTGGGTTCCAGGGTTATTTGCATGACTCGTAACACCTGATACAAGTTTGAGAGTCATGACCAAAAACTCGTTGTTTTCACATTTTATGGCCGTTTTCCTGAGCTATTGCCCACGATTTTTGTGTTCGAGGGAGATTCGCACGGCCCATAAGACCCAATACACATTTGAGAGACATGAGCAAAAACTCATTGTTTTTGTGTTTTATGGACGTTTTCATGAGCTATTGCTCACAGTTTTGGGGTTTCATGGGGATTTGCATGGCCCATAAAGACATGATACGTTATTGAGAGTTATGAGCAAAAACTCACCGTTTTCACGTTTTATGGCCGTTTTCAGAGCTATTGCCCAGAGTTTGGTGTTCTAGGGTGATTTGCACGTGCCATAAGACCCGATACATGTTTGAGAGACATGACCAAACACTCTTCGTTTTTGCGTATTATGGACGTTATCATGAGCTATTGCCCCAAATGTTTTGGTTCCTAGTTGATATGCATAGCTCGTAAGACACGATACATGTTTGAGAGACATGACCAATAACTCATCATTTCTATGTTTTATAGCCGTTTTCATGAGCTATTGCCAATAGTTTTTGTGTTCTTGGGCGATTTGCACGGCCCATAGGACTTGATACATGTTTGAGAGACATGACCAAAAACTCATCGTTTTCGCGTTTTATGGACATTTTCATGAGCTATTGCCCACAGTTTTGGGGTTCCATGGGGATTTGCATGGCCCATCAAGACACGATACATGTTTGAGAGTTATGACCGAAAATACGTCGTTTTCACGTTTTATGGCTGTTTTATGAGCTATTGCCCACAGTTTTTGAGTTCCAGGGCAATTTATACAACTTGTAGCACACGATACGTGTTTGAGAGTTATGAGCAAAAACTCGTAGTTTTACGTTTTATGGCCGTTTTTGAGAGACATGACCAAAAACTCGTCGTTTTCATGTTCTATAGACGTTTTCGTGAGCTATGCCCACTGTTTTGGGGTTCCATGGGGATTTGCATGGTCGTAACACCCATTTTATAGCCGTTTTCATGAGCTATAGCCCACAATTTTGGGGTTCCAGGGAGATTTGCACGACTCCTAACACCCAATACACGTTTGATAGTTTTCAGCAAAAACTTATTATTTTCACCTTTTATGGCCGTTTTCATGAGCTATTGCCCACGGTTTTGGTGTTCAAGGGCGATTTGCACGGCCCATAAGAACCGATACACGTTTGAGAGTTATCAGCAAAAACTCGGTACATCTTTTGGGGTTCCAGGGTGATTTGCACCACTCGTAACACCTGATACATGTTTGAGAGTTATCAGCAAAATTTCATTCTTTTCACCTTTTATGGTAGTTATCATGAGCTATTGCCCACAGTTTTGGGATTACATGGGGACTTGCATGGCCTGAAAAGGCACGATACATGTTGGAGTGTTATGACCAAAAAAACTCGTCGTTTTCGCGTTTTATGGCCATTTTCATGAGCTATTGCGTATAGTTTTTGGGATCTAGGGCGATTTACCCGACTCGTAATACCCGATACACGTTTGAGAGTTATGAACAAAAACTCGTCGTTTTCACATTTTATGGCTATTTTCATGAACTATTGCCGACAGTTTTGGGTTTCCGAGGCGATTTGAATGGCCCCTAAGACACGATACATGTTTGAGGGTTATGAGCAAAAACTCATGGTTTTCGCATTTTATAGCCGTTTTGATGATCTATTGCCCAAAGTTTTGGTGTTCTAGGGCGATTTGCATGGCCCATAAGACCCGATATATGTTTGGGAGACATGACCAAAAACTCATCATTTTCGCGTTTTATGGATGTTTTCATGAGCTATTGCCCACAGTTTTGGGGTTCCATGGGGGATTTGCATGCCCAGTAAAGACACGATGCATATTTGAGAGTTATGACCAAAAACTCATCGTTTTCATGTTTTATGGCTGTTTTTATGAGCTATTTCCCAAAGTTTTGGTGTTCCACGGTGATTTGTACAGCCCATAAGACACGATATATGTTTGAAAGTTATGACCAAAAGCTCATCGTTTTCATGTTTTATGGCTGTTTTTATGAGCTATTGCCCACAGTTGTTGGGTTCCAGGGCGATTTGCACGACTCGTAACACCTGATACAAGTTTGAGAGTCATGACCAAAAACTCGTTGTTTTCACATTTTATGGCCATTTTCCTAAGCTATTGCCCAGAGTTTTTGTGTTCCAGGGAGATTCACACGGCCCATAAGATCCAATACACGTTTGAGTGACATGACCAAAAACTTGTTGTTTTTGCGTTTTATGGACCTTTTCATGAGCTATTGCCCACATTTCTGGGGTTCCATGGGGATTTGCATGGCCCATAAAATTATGAGCAAAAACTTGCCCTTTTCACGTTTTATGGCCGTTTTCATGAGCTACTGCCCAGATTTTGGTGTTCTAGGGCGATTCGCACGTCCCATAAGACCCGATACATGTTTGAGAGACATGACCAAAAACTCTTCATTTTTGCGTATTATGGACGTTATCATGAGCTATTTCCCGGGAGTTTTTGGTTCCATGGTTATTTGCATGGTCTGTAAGACCCGATACATGTTTGAGAGAAATGACCAGAAACTCGTTGTTTTTGTGTTTTATGGACGTTTTCATGAGCTATTTCCCACAGTTTTGGGGTTCCATGGGGATTTGCATGGCCCATAAAGACACGATACATGTTTGAGAGTTATGACCGAGAACACATCGTTTTCACGTTTTATGGCTGTTTTTATGAGCTATTGCCCACAGTTTTTGGGTTCCAGGGCGATTTACACGACTTGTAACACACGATACATGTTTGAGAGTTATGAGCAAAAACTCGTAGTTTTACGTTTTATGTCCATTTTGATGAGCTATTGCCCATAGTTTTAGTGTTCAGGGGCGATTTACACAGCGCATAAGACCATATAGATGTTTGAGAAAGATGACCAAAAACTGGTCGTTTTCATGTTCTATGGACGTTTTCGTGCCCTATGCCCACCGTTTTGGGGTTCCATGGGGATTTGCATGGTCGTAACACCCGTTTTATAACCGTTTTCATGAGCTATTGCCCACAAATTTGGGGTTCCAGGGAGATTTGCACGACTTGTAACACCCGATACACGTTTGAGAGTTTTCAGCAAAAACTCGTTGTTTTCACCTTTTATGGCCACTTTCATGAGCTATTGCCCCCGGTTTCGGTGTTCCAGGGCGATTTGCATGGCCCATAAGACCCGATACGCATCTGAGAGTTGTCAGCAAAAACTCGATACATGGTTTAGGGTTCTAGGGCGATTTGCACGACTCGTAACACCCGATACATGTTTGAGAGTTATCAGCAAAAACTCGTTGTTTTCACCTTTTATGGCTGTTTTCATGAGCTATTGCCCACAGTTATGGGATTGCATGGGGACTTACATGGCCCGAATAGGAACGATACAAGTTGGAGAGTTATGACCAAAAAAACTCGTCGTTTTTGCGTTTTATGGCCGTTTTCATGAGCTATTGCCCATAGTTTTCGGTATCTAGGGTGATTTACACGGCTCGTAACATCCGATACACGTTTGAGAGTTATGAACAAAAACTCGTCGTTTTCACGTTTTATGGCCATTTTCATGAGCTATTGCCGACAGTTTTGGGTTTCCGACGGGATTTGCATGGCCCCTAAGACATGATACATGTTTGAGAGTTATGAGAAAAAACTCATCGTTTTCGCGTTTTATAGCCATTTTGATGATCTATTGCCCACAATTTTTGGGTTCCACGGCGATTTACACGACTTGTAACACACGATACATGTTTGAGAGTTATGAGCAAAACCTCGTAGTTTTACGTTTTATGTCCATTTTGATGAGCTATTGCCCATAGTTTTAGTGTTTCAGGGCGATTTGCACAGCGCATAAGACCATAGAGATGTTTGAGAAACATCACCAAAAACTGATCGTTTTCGTGTTCTATGGATGTTTTCGTGACCTATGCCCACCGTTTTGGGGTTCCATGGGGATTTGCATGGTAGTAACACCCGTTTTATTACCGTTTTAATGAGCTATTGCCCACAATTTTGGGGTTCCAGGGAGATTTGCACGACTCGTAACACCCGATACACGTTTGAGAGTTTTTAGCAAAAACTCGTTGTTTTCACCTTTTATGGCCGTTTTCATGAGCTATTGCCCCCGGTTTCGGTGTTCCAGGGCGATTTGCATGGCCCATAAGACCCGATACACATTTGAGAGTTATTAGCAAAAAGTCGATACCTGGTTTAGGGTTCTAGGGCGATTTGCATGACTCATAACACCCGATACATGTTTGAGAGTTATAAGCGAAAACTCGTTCTTTTCACCTTTTATGGCTGTTTTCATGAGATATTGCCCATAGTTATGGGATTGCATGGGGACTTGCATGGCCCGAATTGGAACGATACATGTTGGAGAGTTATGACCAAAAAAACTCGTCGTTTTTACGTTTTATGGCCGTTTTCATGAGCTATTGCCCATAGTTTTCGGTATCTAGGCTGATTTACACGGCTCGTAACACCCGATACACGTTTGAGAGTTATGAACAAAAACTCGTCGTTTTCACGTTTTATGGCCATTTTCATGAGCTATTGCCGACAGTTTTGGGTTTCCGACGGGATTTGCATGGCCCCTAAGACATGATACATGTTTGAGAGTTATGAGAAAAAACTCATCGTTTTCGCGTTTTATAGCCATTTTGATGATCTATTGCCCAAAGTTTTGGTGTTCCAGGGCGATTTGCATGGCCCATAAGACCCGATATAAGTTTGGGAGACATGACCAAAAACTCATCATTTTCGCGTTTTATAGACGTTTTCATGAGCTATTGCCCACAGTTTTGGGGTTCCATGGGGGATTTGCATGCCTAGTAAAGACACGATGCATATTTGAGAGTGATGACTAAAAACTCCTCATTTTCACGTTTTATGGCTGTTTTTATGAGCTATTTCCCAAAGTTTTGGTGTTCCACGGCGATTTGCACAGCCCATAAGACATGATACATGTTTGAGATTTGTGACCAAAAACTCGTCGTTTTCGCATTTTATGTCTGTTTTTATGAGCTATTGCCGTAGTTTTTGGGTTCCAGGGTTATTTGCATGACTCGTAACACCTGATACAAGTTTGAGAGTCATGACCAAAAACTCGTTGTTTTCACATTTTATGGCCATTTTCCTGAGCTATTGCCCACAGTTTTTGTGTTCCAGGGAGATTCGCACGGCCCATAAGACCCAATACACATTTGAGAGAAATGACCAAAAACTCATTGTTTTTGTGTTTTATGGACGTTTTCATGAGCTATTGCCCACAATTTTGGGGTTCCATGGGGATTTGCATGGCCCATAAAGACACGATATGTTATTGAGAGTTATGACCAAAAACTCGCAATTTTCACGTTTTATGGCCGTTTTTATAGCTATTGCCCCGAGTTTGGTGTTCCAGGGCGATTTGCATGTTCCATAAGACCCGATACATGTTTGAGAGACATAACCAAAAACTCTTCTTTTTTGCGTATCATGGACGTTAGCATGAGCTATTGCCCCAAAGGTTTTGGTTCCGTGTTGATTTGCATGGCTCGTAAGACCAGATACATGTTTGAGAGACATGCCCAATAACTCGTCGTTTCTATGTTCTATAGCCGTTTTCATGAGCTATTGCCAATAGTTTTTGTGTTCGAGGGAGATTTGCAAGGCCCGTAAGATCCGATACATGTTTGAGAGATATGACCAAAAAATTGATGTTTTCGTGTTTTATAGATGTTTTCATGAGCTATTGCCCACAGTTTCGGGGTTCCATGGGGATTTGCATGGCCCTTAAAGACACGATACATGTTTGAGAGTTATGAGCGAAAACTCATCATTTTCATGTTTTATGGCTGTTTTTATGAGCTATTGCCCATGGTTTTTGGGTTCCAGGGTGATGTACACGACTTGTAGCACACGATACATGTTTGAGAGTTATGAGCAAAAACTTGTAGTTTTACGTTTTATGGCCGTTTTGATGAGCTATTGCCCACAGATTTCGTGTTTCGGGGCGATTTGCCCGGCCCATAAGACCAGATAGATGTTTGAGAGACATGACCAAAAACTTGTCGTTGTCGTATTCTATGGACGTTTTCGTGAGCTATGCCCACAGTTTTGGGGTTCCATGGGGATTTGCATGGCCGTAACAGCCGTTCTCATGAGCTATTGCCCACAATTCTGGGGTTCCATGGAGATTTGCACGACTCGTAACACCCGATACATGTTTGATAGTTTTCAGCAAAAACTCGTTGTTTTCACCTTTTATGGCCGCTTTCATGAGGTCTTGCCCACGGCTTTGGTGTTCCAGGGCTATTTGCACGGCCCATAAGACCCGATACACGTTTGAGAGTTATCAACAAAAACTTGATACATGTTTTAGGGTTCCATGGTGATTTGCACGACACGTAACACCCGATACATGTTTGAGAGTTATCAGCAAAAACTCGTTATTTTCACTTTTTATGGCTAATTTCATGAGCTATTTCCCACATTTTTTGGATTACGTGGGGACTTTCATGGCCTGAAAAGGCACGATACATGTTGGAGAGTTATGACCAAAAAAACTCGCCGTATTCACGTTTCATGGCCGTTTTCATGAGCTATTGCCCATAGTTTTCGGGATCAAGGGTGATTTACATGACTCGTAACACCCGATACACGTTTGAGAGTTATGAACAAAAACTCGTCATTTTCACGTTTTATGGCCATTTTCATGAGCTATTGCCGACAACTTTGGTTTTCAAGGGGATTTGCTTGGCCCCTAAGACACGATAAATGTTTGAGAGTTATGAGCAAACACTCACCGTTTTCACGTTTTATAGCCATTTTCCTGAGCTATTGCCCAAAGTTTTCGGGTTCTAGGGCGATTTACACGACTCATAACACACGATACATGTTTGAGAGTTATGAACAAAAACTCGCCGTCTTCACGTTTTATGGCCATTTTCATGAGTTATTGCCCACCGTTTTTATGTTCCAGGGTGATTTGTAGGGCCCATAAGACCTGATACATGTTTGAGAGACATGACCCAAAACTCTTCGTTTTTGCGTTTAATGGACGTTATCAAGAGCTATTACCCATTGTTTTTCGTTCCATGGGGATTTGCATGGCCCGTAAGACTCGATACATGTTTGAGAGACATGACCAATAACTCGTCATTTTTATGTTTTAACATTTTATGGCCAATAGTTTTGGTGTTCCAGGACGATTTGTAGGGCCCGTAAGATTCGATACATGTTTGAGGGATATGACAAAAACTCGTCGTTTTCGAGTTTTATGTATGTTTTTATGAGCTATTGCCAAGATTTTTTGTGTTCTGGGGCGATTCGCATGACCCATAATACACGATACATGATTGAGAGTTATGAGCAAAAACTCGTCGTTTTCACGTTTTATGGCCATTTTCATGAGCTATTGGCCAAAGTTTTGTTGTTTCAGGGCGATTTGCACGGCGTATAAGACCCGATACATGTTTGAGAGACATGACCAAAAACTCGTCGTTTTTGCGTTTTATAGACGGTTTCATGAGCTATTGCCCATAGTTTTGGGGTTCCATGGGGATTTCCAGAGCCCGTAAAGATACGATACATGTTTTAGAGTTATGACCGAAAACTAGTCGTTTACACATTTTATGGCTGTTTTTATGAGCTATTGCCCACAGATATTGGGCTCCAGCGCGATTTACATGGCCCATAAAGACACGATACATGTTTGAGAGTTATGAGAAAAAACTAATCATTTTCACGTTTTATGGCTATTTTCATGAGCTATTGCCCACAATTTTGGGGTTCGAGGGTGATTTGAACGATTCGTAACACCCGATACACATTTGAGAGTTATCAGCAAAACTCGTTGTTTTCACGTTTTATGGATGTTTTCATGAGCTATTGCCAATATTTTTGGGTACCATGGGGATTTGCATGGCCCATAAGACACAATACATGTTTGAGAGTTATGACCAAAAAATTGTCCTTTTCTTATTTTATGGCCGTTTTGGTGAGCTATTGTCCACAATTTTGGGGTTTCAGGGCGATTTGCACAACTCATAACACCCGATGTAAGTTTGAGAGTTATGACCAAAAAGTCGTTGTTTTCACCTTTTATGGTCATTTTCGTCAGCTATTGCCCACGGTTTTGGTGTTCCAAAGAGATTTGCACAGCCCATAAGACCCAATACACGTTTGCGAGACATGACCAAAAACTCGTCATTTTTGCATGCTATGGATGTTTTTAGGAGCTATTGCCCATAGTCTTGGGGTCCCATGGGCATTTGCATGGCCATAAAGACACGATACGTTATTGAGAGTTATGAGCAAAAACTCGCCGTCTTCACGTTTTATCACCGTTTTCATTAGCTATTGCTTAGAGTTTCGTGTTCTAGGGTGATTCGCATGGCCCATAAGACCCAATACATGTTTGAGAGACATGACCAAAAACTCTTCGTTTTTTTGTGTTTTTTGGACGTTTTCATGAGCTATTTCCCACAATTTTGGTTCCATGGAGATTTGCATGGCCCGTAAGACCCGATACATGTTTGAGAGACATGACCAATAAGTTATTATATTTATGTTTTATGGGCATTTCCATGAGCTATTGCCAATAGTTTTGGTGTTCCAGGGCGATTTGCAGGGCCCATAAGATCCGATACATGTTTGAGAGATATGACCAAAAAATCGTCGTTTTCACGTTTTATGTGTGTTTTGATGAGCTATTGCCAAGATTTATCGTTTCTGGGGCGATTCGCACGACCCATAATACACCATATATGTTTGAGAGTTATGAGCAAAAACTCGCTGTTTTCGTGTTTTATGGTCATTTTCATGAGCCATTGGCCAAAGTTTTGGTGTTTTAGGGCGATTCACAGGGCCCATAAGACTCGATACAAGTTTGAGAGACATGACCAAAAACTCTTCGTTTTTGCGTTTTATGGATGTTATCATGAGCTATTGCCCACAGTTTTTGGTTCCATGGGGATTTCCATGGCCCGTAAGACCCAATACATGTTTGAGAGACATGACCAATAACTCGTCGTTTTTATGTTTTATGGCCATTTTGATGAGTTATTGCCCATAGTTTTGGGTTTCCAAGGGGATTTGCATGGCCCGTAAAGATACGATGCATATTTGAGAGTTATGACCAAACACTCCTTGTTTTCATGTTTTATGGCTGTTTTATGAGCTATTTCCCAAGGCTTTGGTGTTCCACAGAGATTTGCACGGACCATAAGACCAGATACATGTTTGAGAGTTATGACCAAAAACTCGTTGTTTTCATGTTTTATGGTTTTTTGTGAGCTATGTCCCACAATTTCTGGGTTCTAGGGCGATTTGCACGACTCATAACACCTGATACAAGTTTGAGAGTTATGGCCATAAACTCGTTGTTTTCACCTTTTTGGTCGTTTCCCTAAGCTATTGCCCACTTTTTTTGTGTCTCTGGGAGATACGTCCTATAAGACCCAATACATGTTTGAGAGACATGAGCAAAAACTCATTGTTTTTTGTGTTTTATGGACGTTTTCATGAGCTATTGCCCATAGTTTTGGGGGTACCATGGGGATTTGCATGGCCCATAAAGACACGATACGTTATTGAGAGTTATGAGCAAAAACTCGTCATTTTCACGTTTTATGGCCGTTTTCATGAGCTATTGCCCATAATTTGGTGTTCCAGGGTGATTCACACGGCCCATAAGACCCGACACATGGTTGAGAGACATGACCAAAAAACTCTTTGTTTTTGCGTTTTATGGACGTTATCATGAGCTATTGCCCATAGTTTTTGGTGTTCTGGAGCGATTCACACGACACATAATACACGATACGTGTTTGAGAGTTATGAGCAAAAACTCATCGTTTTCACGTTTTATGACCATTTTCGTGAGCTATTGGCCAAATTTTGTTGTTTGAGGGCAATTTGGACGGCCCATAAGACTTGATACATGTTTCAGAGACATGACCAAAAACTCGTCGTTTTCGTGTTTTATGAACGTCTTTAATGAGCTATTTCCCACAGTTTTGCAGTTCCATGGGTATTTGCATGACCCATAAAGATACGATGCATATTTGTGAGTTATGACCAGAAACTCGTCATTTTCACGTTTTATGGTTGTTTTTATGAGATATTTCCCGAAGTTTTGGCATTCTAGTGCAATTTGCACGGCCTATAAGACCCGATACATGTTTGAGAGACATGACCAAAAACTCGTCGTTTTCGCGTTTTATGGACGGTTTCATGAGCTATTGTCCATAGTTTTGGAGTTCCATGGGAATTTCCATAGCTCGTAAAGATATGATACGTCTTTGAGAGTTTTAACCAAAAACTAGTCGTTTACACGTTTTATGGCTGTTTTTATGAGCTATTGCCCACAGATTTTGGGCTCCAGGGCGATTTACATGGCCCATAAATACACGATATATGTTTGAGAGTTATGAGAAAAAACTTGTCATTTTCACGTTTTATGGCTGTTTTCATGAGCTATTGCCCACAATTTTGGGGTTCGAGGGCGATTTGAACGATTCGTAACACCCGATACACATTTGCGAGTTAGCGGCAAAACTCGTTGTTTTCACATTTTATGGACGTTTTCATGAGCTATTGCCATAGTTTGACACAATACATGCTTGAGAGTTATGAACAAAAAATTGTCATTTTCGCATTTTATGGCTGTTTTGATGAGCTATTGTCCTCAATTTTGGGGTTTCAGGGTGATTTGCACAACTCATAACACCCGTTTGAGAGTTATGACCAAAAACTCGTTGTTTTCACCTTTATGGCCGTTTTCGTCAGGTATTGCCCATAGTTTTAGTGTTCTAGAGAGATTTGCACGGCCCATAAGACCCAATACACGTTTGAGAGACATGACCACAAACTCGTAATTTTCGCGTGTTATGGATGTTTTCATGAGCTATTGCCCATAGTCTTGGGGTCCCATGGGCATTTGCATGGCCCATAAAGACACGATACGTTATTGAGAGTTATGAGCAAAAACTCGCTGTTTGCACGTTTTATGACCGTTTTCATTAACTATTGCTTAGAGTTTCATGTTCTAGGGCGATTCTCACGGCCCATAAGACCCGATACATGTTTGAGAGACATGACTAAAAACTCTTCGTTTTTTGTGTTTTATGGACGTTTTCATGAGCTATTGCCCACAGTTTTTGGTTCCATGGGGATTTGCATGGCCCGTAAGACCCGATACATGTTTGCGAGACATGACCAATAAGTCATTGTATCTATGTTTTATGGCCATTTTCAGGAGCTATTGCCAATAGTTTTGGTGTTCCAGGGCGATTTCAAGGGCCCGTAAGATCCGATACATGTTTGAGAGATATGACCAAAAAATCGTCGTTTTCACATTTTATGTATGTTTTTATGAGCTATTGCCAAGAGTTATCGTTTCCGGGGCGATTTGGACGACCCATGATACACGATACATGTTTGAGAGTTATGAGCAAAACCTCATCGTTTTCGTGTTTTATGGCTATCTTCGTGAGCTATTGGCCAAAGTTTTGGTGTTTCAGGGCGATTCACACGGCCCATAAGACCCGATACAAGTTTGAGATACATGACCAAAAACTCTTCGTTTTTGTGTTTTATGGATGTTATCATGAGCTATTGCCCACAATTTTTGGTTCCATGGTGATTTGCATGGCCCGTAAGACCTGGTACATGTTTGAGAGACATGACCAATAACTCGTTGTTTTTATGTTTTATGGCCATTTTCATGAGCTATTTCCAATAGTTTTGGTATTCTAGGGTGATTTGTAGGGCCCGTAAGATCCGATAAATGTCTGAGAGATATGACCAAGAACTCATCGTTTTCGCGTTTTATGGACGTTTTGATGAGCTATTGCCCATAGTTATTGGGTTCCGTGGGGATTTGAGAGTTATGACCGAAATTTGTCGTGCTCACATTTTATGGCTACTTTTATGAGCTATTGCCCATAGTTTTTGGGTTCGGGGCGATTTGCACGGCTTGTAACACACGATATATGTTTGTGAGTTATGAGGAAAAACTCGTAGTTTTACGTTTTATGGCCATTTTGATGAGATATTAACCACAGTTTTCATGTTCTGGGGCGATTTGCACGGCCCATAAGACTAGATAGATGTTTGAGAGACATGACCAAAAACTTGTTGTTTTCGTGTTCTATGGACGTTTTCGTGAGCTATGCCCACAGTTTTGGGGTTCCATGGGGATTTGCATGCCCGTAAAGACACGATAAATGTTTGAGAGTTATAACCAACAACTCGTCATTTTCGCGTTTTATAGCCGTTTTCATGAGCTATTGCCGACAATTTGGGGTTCTAGGGAGATTTGCATGACTCGTAACACCCGATACACGTTTGAGAGTTTTCAGCAAAAACTAATATTTTTCACCTTTTATGGCTGTTTTCATGAGCTATTGCCCACGGTTTTGGTGTTCCAAGGCGATTTGCACGACTCGTAACACCCGATACATGTTTGAGAGTTATCATTAAAAACTTGTTGTTTTCACCTTTTATGGCTATTTTCATGAGCCATTGCCCACAATTTTTGGATTCCTTTGGGATTTGCCTGGCTCGAAAAGGCACGATACATGTTGGAGAGTTATGACCAAAAATCTCGTTGTTTTCACGTTTTATGGCCGTTTTCATGAGCTATTGTCCACAGTTTTGGGGTTCTAGGGCGATTTACACGACTTGTAACACCCAATACACGTTTGTGAGTTATGAGCAAAAACTCGTAGTTTTCACTTTTTATGGCCATTTTCATGAGCTTTGCCCATAGTTTTGGTGTTCCAAGGCAATTTGCAGGGCCCATAAGACCTTATACATGTTTGAGAGACATGACCCAAAACTCATCGTTTTCGCTTTTTATAGACGTATTCATGACCTATTACCCAAAGTTTTGGGTTTCCAAGGGCATTTGCATGGCACCTAAGACAGGATACATGTTTGAGAATTATGAGAAAAAACTCATCGTTTTTGCGGTGTATGGCCGTTTTGATGAGCTATTGCCCAAATTTTTTGTGTTCCAGGGCCATTTGCACGGCCCATAAGACCCAATACATGTTTGAGAGACATGACCAAAAACTCGTCGTTTTCACGTTTTATAGACGTTTTCATGAGATATTACCCATAGTTTCGGGGTTCCATGGGGATTTTGATGGCCCGTTTAGACATGATGCATATCTGAGAGTTATGACCAAAATCTCGTCGTTTTCAAGTTTGATGGCTGTTTTTATTAGCTATTGCCCAAAGTTTTGTTTTTCCAGGGCGATTTGCACGGCCCATCAGACCCGATATATGAATGAGAGACATAACGAAAAACTTGTCGTTTTCGCGTTTTATGGACAGTTTCATGAGCTATTGCCCACAATTTTGGGGTTCCATGGGGATTTTGATGGCCCGTGAAGACATGATACATGTTTGAGAGTTTTGACCAAAAACTAGTCGTTTTCACGTTTTATGGCTGTTTTTATGAGCTATTGCCCGCAGTTTTGGGGTTTCATGGGATTTGCATGGCCCGTAAAGACACGATACATGTTTGCGAGTTATGAGGAAAAACTCGTGATTTTCATGTTTTATGGTCGTTTTTATGATCTATTTGCCCACAATTTTGGGGTTCTAGGGCAATTTCCACAATTCGTAGCACCCGATACAAGTTTGAGAGTTATCAACAAATACTTGTTGTTTTCACCTTTTATGGCCGTTTTCCTGATCTATTGCCCATGGTTTTGGTGTTCCAGGGAGATTTGCACGTCCCATAAGACCCAATACACGTCTGTGACACATGACCAAAAACTCGTCGTATTTGCGTTTTATGGACATTTTCATGAGCTATTGCCCACAATTTTGGGGTTCCATGGGGACTTGCATGACCCGTAAAGACATGATAAGTTATTGAGAGTTCTGAGAAAAAACTCGTTGTTTTCACGTTTTATGGCTGTTTTCATGAGCTATTGCGCATAGTTTGGTGTTCCAGGGCGATTCACACGGCCCATAAGACCTGATACATGTTTAATTGACATGACCAAAAAATTGTCTTTTTTGCATTTTATGGACATTTTCATGAGCTATTGCCCACAGTTTAGGGGTCCACGGGGATTTGCATGGCCCATAAGACCCGATACATGTTTGAGAGGCATGACAAAAAACTCATTGTTTTTACGTTTTATGGCCATTTTCATGAGGTTTTGCCAATAGTTTTGGTGTTCCAGGGCAATTTGCAGGGCCCATAAGACCCGATACTTGTTTGAGAGATATGACCAAAAACTCGTCGTTTTCGCGTTTTATGGATGTTTTCATGAGCAATTGCCCATAGTTTTGGTGTTCAAGGGTGATTCGCCTGACCCATAATACACGATGAACGTTTGAGAGTTATGAGAAAAAACTCGTCATTTTCGCGTTGGATGGCCGTTTTCGTGAGCTATTGCCGAAAGTTTTGGTGTTTCAGGGCGATTTGCATAGCCCATAAGATCCGATACATTTTTGAGAGACATAATCAAAAACTCGTTGTTTTCGCGTTTTATGGACATTTTCACGAGATATTGCCCACAGTTTTGGAGTTCCATGAGGATTTGCATGGCTCGTAAAGACACAAGACATGTTTGAGAGTTATGACCAAAAAATCGTCGTTTTCGTGTTTTATGGCTGTTTTTGTGAGCTATTACCCACAGTTTTTGGGTTCCATGGTGATTTACACGAGTTGTAACACACGATTCACGTTTGAGAGTTATGAGAAAAAACTCGTAGTTTTTTGTTTTATGGCCGTTTTGATGAGCTATTGCCCACAGTTTTTGTGTTCCAGGGTGATTTGCACGGCCCATAAGACTAGGTAGATGTTTGAGAGACATGGCCAAAAACTTATCGTTTTCTCATTCTATGGACATTTCCATGAGCTATGCCTATAGTTTTGGGGTTCCATAGGGATTTGTATGGCTGTAAAGACACGGTACATGTTTGAGAGTTACGACCAAAAGTTCGTTGTTTTCGCGTTTTATAGCCGTTTTCATGAGCTATTGCCCAGAATTTTGGGGCTTCAGGGTGGTTTGCACGACTCGTAACACCTGATTCAAGTTTGAGAGTTATGACCAATGCAGAGTGGTGCAAGCTTGTTGATTCTTGGACTTACCCCAGGATCTAGGTCAAGTCTTGTCTATTCAACTTCCGCCATGTTTGTGTTTAAGCAGGAATACCTCTTATACTATATGCTCTCTCTTTGTGTAGGCCTATTGTCTAATAATCTATCAAACAAGCACAAAACAACGTTATCGTAGTGATGTGTTTTTCTATGAGAGGTGGGGCTTCTCCCATCACAATGTGAATAAAGCAACAGTAAGCCCTCCAGAATTCTTCCAAAATTTCAGTGCCATATTTGTCTCTGAAATGAGTATGATCCACTTGTAATTTGCAGGATATTTTTCTAATGCTCGATTCTATTCCTAAAACTCATAGGCAACCATGGACAGCACGATGGCGCCTACTGCTACAGAAGATGTCACTGAGGCTGAACAACCTCCTTCCACCGACAAGGTGCACTATGCACTATCGCAGGACATCAACATCCATTCTTCAAGACTAGCCAAGACTCTCCTTGAAGCGCAACTCGGGGCTCAGAGAGCAGGGAAAGCGATACTGCGTAGTGCCATTGTGGGGTTGTAGCCAGAGAAACCAGATGGCGAGGCGGAAGCCCTGAAGGAAGCGCATGAAGTGTGGAAGAAACTATACCATGTCCATCTTTGTCATCTTTGTATAATTCAGTACCTTGTTTTTCCATGAAGATGAACTTGGAATTTCCTTGCTAGTTTTCTAATGTTTGCTTCTATAACTATCAGGCACTCATTGGAAGCATGGTGGCACCATCTACTGCAAAAGATGGCATTGAGGATCAACCCCTTGCTTCCACTGATGAAAGCATCCATGCTTCAAGACCAACGAACTCTCTTTCCTTGAAGCCCAACTTGGGGCTGAGAGAACAGTGAATGAGGCACTGGGCAAACACATTGAAGCATTGTTGAAGGAGAACGAAGCAAACAAAGAGCGAGGAAAGCACTTGTGAACTTAACAGACCTTATAAATGCATCACTTCAGTAATTTTTAGCTCTTTTGCGTAAGTGAATTGGTGGTGTGACGGAAAGCTTCTTAGGCTCTTTTTTATATTTTGGTGGAAACTTAGGTGCACACCTATTTATGTCCCCTGAAAGATGTGGCCGTGCAATCTAGAAAAGTTGCCATCAGTCATCTCCGAACTAAACAAAAATATCACGGTTGTTTAGTTGACAAAAATATTTCTGTCACTGATAGACGCCGACGTGGCGCACTTTCGCTCGTCAACATCCTCGACGAAATAGAAACGTCACCTCTTCTGCCCTAACGAAATGAGTTCGTCATGCGTTGGAGATATGCGTCCCGCTCTGATTGGTCCATGATTCGTTCTCTAGATGGACCACGTATTTACTTTCTATTGGTCCACGTGTTGCCCTGACGGTCGGCCACGCGTAAGCTAGCCAGCTTTTCGCCATGACCAAAACGATATTTGTGTCCACCTACATCACAAAAAGGGATGGATGACATAAGCTACGGAACTGATGACGTCAGCAAACGGTGCTAGGGGAATCTATCCGTGACCGGAAAAACGTCAGGAAGTCAATGACATCATGGACGACAACCATGTCGTCAGCAAACATCATTGATGGTAGCTCGGAGTGCCGTATTCCACGTGGCGTACACCTTGCAAAACAAAAATGTCACGAACAATCGGGCTTAGGCCCAGGCCGGTCCAGTTGGCCGTGATAATATTGGAGGAATGTCACGGATGGCCTGTGACATTTTTAGACAGAAAAAACGCCACAGATCCAATTATGACGTGAGGTTCATGACCTTTTTTTCGTTGTAGAATTCGTCGTAGATGACCACCTATGACATTTTTCCTCGTATCAATGATGATATCAAAACATCATGAACCGTCCTGATTCTTGTAGTGGATGAGAGAGTTGTAGACTCCAAGGGCAAGGGCGCTGAGACGACAAAGCCCTCCCCGAAGGCGGTGGCCACCGCCGGCGAGAGTTCCTCGAGCCTCTCCAGATTGGGGCGGCACAGGATTCTTGCTCGGACGATGAGGAAAGAACCTTCAGAATCTTAGGAAGTGCGTTATATTCATTCGAGGAACCCCCGAGTCTCTTTATTGGTCTCACCAGAAGTGTTACTCTAGTCGATCTTGTAAGAGATGGTTCGCCTGGGTCGACAACATGTGCAGCTAGTTTATGCATTTTTCTTGTGCAAGAGAAAAATAATTAAGCTCTTCCTCGGCTGGACTCTCTCAAGAAGACACTCAGCACAGTGGAGACCAAGAGAAAAGAGGTAGTCGAAGCCCTCAAGCGCTACCAGACAAAGCCAAAACAGCGCGAGGAAGACATGGCAGAGGCAGCCGCAAAGAGGGAGAAACTTTTCAGGGACCAGCTCATGGTGGCTACGTAGGTCCTTTCCGGTAAGTTGCCTTGTATGAGTTTTTATTTTCACTCTATTGGAAATATGCCCTAGAGACAAATAATAATAAGGATTATTATCATATTTCATAAAGTGTATGATTAAGTTTTATATCATACTATAATTGTATTGAAAGGAAACGTCAATACACGTGTCATATATAAACAACCAGGGTTTTCCGATGATATTGTAGTCACTGGTTCATTGGTCAACAAATGATCAAGGTTTCTTCATCATGTGGCATTTATGCTAGTGGGAAATTGAGTCAACTCATTCTAAGAATGAGATGATGAACCAATACCCAACCTAAACATCATGACCCGATCATGTCACGAAGTTAAACTTACGATGATTAGAATAGACCTCGTAGACTATTCCTTAGACCATGAGACTATATCAATCACTATCTTCCGAGAGTGCTTAGATAGCATCAACCGTCACTTGGTAATATACAGTGAAAATAAAGGTGTGTTCAAGTATTCGGAGGAACTGTAGAGGCAATATATGTCCAAAGCGGGATTTGTCCATCCACGTGATAGAAAGATCCTCAAGGGCCCACTCGGAGGAGTTATATCCAATAGCTGCACATCGTGTGATTTGATCACAGGGATATCACTTGTCGAAACGAGTCAAGTAGCATTGTTTGGTAACGAGATTGAACATGACATGGTGATGTCATTGATCAGATCTCGGGCAATGCAAGTATGGAGAGACAAAAGGAATAAGACACGACTGTCTCAGTTCAAATGACAAAAGATCTTCATGGCATGCACAGGGGTCACATGACCATCCAGGTCCATTTGTCGATCATTGGTCCGGGAGTGTCCCGACCATGTCTAGAGTGTTCCCGAACCATGGGGTATCACGCTTAAGGGCTTGATAATTCTTAGAGAGTGTTTACAGGATAGCTAGCATCACCAAAGAAGAGAAGAGAGAAAACCGGAAGGCTTTCGGTAAGTCCGGAGGATGTTCGAAGTGGAGGTGGAATGTGTTCCATAGCCACGGAGATTTAATAATATGTGAATGAATGTTAAATATTGATTTAATCATTTATTCATAATTATTTAATAAAAGAGAAATCAATTAAAGGTCAAAAAGACTTAATGGGCCAATTCCGGAGGGAGAAGGGCCATGAGGGAAAGGCAAGAGGAGAGAGAAGGCAAGGGGGTGGCCGGTTGGGCCTAGCGCCCCCCTCCGCCGAGAGGGGCCCACCAGGGCCGGCCAGTGGCTGCACCCTTCTTCCCCTCCTTTAGTCCCACCCCGGGACTTTGAGGGAGGTAGTACTTCCCCTCCCCCTATATATAGTATGGTATTTTGACCAGAAAATACACAACACAATATTCAATAAAGGTTTCCTCACTTTTGGGGAGACCTCCAATTGATATTCTCTCTCTCTCTCATGTGACTGTGGTCCCAAGTTTGGACTGTGCGAACGAGAGACATCTTCACGGCAGAGCTCTACTTCCGCATCTGCTGCTGGATCGGGGAAGCGGGAGTCATCGCCAGACATCGGATGCATGTAAATCCCAGCGAGGTGTCACACTTGAGGCACTCAAGTCATTAGAGCCACAAGAGCGCAAGGACTTGATCACGACCTTGGAGTCAGCTTCGGCTCGTCTACATCCACCACGCTCTCCTGAGCGTTGACAACGCTTTTTGGCCTTCAAGGGTAAGTTTGCGAAAAGCCCCTCCTGTTACTGCATTAATAATTGATAGGTCCTGGCAGCATCAGGGGTTCAAGGCCGTAGGGTAAAATTTTATTGTTTTCTTTCGTGAACCCCTATAGTGGTATTAGAGTTAGATCTATGCGTAGTATTACTAGTACGGGTAGAACACACGAGATGTAGCATGTGGGCGTTAATCTTTGAGTTGTCACCCTCCCACGTGTACTTGTGTATACCGCAGTAATGCTTGATGAAGCGGCCCCTAACCGACTTTACGCGTTCATTCGCAAGACTGGTCCAGGCTTGACATACGGCTTGTACACTATAAAGTGGCTTTGGGGGGTGTCTGCCTCTCTTGCATTAGTTGGTATGCCATTTGCAACGGAGGGCCCCGAAAGGGGTATAGTATACACAACTACTTGATCAACATTGTGGTGAAAGTCGTAGGTAAGAACGGTTCTTGTGCGAAAGCCCATTCAGCCACATAAAACATGCAAAGATAAAGTAGAGGTGTCTAACTTTGTTCTGCAGGGGGCATTGCTTTGTGATATGGTTGTGGCAAAGTTAAAGTGATTACCTTATGATACTAAGTAGTAGTAGATAGTCACGGAGGTGACAGACTACCATGCCGGAAAGAAACCGGTACCCTGGTGTCTACGGCGCCAGAACCCTGGCGCCAGAATCCGGTGACGCCGGATGGAGACCACGACATGAAGGACCATATCACATCGCGTTTACATTCAATGTCATTGTTTGTATATATTATTGTGTGCTAGTATTAGATACTTGACGGTAGCCTAATAAGATGATCCTTGTTAAAAATTACCGATGATTGTCTTCCCCCCTTAGTGTGCACCACCAAGAAAGTTTTGTAGGTGATAACATTAGAATATATGAAAGCATAATACAATTCTAGTAATAGTCTGCCTCTTAGTATTTGCTTGAAATTTTTTGATTCTAGTAATAGGAACTATCTAATATAAAGTTTGCAATGCGTAAAATTTGTGTTACAGAGTGAAAGAAGGCGACATTCTCTTAATTTTAACAACCAACTTTTTGAACTAATCTATAATGAAATTTCATATGCTTCTCCTGAGGTGAATTCTCCTAGATGAAGGGATGGATGGTGGATTTCAATGCGCCCGCACGGGGACCATATTCCCCTGATGTTACTATGTTGCAGTTTGCTGCTTAGGGAGGGTATGTCAGAGTCATGGATTAGCTACTAGAATGTGGTGCAAATGTTGATGCGCAAACAAAAGGAGTTTGTGGTTGTAAGTTTGCTTGTTTTTTGGAGCCGACAATATTTCATTTTTTCAGTTCATGTATTGGTTGTATGTTACAAGCAATACGCTACTTAGTAGTCCATACATCTGATCCTATGGTTGATGGCTGAAGTACTTCCATCCAAATATAATATGTTTTTTCTGTTCAACTCGAGCTCTGTCTGGTGTACTAGTTATAGGTGTGGTCATACTCCTAGCAAACCAGAGTCTATTGCTCTGTTTTAAGGCATGTGAATTGTTTGTGGTGCTTGATTAGGATCTAGATGCTATCTCCTTAGGGTTGCTGGTCCTTTTATGTAGTAGATTTTAGGTTGATTAGTCTGATCGCACATCATCTGCTGAAAGAACGATCCTACGAGATATTGCTTATAATATGTACAGAATGCTTAATTCACAACCAAAATTTACATGTTTCAACTGTTTGAATTGCTGTATCATGTTCCCTTAGATTGTATCTTTGATGTTTATGTGAGATATAGTGACTTTGGCAATGTTTATAAGTGTGTCACTTTTCAATTGACATTTCATATTATAGTTTATGTGTTACCACGGTAGCACAAGTCACCTTCAATTAAGTTATATGATCACAAATTCTCTTCACAGTCCTTGAAATGGGGACATGAAATACAATTTTTTCAAGAAAAAACTCTTCACTTTTATATATTGTTTGTTATCTTATGATACCTGTTATATAAATCAAATGCTGGATGATGTTACATAAATCCATATGATACTTGTAACATTATTGTATCTACGTACCCTGCCTTCATGTTGTATGTGTATTTATATTTTAAAAAACACATATCCATATTTGATGCTATTATGTGTGATAGTTCCATGTATTCATTGACTACATCTAAAAAGAAGGGGATAGCTGTGATAAGTGTGAAATAGTAGCATTACACATAATTCTGAAATAATAAGATAGAAAAAAAATTGTGATAAGTGGTGTAAATAGAACATCAAGGCAGAAGAGAAATTTTAAAATAGTTTGCTTCCGCAAAATTCAAATTTTAATTCATAAATTTTTAGTTTGCACTTTTCTAAATCCATGAATATTACATGTATTTGTATGACTAACAGAAGATTTTCAAGGCATTTTACAATATTACAACACTTTCCTCTTACTAAAAATACAAAAAAATACACATGTGGCAAAGAAATGATGTGGCGTCCACGCAGTGGCACGTGACTTGCCCACTGCGCTGACTCGGACACTGACGGAGTGCGCCACGCGGCGTAGTCCTATTGCACGATACCGGTTCGGGTATTGGATCGATGTGGGCAGTTGGATTAACGTAACATGGATGGGAGAGATCGCCATGGCACGCGACTCGGCCTACGGCTTGTCTTGAGCCGTGACACAACTTTTGGCCTAGATCCAATTAGTCTAAACCAAAGATGGGCGATCGGACGGTTCGGAGGAGGGGTGGGGTTTACCGTGCGGCTCGGTTCACCGGAGATGAAGAGGATGGCGGTTGCGGCGGTGGACATCGACGGTGACGATGGATTAGGCGACAATGACCGCCACAATGTGGGGAAGTTGAGCGCGTGGATGTCGTCGTCTCTCGCTTCTTGTCTTGGCTACTAGGCGTCGACAGAGGGGAAATGGGCGGCGACGACCATCGAGCATCATTGTCGGGGTCACTGCGTTGCGGGAGAAAGAGGGAGGGGATGGTCAGCGTGTGCGCTAGAAAAAAAGGAGTCAGATGGGATGAGATTGGGCGGCGGGGTGTCACTATATAGACGTAGGCGACCAAGATTCACTGGCGGTCGTGGCCGTGCTCTAGCTAGGAATCGCAGTGGACTCAAGGCGTTTCACAATGAGGAAAACGAGGGGAAAGGAAACAAGTCGCGATGGCTTTAAAGGGCGAGGCCGAGAACTGCAGGGGCGGCGCTCAGGCGTTGGGGAGGTGGAGGAGTGAGGCGGGTTGTGGGCGTCCACGGGGAGAGCGAGGTTAGGGAATACTACGGTGGGTCCCACCTGGTGGTGTATGATTCTTTTTGTTTTCTTTTTTTTGTCTGGGGGAGATCCTGGTGGGCTTCTATTGGGCCGGAATAGGCACATAGAGAGGGAGGACACGAGGGGCAGGCTGGGCAGGCTGGTTTGGGTCGGCCCACTTGGGCTGGTTGCCCTTTTTTTTGTTCTTTTTATTTTCTTTTTCTATTTTATTTTGTTTAGCTCTAACTAGAAAATGTGTCTGTGCATTGCAACAGAACTTAATGTCTACATTGCAATAGACAATTTTTTTATCATAGGTTAAACAAGACATGTTGCAAAAAACCAGCCAACTTCAGTGCCGCCACTGAGACCAAAAAGAACATCAAATAATATTACATTTTTCAATCTATCAATTGATACTATGATTATTGGTAATTGAAGTCTTCAAAATTTATTTTCTTCTTGATCCAGATGATACGGGAGAATACAACTGCAACTTAATCATCCTTCTTCCGAATCTGCAAAAAATTAGTGTTTAAATGTATACAAATATGATTCTAGAATATCATTGGTCCACCCCTTCAGAAGAGACAACTCCATTCTTTAAAAAAACACTCATTTAGATGGTTAGATGGAGCAATATAATTTGGATTGTTAGACAAGTAATATCAGTGATAGCATTCGCCATAGACACATGCATATGGACAATCTCGGATTTAGGATTGAACAATATTTTTAGCATAAGACTTTCATCATACATACGAAATGTTCCTTGCCGATCTTTTTTCTCATGTAGTATAAGAAGGCAATTGCCTACAAGCTGACTTCCTCCGGTGTCAAGCATAAATCATATTCAAAACATTATGCCTTCTCATGCACCTTAGCAGAATTTTTTCCTATTGATTTCCATTTTCACAGTGTAGATAATTGTCAGCATTTAGTACCATCACACATATACATAAAAATGTTAATCAACATTACAAGTCTTAATTTTTTGTGTGATTTCCTATCATATTGTGTACTGTGTATGCACTAGAATATTTGTTATCTTCTCAAATATAATTTCGGTACGCACTAAATGTAGTATTAATTGGTTCAATCCAACGATTGTATTTCACATTTTCACATGGCTAACTCTCATTATACTATAGCCCACATAATCCAGTAGTGAAGATTTTAGGAGGAATTGCTTATTATTTCAGAAGCTTGTCGGAAGAGGAATGCTATGGAATAATAGACGAGGTAAATCGGCGCAATGATTTAGCCAGAAATAGCTTTCAGTACAAAAACGTATTAAATAAATTTCATTAATCTGTTTTTCCACGGTCCAATTAAGTCTGAAACTCTGGAAATGTTTCCGGTTTATAATGATATTACTTATGAAGCGAGCAAGTGTATATCTACGGATTTTCTTCAAGGAAAGCAAAACAGGACTATCATCACATCTTCGTTTTAAAAAACTTACAGTGTAACTGGTGTGTAGTAGTGAGATCCAAAGCTAGTATCATTGTACATCTTTACTAAGAGTTGACCAACATTATGTATCTCTATTCAGTGCAAGTGATTTGGGATGTGAACTACGAGCTAGCTGTCTAAACTAACTAGATTGGAGAATTGGATGGGCTTGTGCTATACCAAACATGGCAGAAGCAATAAGAAAATATCTATGTCAAATTGATAGATTCAACTCTAAAAAAATAACAATATCTTATGAATGGTTAACTGTACTATTTTTTCAGATAATATTGTACTAATATTTTCAAACTGATGGGAAGAGCAATGTAATGACATCACTGCAACAAGATGCAGTCTTTGTGACTGTACCTTGGACAGGACTACGCACTTATCCAGTGAGAGGCGAGTGCATTCTTCATCTAGTGAGAGGAGACTGCATCCTTGAGTTGCTGAAATTATGGTTTCCACAGTAGTTCTGGGCCACAGGTTCTAATCTTTTAGTCCCTTCATAGAAAAAATAACCGGCGACTTTTGAAACGAAATAACAAATATGTTATGAATGGTTAGCTATAAAGATTATTTCAGATAATGTTGTGCTAATATTATCAGACTCGTCGCAAAGCAGTGTAATGAATCACAACAACAATTTAAATTACCAATAGACATGAATTGATAAATGATGGATGGAACATGAAAGGAGAATCAACCTGGGCCAAGTTGGTAGTCTGGAGGCTTGTTTGGTAGGAGGGAATCCCAACCTTTTCCCAGGGAAATAAATCCACTAGTAGGGAGGTGGGGAATAAAAATCTGGTGATTTAAACTGTTTTCGTGGATTCCCGGTCGGGATTTGATTCCCCGGGATAAAAAACCCGGTACATCCAAACAAGCCCAGGGAGAGGGAAATCCACCTGGGACAGGTTGTAGGCGTTCCATGTGCAATTTAGTTCGCAGAACCAAACAATCCCACCAAAAGAAAAATGCAATTCTAATGTACATATGGATGAAGAATTAAGTCAATCTCATACAAGGCACTCGGATGGCATACTACAAGATTGAAGAGGGGCCCCATGTCATGGATCGCGATTACAGCAGATGGAAGAACAGATAAAAGAGTGGCAAGTGATGTCGAAGATGATTGACCGTTGCCGGGAGGTCAAAATCCGTTTGTAGGGAAATTCACAATTAGAAAAAATGCTGCAACAACTTCAAAATTCAGAACCAAAAATGAAGAAATTACCCAACCTCAAGAGACATCATCGATCAAATAGAGGCAGTGCTCGGTGGCAGGTGAATTACCTCGTGATGTACAATCCTGAACATATACATGTACTCTAGATGGTGGCTGGGCCTTGGTGAGCAAACACGACCGAGATCAGCGGGCGGGAAGAAACAGGGCGGAGTGGCCGCCGCGATGTTGAAGCCATGGCAATGGAGGGTAACGGAGCGAGGTGCCAGGTGGAATGGAGTTCCTGGTGGCTGGAGTAACGGAGAGGAGATTTGGTTTTCATGGGGGAGATTCGTTTGGCATTTGGCGCTAGCGATTAGGAGGGCCCCATATATGGGAGCTATCAACGGAGATACTACGAAAGTGTATATTTGAGTCTGGTTTAGAAAAAGGTCTAGATACGTGTTTAGAAAAATGCTAAACCAACTTGTATTTTGAAACAGAGGGAGTATATAAATGTTAAAGGGACGGAATGATTGAGGATAACCAATCAAATATTTAGTAAAAATCTATGTTACTTTTTATATATGCTCATTACTATTTTGGTTTATCTGTCAAGCTCTAGGATTAGTTGGTCTTTGCCATTTTACGCCAAAAAAATGCCATTCCACGAAAGTGAGGAACCTTTCCCGCTCTGCTCAAGAAGTGCGTGCATTTGGCATGTATGATCAACTTAAATTTGTGTGCATTTGTCATCTATGGTTTTCGATTCAACGAAAGAATCGCATCAAATTTGGTATTTATCCAATCTGTGCCAAAATAATTTGGTATTTCACATAACTAAATTATACGTTGGTTGGTACCATATTTGCCAAATTAATCTATTTATCAATTTCATTAATGAATTATATGTTGACAAGTAGGGACTATATGTAAGGCAATGGTGATCTCCCATTGTAGAGCTCATAACACTATGGATCAATACATGATTGTGTGTTACTCTCACTAATGTTTGTAGCACCTTACCAGTAACTCCTATTTATTTGTTACAACATCATTATACTTGTAACACATTGCCTATCACACATATTTTCATGTTACTGTGTTAGTATCTCTGTAACATATTTCTGAGCCGTATATAGTTTGTTATTGTCGTTCGTTGGCACACAAATGATGTGTTACTATAATTTTACTTGTAACATAGTTTAGTGTGTGTTACATGATTGTGTTACCAAAGTTCTATCTTGTTGTAGTGAGCGCTAAGTGTTGTTTCTTGACAACAACAATTGTTGACACCATTCATGATATCCGTTGAAGACAGAGGTACCAATCGATTAGGAAAAACATATCTACCACCATATATTGATCGTGTTCCGATCGAGAGACGTCTAGAATTTATTGAAAGATTTACTAACTCACGTGTTGTAGACGTGAACAGTTTGATTCCACTGATGGCAATTTTGGCCATCACCCGAGGGGCCAAACCTGAGCTACCATTGGGATAATATGAGAATCCATCTAGGCACTTAAAGAAAATGCCCATTCTTTGTCCTGAACTTAAACGCCAGGACTTCGAAATATATCTTGAGCTAATTTATATGATGAAAGAAATTTCTTTCGCAGGAAAAGAAGAGGAAGATCCTAGTGGCCACTTGACAAGGGTCTATGACATTTGCGCTACTCTTCACCCAACAAGTTTACCAATAGAGTTTGTACTCCTTACACTCTTTCGCTGGTCTCTGGAAGATAAATCTTTTGCTTGGTTACAATCATTATCTAATCATACTATAAATAGCTGGAAAGATTGCATTCGAGAAATCATGCATAAATATTGCTCAGTCACTAAAATCATGCAAATCAAACATAGTATAACAAACTTTCTTCAAACAGTTGGAGAAAACTTTTATAAAGCATGGAATACGTTTTATGCAATGATTACGAAAGTCCCAAATTACGGTTTTCATGAGAACTTAGTTATTCAATATTTTTACAATGGGCTTAATGACGAGTCAAAATAAATGATTGATCTATCTGCAGGAGGAGCTATATGCAACTTAACACTGACGGAATGTGTAAAGCTTTTCGAGGTAAGATCCTTTAATGACAAACAATACAATCTAGCTGCGGATGTTGAACCACGAAACATATGATTCGCATACCACTAGATCTTATACCTGTGGTAAAAAAGTCCATGGAAAAAAAGGCATGCCCTCAGAACTTGTGAGAGAAAATAAAGTTGACATTCTTCAAACTTATGTTGTAGAAGATGATATAAATCTTGTAATGCATAGGCTTAGATATCAGCAGAATCAGTTCCGTGAGAGAAACTATAAACGTCTTACGAGACAAGAAATAATAGAAGTCTTTGATGACTTGGGTCAAGCTAAAAAACATTTAGATAGATATCTAAGTATGGTTAAAACTAAGTGTGAGCAAATATTTGAAACCCAAACATTGATTTTGAACCAAGGAAATTTCCATAATATTTCTACTAACATTGTTACTAGACGTGGTACAGAAACTCAGGAACCACAAGGCCACCATGGTATCAGGAAGAACAAGATCGAAAAGCAAGAGACACTCGGGAGATGAGTCAAGAGGAAGAGGATTTAGTTGATCCCCAGGATGATATTTATTATGAAGCCCGGAAAAGGGAGAATGAAGCTTCCAAAACTGGAGAAGAAGGGGAAGCAGGGGACAAACATAAACTATATGATTTAGACTCTGAGACAATCGATTCAAGGGAAGAAGCCGATCTCAGGAAGGACCAAGAAGAGCAAGTTATCATCCCACGTGAAGAATACGCCAACAAGCAAAAACCAACCACAAGGTAAACCAAAAAGAATGTTGAACCATTAGAAAAGGTAAAAGAAAAGGTAATATCCAGTAAAAAGAAAATTCCTTATCCTAATCGAGTTCAATATGAACTGGATAAAGCTATTTATGACTCTTTTGTTGAGGCTCTGGGAATCTTATGTTTAGAACTTCATTTAACTGATACTATTCAAGTTCATACTTATAAAAAGTTCATGCGAGATATTCTTAATAGAAAGAAGAAGGTAACTAAGACCGTAGCAATAATGAAAAGATTTGATGATAAGCTTCCAGCTAAGCTTGGGCACCCTAGAATACCAACCATCTCCTGCGCACTTGGGGAAACTAATATATTTAATGCTCTTTGTGATTTAGGAGCACATGTTAGTGTTATGCCTTATTCCCTATTTAAAAAATTGAATCTTGGAGAATACTCTCCTACTTCAATCGCTTTACAAATGGCAGATAAAACAACTAAACAACCTATCGGTATGATCGAAATTTTTTGATTTAGAATAGATAAACATGTTATACCAACTGATTTTATTATTCTTAAGGTTCCTGGCGATGCCAAACTTTCTATCATCCTTGGAAGACCTTTTCTTACCACAGCTAGAGCTAACATCGATTGCTCTAGTGGTAAGATTGTCTTCAATATATATGATGAACAGATTGTTCAATACTTTCCAAAGAAATAGGAATACAACGGAAAATATGTTCTGCCACCTAAGCGTGTTCACACAGCAAGAATAGAAGATAAATAGCAGCTTGAGGTAAACGCTAATGGTATGGATTCTTACTAATAAAAATTCTAGAATAAAATACTTAATGGGATTTAACCCATTCTCAATAAATTAAGTTTAAGTTTTTATTATTTTATTATTTGTATGTTCTGATAAATTTATTTCAAGTCTTGAGTTGTTTAGAGAATTTACCTTAGAGAAGTTAAGAAGCAAGGGAAAACAAAGAGAAGAAAAAGGTTCAAATCACATAACGAGCAACGGTACAGCCGGGGTACGCCCGTACCGCGCGCCCGTAGTGAATCTCGGCTACTTCGGCAAGGGGAATAGTACCGTTAATGAGAGGTGGTATGACCGGGACGCGCCCGTACAACATGCCCGTACGGAACCTCAACAAAGAAACCAAAGTTCTCAGTACCGATAACGAGAAACGGTACGGCCGGGACGTTCCCTTACCAAGCCGACTAGGTTTGATCTCGAACCCTAACTTTGATCCAACGGTGACGACCACGGTAAAGGAAGGATGCGCTCGTACGACTCGCTCGTACCGACTGCGTCGCCAGGTAAAGACTGACGGCGGCTGGCTCCCAGCCAGCCTCCTTCTTTTCCTCCTCTTTCTTTCTTGTTCTTTCTCTCTCCACCTTAAACCCTAACCTTCTAGAACCTTTGATTCTTCATTGATTTCGTGTTTTTTAGTTGGGGAATCTTTACATCGGTTAGTTTCTCATCTGATCCATGCTATATGAAATCCATGGTTGAATTCACCACATTGGCTATCTAGAAGAGTTCATCATATTTTGAGATTATTATTGATTCCTCACATTAGGATATGTAACTTCTACCTGTAATCCTTTGTTCATTTGATAGAAACTTGATGCCTATAATTTTCTTTAAAAATTTCGCAGCACAATGCATAACATTGGAAGGATTTTCTGCTCGGGAAAGGGCTTGGGTACGACGGGAGCCTCGGGCTCCGCCAAGCTGCTGATACATTGTAAATGTATCTATAATTTTTGATGTTCCATGCTTGGTTTTATCTACTTGCTTGTGTTTTATTCCAACTTTGGAGTACTTTTCATATGATTTCTTGGACTAACCTATTAACAAGATGCCATAGTGCCAATTGCCTGTTTTCTGCTGTTTTTGGTTCCAGGAAGTCAGAAAATGAATATTCTCGGAATTGGACGGGACAAAAGCAAAAGTTACTATTTTCCCGGAAGACTCACGGAGCCAGAAGGAGAGTCGGAGAGGGGCCACAGGGTGGCCACACCACCCCATGGCGCGAGTCCCCCTGGCCGGCCACCGACCTTGCCTCCTTCGCCTATAAGAGCCTCCCGATACCAAAACCCTAAGTAGTCAAGCCTCCAGCCACGAAAAGTTCCGCAGCGCCGCCGCCACCGAAGGGAAGATTCGGGGGACAGAAAGTCTCTGATCCGGCACCCTGCCGGGACGTGGAAGTGCCCCCGGAGCCATCTCCATTGATCTCCACCACCATCTCCATCGCCATTGCTGATTCCCATGATGAGGAGGGAGTAGTTCTTCCTTGAGGCTAAGGGTTCTACCGATAGCTATGTGTTCATCTCGCTCTCTATGCGTGATCATATTGTGATCATGAGCTTGTAATCTATAGATCTACCTTGCTACTCAAGTGCTTTATTAGATCTCTGCTCTCCCCATGTGTGTGAAAGTGACAGCGTGCACACCATGGTGGCACTTAGGTTAGAGTTTACAAATACTTGTTATGAGTTATATTTGGAGTTGAATGTCTTTATGAAATTGTGGTGTTTGTTGGAACCATCGAGTGCTCATGGTGACAGTGTGGGGTTATCTAGATGGGGAAAGCGGACTTTGAGGTGTGCTGTTATAGCCCTACCATCGATTAGAGTGTCCAACCGGAGAGTAGTTAAGAGTAGCATCATAAAGAGAAGATATTTATATGACAGTGTTCACTAGTGAAAGTATGATCCCTAGGCCTTGTTTCTAAGCATTTAAACACCTTTTGCAACTAGATCTGTTACATGTTTTCTTGCTTCCATCTTTATTTCAGTTTTACTTTAGTCTTTTCCACGCCATCAAGCTATCTTCTATCAACGTTACCACTTATAATTATCTATACCACTTGTATTTCACTATCTCTTCGCCGAACTAGTGCACCTATACACCTGACAAGTGTATTGGGTGTGTTGGGGACACAAGAGTCTTCTTGTATCTTGATTGCAGGGTTGCTTGAGAGGGGATACCTTTGACCACTTCCTCCCTGAGTTCGATAAACCTTGGGTGATCCTCTTAAGGGAAAACTTGCTGCTTTTCTACAAACCTCTGCACTTGGAGGCCCAACAACTGTCTACAAGAATAGAAGTGTGTAGACATCAAGCTATTTTCTGGCGCCGTTGCCGGGGAGGTAAGGTAAAAGGTATTCACACCGGAGGATTAAAGAAGAAGAACCTCCCATGGCAAATGCCTATTTTCTGGTGTGAGTACTCGAAGTTATTTCCTTTAGATTCTGCAATTTTGTCCTTTTGTTTCTTGTTTTCACTAGTTAGGCTTAATGGAAAACAATTAGAGAGCTTTTTAGTATTTTTCCCAAGTTAGAACTTGAATTGTCTGAAAAGAAAATTAAAAAACCCATGGAACTTTCTTTGCATGCTAATAGCAATGTTATTAGTATGAATCTTTTGAACACCTTTATTACTACTGCTATGGAAACTTCTAAGCTTGGGGAAGTTGGTTCTTATGAAAATGATCTCTTTAGTTCCCAAGTTTTAAGGAAGAAAATTTGCTCTGATGATACTTTATCTCCCATATGTGGTAATTCTAATGATACTTGTGATATTTTAAATCCACATACTGAAAGCATCCCTTTTAAAATACGTATAAAAATTATTGATCGTGTTATGGATAACTACTATTTTGGAGATGGAATTGTCCATCCCGGTGATCATTTGCTCTTTATACACGAATTATGCGGGTTGTTCAAGTGTGCCGGTATTACGACAGATCACGTCAAGAAGAAGTTATTCTCTTTTTCACTTAAGGGCAAAGCAAGGGAGTGGTATGAGCTACTAGATGATCCTCATCATTTGGAGTGAAAGGAACTTGAATCTCTCTTTTACTCTAAATTTTATCCTCCTCATGAAATTCCTAAAGATAGGAATTATATTTATAATTTTCATCCTCATGATGGAAAAAGTATTGCCCAAGCATGGGGGAGACTAAAGTCACTAATGCTAAAATCTCCCATTCATGAGCTGCCCCGTAATATTGTTATTAATAATTTATATGCAAGGCTTTCAGGACATTACAAGGACTATCTAGATACTTGTTTAGAGGGATCCTTCACAAGTAAGGAGGTCAAAGATAAGTGGGATCTTCTTGAAACAATTCAAGGCAATACCGAAGATTGGGATAACAACAAAGGTAAAGAACCAGATATAAACTATGAGTATGATTGCATTAAGTCTTTCGCTAAAACTGCTGAATTTCAAGAGCTTAGTGCTAAATATGGTCTTGATCCTCAAATTCTTATTGATTGTTATAAAACCTTTGCTTCTCATATTAATGCTCCTAAAGAAAAGTGGGACATGTATCATGAGCCTTTTAAAGACACTTGCATGGAGAATGAAATTGTTGTTAATGATAGCAATAAACATGCTCAAACCTCTGAAAGTACTATTTCTTATAAGCATGTTAATTTTTGTGGAATACATAGACCTTGTGAGAATAATAAAATTGAAGAAGAATATTGTATCACCCACAGGAATGAAAAAACTAGAATGTTGTATTGGGCTTTAAATGATCTTGGTAAAAAAGTTTGTGCCCTTTATCCTTTTATTTGTGAACTTTGTTTTGAAGTGGCTCATTTCAATTTTCAATGCTTAGGCCATAATAATAGCCCTTCTAATCCAATGAGTACTGCAAGTTTGTATTGTGATGACATGATCCTCCTAATCAACATGATGAACTTACATTATTTTTGGGATGTGAAGAGTTATCAAGAAAAACCTCTTTGGTAGATATGGGTGCTTTTGACATGAATAGTGTCCTGCATGGTTGTCATCTTTATTGTGTTGATAATTGTCACACAAATACTTACATACAAAATATTATAGAATATGAGATATTACCAAAATATGACAGGACTAATATGTGTTTTGATCTTATTAATGAAAAGAAGGAATCCTCCAAAGTTTCTTCTATTGTCTCTAACAATGAACCAGGGTATATGGAGAAGCTTCCTTTCAAGCCTCTCCCTCCTAAAGAGAAGAAGAAAAAGAAGAAAAGGAGGAGTAAAAGGAGAGAGGATACGGTATTTTCCCCTAAGCATGTTGCTCCTATTATAGTTTTTGATGAGTCTGAACTCGATGATGTTCCTATGCCTATTACCTATAGTAGTGATCATGATTGGGAAAAGCACACTACTTTTGATATTGAAAATATCTTTGGTACCAATTCTGAAAATGATGATATTAATAATTTCTATACTATTAGTGATATCCATGATCCTTCCAATGATGATATGTTTACAAATGAACACACTTGGGAAGATAACTATTCTATTGCTTATGATGATTCTATACCTCCAATATATGATGATTGCAATGATGATTATGATATTTTCAGTCCACCTACTATTAAGGAGGAAATTAATTATGATTACAATATGCCTCCTACATTTGATGATTATGGTGATGAGAATAATAATGATAGCTATTTTGGTGAATTTGCTTACACTACAATTAATAAGAATGACTATGTTTATGTGGGGAGTATTAATTCTTTTATGCATGTGGCTCATGATAAGAATGTTTTTTGTGATAGTTATATTGTTACTTTGATTCATGATGCTACTGAAAGTTATTATGAGAGAGGGAAACATGGTTTTATGTGTCTCAACAATATTAAGTTTCCCCTCTTTATGTTGAAATTTTTGAAGTTGCACTTGTTTTTGCTTTCCTATGCTTGTTGCTTTGTGCTTTCATGACTTGTTTCTTCACTAGATTCCTATGCATAGGAAGTGGGTTAGAATTAAATGTGCTTCAAATTTGCTTCTTGATGATCTCTTTTACTTCAATTCATATTTCTTATGTGAGCATCTTCTCAAACTATCATGCCTAACTTAAAGGTGTTAAAGAAAAGTACTTATTGGGAGATAACCCAAAAGTTTTAGATGAGTCTTGGAAGTTATTACCTCTGTAATAACCGCTCCTTATCCTTTTTATTTGCTTTTTGTGCCAAGAGTAACCTCTAATGAGAGAGAAGTAATGCTTGGGAAAGTTGCTGTCCCGAAACAGATTTCTGTGCTTCTCCATAAAAATTCGTGTAATATCTCTGTACATCCTTTTGAGGCGTGAATTTTTGTGCTTCTGCCCCAGGTTGTTATATAACTTTCTTTAGTTCAACACTATTTTATTTGAGCAACAAAAGGTCTTTGAAAAAATTCGTCTTTACCTGCTGGTTTGTTTTGACAGATTTCTGCCATTTTCTACATTTGCTTCTTGTTGGTTCCTTTTTGAGTTCTTTTGGGGAATTGAGGTTTCTGAGGGAACTGCTATAGTAGCTAGTGTTCTAATGGAAGTTTTATTGTTGTTGGAACTAAACCTATAGACTTATTATCTTGATTGCACTAATGTTGCTAATAAAGATTGTGTGAAGTTTTGCATGAAGGAAAATTTTCAGGTGTATGGAAGGAATGAGTAATGTGATGAAGGATGGACTAAAGCTCAAGGTTGGGGATGCCACACATGTCACCCCAAGAAATATCCAAGAATTACAAGCGTCAAGGCTTCAGGATGCCCAAGGCATCCCCTTCTTCATCAATAAAAATCCCAGGTTTCTTCCAAACGCTTCATTTTTATTGTTTCATGCACAGTTGTGTTGTTCTTGGAGCGTCTTCTTTTTCGTTTTCGTTTTGGTTTTTCGTTTGCTTGGTTTTCTTAGTTTGCTGAATAAATTGGTTGGACCCCCTCTTTCATACATTGGTTTGCAAATAGTTTGGTTTGGTTTGGAATAGAGTAGGAAAGTTCCTGCTTATGTGGTAAAAAGAGCTCGTTTTTGACTGTAGCCTATGCTTTGTCATGCCATGCTTGATATTGTTTTGGCTTTATTCTTAGTATTCTTTGCTCTAGCATGACTTGTTATAAACAATTGAGATTGCTTAATGTGCCTTGGATGAATCATGCGTTGTTTTAGCATATTAAAGCATAGTATAGTGGTATTCTCCTTTGATGCTTTATTTGGGTTGACTTGGCACATGCTCACACCATGTTATGACTATCTCAAGTCACCATAGCCTTTATGATCCTTTAGTTTTCAACTTGCAGTATCACTTTATGCTTTGATCAATGATCGTTTGTCGCTCTGCATGATTATGGCCATTATCGCTCTCTTAGTTTGTCGCTCCCAGTCATTTGCTAGCCTCCACAACCAAGTATGAGTTCCACTCATGCATCCAACTCCCTAAACCAAGTTATTCCAAAGAGTCCACCATACCTACCTACTAGCTTATGCTATTCCAAGTATATTCATGTTTTTGTCTACCTTCCAAATTAAACTTGTTATGAGAAAACTAGTGATTAAAGCTCTCACGAACTTGATGGCACACTTTACTTTTCTTGCCCTTAATAAACTTGAACCATTGTGTCTTCTATGTTGTATATGCTTGCACTTATTTGTTGGGAATTAGCAGAACCATGCTTTCATGGGGAACGCTTTCAACATTGCACTTGGTACTTGTCCCTAGTTGATATCATGCTCTTTTGTATATGGATGTCGTCGGTGTGAAATGAAAGGGGAGCTTGTAGTTCCATGGAGTTATGTATATGTGTTAGAGAAACGCCTAGGCCGCTGGTCTAATCCATGCTGACATGGTGGAAACCTGCAGCGTAACCATAATGAGCTGTCTATGAAGCATTCTTCTGATAAAAAAAAGAGACCTATATTGAGAAAAAAGAGAAAAAGAAAAAAAGAGATATTATGAAAAGAGGAAAGAGAGAAATCCCCATATTCCCATGGTAAATAAGAAGATTGCTGAGATGCTCGTTGTCTGCTTGCCTTGTCATTTTGATATGGGGATTCTTCCGTATCATCGTGTTGGGTCCGCAGCATAGAAAACAAAAAATTTCCTACGGTGTGAACTACACGCCAAGATCTATCTACTAGGTACAAAGCAACGGGTTGACATACAGCCAACGAGAACTTACCCTCGAAGACAACGAGTTTTGTTAACGAGTAGAAACTCGTGGTTGATGTAGTCGTACACTTGCCGATCTCAAGATCGTGAGGAAGTCCAGTAGGTCCGGCTCTAGCACGTCCATCAGATCCAGCTCCAGCACCACCAAGTCCAACACCGCAAAGCAGCGGTGTATCCGTGTCGCACACACGTCCAGTACCCCGAAAACCTCCGTCCCTCGCTCCACCAAAGCAGTGGAAGCAGCAACTCCTTTCCAGATAAAGCCACCGGGAACATGTATCTCGCTAATCCGAGGCCATGGGGAAATAATACTAGAAGGGGAGAGAGGTCCTTCACAAGGAGGTGTGTGGAAGGAGGGATGGGGTGGCCTTTTATAGGAGGAGGGGGGTGCCCCTCCACTATGGCTGGCGCCCAAGAGGTGCCCCTTCACCTCATCCATTCATGTGGTGGTAACCCCTCCACATTAAAATGCCTCTTCACATTTCCTTTTAAAGTCTCCACTTTAAATGCATTAAATTTCTCCAAATTTAATGCTCTCTCATTTAATAAAACTCTTTTATTATTTTTTATTCAGAATTTTGTTAATTACTTTAATTAACAAACATTCACATAAAACCCCCTACAACATTTCAATATTACATGCAAAACCAATTTCAGCAATTTCACCCGAAACCGTTTCGGTGTCTATTGAAATAATTCCAGCGCTTTCTTAAATCTTTATCTGAAATATATTTGCTCCAAATGGTGTCGGTATCCCTTAAGTGTGTCACCCTACGGTTCGCGAATAATGCAGACATGATCGAGACCCCTCTCAGATCAATAATCAGAAGCGGGACCTGGAGATCCATACTGACTCCTACACATTCTACGATGACTTCTATGATCATGACAACCTTTAACGCTAGTAACTAAATCCCTTTGTCTCGCGATATATTACATGTCCGACATTCGATCATCGGTATCTCCATACCTAGTTTGATCTCGTTACCGACATGCACTCTTTTCTCGTTCCCGTGATATAACATTCTAGTGATCACCTCACTTGCTTGCAAGCTAACCAATGTGATACCACCGAGAGGGCCCAGAGTATATCTATTCGTCATCGGGATGGACAAATCCCACTCTTGATCCATGAGCCTCAACATAACGCCTTTGTAGCACTGAACCCACCTTTATAGTCACCCTGTTACGGTGTGACATTTGATGTTATCAAGATACTCTCCCGGTGTTAGCAATTAACATGATCTCATGGTCTATGGACTAAGATTACTTAGTACGATGTTATAGCAATATAAACATAATGACTTTGATCGTAATGCTATACTTCGGATGAATGTTCGTCACATCATTCCACCAATGTTATGACCTCGTTATTAACAACATCCAATGTCCATGATCAGGAAACCTTGATCATCTTGTTAATCAACGAGCTAGTCTATAAGAGAGGCATAACTAGGAACCCTTTTTGTTTATTAAACACACATGTATTGACGTTTCCGATCAATACAATTATAGCATGCAAAACAAAAATTTATCATAAACATGGAATAAGATAATAACCACTTTATTATTGCCTCTCGGGCATATTCCCTTCACATCGGGCAAGGGGTACCCCGTTGGCGGTTCTCTATGATACACATGTACTTACGATGACAAGAACTTACCGGTGACTAAACTTGAGTAGCATGAGGAGCGGCCCTAGTATACAAGGGACATGAGATTTCTAACTTATACTTCGTCAAGCATGTACACCATAGTTTGTTCACTTTAACCTTAATCACCTAAAGATGCTTATGATAGGGGCAATGAGAGCTGAAAGCTAATAAGTACCATAATTTTTGGAATCTCTTTATGAAACTTGAATCTCTACTTCCTTCTATGAAGGCCTTTCTTCCACCATTATATTGAGTCTCCACCTTCTACCTTTATGCACCTACTTTCAGAGCATAGTGGACATTCTTCGTTCTATGTGCATTGTCCCAAGACTTGTTGATTGATGCATTCCTTGATATTGCTTGTTTTAAACTATTTGTATCTAGTCACTATTATGAACTTTGAAGGTGTCCTATGCATTTATACTTGCTACTTTATGAGGGACAAGCTAAATACTATTATGCTATGTTTTCTTTATGTGAAACAAACAAACGTCCTGCAAAGCAGTGTTATTCATGAATCTTTTGTTTGTGCCTTTTCATGTTGCATCATAGTTTCTTTGCTTATTGCTAGAACGTTGTCTTTCATGTTATGATTTGAAGTACTATGATCCCAGCTTTCATTGTTTTGCAAATACTTTGATCAAGTCTTTGATGGTGCATGTCACCTCAAAAATTATTCTTTCTTTTTATCACTTACCTACTCGAGGACGAGCAGGAGTTAAGCTTGGGGATGTTGATACATTGTAAATGTATCTATAATTTTTGATGTTCCATGCTTGGTTTTATCTACTTTCTTGTGTTTTGTTCCAACTTTGGAGTACTTTTCATATGATTTCTTGGACTAACCTATTAACAAGATGCCATAGTGCGAGTTGCCTGTTTTCTGCTGTTTTTGGTTCCAGGAAGTCAGAAAATGAATATTCTCGGAATTGGATGGGACAAAAGCCAAAGTTACTATTTTCCCGGAAGACTCACGGAGCCAGAAGAAGAGTCGGAGAGGGGCCACAGGGTGGCCACACCACCCCATGGCGCGGGTCCCCCCTGGCCGTGCCAGTGCATGGTGTGGGCCCCCTGGCCGGCCACCGATTTTCCTCCTTCGCCTATAAGAGCCTCCCGATACCAAAACCCTAAGTAGTCAAGGCTCCAGCCACGAAAAAGTTCCGCAGCGCTGCCGCCACCGAAGGGGAGATTCAGGGGACAGAAAGTCTCTGTTCCGGCACCCTCCCGGGACGGGGAAGTGCCCCGGAGCCATCTCCATCGATCTCCACCACCATCTCCATCGCCATTGCTGATTCCCTTAATTAGGAGGGAGTAGTTCTTCCTCGAGGCTAAGGGTTCTACCGATAGTTATGTGTTCATCTCTCTCTCTCTATGCATGATCATATTGTGATCATGAGCTTGTAATCTATAGATCTACCTTGCTACTCAAGTGCTTTATTAGATCTCTGCTCTCCCCATGTGTGTGAAAGTGACAGCGTGCACACCATGGTGGCACTTAGGATAGAGTTTACAAATACTTGTTATGAGTTATATTTGGAGTTGGATGTCTTTATGAAATTGTGGTGTTCGTTGGAACCATCAGTGCTAAAGGTGACAATGTGGGGTTATCTAGATGGGGAAAGCGGACTTTGAGGTGTGCTGTTATAGCCCTATCATCGATTAGAGTGTCCAACCGGAGAGTAGTTAAGAGTAGCATCATAAAGAGAAGATATTTGTATGAGTTTTCACTAGTGAAAGTATGATCCCTAGCCTTGTTTCTAAGAATTTAAACACCTTTTGCAACTAGATCTGTTACATGTTTGCTTGCTTCCATCTTTATTTCAGTTTTACTTTAGTCTTTTCCACGCCATCAAGCTATCTTCCATCACTATTACCACTTTTAATTATCTATAACACTTGTATTTGACTATCTCTTCGCCGAACTAGTGCACCTATACACCTGACAAGTGTATTGGGTGTGTTGGGGACACAAGAGACTTCTTGTATCTTGATTGTAGGGTTGCTTGAGAGGGGATACCTTTGACCACTTCCTCCCTGAGTTCGATAAACCTTGGGTGATCCACTTAAGGGAAAACTTGCTGCTGTTCTACAAACCTCTGCACTTGGAGGCCCAACAACTATCTATAAGAACAGAAGTGCGTAGACATCAGCCGTCGGGTCCAAAGAAGAGGTGCTCGGAGGTGGACAACCGTGAATTCCTCTCCCGCTAGGGTCTTTTGGACGACTTCGAGCAGATAACTGTGCAAGCTGGCATGGTCAACTTCTCCTACCTCTCCGTCGACACCTACAAGCTCGCCAGGTTCGAGTTCCTATCATTATCCCATGAGGATCTTGAAGCCCAAGAGCATAATTTTACTGTAAGTTTCATACTCAATGGGCAACTCCACAACCTTTCCTTCTATGAATTTTGTGATAGTTTCAGATTCTCCCATGAGGAGGAGCTCGATATTAATGATAATGTGCAGATAGAGGCAATGCATTATTGGGAGCAAAATTTTGTCCACGGGAACACTCCACAACCTTTCAGTTTTGCATTTGATACAAAGAAAACCCAAAAAGATTAGACTAGCTTTTTTATTTATTTGTGCAAATTTCTCTCGGCTCTCTTTGATTTTTCTGTAGGATACTCACTTCTAGTGATTGAGCTATGGAGACTAATACATTGCAAACGTATCCATAATTTTTGATGTTCCATGCTTGGTTTTAACTACTTTCTTATGTTTTGTCCACACATTGGAGTACTTTTTATACACTTTCTTGGACTAACCTATTAACAAGAGCCATAGTGCCAGCTGCCTGTTTTCTGCTGTTTTTAGTTCTAGGAAAGTCAGAAAATGAATATTCTCGGAATTGGACGGGACAAAAGCCAAAGTCAGTTTTTCACCGAGAGGGACACGGAGCCAGAATACGAGACGGAGAGGGGACAGGGGGCCGCCACACCACCTTGCTGTGCGGCCAAGCCTGGCCCGCGCCAAGGGGTGGTCTGGCCGCCCTAGGCACCCCCTCGGCCTCCCCTTTTGCCTATAAGATGCTTCCGATACACAAACCCTAAGTAGCCGATCAAAATTCCACGAAAGAGTCTGTAGCCGCCGCCATCTCCATCCCTAGATCAGCAGGGATCTGAAGCTCTTCTCGGACCATGCCGAAGGGGAGAATTTACCCTGGAGGCCTTCTTCATCACCATGCAAGCCCTCCGGTGTGATGCGTGGTTAGTTCATCCTTGGACTACAGGTCCATGTAGTAGCTAGATGGTTGGTTCTCCACCTTTGTTCTTTCATGTTTAGATCTTGTGAGCTCCGTTCATGATCAAGATCATCTATTTGTATTCATACATGTTGTGTTTGTGGGGATCCGATGGATATTGAGATGCTATTTCAGATTTATTATTGATTCTATCATGTCTTTGTTATTTGTGATCTTGCATGCTTTCTGTTGTTAGTAGCTATCTTGTCCAAGTAGATGCTAGCAACTCCAAGAGTTAGTATTTATGCTCGATAGTGGGTTCATGCCTCTTGTAATCTGGGGAAGTGACAGAAATCTCTAAGGTACTAGATGTGCTGTTCCTACCAGGGAGAAAACAATAATCCTTTGTTCATAGAACAATCATATTGTTTACTTTACACGCAATGCGTAATACAATTTTCTGTTGCTTGCAACTTAATACTGGAGGGGGTTCGGATGATAACCTAAAGGTGGATTATTAGTCATAGATGCAGTTGGATTAAGGTCTATGTATAATGTTGTAATGCCCAATAAAATCTCAAAGGAGTCAAGATGATTCGTATATGCATGTATTGCTTTCTCGATGTTTTTTATCAATTGCCCTGTTGTAATTTGTTCACCTAACATGTTATCTATCTTAAGGAGAGCCACCACTAGTGAACTATGGACCCCGGTCTGTTCTTTTACTATCAATTTAGAATCAGATATTTACTATTTTCTGTTTACTTTCTGCAAACTATTACTTTCTTCCACACAATACGTTTTATCCTTTGTTTTCAGCAAAACCGGTGAGATTGACAACCTCACTATAACTTGGGGACAGAGTTCTGTGGTTGTGTTGTGTTGTGTAGGTTTCCACGTTGCTGCTGGCGTCGGTAGTGCGCCCTGCCAAAGTCCAGTTAGGAACACCTTGGAGGTGTTTCCTCGCTCCTACTGGTTCGATTAAACCTTGGTTTCATAACTGAGGGAAAACTTACTACTGTGCTCATCATACCTTCCTCTTGGGGTTTCCCAACGAGCTCGTTCATACACGAGTCAACAAGTATATTTTCTGGCGCCGTTGCCGGGGAGTCGAGGACATCTTAACAAGGAGAGTCCCTCATAACCAATCTCTTTACTTTATTATTTTTGTTTTGCTTAATTTATTTCTGCTTTGTTTGCTTGTTCTTTTTTATCAAAAATACAAAAAAAAATAGTTCCTACTGTAGTTGTTATTTCATTGGTCTGTTATTGTCTTGCTTTATCATGCTTTCTATTAATGGTTGGTTTCTTTGAAACTGGATCTTATTGGCAAGGTGGGTTCATAGAAGAACAAAAATATTATTATAAGGAACACCCCTTGCCACAAAAAGGGAAACACTTATGGGAACAAATTGATAAATTGTATACCATTGCTATAAACGTGTGCTCTACTTATAATGTTACTTATTGCTTTGATAAATCTTGTTGCTATAGTAGGTATAAACACCTCCCTTTTCAATGTGAGTATAATGATGATGTTACCATATCTTCTTATGTTAAGGGAAATTATGACTTTTATCATGTGGAACAAATTGAAGAATTTATTGCTTGGAAGGGTGCATTTGAACTTGCTAGTTTGATTGAAAATATTGATGATTAACCTTATAAATATGAGGTTTATGATATACTTAAATTTTGCTTTGATAATTACAAGGTAGAAAATGGCTATATTCTTAAATATCTTAATAGATGCTCTCCACCAATGGAAGAGACTAATGCCTTGCAGGAGCCTATGGAAGAAGAAATTGCTGAAACTGGAACCTTGTTGGATGAAAAAGAGGAGAGTGATGATCAAGAGGAGGAAGAATGGATCTACCCATTCCTACCTTCTAATGAGAGTAACTCTTTACCCATTACATTATTTGATTGTCCTCCATGCTTACCGAAGGAGGATGAATGTTATGTTCGTATGGATTCTTTTGAATTTTTTTATAATAAAGCTCTAGATGATGGTCCTATATTGGTTGATAATATTAATTGTACTACTATTGAAAATAAGATTGATCATTCATCTTGTTATAAAATTGTTAAAAGTGGGTCTGAAGGTTTTAATCCCACTATTTTTGAGCTTGATAAAAATTATGTGTTTGTAGATCATGAAAATCATACTTTATGTGATAGTTATATTGTTGAGTTTATTCATGAGGCTACTAAAAATTATTATGAGATAGGAAAATATGGTTGTAGAAGTTTTCATGGTACTGAAAGACCTCCCTATGTGCTAAAAGTTTTGAAGTTGCTCTTGTTTTATCTACCCATTCTTGTTACATGTGCTTCTTTGATTTATTTTCTTACAAGATTCCTATGCATAGGAATTGGGTTAGACTTAAATCTGTTTTGAATTTGCTTCTTGATGCTCTCTTTTACTTCAATTCATATTTCTTATGTGAGCATCTTCTCAAATTATAATGCCTAACTTAAAGGCGTTAAAGAAAATTACTTATTGGGAGATAACCCAAAAGTTTTAGATGATTCATGGAAGTTATTACCTCAGTAATAACCTCTCCTTATCCTTTTTATTTGCTTTTTGTGCCAAGAGTAACCTCTAATGAGAGAGAAATAATGATTGGGAAAGTTGCTGTCACGAAACAGATTTTTGTGCTTCACCGTAAAAATTTGTGTAAAATATGTCTATGTCGTTTTGAGGCGTTAATTTTTGTGCTTCTGCCCCATGTTGTTATTTAACTTTTGTTAGTTCAACACTTTTTGATTTAATCAACACAAGGTCTTCGAAAAAATTGGTTTTTACCTGGTGGTCTGTTTTGACAGATTTCTGCCATTATTTGCATTTGCTTGTTGTTGGTTCCTTTTTTAGTTCTCTTGCGGAATTGAGGTTTTTGAGGGAAGTCCTACAGTAGCTTGTGTTGTAATGGAAATTTTATTGGTGTTGAAACTGAACCTAAAGACTTATTATCTTGAGTGCACTAATGTTGCTAATAAAGATTGTGTGAAGTTTTTTATGAAGGAAAAATTCCAGGTGTCTGGAGAGAATGATGTAATTAGATGAAGAATGGACTAAAGCTCAAGCTTGGGGATGCCACTCCGTGTCACCTCAAGAAATATTCAAGAGGTACAAGTGTCAAAGCTTGGGGATGCCCAAGGCATCCCCTTCTTCATCAATAAAAATCCCAGGTTTCTTCCAAACACTTCATTTTTATTGTTTCATGCATAGTTGTGTTGTTCTTGGAGCGTCTTATTTTTCCTTTTAATTTTTGTTTTTGTTTGCTTGGTTTTCTTAGTTTGCCGAATAAATTGGTTGGACCCCCTCTTTCATACATTGGTTTTCAAATAGTTTGGTTTGGATTGGAAAAGAGTAGGAAAAGTTCATGCTTAAGTGGTAAAGAGAGCTTGTTTTTGACTGTGGCCTATGCTTTGTCATGCCATGCTTGATATTGGTTTGGATTTATGCTTAGTGATCGTTGCTGTAGCATGACTTGTTATAAACAATTGAGATTGCTTAATGTTCCTTGAAGAATCATGCGTTGTTTTAGCATATTAAAGCATACTATTGTGGTATTCTCCTTCAATGCTTTATTTGGTTTGACTTGGCGCATGCTCACACCATGTTATGACTATCCCAAGTAACAATAGCCTTTATGATCCTTTAGTTTTCAACTTGTAATATCACTTTATGCTTTGATTAATGATGTTTTGTCGCTCTGCATGATTATGGCCATTATTGCTCTCTTAGTGTCGCTCCTAGTCTTTTGCTAGCCTCCATAACCAAGTATATATGAGTCCCACTCATGCATCCAATTCCTTAAACCAAGTTATTCCAAAGAGTCCACCATACCTACCTATTAGCATTTGCTATTCCAAGTATGTTCATGTTTTATCTACCTTCCGAATTAAATTTGTTATTTGAAAACTAGTGATTAAACCTCTCACGAACTTGATGGCACACTTTACTTTTCTTGCCCTTAATAAACTTGAACCATTGTGTCGTCTATATTGTAGCTTGCACTTATTTGTTGGGGATTACCAGAACCATGCTGTCATGGGGAACGCTTTCAACATTGCACTTGTACTTTGTACGTAGTTGATATCATGCTCCTTTGTCTATGGATGTCGTTAGTGTGAAATTAAAGGGGAGCTTGTAAGTCGATGGAGTTATGTATATGTGTTAGAGAAACCCCTAGGCCGTTGGTCTAATCCATGTTGTCATGGTGGAAACCTGCAGCGTAACCATAATGAGTTGTCTATGAAGCATTCTTCATATAAAAAAAGAGTTAGATATTGAGAAAAAGAAAAAAAAGATATGAGAAAAGAGGAAAGAAAGAAAAAGGCACCATTTTCCCATGGTAAATAAGAAGATTGCTGATATGCTCGTTGTTTGCTTGCCTTGTCATTTTGATATGGGGATTCTTCCGTATCATCGGGCAAGGGGTACCTGTTTGTGGTTCTCTATGATACACATGTACTTACTATGACAAGAACATAACGGTAACTAAACTTGAGTAGCATGAGGAGCAGCCCTTGTATTCAAGGGACATGAGATTTCCAACTTATACTTTGTCAAGCATATACTCCATAGTTTGTTCACTTTAACCTTAATCACTTCAAGATGCTTGTGATAGGGGCAATGAGAGCTGAAAGCTAATAAGTACCATAATTTTTGGAAGCTCTTTATGAGACTTGAATCCCTACTTCCTTATATGAAGGCCTTTCTTTTACTTTTATGTTGAGTCTCCACCTTCTATCTTTATGCACCTACTTCGAGAGCATAGTGGTCATTCTTAGTGCTATGTGCATTGTCCCAAGACTTGTTGATTGATGCATAATTTTGATATTGCTTGTTCTTAAACTATTTGTATCTAGTCACTCTTACAAACTTTGAAGGTGTCATATGCATTTATATTTGCTACTCTATGAGGGACAAGCTGAATGCCACTACGCTATGTTTTCTTTATGTGAAATAAACAAACGTCTTGCAAAGCATTGTTATTCATGAATCTTTTGTTTATGCATTTTCATGTTGCAACATAGAGAACTTTATCTTTCATGCTATGTTCAAGTACTATGATCCCATGTATGAATGTTTTACAAATACTTTGATCAAGTTTATGATGGTGCATGTCACCTCAAAAATTATTCTTTCCTTTTTATCACCTACCTACTCGAGGACGAGCAGGAGTTAAGCTTGGGGATGTTGATATGTTGCAAACGTATCCATAATTTTTGATGTTCCATGCTTGGTTTTATCTACTTTCTTATGTTTTGTCCACACTCTGGACTGCTTTTTATACACTTTCTTGGACTAACCTATTAACAAGAGCCACAGTGCCAGCTACCTATTTTCTGTTATTTTTGGTTCCAGGAAAGTCAGAAAATGAATATTCTCGGAATTGGACGGGACAAAAGCCAAAGTTAGTTTTTCACCGAGGGGGACACGGAGCCAGAATACGAGACAGAGAGGGGCCAGGGGGGCGCCACACCACCTGGCCGCGCGGCCAAGCCTGTCCTGCGCCAGGGGGTGGTCTGGCCACCCTAGGCACCCCCTCGGCCTCCCCTTTCTCCTATAAGATTCCTCCGATACAGAAACCCTAAGTACCCGATCAAATTCCACGAAAGAGTCTATAGCCGCCGTCATCTCCATCCCTAGATCAGGAGGGATCTGAAGCTCTTCCCGGCACCCTGTCGGAGGGGAGAATTCACATTGGAGGCCTTCTTCATCACTATGCAAACCTCTAGTGTGATGTGTGAGTAGTTCATCCTTGGACTACGGGTCCATGTAGTACCTAGATGTCTGGTTCTCCTCCTTTGTGCTTTCATGTTTAGATCTTGTGAGCTCCGTTCTTGATCAAGATCATCTATTTGTAATCATACATGTTGTGTTTGCGGGGATCCTATGGATATTGTGATGCTATTTCAGATTGATTATTGATTCTATCATGTATTTGTTATTTGTGATCTTGCATGCTTTCCGTTGTTAGTAGCTATCTTGGCCAGGTAGATGCTAGCAACTCCAAGAGTTAGTATTTATGCTCGATAGTGGGTTCATGCCTCTAGTAATCTGGGGAAGTGACAGAAATCCCTAAGGTAGTAGATGTGTTGTTGCTACTAGGGAGAAAACAACAATCCTTTGTTCATAGAACAATCATATTGTTTACTTTACACGCAATGCGTAATGCAATTATCCGTTGCTTGCAACTTAACACTGGAGGGGGTTCGGATGATAACCTGAAGGTGGATTATTAGTCATAGATGCAGTTGGATTACGGTCTATGTATAATGTTGTAATGCCCAATCAAATATCAAAGGATTCAAGATGATTAGTATATGCATGTATTGCTTTCTCGATGTTTGTCAATTGCCCCACTGTAATTTGTTCACCCAACATGTTATCTATCTTAAGGAGAGCCACCACTAGTGAACGATGGACCCCAATCCTTTATTTTACTATCAATCTACAATCAACTGTTTACTGTTTTCTATTTACTTTATGCAAACTATTACTTTCTTCCACACAATACGTTTAATCCTTTGTTTTTAGCAAAACCAGTGAGATTGACAACCTCGCTGTAAGTTGGGGACAGAGTTCTGTGGTTGTGTTGTGTAGGTTTCCACGATGCTGCTGGCGCCGATAGTGCACCCTGCCAAAGTCTAGGTAGCAACACCTTCGAGGTGTTTCCTTACTCCTACTGGTTCGATTAAAACTTGGTTTCATAACTGAGGGAAAACTTACTGTTGTGCTCATCATACCTTCCTCTTGGGGTTCCCCAACGAGCTCGTTAATACACGAGTCAGCATAGACAAACGCAAAGAGTTGGCTCAAGTAGAAGACGAGCAAGCAAGAGGAGGTACCACATTCATATTTTCCTTCTTCATGCAAGCTAATTCATGAACATTGTATGTCCGTTCGGTTGCACTTGAGTTTATTCCGCGCTTAATTCGTTATCTTTTAGGACTTGAGCTCAATGGTTTTTTTCACCACTTTGGTTAAGAGTTTAGACAATTAAAATAAGTTTGAAAAACTACCCCTTGGATTAAATCCCAAGCTTTTAAGAATAAAAAAGGTCTCTATCGACAATTTTGGTGCCATGGTTTTGTCTTAAGGGATTAAAGTTAGTAGTACTCAACCCCACATACTGATCGTGGACTTGATGATACCTTCTGAAAAAGAATTGTTTGATAGAAAAACCGTTTTATGGTGGGATAGGGAGATGCCAAACCTATTTTGACCTGCTGTAAAAAAGAGGAGAGAAAGAAATAAAAGTTATATGTTTCTAATACATACCTTTGGGATGCCAACAACTCCGCTGGTCTTTGAACGATCTATGATATAACCCCGGATTTCGGCTATGAGTTGATTGCATGAGTGGCATATGTGTGGCTATATGGGCAAAATTATTTGTATTCTTAGAAGGTTGTGTAAGCAGCTACAAGGAAACATTTTTTCACCCTTGGGAAAGAAAGAAAAAATTATCGTCAAAATATGAGCTGAAAATATTCGATACTTTTGATCATTGGCATCACCTCATCACCTAAATTTAACAACTAGAGTTCTTGAAAGACAAGGAAAAGAAGAGGTATTTGATAGCCACGATTATCGAAGTGGGTGTTCATGAGAAAGCTCTAAGTTTATCCTTCTTTTGTCATCTACTTGTCAACCCTTAATTTTGACTCAAGCGACCTCGCACAAAATTTTTTTACTCTCGTAATAAGAGAGGAACTGGAAGAAATTGATTTGCAAGCCAAGCCAAATTTTTAACAATCCCATTTTATTTATAAGAACTATTAGCTAGCGAGTTACTTGTGTTTAGGAATTGAACTTAAGTGCAATTATTCAGATGTATTATGCTCATGTTCAAGGTTGGAGGATTTGAGACAACGGAATATGATACAACCTCAAACTTGTAAATTTTCATCTTGATTCAATTCTTCGCTATTACTTATGATAGCTTTATTACTCTAGGGAGAGTAACCGCTAAGCTTGGGGTTGTTGATAGCTACAAATTTCATCACTTTTCACTATCGATTTTTCTCTTGCTTATTGCCGGATTTCACTAAAGATTACCCCTTTCTACTAATGTTAATATCGCAATTAGCGAATCCTTGGTGTCTTGTGATGATTTTCAGATAACGAACATTTATTGAAGATCTAATAGCATTTATAGGCTAATTGCATCTAAAGAAGTAAATCCCCAGTTGGAGCACCTTTCATTGGAGGCGTTCATCACGCTTAACGAACAGTGGTACGGTCGGGACGTGCCCGTACCATCCACCCGTACTACACACCGATGGCTCCCTTATATCAATACTAGAAACTTTCATGAAGGGAGAGAGATGATGAGAACACCAGAACAGAAAACACAGCCGCCGCAAGCCATCCATAGGGTTAGATCAGATCTGGAAGAGGAGAAGAAATTCACCTCGTTCCTTGACGATCTCCAACCTCCAAACCACACACTCCACCACCATTCCATTCATTACTTAGAGAGCGAGAGAGAGAGAGATTGTAACTTGTACGATTAGGGTCTGGTACTCTGATCTACCTTTGGTTTGTATTTGATTTGATCTTTGATCGCTAGTTTAGTTTGCTACAATAACTTTGAGATGATTCCCATTTGAAATACAATTACGCCTTTGATTTGCCTTCCTCTAATGTCTGATTAATCCCCATAGGCATGGGAGATGTAAGGGGATTGGTGAGATGTGTTGTGCCTCCTTTAAATCCATCCATTTGTGATTGTTGTAGAATTTATTTAATAGTGAGAATGATTATCTATGTTTTCCTAATGCTTGTTATCTAATTTAAGGGCCCAGATAACATGATCCAAAGATCTCATAGGTATGAGCTTGTATGCTAGTAATTCGGTGACCTCTAAGTGATACGACCGATATCAATGATGATGCTAGCACTACTCGAGGACAACAAGGAACAATCAAGATTAAAGCCTTGATCCAGTCACCACTACTAGGAAATAACATATTTGTGGCGCATGAAAAGAGGACTTCTGTGGCACATATCTTTGTCGCTACTGTTACCTCGCCACTGATAACTACTTCCTGTGGCGCATATAGATATGCGCCACAGAAGTTCCAGACTTCTGTGGCGCATTCCTTCATATGCACCACATGAAGAACTTCTATGGCGCATTTACGTGTATGGCGCATTTACGTGCATTTAAGTTCAGAATCATGTCCTCCTTCGCGCCTTTCTTGTACCTAGCAATTCGACCTTCGCTCATCATGAGGACCATGGTTGCCTGAGCGGTTAAAACAGAGAGTATAGGTGAGAACCACACCATATGAACACACACATGCATGAATGCTAGCCGGAAAAAATTCGGCATGACCTTTCCTAAAATTAGGACATATGGGTAGTGCAAAAATTTGCCGAAATGGAAATGAATCAACATTTCGGCAAACATCCATGCAACCACACTGGCCGGGCCCGACAACAACAAGAAAACAACAAAAAACTTCCTCCCATTGCAAACATTCATGCACCACACACAAGCATCCTCTCGCCATGGATCGCACACACACACCGCCCGCGCGACAAGCTTCACCTACATGTTCATGATGGCCAAGTACTCACCTATAGTAGACACAATAATAGCGACATGAGACCGCGCGATGACAGAGTGTGGACAAATAGATCTACAATGCAAGTTTCTGGAGAGGAAATTAGTAAACAAAATAGAGAGATGTGAGAGAGAAAAGTAAGGAATGTCGTCGGATTGAGGACAAGTACGCCATGAGGGGGTCCTCGAGGCATGCGGGAGAGAGGGTTGTGAGACGTACGGTGTTCCGGGATGGTGAGCACACAAGTTTACGCAGGTTCGAATCCGCCGGCTTTGGACGGACCCTACTCCTGCTAGCAATCCAGTAATACGGCAGAGCCGGAATATGGGTTACAAGGGTTTCGCCTGTGCGAGTTGAAATTGTAGACTATTGAGGTTATCTGGTGTTCTCCTCTAAAGGCTCTCCCTAGGACGGCTTATATAGATATCCGGCCTAGGGTTTATAGGAGAGATCAATCCTGCTACGACTAAGAGTTGGTTACAAAGTACATCTTGAACTGCAAGTAACACTATGGGCCTAAGTCGGTAAGTCTTCTGGGCCTTCCCGTAGTCGGATTGGACTTCGTCTTCTCTCTCTAACTGGGCTGCCCATGAAGCAAAGCTCTAATCCAAAGTGGGCCACCCTGGTCAGTGAGGAACTGTGAGGATACCCGGAAAATATATCCCCAACAGTAGCCCCCGGAGGCCTCCAAGATCCAAAGTCGGATTTTATCATCGTCTAGCCTGATCTTCGGCTTGCAGAATTTTGAAGGGTTCCTGAAACTTCACAACAAAAACTATGATCCGGGTCTTAAAAATAAGTCGGACCTTGTAATTGGTTACTCGCCTTTTCCAGCTCGCTTTTAAACTAAGCCGAAACTTGGTCTCTAATGGCACCTGACACAAACATGGTCAAGTCACGTCATCAGACAGACGTTCCGTCAGCACGACCGTTGGTGGATCCGCGGTTCGCGGAACCGATGCGCCGTTTCAATGCGTGCGTGGAGATCGAGGCGACACAATCATCGCGCGGGCCCTTCCTAGTTCTTTCCACGACGCGTGGCGGTTACACTGTAGTGTTTGCACGAATCTTGGCGCAGGTAGGTGGATATAAGGGGTTTAGATTTCTTCTTCTCATCCCCACTAGTCCTTTGCCATTCCTTCCTTCCCAATCCTCCTGCGCGCCCAGAGCCTCTTCGCCCTCCTCCCACAGAGCTCCTAGCGCCGCCACTTTAAGATCACCTTTTCCACCGAAGAAAAAATGGCTTCATCCCGTTCTTCCTCTTTGGCGGTGGCGGCGGCGGGGTCGTCGCCGGAAGCAGCTGCGGAAAACGAGAGCTTCTGGGGAATCTGGATCCCATGCGCCCTCGATGAGGATGGCCTCAAAGACGTGGAGAAGGAGGGGCTTCTCGCCGCCGGCAACTGGCGGACCGGCTTCGGCGAAACCGTCCCCAATCCGTGCGAGGGCGAGCGCGTCCATTTCGGCACCCATCTGGACCAAGGTTTGTCCTTTCCTCCCTCGGAGTTCTTCTTCGAGGTGATCGACCACTATGGAGTACAACTCCATAATCTTCCTCCCAATTCTCTTCTAGAAATGAGCGCATATGCTGCGCTTTGCGAGGGCTTTCTCGGCATTAGGCCGAGTTTGCTTCTCTTCCGGTACTATTTCCATGTCCGGAGAAATTCTATTACCGCCGGTGTTCCTTACATCACCGGTACCATTAGTTTTTCTGTTAGACGAGACCGGGCATATCCCAAAATTTCTGCCAGTGACTCGGTCAAAAAATGGCCAGCCACTTTTTCTACCATAGGGATATTCCAGCTCTCGGCAAAGCTACTGCTTTGCCGGCTTTTGTCGACGGAGCTGCCACAGCCCAGCCTTCCTGGGACGAGGCTTCTCTGGCTCTCACCGACGATCTGATCCTCGCTAAGAGGCGGATCGAATATCTTATCAGGCACAAGGGTCTGAAAGGATCCGACTTAGTCCATTGCTGGGTCTCACGTTAGATCCAGCCACTTCAGTACCACGGGAATAGACTGATGCACTCCATCACGTCTTCCAAAAGACTCTGTCCGCATCAGCCCCAAAGGCTACACCGCCCAAGGTTACATAAGCCAGATCAAGTGGCTGATCAAGGAGCGGATCGAGAGGAAAATTCCGGAGGTTTCTCTAGACATGCACTCGGTGGAAAACCCCGTGGTAGCGGTAAGATTTCATTAGTACACCTTTTACGTGTTTCAATCTTAAGTTATATACTGCAATGCTGATATGTTTTCTTGCTTTCAGCTTGCTGATCTCCCCGAGTCGGAGCTTGCTCCACTCGAAGGATATCCTCCTGAGTTTTCTCAGGAGACTGAACTGGTCCCATTGCCGGATCTTGCGCTCAAGAAGCGTAAAGCTCCGACGGTGGCAGTTGGCACAAAGGAGCTGCTTGTTGTGAAGAGGTAACTTTCATTCACAATTTTCGCCTTTGTTCCTTTCTCGAATTTCTTTCTGAGATGTAATGTTTCTGGCTTTACTTCATTTTCAGAGCAAAGCCTCTCATCAAGGGTAAGGGGAAAGGGATTCCTGCGAAGCCCCTGCGACACACGAAGCTTACCATAGCTTCCCCTGCCACGGCTCCTCCGACTCCTGCCCCTCAACCTTCTACAACACCGGTGATTACTCCTTCTCCGGTGGTTGCAGAAGATCCGGCTCCTTCAACGGCGCCTGTGATCCTTGGATCGCACACTGACGTCACCGTGGGTGCGTTAGCTCAAGATAAGGGTGAACCCTCTTCAGGTAATGATCCCTCGGCTGAAGTCTTCGCCGACAACCTCCTCAGCAACCCCAGACTTTCCAAGTTTGGCTTATCCTAGAAATCTGCAGAGGAGATCCAGCGGCTGGCCAGGCAAGTCCTTGACAAAAGCCATCTATCCCCCGAAGAGGAAGCGCAAGAAGCAGAGGACGTCAAGTTCTCTGACCTTCTCGCTCAAGTCTGCCTTCGCGATGAGAGGATCAGGACTGGCGAGCTTCCAACAGCCCCGGTAATTCCTCTTACTCTCGCCGAGAAGGTGGCAGCTGAGGTGAACGCGGGGTTAAACAAACTCACCTGCGAGCAATATGTAAGTCGGAATTCCAACTATTGTTTTTACATTATGTTATATCATATCCTCTAGCCCCCAAGCATGAAGTAGGATATAGAAATCTGGGTTTATGCTTTCATTAGGATGCCAAAGAACGAACTAGTGTAGCCCCCAAGGCTCGTGCTGATATTTAACAAAAAATATTAGCCCGAGTCTTAAGTAGCTTTCTCACTTTGGGTATTCTGACTTACAGAAAGTATGTTCCTATAACCAGGAATTATTAACCAATGTCTGTGATAAGAGGAGAGAGATCAAAGCTCTCCGGCTTAAAAATGTTGAGCTCAAGGTAGCCAAGGATGAAGCCGAAGGTAAACATTTCGAGATTCAAACCTTGTCTTTTGTTTTTTCAATATTGAATTTTTCTGAACTGTTGTTCTTTTTGACTTTCAGCGTTGGCTAAACAATCCATCGCTATGATTGAATAGGCCGAGAACCTCAAGACCCTGGTGGTGGAGAACAAAGGACTTTGCTAAGAGCTGCAAAAGCTTAAGGCGGATCATGAAACGAGCATAGCTCTAGTCGTGGAATCCTCCTCCATGGCCACTGAAGAGCGCGATCGCAAGATTGCCGCTCAAGATAAAGTTATCTCGGACCTCAAGAATGAGGTTGGCAGAGAGAAGGATATCTCCCAAGCGCTCCGGGCTGAACTCCAGAGTCTCCGGGAGGAGAAAGCCAAGATTGACGACGTCATTCTTGGTAAGTTCCATCTATCTGACTTATCATTTCTTCGACTTTCATCAATGTCGGTTTTTTTCTTATCTTCATTTTGTGTATAGGTCCTCTGAACTTGACGGACTCCTCCTCATCCGAGCCCCGCACTCACCGGCTTACCCAAGTCGGTGATCTTCTTCATGACTACTGCCAGTCCCATGAGGACATTGGCGAGTCTCTCTGGATTCCGGACATGCCAAGCATGTCGGACTTCTAGGTGCGAGAGAAGGCCAAGGAGATGTCGCAACTCGTTCGAGACTAGAACATGTCCTACGCGCGTACTGCTGTGCAGAATGCTCTCACCATGGTCATGAGCCATCATGGAAACATGGAGATATGGCAAGTGACCAGAGGGTACTGCAAAGTAGACGAAGAAGGCCAGGAGCAAGAACTTCAAGCCATCATGCACTCCTGCGCCGGATATGGGTGCCACGTAGCTAACCTGACCAGCTACGAGGTCCCCTTCTTCACTCGCGTAGCTACTCCGCCACCTCCTCCAGAAGAAACCGAAGAAGTTTCCGACGATGAACGGACCACCTCGGATCTGGACATCTCGGAACGATACCAAGGTGGAGTAGCCAGCGAGCCGGTAGATCCATCATCTCCTCCTACATCATAGACCAGAAAACTATGTATTATTCTGGAAAAAACCTGATGTGATTGTAAATATTTAGTACTATGACTTTTGCTAGTGCTAAGTTTTTTATCTATTCAGCACTTTTGTCTTTTGAAATTTTTGTGTGCCTGAAATGTTTACATAAGCACTTGAAATTTTCTGTCTCTACTTATCGATTATTTGGCTTTCCGCCTCGTCCCTTTCGTGAGCCGGCTAAACCTTCAGCCGGAAACTTTTCCGAGCAACGGAGCTCAATTGCTAAACCAGTTTAAACTCGGAAACAAAGCCGGCTTCCAGTACCAACAATTCACTACTCGGAAGATACCCGCATCCAACAATCAGACAAATAACCCAAGTAAAGACTAGAATTTTTTAGAGATATACCCGAAGGTAGCAGTTTTAGAATCGGAAATCTAAACCAGAACGAACATGAGCATAAAGTACTTTGAAGCATTCTAGGATTTTCGACTATGACATGATCATTAAGAAATAAGATGGTAAAACCTTCTCAGGAAAACTTTGAGGTAACCAAAACTTTTATTTCTCACAGAACATGTACATATGTATGAATACAAAGAAGGATAAACTAAGAATAAAAGGGACGTAGCTGAGCAATATTCCACGGTCTATCTAACTCATCCGGATTTGTACTGCCTCCAGCTCTCTTTCTCTTCTTAGTAGCAGGTCTTTCTTTGACTGGCCTCATGTCAGTTAAGTAGTACGACCCATTGTGCAATACTCGACTAACTAAAAAGGGCCCTTCCCATACTGGGGAAAGTTTGTGCTTTCTTTGTTGCACAAGCCAGAGAACCAAATCACCTTTATTGTAAGATCTAGTTCGGACTCTCTGGCTATGATACTTGCGTAACTTCTGCTGGTAGGCTGTAGATCTCATTTCAGCAATGACGCGAACTTCCTCGACTAACTCGAGATCATTTTGTTGAGAAATCTCGGCATCCTCCTCGATATACGCGGCCACTCTAGGAGAAGTATGAATTAAATCACTAGGAAGAACTGCTTCTGCGCCATAGACCAAGAAGAAAGGTGTATATCTTGTTGACCTGTTCGGAGTTGTTCGTAAACTCCAAATTACAGAGGGTAGTTCCTCTGCCCAAGCCCCCGCAGCACGTCTCAGTGGTGCTTCGAGTCTTGGTTTCAAGCCTTGTAGAATTAAACCATTTGCTCTTTCGACTTGTCCGTTAGCTTGTGGATGTGTGACTGACGCAATGTCAAGCCGGATATTTCGCTTGTTGCAGAATTCAGCCAACTCTCCCATGGAAAAATTACTCCCATTGTCCGTGATAATGCTATGCGGATAACCATACCGGATTATAACATCCTCGACAAATCTTTGGCTGTTTCTCCATCACAACTAGTAATAGGTTTAGCCTCGATCCATTTCGTGAATTTATCCACCATCACTAAGAGGTGAGTAATTCCACTTGGAGCTCGTTTAAAAGGTCCTACCATGTAACTACCTCGGTGAATTACGCTCTTAGTTGCATGCCTAGATGAGCGAAAGTGGTTAAAATAGTACGGTGGGGCCCGGGGCCACTCACGGTAGACCTTTCGGCCGTCCTAACCACTTTCAGAACATCGGGACAAGAACGAGCAGCGTAATCGGCAGGCCAAGGGATCAACTACATACACAAGTGAGTATGTATGCAAGCCACATACAACAGTCCTCAGAGCCATTCCATCTAAAAGAAATAGAAATATTGCAACGCCATACGGTAAGATTCAAATATCCTAGATAGAGATAATATTTTAGGATAGCTCCTCATACAACAAACATCAGAGTATCAGGCGGAAGCGGAAACAAGATCCGAGTACGGATAAGAAGCAAATCGGCATAAGATGCCACATAAATAAACACATCCCGCCCACAGATCTCACGGATCCCCGTTCCCGGAATGTCTACACCGAGTGATCGTTGCCAACATCATCTGTCTCCTCCACCCAGTATCCATCTTGCGAATACACCTGTTCATCTGAATCAAACAGTTTATCGTGTGAGACCCTAGGGGTACTCAGCAAGTCTTTATGCCACTAAAGGGGACACAACCTGGGGTGACGCAATTGCAGCAAAAGATAATAGCTAACAATTCTATAGATACTCGCTAACCATCCGCCTAACCAATGATAGACGGATGTCCGTGAATTAAGAACAACAGTTATAACAGTATAATTAACAGATCCATCCTCCTCCTCGCTTACCAACCAGGAAGCGGACGAACAACCCCCCATCCGTTGGGAGTTTTATTAACCATTCCATTAGTATTGCACTATTTACTAAGCAGATACTTAGTCAGATTAAAAGCGGTACTTTAGTTATACTTGACTATGATCGATAAACTGTGCTCCAAGTCGTCCATAACCGTGGACACGGCTTTCAGAAAGATTTACCCTGCAGGGGTGCACGAATAGCAACACACACTCGATCAACCTCGGAAAAACCAACTCAAAACCCAACGAGGCATTCACGACAAAGCGATCACAGGATTCAGAAATATTTCAGGGGGCCACCCCATTAAGCTACCCACGACGAAGCTAGCTGACTCCGAGACGGACTCAATGTTTGTGTGGACGGTGGTAAACGACTGGGAACCCGAAAATGTGACTGGGCTTGTCGCTACAGCGAAAACGTGTCACGATCCAAAACAGTACAGGTGCTCCTCGCACAATCTTAAATAAAGCAGTAACATGGCATAAATACAGGATAGTAATAAAGCCCCAAACTACTGTGTGGCCCCAAGAAATAAGAATGAATCAAGCTCTAGCTCAGGGGGGTCCATAAGGCCTCCCGGATGTGGATAGTGCGAATAGTCAAGGAACAGGAATCAAGTACTCGGGGTCCTACGGGACACAAGTGAGCATGAAAAACCAAATAGCAGATATTGCTCACCGGTGCCTCTTTCATTAGTTATCCCATTACTACTCAGGTTATGTTGTTTAGGTACCTCGTTATTCATCAGACACTCACATACCCTACACATGCTTTTCTACGACTCGCATGGCTCAAACAACTCCTGTAGTAATGGCTCATGGGATGGAGGAACCAGCTTCGGTGGGGTTTAAAAGTAAAGGCTATGCAGTACATGGGATTCAATTTAATCCAATCGCGACTCAATGATGCAAGAATAAGATAGAGGCATTAGGTACAGTATGTATGCAAGCATGAGGTAGTGCTTGCCTAGCAGCTCAGTTGAAGCGAGAGATGGATCTGGGTAGTACTCCTGTGATTCCTGGTAATTCTCCTGCTGGGCGTCTATTCGAAGAAGAACCAAACAAACAAGGGCCAACATAAATAAAGTGCACAAGCATATGAATTAAAATGCGGCAAGCAAACAAGCATGGCATGATGAATGATGCACAATTTACATGGCATTAAAGTAGCATGGCACGGGTGAGGTGTGGTGCAAGAATAAAGCATTTTATTAATTATTTAGCCAAGTTTTATTGTCATAAACAGTTCTGATTGTTTTAAATATGGCATGATGCATGCTTCAATTCAGAACAAGCAATGCATAGCTAGGACGGGCTCGTCGCTCTGATCGATTTAGACATATTATTTGTCAAATTTGGAGTTGTAGAATTAAAGTTATTAATTTATTAAGAAAAGGGCATTTATTTGTAATTTTACTCATCTCGAAATTTTAAAGTGCTCAAATAATATTTTTAATGGCATATTTTAATTCCTCACATTTTTCTGATTCAAAAACATATCTTATTTGTATTATTTGGATTTATAATTTGAAAGTTGTTTAAAATCTGGTTTGAATTTGAATTTAAACAATTACTGAAATCATTTTTATTTAAACAGAAATTCACCAGAACTTTTTACACTCAGAGGATTCTAGCCCAAGACACTGACGGATGGGGCCGGCGCTAACTGGGCCCAGCGGTCAACGTTGCATAGACGCAGGCTTTTCTCACCACGGCGCTACCTAGCCGCTGCGATTGACAGGTGGGCCAGCGGCTAGAGGCCCACGTGACAGCGGCCGAGCACGCAGGGGCTGACAGGTGGGGGGCGTACCGGACCGCGGGTTAAGGCTACGAAACTAGGGGTGCGTTTTTGTAAAATTCCCACAGACACGGACAGGTGGGGGCTCAAGGGGCGCGGGTTGAGCGGGAGATAAAAAGAGGGGGCTATTCGTAAATCGACCACGGGCCCGTACTGTGGATCTTCTCCACGGTCTGGCAGGCAGTTCCGCGCGTGGCCGTGGCTGGGCGGGGATCGAACCGGGGACCTGGGGCTCGCGCTAAGGGGCGGTGGCCACTGCGGTAGGCGGGATTGCTGACAGGTCGGGGGAGGCGTGCAGACGCCCGCGCTCGGCGACGCACCGAGAGTGCCCGACGGAACGCGCGGCGCGACCAAGCAACGGCGACGACGGCGAGGATGTCTGGGAGGGAGTTTGGCTTAACGCGAAGCTGCTGGCGGTGGTGGTTTGGGCAGAGGAGCGGTCGATCGTCGACGTAGCAGGCGGCCGGCCAGAGTAAGGGTTTCGGCGGCATCGCGGTACTATGGCAGAAGCGGGGCTCCTCCTCCTCGCTGGCGTGTACGGGGTGAAGCAGAGGAACCTCCTCGGCCTCCACGTCACCCACGCCGGCTGGATCGAGGAAGTGGCGGTGGTACTGGCGGTGACCGGCGAGAGGATCTGGTGTCGGTGAAGAAGAAGGAGGGGAGAGGGCAGGGTCCTGGGGTGGATCTGGCGATGCCAGGGCGCGTGAGGCGATGGAGTAGATAGGGAGGGGCTGGGGTGACGTGCAGGAGTGGGTAGAGATAAAGGTGGCCTCGGCCACCTTTGCTCCTCCTTCTCACGTGCTTGCCGCGGGCAGCCAGGGCAGGCGCAGGTAGGGCTGCCAGGTGGGGACGGCGTGGCTGTGGGCTGGCTCGGTGTGGGGCTAGCTCGGCAGGAAGAGAGAAAGAGAGAGGAGAGAGGAGGCTCGGGCGAGCTAGGGCTAGCCTCGGCTAGGGCTTAGAAGTGGGGGTAGATGGCTCGGTCTAGGGCTTGATGCTAGGGCTGGGGTAGGAGGGTAGCTGTGGTGGGCCCAGCAAGAGAGAGAGAGAGAGAAAGAGAGAGAGGTGAGTGAGGTTAAGGGTTAGGGTTTAGTTAAGAAAAATTAGGGTTTGGGGAGAGAGGGTAGGTGTTAGGGTTTGGTTTAGCCACACTAGGTCATACATGGGTGGAGGGTGAGAAGGAGATGAAGGAGAGGACATGGGGTAGGGTTTTGTGACAAGCCAACATGGGTTAAAACATGTGATGGAGGAGATGGTGGTTTATGTGGAAAAAGCCCACATGACCATGCTTGGATAGATGTTGGATAAAGAGAGAGTGGGATGTGGTTTGGTGAGGAGCAAAGAATGGCCACCTTGAATTGAATCTCGAAGAACCATGCCACACTTCCAAAGATACAAGCAAAATCCCAAAAGAAAAGGATGGTGATAATTTGCATGGCCCATGCATGGACATTAAATGCCATGTTTTATTTTGTGAAAACAATAATAATATAACATGGCATGATTCCCATGCATTACCAAAATGTGGAGTAAAGGCCAAGCAAAAGAAATTAGAATTGGATCCATCCCATCCCACATGAGCTAAATTTAATGGCAAGAATAAATAAAGGCTCATGGGTAAATGGGATGGTGGGATTATAAGGTGGTGGCAAAGAAAGGTGATGGAGAGGAATTAAAAGATATGCCCCCAACTCAACTTGGGACTCAGGCATTTATCAAGATTCAAATACAATCTATCAAGAGCCAAATACAATTGATAATGCATATGAGGGAAGAACCAAATCAAAAGGGTTTTATATGATGCTCAAATGCAAGGTGGCATGATGACATGAGCATGATATAATTATGATGCAACAAGTATATACAGGAAGTAGCCATTATATTACTAGACCAAGTAGCATTACAATTGTTAGACAATTGGGATGCTACATACCATATCAAGCCCCCAGACCGCAAAAGGCCATGTTATAGGTATTGTTCGCAGCTGATCAGCCGGAACATGAGCTTGCTTGGCATACTTTTGGCAGCCTTTGCATGTCTTGACTAATCGTTCGGCATCTGCCTGAGCTATAAGCTAGAAAAATCCATGTCGAAAACCTTTTGCCACTAAAGATTTGGCTGCAGCGTGGTGACCACACTCGCCTTCGTGGATTTCTCTTAAGATTTCCACTCCTTCTTCCGGAGATACACAGCGCTGAAAAACCCCAGAAACACTCCGTTTATGGAGCTCACCTCTAACAATAGTATAGGCTTTTGCTCGTCAGATAATCTGCCGGCTCAGCACCTCGTCTTCGGGTAATTTGCCATCTACCAAGTAATCAAGGTAGGGTTGAGTCCAGCTAGGAATTACAGCCAGAACTGCTATTAAAGGTGAGTCAGATTTGGTCAGATATTCCTCATCTACACCCTTTATCGAGGGAACTTTGAGGTGCTCTAAAAATGCGCCATCCGGAACCTCTTTCCGCGCGGAGCCTATTCGAGATAGTGCATCTGCTTCCTTGTTTTCTGCTCGAGGGATGTGTCGAACTTCAAACCCTTCGAACGATTTAGATAGATTATCCACGACAGCTTTATATGCTGCCATGTGCTTATTTGCATTACAAATATCCGAGACTTGCTGAGCAACAAGATCCGAATCTCCGTAACACATCAAACGTCGGATGCCAATATCCTTAGAAATCTGGATTCCATGCAGCAGTGCTTCATACCCGGCAATGTTGTTTATCGCTGTGAAGTGGATCTGCAACACGTATAAAAGTTTATCTCCTTGGAGTGATTTGAGCACCACGCCAGCCCCCGATCCCCCTCGAGCCTTAGACCCGTCGAAAAAGAGGGTCTAGTATTCCGACTCAGGGAGTACCATGTTCTCCTTGGTCTCTGTCCAATCAGTGATAAAGTCAGCAAGGATCTGGGATTTGATTGCTGTCCGGGGTTTGTACTCAATATCGAAAGCTGCAAGCTCTATGCCCCATTTGGCGATGCGTCCTATGGCATCGCTATTGTTTATTATATCTCTCGTTGGAGCTATGCTCACCACGGTAATTGGATGCTCCTAAAAATAGTGTTGTAACTTACGAGATGCTAGAAAAACACCGTAAGCCAACTTTTGATAGTGCGGATACCGCTGTTTTGATTCTGTGAGGACCTGGCTGACAAAGTATGTCGGACACTGCACTAGGTGCTCCTGATTTTCTTCTAGCCTCTCCACCACCATAACTATACTGACAACCTTATTTGTCGCAGCAATGTAAAGCAACATCGGTTCCTGAGGTTCCGGTGCTGCAAGGATAGGAGCAGATGAGAGTACTTTCTTCAGGTCTTGTAGTGCAGCTTCAGCTTCGTCAGTCCAGACCAAATCCTTGGTCTTCTTCAAGAGTTTGTATAATGGTGCGGCTCTTTTACCAAGCTGTCTTAGAAATCGACTGACCACAGCAATGCAGCCAGTTAATCTTTGTACATCCTTTAGGTGAGTTGGCCTGGAAATATTGAGAATAGCCTTGACCTTGTCGCGGTTCACCTCTATACCTCTTTGAGACACGATAAAACCTAACAATTTTCCGGCTGGTATTCCAAAGAAACATTTCTTCGGGTTAAGCATGATGTTGTATTTTCGTAAATTGGCGAACGTCTCCTCCAAATCGGAAATCAATGTTTCCTTCTTTTTGGACATGACCGCGATATCATCCACGTATGCATGTACATTGCGTCCAAGTTGATCATGGAGGTAACACTGCATCGTGCACTGGTACGTAGCTCCTGTGTTCTTCAGCCCAAAGGGCATCGTAACATAACAGAAGGTTCCGAAAGGGGTTATGAATGAAGTTTTGATTTTGTCAGATTCCTTCATCCAGATTTGGTGATAACCGGAATATGCGTCGAGAAAACAGAGGAGTTCCGAGCCTGCGGTAGAATCGATAACTTGATCAATTATGGGCAGAGCGAACAGATCTTTTGGACAAGCCTTGTTCAAGGCAGTATAATTAACACACATCCTTAAATCAGTGGTGTCCTTTTTAGGGACCATTACAGGTTTGGCCGACCAATCAGTATGGATGACCTCTTCTATGAATCCGGCTAACTCGAGCCGCGCTAGTTCCTTAGCTATTTCCTTAAGCTTTTCATCACCAAACCATCGTAAGGACTGTTTGACGGGTTTAGTGTTCGGGTTTACATTTAGAGAGTGCTCGGCAAGTTCCCTAGGTAATCCGGTCATGTCAGATGGCTGCCATGCAAAGATATCTCGATTTGCTTGGAGGAACTTAACGAGCGCGCTTTCCTATGCACTACTTAGGCCTACGCCTATCTGGGTCACCTTGGAGGGGTCATCATCCTTCAACGGCGTTGTCTTCGTCTCTTCTGATGCCTTGAACTCCGGATTTGGCTTTGTCACCTCCTTCTTCGTTGCGGGCATCTCGGACGGATCTATGCTCTTCTTGATCTCTTGGTACTCCTGGGCGTGCAGCACGGCTTCGGCAAAGGCGGCATTTCCATCCTCGCACTCTCGTGCCTTCTTCGGGTCTCCCCTGATGGTGATCACGCCGTTGGGACCTGGAATTTTCATCATATTGTAAATGGAACACGGACGAGCCATAAAAGCCCAGTAAGCCGTTCGTCCGAATATAGCTTGGTATGCTCTCTTGAACGGGACAACTTCGAAGGAAAGTGCCTCCTCTCCGATAATTCTTTGGTGTTCCAAAAGTAACATCCAAAGTGATCTCTCCCAGGGAATTAGCTTGTCTTCCTGGGACAACTCTGTGAAAGATCACAGAGCTATGGTTCAGCTGTGTTTCCGAGATCTTCATCTGGCGTAGCGTTTCGACATAGAGAATATTGATGATGCTACCACCGTCCATGAGGGTCTTGGAGAAACCATAACCGTCAATAAGTGGATTGACGATTAAGGTGTATTTTCCTCGCCTATGTAACTTAGGCGGATGATCAGCGCGGTCAAACGTTATTACCACTTCCGACCAGTCCAGATACTGAGGGACAGCCGGAACTGTTGCATTGAGCTCGTGGAGAACTGCTTTCTTGACCATTACTGGTTGAGATCCGAGGAAGGTGACGTAAGTGTCCTTCTTAGTGGGAAAAGTTTTCTTCCCTTCCGACTTGGGATTTGAAGCAACGGCTTCCTCCATGTCGGAATCTTCCTTGGTCTCTTTGTCCTTTTCGGGATTTTTCTTTCCCTTCTTCCGCTTAGCTTTGTAGCCCGCGGTATCATCTCTCTTGATGTCGTCGTTAAAACGACATTCACCGTTGGTGTGGGACGAGCCCCCATTGGCGTCCAAGTGATGCACACATGGGTTATTGGCGATGTCGGCCCAAGTTTAGGTTTTGCCTGGTTGTTGCTCTCCTCTACCTTGGACCCTTGATGTCCCACGGCCACGCCCGCGGCCTCCGCCATGTCCTCCTCGTCCTCCAGACCTGGAAACAGTAGTGAGTACCGCTGTCTCCGCGTTGGGTTTTTCTTCTGAGGTATTTTTGCGCTTCTAAGCCTATTGCTTTGGTTGTTTTGCCGACTGAGGCACAGCCAGGACATTGAATAATCCCTCTGCGTCGTCATCAGCATCTACATACTTGCTCGCTGTTTCTATCATCTCTCCCAGATCAGTAACCTTGTCACACTTCAAGCGATGGCGCAGTAAACCAATTGGGAGACCTGCGATGAAAGCTTCAATCGCAGTTTGATCATTTACTCCTCCGTAGGAGTTCTTGGTGTCAATCCATCATCCGAGATAATCCCGGCAAGTTTCTCCGGCTTTCTGGGTGCAACGATGTGGGTCTCCAACCGTATAGGGCCTCCGATATGTGCCTTTGAAATTCCGAAAGGACGCACTTAGTAAGTCATACCAGTTGTCGATGGTGTTCGCCGGAAGTTCATTGAGCCATGATCGTGCCGTCTTCCGCAACATAAGTGGGAGATATCGGGTTGCGACCAGGCTGTTTCCGCCTTTGGCGATGCAGCAAGCTTGGAAGAAATCCTGTAACCAGGTGTCTAGCCGAGCAATGCCGTCGTAGGCTTGGATATGTCTTGAGATATCAAATCCTTCCGAGAATTTTGTAGCTCTGATGCGTGGTCCGAAGCACTTTGGGCCCACGTACACGTCATCGTTTTCATAGCGCCGAGCCTCTATGTTGGAGTTGATCCTGTGCCTTGCGTCATTCGGGGATAGGGATCGCCCCGAATATCGGCTGTGGCTGCGGCGCCTTGGAGCCGGACTTCGGCTTCTGCCACCACCTCCTCCGCCATGTCGTCCTCCTTGACCTCCTTGGGGGTCGTTGTGATAACTGTGCTGTGGAGAGGGTGGTGCAACTTGGTTTTTTCCGGCTGATTGCTAGCCTCCGTCCGGAGCGTCATTATTCCGGTTCCGGGGAGGTTCTTGACTATGACGAGCCCCCTGCCGGCTTGTGCCAGCGTGGTTTCCATCGTTCCTTCGTCCGTCGTTCCCACCATGGTGAGGCTCAACCGGACGGTTTTCATGTCTAGGAGGTGGCATTTTCTGACGATCCTCCTCCCGACGTTTCTCTTTATCTTATCCTTTTCGGGGAGGATTCCTCGGAATCAGTGCAGCGATCGCGTCTTTCTCGGCTGCTGGAGCGACGTTGCTCCAGTTATGCGTAGTCCTGCGGTGCTGCCCCCACGATCCGGTTCTTGATTAATTGTCTTCCCTGCGTTCGGGGTGACGATGCTGCGCCCGATCGTAGTGGGTCTTACGTCAGCCCATGCCGGATCTGTGCGACATTGGTCGGAATCCGAGACCAGTTTTTGGCTTCCAGATAGGGCAACCTTTTGCTGCTCCAGTCCCTTATTGAGTAGCTTGATACCCAAACGTATATCCTCTGGTCCTGGATTAGCCGATAGAAATTCGCGAGCCGCCACGGTATTTTGCACTGTGTTGGGTAAACCCAATCTCCGTTGCTATCCTTCCGTGGCTTTCCCATCTCATCTCCAAAAAGGACGGCACGGACACGGGGGAATTGGTTGTCATCTATGTGACGCTTCTGTGTCTTCTGATGTAGATGGGACATGTACTCCTTGTTTGACATGTGCTTCTTTTCCACCTCGATGTTTTTGGCTTCATCAAGGAGTTGTTGACAACACGCTTCTAGCGCCTGGGCCCTTTCGTCCAGCTCATCTGCAGTAAGTTCTGCAGCTGTAGGGATATGTGTGGTTAATGCGGCATCGATGAGTTTACGCGCACCTTCAGTGATCACGTGTCCATCCACCGATGCTTCTTTTTTCGGCTCGTCTGGGATTAGTGCTCCATCCGAGTCTTCCTCCTATTCCTCGGCAATCACCTCCTCTGCTAGAGGGTCTTTTGCTGGGGTCTTGTTTTTCTTGTACTTCTTCTTTGCCTTCTTGGCAGCGCCGGTAGCAAAGACGGCTTTGGGTCCGTTTCCCGGAGTCAAGCTCTGATCGGTACTTTCGGACATCTGGACTTCGGGATTGTCTCCGACGTCCATGTCATCCTGGGTTTTGGGAGAGTGTTCCCCGGATCTTTCATCCATGGCTTCTCCATCCTCTGCAGCTTTGGAGTTGTACTCCTCTTCGTATTCTGCGGAGAACTTTCGGAAATCTGCCGACATCATGGATTCATCCGAGGATGCGGGAACGTCGGCGTTTGTTCCAATTGCCTCCAGCACCGGGTCAGTGTTTTCTCTAGCATCGGCAGAGCCGGATCCGGATCCAACATATCCGATGAAGTGCGATGCGTGCTTCCTGAGGTACCTGCAGCTTTCGCGATTAGCCATATCGAAACTTTTAATGGTTTCGAGGATTGCATCTGCGTTAGCGCCTTGAAGTATCATACATCTTAGTGTGTACCTGAGGAAAGGCCTGTCTGTCCCGACATCGTGAGAGTCGGAATCAGTGTTGTTGATGTGCTCCTCCTGGATTTCGACTTCCACGGGTGGGCCAATCTGGGATCCGGCTTCTCCAGGGATATCCACTCCAGATTCGACTTGGACCATGCGGTCTTCTTCAGGCTCGGATTTCTCCAATATCTCCGCAATTGGTGCGGGTTGGGTGGGTTTAGGGTTTTCCGAGATCCAGAACTCTGCCGCCTCCGCGGACAAAGGGGACCCAGAAGATTCTTCTGCCTCTATCATCACCGCTGGGGTGGGTTGGGCAGGTTCAGCGAAACCGATGTAAACCTCAATCTCGCCAAAAGACATGATAGTATAGGCAGTCACGGCCTCCCTAGCCGGAATCCAAGTCTCGTCGAGAATGATGAGAGGGACGTCGCTGGCGTAGAGGATGCGACCGACGGCGATGGTTTCGCCGATTCTGATTCTTGCAGATTCTGCTCGGAACGCAGATCCGAAGCTCACTTTCCCCACGGTGGGCGCCAACTGTCATTGGATCGAGGACAAGTACGCCATGAGGGGGTACTCGAGGCGTGCGGGAGAGAGGGGTGTGAGACGTACGGTGTTCCGGGACGGTGAGCACACAAGTTTACCCAGGTTTGAATCCACCGGCTTTGGACGGACCCTACTCCTGCTAGCAATCCAGTAATACGGCAGAGCCGCAATATGGGTTACAAGGGTTTCGCCTGTGCGAGTTGAGATTGTAGACTATTGAGGTTATCTAGCGTTCTCCTCTAAAGGCTCTCCCTAGGATGGCTTATATAGATATCTGGCCTAGGGTTTACAGGAGAGATCAATGGAGATACGACTAAGAGTTGGTTACAGAGTACATCTTGAACTGCAAGTAACACTATGGGCCTAAGTCGGTAGGTCTTCTAGGCCTTCCCGTAATTGGATTGGACTCCGTCTTCTCTCTCTAACTGGGCCGCCCATGAAGCAAAGCTCTAACCCGAAGTGGGCCATCCTGGTCAGTGAGAACTGTGCGGATACTCGGAAAGTATATCCCCAACAAGGAACTTTTAGATCTAGAAGTTGGAGCGAAGCTTCGACTTACCAATCTATGGATTAAAGTAGGTTTAGATATAAGAAAATGGAGAAACTATGGGCAAGATGGGGTGTGAGGGAGGAGGAAGACGAGTTGGGAGGAGGTAGAGATCTGAAATGGGTGGTGGAGGATAGATAGATAAAAAAGCTAGCTCTTGTCACCTTTTTAACATGGATCTAGACGCCCTCATCTGTGGCGCATACGGAGGAAATGCGCCACAGATGCTGAAACTTCTGTGGCGCATAAGTCCATATGCGCCATAGAAGTGGGTGAATACGATTCCCTGTGTGGGGCCCACCTCCAAGTTCTGTAGCGCATGTTGGACTTATGCGCCACAGAAGTGAAACACATCTATGGCGCATATGTCAACATGCGCCACAGACCTTGGGTGAATTAGATTCCGTGGTGGGGCCCCCCTCCATGTTCTGTGGCGCATGAGGAAATATGCGCCACAGAAGTTGCCTCTTCTGTGGCGCATATTTCAGAATGCACCACAGAACTTGGATCATCCCCCACGCCGGTGGGTCCCACCAATCTTCTGTGGCGCATCTTCTGGACAATGCGCCACAGGACTTCCAATCTTCTGTGTCACATGCTTTCTGGTGCGCCACTGATGTTTTCCTGTGGCGCATAGTTTGGCATATGCGCCACTGAACATCTTGTCTATCTATAGGTTGTTTCCTAGTAGTGCACAAGACCTTAATTAATGTGCTGACCATGGCCATGGTAACAAGCAGATGGATCATTGGGACGGGGAGAATTGGCCATGAGGACTCCTAGTTGGTATATGAGGTTGCTTGCCTACTCACTTATAAATAAGAAATATCAGTATCACTTATTCCCCTTTACCCATTTGGTACTTTTACTATCATCATGGACTGTTTTTAACTGCGCCTAACTTCTCATCCGCGGGATCTTTACACAATTTTCGCATCTTTACTTTTATGCAATTTATTTAGTTTCTGAGAGAGTTTCCTCTATCATTTACTCATCAGTTCCACCGTCATATTTGGCAGTCAATTCACTCAAGACCTGTTACAAATTGAGTGCGACAGAAACACCACCTAAAAACACTTACCTAGGCTCCTAATTGGGATCAATATAAAAACTAGAATTAATATTTCCGCGAAAACATTCTTTGACGAACATGTGCATTTGCATGCCATCACTATGCAAATTGTATTATACTATGTTATATTCTAGATCCTTCGATTTAATATCATTATGACCTTTGTTTCTTGATATTACATCAGGAATTGTGTGTGCAAGCGAGTGGATCTAGGGACTAGCACTAAATAGCACAGATACTTGGACCCCTACCGGGCCTGGTCACTTCACTTCCTGCTAGCTCCCTATTTTTTCCAGTGGTACTCCTACTCCTCCCTCGTGAACTCTCATGCTAAGATATGCTCCATCAAACCATGTGACACTAGTGGAAAACGGGCCTCCAGTCCCGGCCCGTAAGGGGCTTTAGTCCCGGTCCTGGTAACCGGGACTGGAGGGGCGGGACTAAAGGCCCACCCATTAGTCCCGGCCCTCTTACCAGCCGGGACTAATGGGCATCCACGTGGCTATCTCTGCGGGCGCTGGGTGCCCCCCCATTAGTCCCGGTCCGTATTACGAACCGGGACAAATGGTTCTCTGCCGCGGCAGAATTTTAGGCACTTTCTCTGCCCCGGCAGAGAATTTAATTTGTATTCTTTTTTTTCATTTCAAAATAGTTTTCTACGCTACCACATACCGTACATGTTCGTGCACACATAAGATAACTTCTCTTAAGATCGAGCATAAAAATATATACATATGCTAGTTACAGATGGAGATCACAATTATCGGGACTAGAGCCCGTCTATTCAATTACACGGTCGGGGATCATCGGCGCCTATTCACACTATATTCTCCGGCGTCATCTATCATCTCGTTCATCAAGAATCATGCCAGTTCTTCAGAAATTGCTACTACGCATTGCTGTGGTAGGAGCTGATCCCGCATTTTCTCGAACTATATAAGAAAAGGAGATCAATATGAATATCAATCATGATAACAAAAGTGACGGTAATAAAAATAATGTTATGAATGTATTGCTTACATCAACTCCATAATCATTCAGCTCACTGGTAAACATGCGAATGAACTCGCAAACATAGAATCCACATAGATTCGTCCCCAGTGGCTGCCTCACGCACTTTACGAGAATAGAATTCAATCAAAATAATAATCCAGCATCATAATTGTATTGAAACTAGAAGTAAAGAGATGCGCCTACTACTTACCGAGACCGGCTTAAACGTCAGCTTCTCAGTAAAGTCACCCGTAACCGCACTCTTGAACTGGTTCCAAACCCTACCCAGTAAAGAAAAATGAATGAGTTATTTATTACGTGATATCTCAGGAAATCAACGAAAGAGACCACTGTAGCGCGAAAATTACCTCTAGAGCATGTCCTGCATGTCACTAAACTGTTCCAAGGGTCTCTTTAATGGGTCCATGACTTCAACTCTTCCCTTATCAAGTTGAATGTCCATGAGAATCCAGTGGAAACTGTACACGTTTATATATACATCAGTAACTCATCAATTACACTTAACATCGAGTAAGCAAAAGAGAATGTGTACAATAGAGCAAGACACTCACGCGAAATTCTAAGGAAACAGTATGTGGTCATAGAAATTTTGCTCCGTTAGAAACCTTAGAAGGTTTTCCTGTGTGTCCTCGGGTTTTTCCTTTAGCGTCCGACAATGTATTTTATCTGGGTCAATGAACCCAACACTGAAGATTAACCTTCTTTTACATTCCATGATCTTCATTCTGCATAATAATAGAGTAAAAAAGGATATAATTAGGATAATTACATGCAATGAACTGAACAACTTAAAAAAATGAACAGCTTATATATAGACAATGAATTCAACAACTTATAGACAATAGCAACTCATGAGACTTTTGTCGAGGGCGTCGAAAGTGTATAACTAGAAGAGTTCTGGAAACTCAACATGGACCTCTTCTTCTCGGAAGTAGTAGTCATGTGGGACTTTCGCCACGATCATTATTCTCTCCTCCTTTACGGCTTTCAAGTACCATTTATGTAAACTCCGCATTTGTGTTGGCAGTTGTTGGAAATGCTCAAAGCTGACCAGAGGCTTCCCTGGGACATATGTAGGGACTACCTGAGCCTTGGGTAACTTGTCGTCCTGGGAACCTAGCAATTCCTCAATAGTCACATTCATAGCGGCCGCAAGCTTCTTATCTTCTTCCATATCCTGCTGGGGAGTGTCATAGGATACCACCTTCAGGGGTGGGGTCGATTTTTTGGCCTGTTCCCCGAGCTGGGGTACGTACTTTATTTTCCCGGTTGCACTTTGACTTGATGATTTGCTCCCGCTTGCACTTCTACTTGATTTGCTCTTCTTCACTTCCTTCTGAAGTGTGCGTCGATAGTCATATGGCTTATGCTGCAAGTCATATTGCGATTTTGTGTTCAGAAAAGAAAGTGCATACACTTTTTGCTTCTCGGTGTATACCGGGGCGGGCTCGGGTTTCTTCTTTTGAAGCTGCGCAACACATTCGGCCTTTACGATCATGTCGGTTTCCTCGTCAGTACGATCGTAAGGTCTGATAGGAAGATTCTTATGAGGAACTCTAGGGAGGGGCGACATTGGTCGTTTTGGGCTCCTGCGTCGTTTAGTACTAATCGGAGGCTACAGCGGAGATCGAGATGGACTTGGGCTGTGGTGGTCGTAGTCACGGGGTGGGCTTCTTGGAGGTGATGGAGCTGAAGGTGACATGCGACCACTCGGAGGCGGTGTTGGCTTTGGCGTCCAGCCTGGAAGCTTGATGTTGTTCTTGTCCCATAGAATGATACCACCCAGTACTTCTCCGAGTGTCCTCTCACCTTCAGGTCCAGGGATGTCAAGCTCCATTGAGTCCCACCCCATTGCGATTTCATCCACACCAACTTTAGCATAGCCAGCTGGAATCTCACGGCCATGCCAGCGTGCGCCAGGTGGACAAGGTAAAGCACATCCGACCGCCACCTTGATGGATAGGTTCTTCACCTTCTGATGGAGCTCACAAGATGCCCGCTCCTTGATTCCATCCACGGGGTAGCCGGGACCGCCATCTACCATACGTGCATCGTCAGAAGGGACCTTCGATTCATCCACGCTGCTTTTCCGCTGAGATGGGACGACGGCAATATTGAGTACAAGATCTTGCAGGCGCGCTGCTCCTCGAAGTTCATCAATCTGTTGCTGATGCATTCAAAGTGTTCCTATCAACTCGGTGAACTTGTCTCCCTCCTCCTCCTGTCGTCGCCTCTTTGCTCTCTCTCGGCTCCTATAAGTATCTCTGTCTTTGGGAAACCCCATCTCCCACGTATAACTAGGGCCAAGGCCTCGTACACGTCCTCCGTGTTCGTCATTCCCGAGGACCTTTGTCAGCAAGTCTTTCTCTCTATCGGGACGGAACTTTGTTCTTCCCGCTTTAATCTCCTTCACCACTTTCTGCCATGTATCCCGGGGTATCCTAATCCCGTCACTGCAAATAAGATCCCCTGTACTTTCATCATACTCACTCCCATGCCCAAGGAACCAATTCCTTGCCCTCAGAACCCATTCTTCGCGTATTGGTTCTGGAGTGATCCATTTAGCAAGCAGCTCATTCTCTTTAGCATCCCACTTTGGCATGGCAGCCGCGTAGCCCCTGGCCCCAGGTGATGGTGATATTTCTTCATCGTGGCATTTTTCTTGTTTTTTTCCGACATTTCCATAGCAGGTTGTGACTCCTTGTACTTCACAAATGCATCCCAGTTAGCCTGCTGCTTCGTTAGATAGCATTCAAATTTAGGAATCTTCTTCGTCTTCTGATACTTTTGCCATAATGCTTTCTTCCAATTCTTCAATAGTTCGGCCATCTTCGTCAGAGTCCACTGCTTGACTTTCTTCCTCAATGCAGCTGTGTCAGCATCATCCTCACATTCTGGCAGGGTGAAATGTGTCATGAGGTCATTCCAAAGACCTTCTTTGCACCTGTCCGAGACATACTCACCCTCTTTCGCCCCTTTGGTCTTATTCCACTCTCGAACGGTGATCGGGATGCGATCCCTAACCTTAACTTCGCATTGTTGTTTAAATACAGTTTTAGCCTTTTCGGCTTCCACCGGTTCACCCCGTGGTGATACCCGCGTAATTGTATAACGCGTAGATGCGTCCAACTTTTTGGCCGGGCCTCGTTTGGAATATTTTTTGCTCGATTTGGAGGCCTAAGAGAAGAAACATTCATCAATTTATATATATACAACTCAGTTAATGCATCTACTGATCACCAGACTTCATATATATACCTCGCTGTCGGCTTCTCCACTACCGGAGCCGTCGGCTTCTCCTTGATCATTTCGGTCGACCTCCTCTCCCTTACCGGAGGGCTTCAGATAAATCGACGGAGATTCGGGTGGATCAACATGGGGGGTGTCGTTGATTATATCCTCGAGAATTTCTTCCTGTGGTAGGTCTCTCTAGATTGGATCCATAGTTTTCTACAAAATGCACACAATAACATTAGCAAAATTCTAGTGATGCCCTAACCCTAAGTCTGGGCGGCCCGCAAGCACCACCGAGTCATCGACGCATCGTCGACAACCAATAGTGCCGTTGGCCTCTCACCATCATACTATATATACTCCATATATACTATACACATATATACTATACTCCATATATACTCCATATATACTATACACATATATACTATACTCCATATATATACAATATACTATATCTATTATATTACAATATTCTATATCTAAAAGATATAAGAAATAAAAAAACATATATATATACTATATATATTCTATTACTATACACAAACATATATATATACTATATATATCTATATACTAGTAATAATTATTAACATATAAAAAAGATACACGAAAGAAAAAACATATATAGAATATACTATATATCTATAATATACTATAAAATATACTATATCTATAATATACTATAAAAAACATATATACAATATACTATATCTATAATATACTATAAAAAACATATAATATATATACAATATACTATATATACAATATACTATAAAAAAGATACACGAAATTAAAAAAAGTGGCCGGGGCCGGCGGGGACAGAGCTGGAGAGGCAGCGCGCGGTCGGGGGCGCCGCCCAGGCTCGTTGGGGCCGGGGATGGAGGAGGCGCAGCGCGCAGCGGGAGGAGGGAGTTACCTCCGGCGGGGCTCGCCGGGTCTGAGGACGATGGAGGAGGCGCGGCGCGCGGCGGGGGGAAGGAGGAGGCGTGGCGCACAGCGGGGCGGACGTCCGTGGCATCTCGAGAGGCGGCGACACGGCGGGGCGGCTGTGCAGACGGCTGGAGAGGCGGCAAGAGGCAGTCCAAATTTTGGCAGCCTGCCGGCGTCGCCGTCGTCCTCGCGCGCATCTGCAGAGTGTGGAGATGGAGATTAGGGGAGCGAAGCGGCGCATATTTAAATGGATGAACCTTTAGTCCCGGTTCGTGGCTCGCACCGGGACTAAAGGCTTTTCGGCACTGCTCACGGGGTGCGCGCCAATAGCACCCTTTAGTCCCGGGCCATGCCATAACCCAGGACTAAAGGCCCCTTTTTAAAAAAATTGACTAGAACCTCTGTTTCCCGCCTTATTGCATACTATGTTATTAAATAAACTACTATATATCAATATTATTAAATCTGATAAAAGTTTACAATATTTTAAGGTTTAGGGTTTAGGGTTTACAATCTGATAAAAAAATTTAATTAGCATATTATTTAAACATTTGAATTTTATAGTTTTTGCATACTTATGAATTTGAGAAAAATTTCAACATGAAAAGTTCTTGAATTTGAATAACTAATCCAAATCTTATTTTCTGTTTTATAAAATAATTATTCTAACTAGTGAAACTAATAACCATTTTGCCATTTCCAATTTAAAAATGCATTAACTATTATATTTTGCATATTTTTAACATAAAAAGTGCTTGAATTTGAATCAGAGATTCAAATCCATTTTCTGTTTTATAAAATAATTATTCTAACTAGTCAAACTATTAACGATTTTGTCATTTTCAAACTATTAACCGTACGAGGGTAGCCCCTTTAGGGTTTAGGGTTTAGGGTATAGGCTTGGTCGTTGCCACAGCACATCTAGACTCATATCTGCCGCCTCTCTCCACTCTATCCCATGGCTTTCACCATACCTCTAACCCCAGGGAGCAGAGATGGAGTCTTTCATGGGCTAGCAGGAAAATATTTTCCGAGGTGGAACTTCCGAAGATGCCATAGGGCGTGTGCACCAAGGGCATCTTCGAGAAATTCCGCCACGGGAGATTTCCCAACCCTTTCCTCGATCCATGGGGATGAAACTCTCCATCCATGTTGGCTTGGTCGTTGCCATAGCACATCTACACTCATATCTGCCGCCTCTCTCCACTCTATCCCATGGCTTCCACCATAGCTCTAACCCCAGGGAGGCGGAGATGGAGTCTTTCACGGGCTAGCAGGAAAATATTTTCCGAGGCAGAACTTCCGAAGATGCCATAAGGCGTGTGCACCAAGGGCATCTTCGAGAAGTTCCACGACGGGAGATTTCCCAACCCTTCCTCCATCCATGGGGATGAAACTCTCCATCCATGTTGGCTTGTTGAGTTGCTTGCCATGGCGTATCGATGCTCCTTTTATAGGCACGACGCCGCTTCTACTTTGTCTTCTTCCTCCCACAGGGCATCGTGCGCTACATGCTTTATCTCATCGAGCAGTGCGTCCACCCACGTGTCCTTATCCTACCGACAGCTTTAGTACCGGTTTGAGCCCCCACCCGGCACTAAAGGTTACCCACGCGTCCTTATCCCACCGACAATTTTGTTAGATGACACAAAAACCACCTTTAGTCCCGGTGGCACCCACCTGCCGGTACTAAAGGTTAGCCACCCCCCAGATAAGGCCCTCCCAGAGAAGCCTCCCCCAGATAAGGCCCCCCATCTTTTGTCTCGGTTTGAGCCCCCACCCAGGATGAAAGTTTCCCACGCCACTGCGTTCCCGCGCTTTCCACCGGTTCCCACCTCTGTCTCAAATAAAAGGTTTAATACATTACATAGATTTATGTCTCAAATAAAAGGTTTAATTACATAGATTTATGTATCAAATAAAAGGTTTAACACATTATTACACATCACCAACATCTAGTGTTGTGGTTTTCTTCTGCACCGTAGCCATGGAGAATCTTCATCATTTAACAAGATGCTTGGGTCAGTTTTCACTTTGAAGGGCGGAATTTCATGAAACTTATTGTAATCTTATGACATGTCTGTTTTATCATCCACTCCCACGATGTTTCTTTTCCCTGAAAGAACTATGTGGCGCTTTGGCTCATCGTATTCTGTACTCTTTTGCTTATCTTTCCTTTTTCTCGGTTTGGTAGACATGTCCTTCACATAGAAAACCTGAGCCACATCGTTGGCTAGGACGAATGGTTCATCCATGTACGCAAGATTTTTGAGATCCACTATTGTCATGCCGTACTTTTTGTCTACATGTACCCCGCCTCCTGTCAGCTTGACCCATTTGCACCGAAACAAAGGGACCTTAAAAGTAGGTCCATAGTCAAGTTCCCATATCTCCTCTATGTACCCATAATATGTGTCAATCTTCCCATTGTCATCTGTTGCATCAAAGCGGACACCACTGTTTTGGTTGGTGCTCTTTTTATCTTGGGCGATCGTGTTAAATGTATTCCCATTTATCTCGTACCCTTGGAAAGTACATATAGTCGAAGATGGTAACCTGGCCAACGAGTACAACTCATCTCAACAGTGGTGTTATTCATGAGATGTGTCTGCAACCAATTGCCAAAATACTTCTCGTGTTCCCCTTTAATCAAGGTTTCAGGCTTCCCCGGGTTTTCGGAGCGTAGAATATTCTTGTGTTTGTTGATATATGGAGCCACCACGGTGGAATTGTGTAGAACTGTGTAGTGTGCTTGAGTGAAAGAATGCCCGTCCCTACATACCATTGATTTCCTTCATAGTGTGCCTTTTCCAGTCATCCTCCCCTCATACCGAGATTCAGGAACACCAATCGGCTTAAGGTCAGGAAGAAAGTCAACACAAAACTCAATGACCTCCTCTGTTCCATAGCCCTTGGAGATGCTTCCTTCTGGCCTAGCACGGTTATGAACATATTTCTTTAAGACTCCCATGAACCTCTCGAAGGGGAACATATTGTGTAGAAACACAGGACCGAGAATTCTAATCTCTTCGACTAGGTGAACTAGGAGGTGCGTCATAATATTGAAGAAGGATGGAGGGAACAACAACTCGAAGCTGACCAGACATTGGACCACATCAATCTGTAACCCTGATAGACTTTCTCGACCAATTACCTTCTGAGAAATTGTATTGAGGAATGCACATACCTTCACAATGGCTAGTCGAACATTTTCTGGTAGAATTCCCCTCAATGCAACCGGAAGCAATTGCGTCATAAGCACATGGCAGTCATGAGACTTTAGGTTTTGAAATTTTTTCTCTTTCATATTTACTATTCCCTTTATATTCGACGAGAAGCTAGACAGGACCTTGATACTGAAAAGGACTTCAAAAAAGATTTCCTTCTCTTCCTTGGTAAGAGCGTAGCTGGCAAGCCCTTGAAATTGCCCTGGATGCTTGCCGTCTCGTCCTTTATGATGGTGCTGGTCCTCCCGTGCTGCCGGGGTATCTTTTGACTTCCCATACAAGCCCAGGAAGCCTAGAATATTCACGCAAAGATTCTTCGTCAGGTGCATCACGTCGATTGCAGAGCGGACCTCATGCACTTTCCAATAGGGTAGCTCCCAAAATATAGATTTCTTCTTCCACATGGGTGCGTGTCCGGTAATGGGGTGTTTCGGAACAGGTTGTCCTCCGGGACCCTTTCCAAAGATTACATCCAAATCCTTGACCATACCAAATACATCAGCACCACTACGGGGGACAGGCTTCGTCCGGGTTTCTGCCTTGCCATTGAAATGCTTGCCTTTCTTCTTTAAGGGATGACTGGGCGGAAGAAAACGACGATTTTACGGGTACACATTCTTTCTATATTTATCCAGATATATACTTTCAGTCTCATCTAAACAGTGTGTGCATGCATTGTATCCTTTATTCGTCTGTCCTGAAATGTTACTAAGAGCAGGCCAATCATTGATGGTTACGAACAACAACACTTGTAGGTCAAATTCCTGCTGTTTGTGCTCATCCACACACGTACACCTGGTTTGGCCCACAACTGTAGAAGTTCATCAACTAATGGCCTTAGGTACACATCAATGTCGTTGCCGGGTTGCTTCGGGCCTTGGATGAGTACTGACATCATAATGAACTTCCGCTTCATGCACAACCAAGGAGGAAGGTTGTAGATACATAGAGTCACGGGCCAGGTGCTGTGACTGTAGTTCTGCACCCCAAAAGGATTCATGCCATCGGTACTTAGACAAAACCATAAGTTACTTGCGTCACCAACAAAGTCTGGGAAGTCTCTCTCAATTTTTCTCCACTGCTGACCATCAGCAGGGTGCCTCAACATCCCGTCTTTCTTACGGTCTTCCATGTGCCATCGCAACAACTTGGCATGCTCTTTATTTCTGAACAAACGTTTCAACCGTGGTATTATAGGAGCATACCACATCACCTTGGCAGGAACCCTCTTCCTGGGTGGCTCGCCCTCAACATCACCAGGGTCATCTTTTCTGATCTTATACCGCAATACAGTGCATACCGGGCATTTGTCCATATTCTCGTACTTCTCACCGCGGTAGAAGATGCAGTCATTAGGGCATGCATGTATCTTCTGCACGTCTAATCCTAGAGGGCAGACAAGTTTCTTTGCTTCGTACGTACTGGAGGGCAATTGGTTATTTCTTGGAAGCAACTTCTTCATTATTACCAGCAACTTTTCAAATCCCGAGTCAGTCATACTGGTCTCTGCCTTCCACTTCAACAATTCCAGTGTGCTACCCAGCTTCTTCTGGCCATCTTCACAAGTTGGATACAACAATGTGTTGTGGTACTGTAACATCTGCTCGAACTGCAACCTCTCGTTTTCTGTGTCGCAGTCTCGCCTTGCATCACTAATGACCCGACCAAAATCATCAACGGGCTCATCTGGTTCCCGTTCTTCACCCCCTTCTTTTTCATTATCTTCAACTGCGGTATTATCGTATTCAGGGAACATAGATTGGTAGTTTTCATCATCGTTCTCTTCTTCATCGCCGTCTTCCATCATAACCCCTCTTTCTCCGTGCTTGGTCCAAACATTATAGCTGGACATGAAACCGGACCGAAGCAGGTTGTCTGAATGACTCTTGAGGAAGTATGAGCCTGCTCATTCCGACATTCAACACATGGACAACACATAAAACCATCCCGCCACTTGTTCGCCTCGGCCACTAGGCGAAAAGAACGCACGCCTTCTTTGTAAGCGTCAGAGCGTCGGTCACCGTACATCCATGGGTGGCTCATCTGCATCATACAACCATGCATATATATCAAACGCAATCACGATGCTTAAACTAGTAACGTGCAGTCAAAACGAGAAAATAGTTGCTAACCTTTTAGGACATTTCAAAACAAAGAGGAGAAACCTTAAGTGTCGCTCTGGCACCTCATATCATATTTTGTCTTGTGTGAACTCAAGTGGCATCGCTCTAATAGGAATTTCACCGAACACCTCTAGTGCATATGAAGAAAAAAAGTTAGCACAAAGTTTATACCCACCTCTCACATAGGAAAAAAACAGGAGAGAGTGGAGGGCTGGGTGCATATATATAGGGCCAGGCCATTAGTCCTGGTTTGAGATATAAACCGGGACTAAAGGTTCTGCCAGGAGCACGCGCGCCGGCCCAGACCCATTTGTCCCTGTTTGTATCTCAAACCGGGACTAATGGTTTCTTACGGACCGGGACATAGTGCCTCGGCCTCCTCGGGCCCTCTAGTTCGGACCATTAGTCCCGGCCCCAGCCACGGCGGGGACTAATGGCCCGAACCAAAGGCCCATTTTCTACTAGTGTGATAGACAAGAACAAGCCATGTCCTGCCCATGTCAACCCCAGGAGGCTAGGGATTCAGGCATAATAAGCATCAAGTTTGCATGTTCACTATCAATCAGCATGCTCCTGACAAGGAATAGAGTTCTGGGTGCAATGCGAGGATCGGCGTGTGAGAAAGGGGGCTGTCCGTGTAACCTGCTGTTAGAAACTTGTCCCGGTATGGCATACTCAACACATACTAGGTCCATGCCGTGTGCTCAACGATTTGCCGTGAGCATTTTATCGAGGCACACGGAAAACACAGAATTTGCCGTAGGCATGGGTGAACCTCACGGCGAATCGATAGCTCAGGGAAAAACCAAAACAAAACTCATGGCAAAATATAGCTCATGGCAAATCGACACCAAAACTCACGGAGAACATTGGCTCATGGAAAAAGAGTCAACAAAACTCATGGGGAACTTATAATTACGACAAAACCGCTAGCACACGTGATCGCCCGTGAGTAGAGGAGACAGCGCCGAGGGGCTCGGGGGGGACGAGCGAGTGCAAAGACCTAGGGTTAACCGGCGTGTCCCTTTGCTCTGCCTGTACCGCGCTCGAAGAATTCGCAAAAACTAAGGTACGTGCGTATCTTGGCTCTACCATGCATCCATTCGTCATGTGATGTGATAATGATTTCTGATATGAACGAAGCGAGGCATAGGAGTAATTTGGATGTGATTTATCCTTCTCAGTTCGAGTAATCTATATAGCGAAACCTGTGCTGTTGGATCCTGTAATTATATTGGGGTTACAACCGGGATATTGTCTATCATTAACCGAAGGAATCCCAATTAGAGTGTGAATGTAGGATTATTAGAACACAGAGCAATGGCCCCTTTATAAAAAAATATCAAATTTCGGATGGCGAGTCAGCATTAGTGGCCTGCAAATGGAAATGTAGGATTTGAGATTTCTTGATGAATAATTCTTCAAGCGATTTGGGAAGGAGTTCGACGTTTCATAGCTGAAGCTCAAAACAGCTCCTAAACTATGATTTAATCATTATGGGTTTGTGACTTGACTTGTGGGAGAATACTAATTAAATAGCTCATTCCATGCACCCTGCTTCCCGCAAGGTACATTTTCCGTAACTTCTAATAACATGTTTTGTCTTTTCACCGTAGCTCTAGAGCCTACGGCAAATTATCAAATTCCTGTAGTGTGGTAAAATTTGTGTATTCCCATGTTGCAAAAAGCATCCCATCGAATCCATAGTTAGAAAGTAAACATGCATAGCGATGTAAACATGGGCAATTTCAGAAGCAATGCTTCTTAAAAAACTGAAACTTTTTCTGGGTTTGTTCAACTAGCTCTCTCCAAAATCAACAGTAAGTAGTATAAATTAAGTCAACATTTGTTGGCTCATGCCCAATAAGTGACGAGTTGAATTCATAAAATATAGTACATCACCCCTCTGAAAATAGAATAGAAAAGAAAGGAGTGTAGCTAACACATCCATGTTGTGATGTAGGAAAAACTTGTTAATTTGGCCTGATCTTCATGCCGGCCAATTTGTTAATTTAACTTGATTAGATGGCTAGCTGCCCACATGATGCTTGCTGATATTTTTTATGAAACGAAGCTTGGTAAGTTCAATGAGGGAGGACGCAATATATTTGCTTACTCTCCTGATGAATCATCATATTTGTACGGTATCACACATCGTGAAGATACCAGTTACACAGCCTCTGGACCAACAAAATGCCCAAAGTCACTAGGGATGCAAACAGCCAACAAAAAATTAAAAAAAATTAAAAAGAAGAAAATAAATACCCGTTGCGGTGATGCAGTATTCGCAACAACAACACTCTAATTACCACCGAAGACAACACCCGAACTACAAAGGAGATTCCACAAAAGCAACGTCTCCAAAAAGAAACAATGGACAAGCATTGTCATTGCACGATCGAAGATCTTTGGTTTTCACCTTAGAGAAAGTCAGCATGCTTCGCCTGTGGCATTTGAATGGAGCTCCTTATCTCTTTTTAGTCTTCCTCTATGAACTTTGTGCATGAGTATCTATCCCTTATGATATGCAACTTGTATTATACTATTTTATATTATGGGTCCTCCTCGATGTAATAGAATTATGATTTTCCCATAGTCTCTTACTTCCTCTTCATGTTTCTAGTCTTCTTTGATTACATCATTAGTTGATTTTTTGCATTGTATTGCATGGTTGTGTATTTTGGGATTTTAACTATGGAGAAACTGTCGTCAGATCAAATCCAACAATGACAACTTAACCAATATGTATAATATCTATCCGTATTGCACTAGTATGATAAACAGTTTTTATACAGCAAAATAATTTATCAATTGTTTGGGAAGGCATAAAAATGTATTATGTGTATGTATACTTAGAGAGGAAGAGAAAAAGACTTCCAGAATCCTGGCTCCATCATTGGTTTCACACATCATGATATGACATATTTATATTAATACACACGTAGTTGATTTTATAATACGCATGTTTAGGAAATGTGTATATTGTATTGACCTATGCTATGATTTCCACTACTTGATTCCATTGTGGCCAACATACTGCATGTTTGCTTAGATATGCTAATTAGATAAATGGGTGGAATTCATGATTTTATCTCAGTGGGAACAAGTATGTTTTACTATGATGGAAACAACTTAGCTTAATCACTAGTAGAAAACCCTTACAACGGACATTCAATCGGTGTCATGCCACTAGTATTGGACCAAATACCAGTGGGGCAACAAAAACACGACACACCACCAACAAAATAGAATGGTGGCTTGGTGACAATATAGTGGGAACTGTTGGATGGGATCCACTTAGCTACCTACCGGCCTTGCATCGATAACCAATCAGCCATATGTTCCGGTTTGAGGAAATCATGGAAAACAAAATTAGTTGCAACAAACTTAGTGGATGGAATAAAAAATGGGTGCTCAATCATTTTGAAAGTTGAACAGATTAACCTTGGCTGGTTACCTCACTACTAGGAAAACCCTTATCAGTGGCGCACCTTTTTTCACTATCCGTGGCACATATGTTAGTCGTCACTGCTACGTCGCCACTGATAACTATCTTCAGTGGCGCATTTCAAAATGCGCCACAGAAGTCTCAAACTTCAGTGGCGCATATGGCCAATATGCGCCACATAAGTTTTTTTCCAAAATTCCAAAAAAAGGCGGGCCAGATCTCAAACTTCTGTGGCGCATATTTTTTTCAAATTTCAAAAAAAAACCGGGCCAGATCGAGATCTGGCCGGAGTTGGTGGTGGTGGTGGTGGTGGCGGCTCGAGGAGGGCTAGGAGGAGGAGGTTATCAGAGTTGGTGGTGGAGGAGGAGGAGGAGGTCGCCGGAGTTGGTGGTGGAAGAGGAGGAGAAGGAGGAGGAGGAGGAGATCGCTGGAGTTGGTGGTGGAGGAGGAGGAGGTGGTCGTCGGAGTTGGTGGTGGTGGAGGAGGAGGAGGAGGAGGTCGCCCGAGAGTGGAGAAGGAGGAGTGAGGAGAAGGGGAGAAGTGTGGAGGGGAGGAGAAGAGGAGAAGTGTGGAGGGGAGGAGAAGAGGAGAATTGTGGAGGGGAGGAGAAGTGGGAAGGGTAGAAGAAGTGGGGAGGGGAAGAAAAAGGAAAAAGGGAGGGAGAAGGGCGCTGGTGAGAATCAAATTTCGAATCCAGCCCAAGACTTCTGTGGCGCATTTGGGGGAAATGCGCCACAAAAGTTTCTCCCCCTTTTTTATTTTTTTGCAGTAAAAAATCTTCTACCCTAAATAACGTTTTACTCTTTTTGAATTTGGGGATTCTGTAAAATTCAGAACGACCATAGGGAATTTCAAGACGATCATTTTGATAGGTTAAAGATTTTTTTCCGACATCGTATGCAAAAGTTATAGCCATTTTACCGTGCCATGACCTATTTTTGCAAAATACATCAAAATTCATGTTTTTCAATTTTGTCTAGATCTATACCCTAAAATCTAAATACAACTCAAAGGAATTTATTTTTTGAAGTTTCTATCATTTTTGTTTATTTTTTACAAAACTGAAAAGGCGATCCGGGGGGGGGGGGGGGGGGGGTCTGTTTTCCCCCCATATATGCTTGTTCTGTGGCGCATACACCTATATGCGCCACAGAAGTTTCTCCCCCTTTTTTTGCTACTTGGTCCCATCAACCTTCTGTGGCGCATACGTCTATATGCGCCACAGAAGTTTGGCACTTCAGTGGCGCAAACGAAAATATGTGCCACAGAAATATGGACTTCTGTGGCGCATATTGGTTTCATGCGCCACTGAAGTGCAAAACTTCCATGGCACATTTTTTCTAGTGTGCCACTGATACATATCTGTGGCGCATGATTTTACATATGCGCCATTGAATATCTTGTCTACCTATAAGCTGTTTCCTAATAGTGCCTATTGATATAAAGAGTGGAGGACAGACCCCTTAACACCAAGCTTCCCAAGCCTACGAATGAGAGGAAAGTGATAGCAGCCTAGAAATCCACCAACTTTCCTTTCCCCATGGCTTTCCTACTATAATTCGGAATCATAATTTGAAGGACTTTCTTAGTTATCTCCCTTACCAAGACACACAAGAACATTAGAAGTTAACCGAGATAAAATTAAATAAAGACCATGCATAAAGACATAATAATAATTATCAAATTCCAATAAAATTTCCATGTCGAGAGACAATATATAAACATACTAAGGATGTACAATACACATATCATGGTGGATATTGTATATGTTCTTATTACAGAAAACAAGAGCCGGTAAATAGGGTTTTGAGCATAAGAGTACATGTATATAGTTGAGACCAATACATGGATACGACTAGAGGTCGCCCCATACAGACAACAATTTATTGGAGTTTCAGTTATGTCCTTCCATCTTAGCACCGGCTCCCATTTCTTCCGTTTTATCAACCACTGTCAAATTAAAATATGGAACTCCATTAGGGAAAGAGTTAATTTTCCAAAGGAAATAGAGTATAGGAGATCACATATATATTAGTCCACAATATGATACAGAGATTGTATGTTCAAATGTCAAAGGAAATTGAAAAGAGCGAGATTAGTGGATTTACCTGAATCAACAAGAGTACAGGGGTAACAACAAGTTTCCTAGCATATATTGATGGGGGAAAGCACACCACAAGCAACACAACATGCTTTTGCTGCGAAGCTTATGCAGCAATCGCAGCCAGCGGCTGAGTTGATAGTGAGGCTGAAGCTCAGGAGGCACATGATCATCATCAATGTGGTAGTTCTCGTGAGCCTCTTGTTGTCCTCCATTGCCTCCTGCTGTTGCTACTACCTTCCTTGATTCTATAGCTTATGTTTTGAGAGGTGCTTCTTGAACGGATGTAGCCAACTGCAATTTATAGGCATATGTAACCGTTATGATATTGATAAGGTGCGAATGGGTGAAAAATTAAGTAGTATTCGATGTGCGTAGGCCAACCTTGTTATTTCGCTTAATATTTAAAATATGTCTACCTGGTAAGATAAGTCAATGCGGACCGCTATTTAACTGGACAGTAATGCAAGCCTACAGTGTTTGTCTACAAAATAACCTGTCGAGATCGCAATGCCGGCCAATTAGTTATTTTTTCACTTTATTAGGTGGCCAGCCTCCCACATGATACTTGTTGATATTTGTTTATGTAACTTATTGGGAATAAGTCGTTGAATTAGTGGCCACTCAGTTGAATTAGTCGTTGCGACACGCTACACTTTGTCAGATTGGTAATATAATTGACTGAGGAAGAAAATAATAGCTTACTCTTCGAAAGAATCACAGTATTGGTACGGTTTTCACACATCAACCAAGGCAAGTGGCACTTTGGTCATATGTCATATTTACTTTCATACACACGTAGTTGATTCTGTAGACGTATGTGTAGAAAATATCCATTCACTAGGCCCGTCCAGGGCTGGGCTGGGCGACCGCACAGGGCCCCCAAATTTTTGGGGCCCCATATTCCCAGCCCAGCCCTTGAGGTCCCGGTTCTTTGGAGTGTCTCTCACGATCGCCAGTGTCGCCCGTCCCAATGAAAAATTCCAACTAAGTTGTAGCGTGACAGACAAGAGAAATTACATGACACTAGTATTTGACCAAGTACCATTGGTGCACTAGAAACACACAATGCCACCGATAACATGCGTGGTGGTAATATTGTAGCCACCAATCGATGGCATAACAACCTGGCTACTTACCGGCCTTCCGCGATATGAAAATATTGGCGCTCAATCAGTTTCAAATGTGAACACCTAGCCCTTGGCCGGCTGGTGCAATGTCCCCCAAACACAAGATTTTCCCAATCCCAAAAACAAAATAAAGTGACAGCATCCATGAAATCGGAATCGTATTTGGAACGACTATCTTAATTATCTCTCACCAGGACATATTTTTTGGCTGCCACAGACATATATCTAAGGCCATAGAAAATATAGATACCTATTGGAATGTACATGGATTCACTACAGGAAGTGGCCTTTTTGCCTAGGGCCAAGCACACTTGGCAAAGAAATACACTCGGCTTAAGGGACCGAAAGGATAGGCATATACCTTAAGCAAATAGTGTGCTTGGAAAAAATGCTCAATCAAGGCGTGACGACCATGTTATGTCACATTCCATGTGATATTAAATTCTTTACGTATCTTATTTTACTTATATTAGCCTACGACAATAGTATCATCAGACGATCCCTAAAATTTAATTACCAATAATCGTGTTCTCCCCTAGTGTACACCACTAAGAAAGTTCTCCTTTACAAAGCGCATCACCGCCATGTTGAGCAAACCTCTCTTGTGGTGAAAGAGGATGAATCATTTCCGGTTGGGGAAGAGGAGCACCCTGTACCGCCACTAGACAATAGAAATTATATGACACTAGTATTTGACGAAGTACCACTGGTGCACTAGAAACACACAATGCCACCAATAACATACTGCGGGTGTTATGGTGGTAATATTGTAGCCACCAATCGATGGGATAAACTTGGCCACCTACCGGCCTTCCGTGAGGACCGACCAATCAGCAGTATGGTTAGGATTGACGCAATATGAAAATATTGGCGCTCGATCAGTTTCAAATTTGAACGCCTTGCCCTTGGCCGGCTGCCTATAGATGCAAGGAATGGTGGAATGTCCCCCAAACAACAAGACTTTCCCAATCCCAAAAACAAAATAAGGTGATAGCATCCAAGAAATCGGAATCGTATTTGGAACGACGGTCTTAATTATCTCTCACCAGAACATTTTTTTTTTGCTGCCATAGACATATATCTAAGTCCATAGAAAATATAGATACCTATTGGAATGTACGTGGATTCACTAGAGGAAGTGGCCTTTTTGCCGAGGGCCAAGCACACTTGGCAAAGAAATACACTCGGCTTAAGGGACCGAGACGATAGGCATATCACCTTAAGCAAATAGTGCGCTTGGAAAAAATGCTCAATCAAGGTGTGACGACCATGTTATGTCACATTCCATGTGATATTAAATTCTTTATGTATCTTATTTTGCTTATATTAGCCTACGACAATAGCATCATAAGACGATCCCTAAAATTTAATTACCAATAATCGTTTTCTCCCCTAGTGTACACCACTAAGAAAGTTCTCCGTTACAAAGCGCATCACCGCCATGTTGAGCAAACCTCTCTTGTGGTGAAAGAGGATGAATCAATTCCGGTTGGGGACGAGGGGCACCATGTCCCGCCACTACACAACAGAAATTATATGACACTAGTATTTGATGAAGTACCACTGGTGCACTAGAAACACACAATGGCACCAATAACATACTGCGGGTGTCATGGTGGTAATATTTTAGCAACCAATCGATGGGATAAACTTGGCCACCTACCGGCCTTCCGCGAGGACCGACCAATCAGCAGCATGGTTAGGATTGACGCAATATGAAAATATTGGCGCTCGATCAGTTTCAAATTTGAACGCCTTGCCCATTGCCGGCTGCCTATAGATGCAAAGAATGGTGGAATGTCCCCCAAACAACAAGATTTTCCCAATCCCAAAAACAAAATAAGGTTATAGCAACCAAGAGATCGGAATCGTATTTGGAACGATGGTCTTAATTATCTCTCACCAGAACATTTTTTTTTGCTGCCATAGACATATATCTAAGGCCATAGAAACTATAGATACCTATTTGAATGTACATGGATTCACTACAGGAAGTGGCCTTTTTGCCTAGGGCCAAGCACACTTGGCAAAGAAATACACTCGGCTTAAGGGACCGAAATGATAGGCATATCACCTTAAGCCAATAGTGCGCTTGGAAAAAATGCTCAATCAAGGTGTGACGACCATGTTATGTCACATTCCATGTGATATTAAATTCTTTACGTATCTTATTTTGCTTATATTAGCCTACGACAATAGTATCATAAGACGATCCCTAAAAGTTAATTACCAATAATCGTTTTCTCCCCTAGTGTACACCACTAAGAAAGTTCTCCGTTACAAAGCGCATCACCACCATGTTGAGCAAACCTCTCTTGTGGTGAAATAGGATGATCAATTCCGGTTGGGGACGAGGAGCACCATGTCCCGCCACTAGACAACAGAAATTATATGACACTAGTATTTGACGAAGTACCACTGGTGCACTAGAAACACACAATGCCACCAATAACAAACTGCGGGTGTCATGGTCGTAATATTGTAGCCACCAATCGATGGGATAAACTAGGCCACCTACCGGCCTTCCACGAGGACCGACCAATCAGCAGTATGGTTAGGATTGACGCAATATGAAAATATTGGCGCTCGATCGGTTTCAAATTTGAACGCCTTGCCCTTGGCCGGCTGACTATAGATGCAAAGAATGGTGGAATGTCCCCCAAACAACAAGACTTTCCCAATCCCAAAAACAAAATAAGGTGATAGCATCCAAGAAATCGGAATCGTATTTGGAACGATGGTCTTAATTATCTCTCACCAGAACATATTTTTTTTGCTGCCATAGACATATATCTAAGTCCATAGAAAATATAGATACCTATTAGAATGTACGTGGATTCACTAGTGGCCTTTTTGCCGAGGGCCAAGCACACTTTGCAAAGAAATACACTCGGCTTAAGGGACCGAAACGATAAGCATATCACCTTAAGCAAATAGTGCGCTTGGAAAAAATGCTCAATCAAGGTGTGACGACCATGTTATGTCACATTCCATGTGATATTAAATTGTTTATGTATCTTATTTTTCTTATATTAGCCTACGACAATAGTATCATAAGACGATCCCTAAAATTTAATTACCAATAATCATGTTCTCCCCTAGTGTACACCACTAAGAAAGTTCTCCGTTACAAACCGCATCACCGCCATGTTGAGCAAACCTCTCTTGTGGTGAAATAGGATGATCAATTCCGGTTGGGGACGAGGAGCACCATGTCCCGCCACTAGACAACAGAAATTTTATGACACTAGTATTTGACGAAGTACCACTGGTGCACTAGAAACACACAATGGCACCAATAACATAGTGCGGGTGTCATGGTGGTAATATTTTAGCAACCAATCGATGGGATAAACTTGGCCACCTACCGGCCTTCTGTGAGGACCGACCAATCAGCAGCATGGTTAGGATTGAGGCAATATGAAAATATTGGCGCTCGATCAGTTTCAAATTTGAACGCCTTGCCCATTGCCGGCTGCCTATAGATGCAAAGAATGGTGGAATGTCCCCCAAACAAAAAGATTTTCCCAATCCCAAAATCAAAATAAGGTTATAGCATCCAAGAAATCGGAATCGTATTTGGAACGACGGTCTTAATTATCTCTCACCAGAATTTTTTTTTTTTGCTACCATAGACATATATCTAAGGCCATAGAAAATATAGATACCTATTTGAATGTACATGTATTCACTAGAGGAAGTGGCCTTTTTGCCGAGGGCCAAGCACACTTGGCAAAGAAATACACTTGGCTTAAGGGACCGAAACGATAGGCATATCACCTTAAGCAAATAGTGCGCTTGGAAAAAATGCTCAATCAAGGTGTGGCGACCATGTTATGTCAAATTCCATGTGATATTAAATTCTTTACGTATCTTATTTTGCTTATATTAGCCTACGACAATAGTATCATAAGACGATCCCTAAAAGTTAATTACCAATAATCGTTTTCTCCCCTAGTGTACACCACTAAGAAAATTCTCCGTTACAAAGCGCATCACCACCATGTTGAGCAAACCTCTCTTGTGGTGAAAGAGGATGAATCATTTCCGGTTGGGGACCAGGAGCACCCTGTACCCCCACTAAACAATAGAAATTATATGACACTAGTATTTGACGAAGTACCACTAGTGCACTCGAAACACACAATGCCACCAATAACAAACTGCGGGTGTCATGGTCGTAATATTGTAGCCACCAATCGATGGGATAAACTAGGCCACCTACCGGCCTTCCACGAGGACCGACCAATCAGCAGTATGGTTAGGATTGACGCAATATGAAAATATTGGCGCTCGATCGGTTTCAAATTTGAACGCCTTGCCCTTGGCCGGCTGACTATAGATGCAAAGAATGGTGGAATGTCCCCCAAACAACAAGACTTTCCCAATCCCAAAAACAAAATAAGGTGATAGCATCCAAGAAATCGAAATCGTATTTGGAACGATGGTCTTAATTATCTCTCACCGGAACATATTTTTTTTGCTGCCATAGACATATATCTAAGTCCATAGAAAATATAGATACCTATTAGAATGTACGTGGATTCACTAGTGGCCTTTTTGCCGAGGGCCAAGCACACTTGGCAAAGAAATACACTCGGCTTAAGGGACCGAAACGATAAGCATATCACCTTAAGCAAATAGTGCGCTTGGAAAAAATGCTCAATCAAGGTGTGACGACCATGTTATGTCACATTCCATGTGATATTAAATTCTTTATGTATCTTATTTTTCTTATATTAGCCTACGACAATAGTATCATAAGACGATCCCTAAAATTTAATTACCAATAATCATGTTCTCCCCTAGTGTACACCACTAAGAAAGTTCTCCGTTACAAACCGCATCACCGCCATGTTGAGCAAACCTCTCTTGTGGTGAAATAGGATGATCAATTCCGGTTGGGGACGAGGAGCACCATGTCCCACCACTAGACAACAGAAATTATATGACACTAGTATTTGACGAAGTACCACTGGTGCACTAGAAACACACAATGGCACCAATAACATAGTGCGGGTGTCATGGTGGTAATATTTTAGCAACCAATCGATGGGATAAACTTGGCCACCTACCGGCCTTCCGTGAGGACCGACCAATCAGCAGCATGGTTAGGATTGAGGCAATATGAAAATATTGGCGCTCGATCAGTTTCAAATTTGAACGCCTTGCCCATTGCCGGCTGCCTATAGATGCAAAGAATGGTGGAATGTCCCCCAAACAAAAAGATTTTCCCAATCCCAAAAACAAAATAAGGTTATAGCATCCAAGAAATCGGAATCGTATTTGGAACGACGGTCTTAATTATCTCTCACCAGAATTTTTTTTTTTGCTACCATAGACATATATCTAAGGCCATAGAAAATATAGATACCTATTTGAATGTACATGTATTCACTAGAGGAAGTGGCCTTTTTGCCGAGGGCCAAGCACACTTGGCAAAGAAATACACTTGGCTTAAGGGACCGAAACGATAGGCATATCACCTTAAGCAAATAGTGCGCTTGGAAAAAATGCTCAATCAAGGTGTGGCGACCATGTTATGTCAAATTCCATGTGATATTAAATTCTTTCTGAATCTTATTTTGCTTATATTAACCTACGACAATAGTATCATAAGACGATCCCTAAAATTTAATTACCAATAATCGTGTTCTCCCCTAGTGTACATCACTAAGAAAGTCCTGCGTTACAAAGCGCATCACCTACATGTTGAGAAAACCTCTCTTGTGGTGAAAGAGGATGAATCAATTCCGGTTGGGCACGAGGAGCACCCTGTCCCGCCACTAGACAACAGAAATTATATGACACTAGTATTTGACGAAGTTCCACCGGTGCACTAGAAACACACACTGCCACCAATAACATACTACGGGTGTTATGGTGCTAATATTGTAGCCACCAATCGATGGGATAAACTTGGCCACCTACCGGCCTTCCGCGAGGACCGACCAATCAGCAGTATGGTTAGGATTGACGCAATATGAAAATATTGGCACTCGATCGGTTTCAAATTTGAACGCCTTGCCCATGGCCGGCTGCCTATAGATGCAAAGAATGGTGGAATGTCCCCCAAACAACAAGATTTTCCCAATCCCAAAAACAAAATAAGGTGATAGCATCCAAGAAAGCGGAATCGTATTTGGAACGACGGTCTTAATTATCTCTCACCGGAACATTTTTTTTGCTGCCATAGACATATATCTAAGGCCATAGAAAATATAGATACCTATTGGAATGTACATGGATTCACTAGAGGAAGTGGCCTTTTTTGCCGAGGGCCAAGCACACTTGGCAAAGAAATACACTCGGCTTAAGGGACCGAAACGATAGGCATATCACCTTAAGCAAATAGTGCGCTTGGAAAAAATGCTCAATCAAGGTGTGACGACCATGTTATGTCACATTCCATGTGATATTAAATTCTTTCTGTATCTTATTTTGCTTATATTAGCCTACGACAATAGTATCATCAGACGATCCCTAAAATTTAATTACCAATGATCGTGTTCTCCCCTAGTGTACATCACTAAGAAAGTTATGCGTTACAAAGCGCATCACCTACATGTTGAGCAAACCTCTCTTGTGGTGAAAGAGGATGAATCAATTCTAGTTGGGCACGAGGAGCACCTTGTCCCGCCACTAGAGTACAGAAATTATATGACACTAGTATTTGACGAAGTTCCATTGGTGCACTAGAAACACACACTGCCACCAATAACATACTGCGGGTGTCATGGTGGTAATATTGTAGCCACCAATCGATGGGATAAACTTGGCCACCTACCGGCCTTCCGCGAGGACCGACCAATCAGCAGTATGGTTAGGATTGACGCAATATGAAAATATTGGCGCTGGATCAGTTTTATATTTGAACGCCTTGCCCATGGCTGGCTGCCTATAGATGCAAAGAATGGTGGAATGTCCCCCAAACAACAAGATTTTCCCAAGCCCAAAAACAGAATAAGGTGATAGCATCCAAGAAATCGGAATCGTATTTGGAACGACGGACTTAATTATCTCTCACCAGAACATAATTTGTTTTGCTGCCATAGACTTATATCTACGGCCATAGAAAATATAGATACCTATTGGAGTGTACATGGATTCAATAGAGGAAGTGGCCTTTTTGCCGAGGGCCAAGCACACTTGGCAAAGAAATACACTCGGCTAAAGGACCGAAACGATAGACATATCACCTTAAGCAAATAGTGCGCTTGGAAAAAATGCTCCATCAAGGTGTGACGACCATGTTATGTCACAGTCCATGTGATATTAAATTCTTTATGTATCTAATTTTTCTTATATTAGCCTACGACAATAGTATCATAAGACGATCCCTAAAATTTAATTACCAATAATCGTGTTCTCCCTAGTGTACACCACTAAGAAAGTTCTCCGTTACAAAGCGCATCACCGCCATGTTGAGCAAACGTCCCTTGTGGTGAAAGAGGATGAATCAATTCTAGTTGGGGACGAGGAGGACCATGTCCCGCCACTAGACAACACAAATTATATGACACTAGTATTTGACGAAGTACCACTGGTGCACTAGAAACACACAATGCCACCAATAACATACTGCGGGTGTCATGGTGGTAATATTGTAGCCACCAATCGATGGGATAATCTTGGACACCTACCGGCATTCCGTGAGAACCGACCAATAAGCAGCATGGTTAGGATTGACGCAATATGAAAATATTGGCGCTCGATCAGTTTCAAATTTGAACGCCTTGCCCATGGCCGGCTGCCTATAGATGCAAAGAATGGTGGAATGTCTCCCAAACAACAAGATTTTCCCATTCCCAAAAACAAAAAGGTGATAGCATCCAAGAAATCAGAATCGTATTTGGAACGACGGTCTTCATTATCTCACACCAGAACATAATTTTTTTTTGCTGCCTTAGACATATATCTACGGCCATAGACAATATAGATACCTATTGGAATGTACATGGATTCACTAGAGGAAGTTGCCTTTTTGCCGAGGGCCAAGCACACTTGGCAAAGAAATACACTCGGCTTAAGGGAACGAAACGATAGGCATATCACCTTAAGCAAATAGTGCGCTTGGAAAAAATGCTCCGTCAAGGTGTGACGACCATGTTATGTCACATTCCATGTGATATTAAATTCTTTATGTATCTTATTTTGCTTATATCAGCCTACGACAATAGTATCATAAGACGATCCCTAAAATTTAGTTACCAATAATCGTGTTCTCCCCTAGTGTACACCACTAAGAAAGTTCTCCGTTACAAAGCGCATCACCGCCATGTTGAGCAAAACTCTCTTGTGGTGAAAGAGGATGAATCAATCCCGGTTGGGATGAGGAGCACCCTGTCCCGCCACTAGACAACAGAAATTATATGACACTAGTATTTGTCGAACTTCCACTGGTGCACTGGAAACACACAATGCCACCAATAACATACTGCGGGTGTCATGGTGGTAATATTGTAGCCACCAATCGATGGGATAAACTTGGCCACCTACCGGCCTTCCGCGAGGACCGACCAATCAGCAGTATGGTTAGGATTGACGCAATATGAAAATATTGGCGCTCGATCAGTTTCAAATTTGAACGCCTTGCTCATGGCTGGCTGCCTATAGATGCAAAGAAGTGTGGAATGTCCCCCAAACAACAAGATTTTCCCAAGCCCAAAAACAAAATAAGGTGATAGCATCCAAGAAATCGGAATCGTATTTGGAAACGAAGGTCTTAATTATTGTAACTACCTCAGACCCTACGCTCCAAGTTCAAGCCTGGATGAACCAAAAGTGGTTAAAATAGTACAGCGGTGGCCCAGGGGCCATCCATGTGTAGACCCGTCGGCCGTCCTAACCACTTCCAAGAACATCGGGACAAGAGCGAGCGTGTAGGCAACAGGCGAAGAGATCAAATACATACACAAGCGAGTATGTATGCAAGCTACCTTACTACAGTTCTAAGAGCCATACCATCTAAAATAAATATAAATATTGCAACGCCATACGGCAAGATCCAAATATCCTTGTTATAGATAATAGTGTAGGATAGCTCTTCATACATCAATCAACAGAGTATCAAACGGAAGCGGGAAACAAGATCTGAGTACGGACAAGAAGCAAATTGGCATAAGATGCCACATAAATAAGCACATCCCACTCACAGATCTCACGGATCCCCATCCCCGGAATCTCTACACCGAGTGATCGTTGCCAACATCATCTGTCTCCTCCAACCAGTATCCATCTTGCGAGTACACCTGTTCATCTGAATCAAAAAATTTATCGTGAGAGACCCTAGGGGTACTCAGCAAGTCTTTATGCCTCTAAAGGGGACATAACCTGGGGAGACGCAATTGCAGCAAAAGATAATAACTGACAAGTCTATAGATACTCGCTAATCATCCGCCTAACCAATGATAGACGGATGTCCGTTAATTAGAAACAATTGTTATAACAGTATGAAGTAACAGATCCATCATCCTTCTCGCTTACCAACGAGAAAGCGGACGAACAACCCATCCGTTGGCAGTTTTATCAACCATTCCATGAGTATTGCACTATTTACTAATCATGTATTTAGTCAATTAAAAGCGGTACTTTAGTTATACTTGTCTATGATCGAGAAACTGTGCTCCAAGTCGTCCATAACCGCGGACACGGCTTTCAGAAAGATTTACCCGAGAGGGGTGCACAAATAGCAACACACACACGATCAACCTCGGAAAAAACAACTCAAAACCCAACGAGGAATTCACGACAAAGCGATCACAGGATTCATAAAATATTTCAGGGGGCCACCCCACTAAGGTACTCGCAACGAAGTTGGCCGGCTCCGGAACGGACCCAGGGTTTGTGTGGACGGCGGTAAACGACTAGGAATCCGAAAGTGTGACTGGGCTTGTCGATACAGCGAAAACGTGTCACGATCCAAAACAGTACAGGTGCTCCACGCACAATCATAAATAACGCGGTAAAGCATGGCATAAGTACATGATAGTAAATAAAACCCCAAACTAGTTTGTGGCCCCAAGAAATAGAAATGAATCGAGCTCTGTCTCAGGGGTGTCCATAAGGCCTCCCGGATGTGGATAGTGCGAATAGTCAAGGAACAGGAATCAAGTACTCGGGGTCCTACGGGACACAAGTGAGCATGAAAAACCAAATAGCAGATATTGCCCACCGATGCCTCTTTCATTAGTTATCCCATTTCTACTCAGGTTAAGTTGTTTTGGTACCTTGTTATCCATCAGACACTCACATACCCTACACATGATGTTCTACGACTCGCATGGCTCAAACAACTCCTGTAGTAATGGCTCATAGGATGGAGGAACAAGCTTCGGTGGGGTGTAAAAATAAAGGCTATGCAGTACTTGGGATTCAATTTAATGCAATCGCGACTCAATGATGCAAGAATAAGATAGAGGCAATAGGTACTATATGTATGCAAGCATGTGGTAGTGCTTGCCTGGCAGCTCAGTTGAAGCGAGAGATGGATCTGGGTAGTACTCCTGGGATTCCTGATATTTCCCCTGCTCGGGGTCTATTCGAAAGAAGAACCAAACAAACAAGGGCCAACATAAATAAAGTGCACAAGCATATAAATAAAACGCGACAAACAAACAAGCATGCCATGATGAACGATGCACAAATTACATGGCAATAATGTAGCATGGCAAGGGTGAGGTGTGGGGACAAGAATAAATCATTTTATTATCTATTTGGTCAAGGTTTACTGCCATAAACAGTTCTGATTTTTAATAATGACATGATGCATGCTTCAATTCATATCATGGAATGCATACACAAAGCGGGCTTGTTGCGCGGATCGATTTAGACATATTATTTGTCAAATTTGGAGTTATAGAATTAAAGTTATTAATTAATTAAGAAAAAGGCATTTTTATTGCAATTAAACAATTTCGAAAATTTAAATTAGTCAAACATTATTTTGGATGGCATATTTGAAATCCTCACATTTTTCTGATTCAAAAACATATATCATTTGTATTATTTGAATAAGTCAATTAAAAGATATTATTTCCTGGATTTAAAACATATTTAACAATTTCTGAAAATCATTTTTATTAAACGGAAAAGAACAGAGCCTTTTTGTACACAGAGGAAGCTAGCCCGAGTCACAGACAGGTGGGGCCTGCGCTGAGCTGGCGAAAAGGGCGCGCGGCAGACTTTTCTCACCGCGCGTTCAGCCAGCCACGGCAGCTGACAAGCGGGCCCGTCACTCAAACGGCCCCACAGGCCAGAGGTTGAGAGTGCAGCTGCCACGTGGCGCAGACGAGGACCGCGGGTTGAGGACAAGGTCTAACGAGTGCCTTATTGTAAATGTCACACAGAGGCGTACAGGTTGGACCAGGTGGAGCGCGGGTTGAGTGAAACAAAAAGCCAGGGAGGTAAAGGGAAAAAGGCCACCGCACTACTGTTTTTCTTCTCGTCTGTTTCTGACGAAACTAACGAAACCACGCCGGCGCATCGGGGGGGGGGGGGGATCGATCCCGCGACCTAGCGCGCGCGGCGGCTGCTACCGCTGGGACGGCTCGGATTAGTGATAGGATTCAACAGCGTGCCTAGGCGATGTATCTGCGGCGCAACGACGGGGTGGCGAACGTGAGCTCGGTGCACAGAGAGCGCTCGACGGATGGACAAACGCGTACAGGAAGAGGTCGACAGCGGGAGGATGTTAGGGGGAAGCGGAGTCTCAGTAGGAGTGGGTTGGTGGTGGTGGATCGAGCCGAAGCGCAGAGGATCGTCGGGGTAGCTGGGGTTCCGGGGCTAGGGTTTGCTCGCCGGATCACGTCAGGGTGTAGCGGATACGGCCGTCTCCTCCTTGTCTAGCGCACAGGGGCGATGCGGAAGATCCTCTCGGCCTTCCTCGTCACCACAACACCACGCTCGCCTCCTCCTAGCAACTGTGGCGGTTCGATGCCGACGATGGTCGAACGGAGATGGGAGAGAGAGGGGGTAGCAGGCAGGTGGGGAAAGAGGGGTAGATGGGCAAGGCCCTGGGTGGGTCTGGGGAAGCGACGCACGGCAGAGGGGAGTAGATAAGGGCAGGGAGAGGGGGAGCACATGGGGGTGGCTCGGTGTAAAAGGTGGTGGTAGCCACCTTTTCTTCTCCTCCTCCTCACGTGTCCAGCGAGGCTCGGGAGGGGCTGCCGCTAGGACCAGAGGGTACGGCGCAAGATGGCTCGGGTGGGGCCTGGCTTGATGGCGAGAGAGAAGAACAAAGAGAGGAGGTGAGGGCTCGACATGAGGGTAGCTAGGGTGGTGTTGAGCAGGGTATCTAGGTTGGGGGGGGGTGGTTCGAGCCAAACCACAAGGGGTGGTGGCGGCTAGGTAGAAAGTGTGGTGAGGTGAGGGTTTAGCCGAGGCTAGGAAGAAGGGGTTAGCGTTAGGGTTTTAGCTAGGTGTAGAGAGAGAGAGAGAGAGCTTGGATTAGCTAGAAAAGAGAGAGGGGAGGAAATGGAACAATGGCACATGTATGCACACATGCATGTGTAGATGGTGGACAAGGTAGGAGGGATAGATGGAGGAGCTAGGGTTTGAAGAGAATAAAAACACCAAAAGAGTTTGAATTAAAACAAAGAGAGAAAACAAAAGGACCAAAGGAGAGAGAGGTGGAAGAAGAGATGATCTTGCATGTGGAATGCTCATGATGTTATTTTGTGAAAACAAAATATCCATCCCATGTATGCTTGACAAGATAAACCACTCAAAGAGTTGCAAGGTGGAGGACAAGAGAAAGAATTAAGCATTTATTTGGTGTATTTGTTTCAATTGAGTTCAAAAAAACTCCACCCAAATATTCCCAAAGAAACTAAAATAGAAGAACAAGTGAGGGCCTTGCATGGGCCATGCATGAAGAATAATTACCACATTCATTAGTTGTGAAAACAACTACATATACATATGGGCATCTATTACCCCCATGCACATCCATACTTGAATAAAGTCCACCACATAATCTACAAGCTTGATAAAATATGGTAAGGGTGGATTTAAGCATAAATGAACATAATAGGCCATGCTAGTGTGTATGTCCCACTAGAAGATCATTTGGCCACAATTATGTTTAAACAATGCTCAATTAATCCCAAAACAAAGCATAAGGAAGATAGAGCAAGGCAAACTAACCACATGCATGCAAAGGTGGCCATGTGGCCCTCCACATATCAACAATGTGGAAACAACATGAGGCATATATGGAAGCATGTGTAAATAGAAGTGGATCCATCCCAACCCACGTGAGCTAGAGGTAAACCCAATATAATGCGAAGCTCACATGTAGTTGAATGGTGGAATTATGGGGTAGTGACAAGAAAAGGTGGTGGAGTTAAATAAAAGATATGCCCCCAACTCAACTTGGGCACCAGGCATTTATCAAGAACCAAATACAATTTATTAAGAACCAAATACAATTTATAATGCATATGAGATAAGAACCAAAAGGAAAGGTTTTATATGATGCTCAAATGCAAGGTGGCATGATGACATGAGCATGATATAATTATGATCCAAGAATTATATGTAGAATGTAGCATTTTATTATTAGACCATGTAGCATTACAGATGTTACACCGATGGGATGCTACAACTCTCCCCCACTAAACTGGAATCTCGCCCCGAAATTCTAGGAAGAAGACAAAGACACGAAGAGGGTAGGATACTTGGCATGGAGCTCATCCTCGCGTTCCCAAGTGGCTTCATCAACGGAATGGTGCGACCATTGCACCTTGCAGAACTTTATAGACTTGTTGAGAGTGTTTCTTTCTGCGACTTCTATGATTTTTGTGGGCTGTTCTTGATAAGACATGTCTTCTTGGAGATTGATGAGCTCGTGGTCCACGGTCCTGCCGGGATCCTTGAAGCACTTCTTGAGTTGAGAGATATGGAAAACATCATGGACCTTGAGTTTTTCAGGGAGCTCAAGAGCATAAGCGACTTCTCCTCTTCTTCCACGAACTTTGAAAGGACCGATGTATCTAGGAGCCAGCTTTCCTTTGATACCAAACCGGTGCGTGCCTCTCATGGGAGTGACACGAAGGTAAACGAGATCACCAGGGACATACTCCATGTCCGTGTGCTTTCTGTCATAGTTGCTCTTCTGGCGACTTTGAGCAACCTTCAGGTTTTTGAGAATGATGTGAACCTTCTCCTCCGCTTTAGTTACAATGTCAGGGCCAAACAATGTTCTTTCACCTGCGCCCGACCAACCAATCGGAGTTCTGCATTTATGGCCATAGAGAACCTCAAATGGTGCCATCTTTAGACTCTTCAGGAAGCTGTTGTTGTAAGAGAACTCAGCATAAGGAAGGCATTCATCCCACTTCATGCCGAATGAGATGACGCAAGCACGGAGCATATCTTCCAGAATCTGATTGAGGGTGGTAAGCTGTGCTGAAGTTCAAGTTTGTTCCCAAAGCATTTTGGAAACTTCCCCAGAACTTGGAAGTGAAGATGCTTCCACGGTCTGAGCTGATCTCAAGAGGAACCCCATACAGAGAGACAATTCGGTTGATATAGAGCTCAGCCAACTGAATTGCAGAAATTGTTTCCTTGACGGGAAAGAAGTGAGCCACTTTAGAAAGCCTGTCGATGACAACAAAGATTGCATTGTTGCCCTTCTACGACCTTAGAAAACCAGTTATGAAGTCCATCTCTACTTTCTCCCATTTCCATTTCGGAGGCTTCAATGGCTGTAAAAGACCGGAAGGTTTCTGATGGACAGCTTTAACTCTGCGGCAGACATCACACTCCGAGACATACTTGGCACAATATCGTTTCAACCCAGGCCACCAATATTGTGTTTTCAAATCCATATACATCTTAGTGCTGCCAGGGTGGATAGAAAGAACAGAATCATGCGCCTCCTTAAGGACTTGCTCTCTCAAACCCGGGTAGTTCGGAACAAACATCCGGTGTTCAAAGAAAAGAGAGCCTTGGTCGTCGACGTGGAAGGACTCATACTTCGGCAGCTGAATGTTGGAGATGATCTTTTTGGTGTAAGGATCAACAAGTTGAATGGAGCGAACTTTTTCTTCCAAGAGAGGGGTTGCCAGAAGATTCAGAAGATACCTTGATCCACAATTTCAAGGTTGAGATGTCGGAATTCCTCGCACAAGAGAGGCTGTTGCTCTTCCACCATGAGGTTGTTGACATAAGCTTTTCGGCTGAGAGCATCGGCCATCACATTAGCTTTGTCAGGAGTGTAGTTGATGGTCAGATCGAAATCATTAATTTCTTCAATCCACCTCCTCTGACGAAGGTTGAGATCAGGTTGTGTGAAGATATACTTCAGACTCTTGTGATCAGAAAAGATCTCATAACGGTTGCCAAGCAAGTAGTGCCTCCATACTTTCAAAGCAAAAACCACTACTGCGAGTTCGAGGTCATGTGTAGGATAGTTGATCTCATGCGTCTTCAACTGTCGAGAGGCATAAGCAACAACTTGTTTTTCTCGCATAAGGACCGCACCCAATCCTTGCAATGAGGCGTCACAGAATATCTGGAAAGGCTTGGATGTATCTGGAGGAATCAAGACTGGTGTGGAAGTGAGCTTCTCTTTGAGGGTTTCAAAGCTTGCTTGACATGCAGGAGACCAAAGGTATTTCTTGCCTTTCTTGAGGAGATCGGTAAGAGGCTTCGCAATCTTCGAGAAGTTCTAAACGAATCGATGGCAGTAACTAGCCAAACCAAGGAAACTCCAGACTTCTTTGACATTTTTGGGTGGAAGCCACTCAACAATTGTCCGAACAGTTTCTGGGTTGACGGCAATGCCCTTGGCAGAGATGACGTGCCCTAGATAGGTGACTTCGGGAAGCCAAAATTCACACTTGGAGAACTTTGCATACAGTCGGTTCTCTCGAAGCTTGTTTAGGACACACCGAAGGTGTTCTTCATGTTCTTCCTTTGACTTAGAATAGACTAGAATGTCATCCAGATAGACCACAACAAACTTATCAAGATACTCCATGAAAACCGAGTTCATAAGCCTCGAGAAGGTGGCAGGTGCACTGGTGAGGCCGAAATACATGAGCGTGTACTCATACAGGCCATAGCGGGTGGTGAAAGATGTTTTGGGAACATCTTCCTTGTGAATCTTGATTTGATGATATCCACTTCTCAAGTCAAGCTGAGAGAATACCACAGCTCCAGCTAGCTGATCGAAGAGATCATTAATCCGCGGAAGGGGATATTTATTCTTGATGGTTTTAGCATTGAGAGCCCAATAGTCAACACAAAGTCTATCAGTCCAGTCTCGCTTCTTCACAAAGATGGTTGGGCTACCCCAAGAAGAAGTACTGTGTTGAATGAAACCCAACTTCTCTTGTTCATCAAGCTGACGTTTGAGTTCTGCCAATTCAGCAGGACCCAGTTTATAAGGCCGCTTGGAGATAGGAGCGGTACCAGGTTCAAGCTCTATCACAAACTCGACCTCTCGGTCAAGAGGCATACCTGGTAACTCTTCAGGAAAAACATCTGGGAACTCACGGACCACCGGAACACTCTGAATAGCCTCCATAGCATCATCATTCAGAGTCTCCAAAGAGAAAAGCTGAATTGCAGGAGTCAGACTTGGAGAATAGACTATATGGCCTTCAGGAATTTTCAGAGAAACCGAGCGTTCAGCACAATCAATCACAGCTGCATTTGCTGTTAACCAATCCATACCCAAGATAACATCAATGTCTGAATTGCCCAAAATAATTAAGGAAGCCGGGAACGAAGAGCCACCAATCTCAATTTGATTGCCATGGCTGATATGAGCAGCCCTCATGTTTGACCCAAGAGATTGTACCACGAGATGATGCAATAGAGGACCCATAGCTAGATCATGCTGATGTGCAAACTTGTGAGAAACAAAAGAATGCGAAGCACCAGAATCAAACAAAACTCGTGCAGGGACTGAGTTAACGGGAAGCGTACCCATCACAACTCCAGGTGCATGTTCAGCTTGAGCGACGTTGACACAGTTGGCACGAGCAACAGTGGACCCGGGCTTGGTGTTGATGTTGAGAGCCCAAGGTGGAGGTGCACGAACCATAGAAGAACTTGTTGCTGGTCTTGGAGGTGGTGGAGGAAGAGCTTTCTTGTTCATGGGAAAACTCCAGTGTTGATGCCCAGTGTTCCCACAAGTGTAGCAAGCACCAGGTGGACGTGGAGGAGCGTAGCCAGGGACTCCGTCAGGCGCTCCAGGGTAGTTGTGGTTGTAGCCCCTAGGAGGCGCGGTGAAGGAGTTTGGTGGCCTTGCCACGTAGCTTGAAGGTCTTGGTGGAGCCGGGAGCGGCGGTGCGGTATTAGGAACCCACACGCGGCGCTTAGAAGGAGCTGTCATAGCTGAAGAGCTTGCTGTGTCACGGTTGTGTTTCTTAGACTCCTCGAACACTTGCCTACTGGCTTCTTCCTGTAGAGCTGTATGTTGGAGTTCGAGAAAAGACCCCAGCCTTGCATGAGTGATTGCATATTTGATAGATGCATTGAGCCCTTGCCTGAACCTCTTTTGCTTCTTCTTGTCATCAGAGATCTCATCGCCACCATACCGAGAAAGATTCATGAAGTTTCTGATATAGGTATTGACATTGTCATTGCCCTGCTTGAGGTTGAGAAACACTTCCTTCATCCTTTCCATGACAATTTCTGACAGATATTGCTCTTTGAAAGCCCCAGTGAACTGCTCCCAAGTAGGCTGAAAACCAGAGTGGTTTGCCTTGAGGTAATTCTCCCACCATAAAGCTATGTCTCCCTTTAGAAGGTGAGTGGCACATTTTACCCATTCTTGCTCAGGAACATCAGCACTCATCAGCAACCTTGACATCTCACGCAGCCAATCATCAGCATCTATTGGCTGATCGGACACCTCAAAGTGGCGCGGGTTAAACTTCAAAAAGCTCTTGATGTCTCCTCGCTTGGGAGGTGGAGGTAGCAGAACAAACTCATTCCTCCTCACACTTTCTTCAAAGCGTTGCTGGTTCTGTTGCATTGTTCCCAAGGCATTAGCAATACTTGCCAACACAGCCCCCAGTTCAGGTGGTATGTCCTCCTCATTGCGGTGTGGTGGTGCCGTCCTAGGATTGATATAAAACTCAAGTCAGTACCATAATGGAGAATAATAATAATCCAAAATAGTACCAAAATGGAATTAACCAAGATTAAGGATACAAATCACTAAGATAATATTAAAATATCAACAAAGTTCGAAGCACCTAGAAGATATTAAGCATATCGCACACGACTGAACAAGGAGTGTGGTACACAGAGCTATCAAAGAAAAAAATCGCAATTTCGGCATTAAAATACCACTATATGCGCAAAACCACTTAATGAATCAAGATTAGTAACTCTACCAATTCAATATACAAGAGCGAATGATAAAAGTAGTGGTATGGTCGCGACTCCATCCCACACATAAATCATTACTGCGCACATGAATAAGTAAAACACATATCCCAACTTCCTTCCTTCTTAAGATGAACCTAAAGATTAGCAACTACGGAAGCAAACACCCCAAACAAGATAGCGTCAGATAACAAAGAGTAAGACAGATCACGTCGGTTTACAACAAATCAGATAGATCGCGTCAGTTTACAAAAGCCTGTCGGTATGGAATGTACCAACAGTTGATAACCAAAAGCAGATAGCGATAACAAGTTGGATGCAACAGATAGACAAGGAATTTCACACACAGACACACACACACACAACCTATGGTACTACGGAACCCAGAACACGTGAATCCTAGTTTGAATTTTTAGAAGAGGATTGAAAACGTTACACTTCCTTACCAGAAAAGGGTGGGTGGGTGGGTAAGAAGAAAAATGGAAGCAGTCCTACTCTCGCGTTTTTGTTTTTCCCTAGTATACATAGCTACCAAATTCTTTGCTAGACTGACAACGACCATTTGGCTGAGACCCTGAAGGGCGGGATGGCTCTGATAGCAATTGTAACTACCTCGGACCATACGCTCCAAGTTCAAGCCTAGATGAACCAAAAGTGGTCAAAATAGTATAGCGGGGGCCCAGGGGCCACCCACGTATAGACCCGTCGGCCCTCCTAACCACTTCCAAGAACATCGGGACAAGAGCGAGTGCGTAGGCAACAGGCGAAGAGATCAAATACATACACAAGCGAGTATGTATGCAAGCTACCTTGCTACAGTTCTTAGAGCCATACCATCTAAAAGAAATATAAATATTGCAACGCCATACGGCAAGATCCAAATATGCTAGTTATAGATAATAGTGTAGGATAGCTCCTCATACATTAATCAATAGAGTATCAAGCGGAAGCGGGAAACAAGATCCGAGTACTGACAAGAAGCAAATCGGCATAAGATGCCACATAAATAAGCACATCCCGCCCACAGATCTCACGGATCCCCATCCCCGGAATCTCTACACCGAGTCATCGTTTCCAACATCATCTATCTCCTCCACCCAGTATCCATCTTGCGAGTACACATGTTCATCTGAATCAAAAAAATTATCGTGTGAGACCCTAGGGGTACTCAGCAAGTCTTTATGCCTCTAAAGGGGACATAACCCGGGGAGACGCAATTGCAGCAAAAGATAATAACTGACAAGTCTATAGATACTCGCTAACCATCCGCCTAACCAATTATAGACGGATGTCCGTTAATTAGAAACAATTGTTATAAAAGTATGAAGTAACAAATCCATCCGCCTTCTCGCTTACCAACGAGAAAGCGGACGAACAACCCAGCCGTTGGCAGTTTTATTAACCATTCCATGAGTATTGCAATATTTACTAGTCAGGTATTTTGTCAATTAAAAGCGGTACTTTAGTTATACTTGTCTATGATCGAGAAACTGTGCTCCAAGTCGTCCATAACCGCGGACACGGCTTTCAGAATGATTTACCCTGCAGGGGTGCACAAATAGCAACACACACTCGATCAACCTCGGAAAAACCAACTCAAAACCCAACGAGGCATTCACGACAAAGCGATCACATGATTCATAAAATATTTCAGGGGGCCACCCCACTAAGCTACCCGCAACGAAGTAGGCTGGCTCCGGAACGGACCCAGGGTTTGTGTGGACGGCGGTAAATGACTAGGAATCCGAAAGTGTGACTGGGCTTGTCGATACAGCGAAAACGTGTCACGATCCAAAACAGTACAGGTGCTCCACGCATAATCTTAAATAACGCGGTAAAGCATGGCATAAGTACAGGATAGTAAATACAACCCCAAACTAGTTTGTGGCCCCAGGATAGTAAGGCCTCCCGGATGTGGATAGTGCGAATAGTCAAGGAACAGGAATCAAGTACTCGGGGTCCTATGGGACACAAGTGAGCATGAAAAACCAAATAGAAGATATTGCCCACCGATGCCTCTTTCATTAGTTATCCCATTACTACTCAGGTTAAGTTGTTTAGGTACCTCGTTATCCATCAGACACTCACATACCCTACACATGCTATTCTACGACTCGCATGGCTCAAACAACTCCTGTAGTAATGGCTCATAGGATGGAGGGACAAGCTTCGGTGGGGTGTAAAAATAAAGGCTATGCAGTACTTGGGATTCAATTTAATGCAATCGTGACTCAATGATGTAAGAATAAGATAGAGGCAATAGGTACTATATGTATGCAAGCATGTGGTAGTGCTTTCCTGGCAGCTCAGTTGAAGCGAGAGATGGATCTGGATAGTACTCCTGGGATTCCTGATAATTCCCCTGCTCGGCGTCTATTCGAAAGAAGAACCAAACAAACAAGGGCCAACATAAATAAAGTGCACAAGCATATAAATAAAATGCGACAAGCAAACAAGCATGCCATGATGAATGATGCACAAATTACATGGCAATAATGTAGCATGGCAAGGGTGAGGTGTGGGGACAAGAATAAATCATTTTATTATCTATTTGGTCAAGTTTTATTGCCATAAACAGTTCTGATTTTTAATAATAACATGATGCATGCTTCAATTCATATCATGGAATGCATACACAGAACGGGCTCGTCGCGCTGATCGATTTAGACATATTATTTGTCAAATTTGGAGTTATAGAATTAAAGTTATTAATTAATTAAGAAAAAGGCATTTTTATTGCAATTAAACAATTTCGAAAATTTAAATTAGTCAAACATTATTTTGGATGGCATATTTGAAATCCTCACATTTTTCTGATTGAAAAATATATATCATTTGTATTATTTGAATAAGTCAATTAAAAGATATTATTTCCTGGATTTAAAACATATTTAACAATTTCTGAAAATCATTTTTATTAAACAGAAAAGAACAGAGCCTTTTTGTACACAGAGGAAGCAAGCCCGAGTCACAGACAGGTGGGGCCTGCGCTGAGCTGGCGAAAACGGCGCGCGGCAGACTTTTCTCACCGCTCGTTCAGCCAGCCACGGTAGCTGACAAGCGGGCCCGTCACTCAAACGGCCCCACAGGCCAGAGGTTGAGAGTGCAGCTGCCACGTGGCGCGGACGAGGACCGCGGGTTGAGGGCAAGGTCTAACGGGTGCCTTATTAAATGTCACACAGAGGCGTATAGGTGGGACCAGGTGGAGCGCGGGTTGAGTGAAACAAAAAGATAGGGAGGTAATGGGAAAAGGCCACTGCGCTACTGTTTTTCTTCTCGTCTATTTATGACGAAACTGACGAAACCACGCCGGCGCATCGGGGGGGATCGATCCCGCGACCTAGCGCGCGCGGAGGCTGCTACCGCTGGGACAGGTCAGATTAGTGATAGGATTCAACGGCGCGGCTAGGCGATGTATCTGCGGCGCAACGACGGGGTGGCGAACGCGAGCGCGGGTTTGCTCGCCGGATCGCGTCTGGGTGCAGCGGATACGGCCGTCTCCTCCTTGTCTGGCGCACAGGGGCGATGCAGAAAATCCTCTCGGCCTTCCTCGTCACCTCAACGCCACGCCCGCCTCCTCCTAGCTAGTGTGGCGGTTCGATGCCGACGATGGCCGAATGGAGATGGGAGAGAGAGGAGGGTAGCAGGCAGGTGGGGAAAGAGGGGTAGAAGGGCAGGGCCCTGGGTGGATCTGGGGAAGTGACGCACGACAAAGGGGAGTAGATAAGGGCAGGGAGAGGGCGAGCACATGGGGGTGGCTCGGTGTAAAAGGTGGTGGTAGTCACCTTTTCTTCTCCTCCTCCTCACGTGTCCAGCGAGGCTCGGGAGGGGCTGCCGCTAGGACCAGAGGGTACGGCGTAAGGTGGCTCGGGTGGGGCCTGGCTTGATGGCGAGAGAGAAGAACAGAGAGAGGAGGTGAGGGCTTGGCTAGGGTAGAGAGAGGGGAGGCTCGGCATGAGGGTAGCTAGGGTGGTGTTGAGCAGGGTATCTAGGTCGGGGGGGGGCTGGTTCGAGCCAAACCACAAGGGGTGGTGGTGCCTAGGTAGAAAGGGTGGTGAGGTGAGGGTTTAGCCGAGGCTAGGAACAAGGGGTTAGGGTTTTAGCTAGGTGTAGAGAGAGAGAGAGAGAGAGCTTGGATTAGCTAGAAAAGAGAGAGGGGAGGAAATGGAAGAATGGCACATGTATGCACACATGCATGTGTAGATGGTGGACAAGGTGGGAGGGATAGATGGAGGAGCTAGGGTTTGAAGAGAATAAAAACACCAAAGGCCTTGTTTGGTAGCCTGGTTTTTAAAAAGTTTCCCGTGTATGTTACCAGTCCAGCCCAATACCCAGAATTACTCTCCAAAGCACGTTTGGTACTCTTGTTTGCAATCGAGTAAGGCCAGGTATTAACCATAGAAACCCGTGGAAGTGGAGGGTAATCCAGACGCGAGTGGGGTGTCGCGTTTTACGGGGAAGTGGATTTGATCAGAGGGAGAGTATTGGGTGAGCCGGCAATTTTCACCAAAACCACTTGGGATAATACCAAAAAAACACCAGAAAACACATCAGCCAAATAAGGCCAAAAGAGTTTGAATTAAGACAAAGAGAGAAAACAAAAGGACCAAAGGAGAGAGAGGTGGAAGAAGAGATGATCTTGCATGTGGCATGCTCATGATGTTATTTTGTGAAAACAAAATATCCATCCCATGTATGCTTGACAAGAGAAACCACTCAAAGAGTTGCAAGGTGGAGGACAAGAGAGAGAATTAAGCATTTATTTGGTGTATTTGTTTCAATTGAGTTCAAACAAACTCCACCCAAATATTCCCAAAGAAACCAAAATAGAAGAACAAGTGAGGGCCTTGCATGGGCCATGCATGAAGAATAATTACCACATTCATTAGTTGTGAAAACAACTACATATACATATGGGCATCGATTACCCCCATGCACATCCATACTTGAATAAAGTCCACCACATAATCTACAAGCTTGATAAAATATGGTAAGGGTGGATTTAAGCATAAATGAACATAATAGGCCATGCTAGTGTGTATGTCCCACTAGAAGATCATTTGGCCACAATTATATTTAAACAATGCTCAATTAATCCCAAAAACCAAATATGGAAGATAGAGCAAGGGAAACTAACCACATGCATGCAAAGGTGGCCATGTGGCCCTCCACATATCAACAATGTGGAAACAACATGAGGCATATATGGAAGCATGTGTAAATAGAAGTGGATCCATCCCAACCCACATGAGCTAGAGGTAAACCCAATAAAATGCAAATCTCACATGTAGTTGAATGGTGGAATTATGGGGTGGTGACAAGAAAAGGTGGTGGAGTTAAATAAAAGATATGCCCCCAACTCAACTTGGGCACCAAGCATTTATCAAGAACCAAATACAATTTATTAAGAACCAAATACAATTTATAATGCATATGAGATAAGAACCAAAAGGAAAGGTTTTATATGATACTCAAATGGAAGGTGGCATGATGACATGAGCATGATATAATTATGATGCAAGAATTATATGTAGAAAGTAGCATTTTATTATTAGACCTTGTATCATTACAGATGTTAGACAGATGGGATGCTACAATCATCTCTCACCGGAACATTTTTTTTTTGCTGCCATAGACATATATCTTAGGCCATAGAAAATATAGATACCTATTGGAATGTACATGTATTCACTAGAGGAAGTGGCCTTTTTGCCGAGGGCCAAGCACAATTGGCAAAGAAATACACTCGGCTTAAGGGACCGAAACGATAGGCATATCACCTTCAGCAAATAGTGCGCTTGGAAAAAATGCTCAATCAAGGTGTCACGACCATGTTATGTCACATTCCATGTGATATTAAATTCTTTCTGTATCTTATTTTGCTTATATTAGCCTACGACAATAGTGTCATAAGACGATCCCTAAAATTTAATTACCAATAATCGTGTTCTCCCCTAGTGTACACCACTAAGAAAGTTCTCCGTTACAAAGCGCATCACCGCCATGTTGAGCAAACCTCTCTTGTGGTGAAAGAGGATGAATCAATTCCAGTTGGGGACGAGGAGCACCCTGTCTCACCACTAGACAACATAAATTATATGAAACTAGTATTTGACGAAGTACCACTGGTGCACTAGAAACATACAATGCCACCAATAACATACTGCGGGTGTCATAGTGGTAATATTTGTAGCCACCAATCGATGGAATAAACTTGCCACCTACCGGCCTTCCGCGAGAACCGACCAATCAGCAGTATGGTTAGGATTGACGCAATATGAAAATATTGGTGCTCGATCAGTTTCAAATTTGAACGCCTTGCCCATGGCTGGCTCTGCCTATAGATGCAAAGAATGATGGAATGTCCCCCAAACAACAAGATTTTCCCAATCCCAAAAACAAAATAAGGTGATAGCATCCAAGAAATCGGAATCGTATTTGGAACGACGGTCTTAATTATCTCAAACCAGAACATTTGTTTTGCTGCCATAAACATATATCTAAGGCCATAGAAAATATAGATACCTATTGGATTCACTAGAGGAAGTGGACTTTTTTCCGAGGGCCAAGCACAGTTGGCAAAGAAATACACTCGGCTTAAGGGACCGAAACGATAGGCATATCACCTTAAGCAAATAGTGTGCTTGGAAAAAATGCTCAATCAAGGTGTGACAACCATGTTATGTCACATATACATGTGATATTAAATTCTTTATGTATCTTATTTTGCTTATATTAGCCTACGACAATGGTATCATAAGACGATCCCTAAAATTTAATTACCAATAATCGTGTTATCCCCTAGTGTACACCACTGAGAAAGTTCTCCGTTACAAAGCGCATCACCGCCATGTTGAGCAAACCTCTCTTGTGGTGAAAGAGGATGAATCAATTCCGGTTGGGGACGAGGAGCACCCTGTCCCGCCACTAGACAACAGAAATTATATGACACTAGCATTTGACGAAGTACCACTGGTGCGCTAGAAACACACAATGCCACCAATAACATAGTGCGGGTGTCATGGTGGTAATATTGTAGCCACCAATCGATGGGATAAACTTGGCCACCTACCGGTCTTCTGTGAGGACCGACCAATCATCAGTATGGTTAGGATTGGCGCAATATGAAAATATTGGCGTTTGATCAGTTTCAAATTTGAACGCCTTGTCCATGGTCGACTACCTATAGATGCAAATAATGGTGGAATGTCCCCCAAATAACAAGATTTTCCCAATCCCAAAAACAAAATGAGGTGATAGCATCCAAGAAATCGGAATCGTATTTGGAACGACGGTCTTAATTATCTCTCACTTAATTATCTCTCACCAGAATATTTTTTTTGCTGCCATAGACATATATCTAAGGCCATAGTAAATATAGTAACCTATTAGAGTGTACATGGCACACTACAGGAAGTGGCCTTTTTGCCGATGTCCAAGCACACTTGGCAAAGAAATACACTCGGCTTAAGGGACCGAAACGATAGGCATATGGCCAACCAAGGCATGACGATCATGTCATGTCACATTACATGTGATATTAAATTCTTTATGTATCTTATTTTGCTTATATTAGCATACAAGAATAGTATTATAAGACGATCCATAAAATTTAATTACCAATAATCGTGTTCTCCCCTAGTATACACCACTAAGAAAGTTCTCAGTTACAAAGCACACCGTGACAATCGGGTGTTACACATATCGGTGTTCGCATACGGTGGGTGCAAGCCATGTTGCACAACAATACACTAAGGTTAGTGTTGGCGACCCTAGTATGTACAGACATGGCCTTGGAATACAAGTGACCGGAAGGTTAAGCTTGAGTCACATTATTGATATAATTTACATTCTAATGTCTACCTTTACAGCTATGCTATCGTGCGTGACGATCGAAGGTGGTATAGTGAATTATGATCATGAAATCATTGAACAACGATGAGGGATGTTCGTTCAAGTAGGAGTTCATTAGTAATATGAACCATTATCATGATATAAACAGTCTAAGTGAATTTTCTTAGTTCGTTGTAGTTGGCATCCGATAGAGTACCTCGTGATTAGTCATAATTGAGATAATAGAACTATAGAAATCTAGATACTGCCTTTACGGACTAGTACCATATTGTTCGAGTATCGAATTAAAGATAAATTCCTAAAGGAAAATTTCAAGTAAATATCACTTAGTCCATAAGGTTTAATATGTTGTATTAATCACAGAATAACTGATTCCAGAGTTATTTTCTAAAAGATCATGCCTGCTTCCATGATACTTGATATGGGAAAAAAGTTTTAGTATCAAGATTATCTTAGGAGCAGAAAGAATCATTTCAAAATTCATCTAGTGTAAATGATATTCTGATATCATAAACACTGTTTGATTGCAATATGAAAAACTATAATTTAGTTAGAAATGAGTTCTCATATTGGATGAGCATTTGCGAATGATGGTGACGCTTATCACCCAATATGTTTGGGAACTAAAGTGATACAAATGTTCATCCTTATAAACTACAGTAGTTTTATCATGAAATATTTCATGATAGGATGAATAAGAGGTATAGGTAAAATGTCTACTATGCTAAAAGATCACCAAGAGTAGAATCCGGCAGAACACGAATCATGTGATGATGGGAACCACTTCAAAGTGTAAGTCTAAGGTATTAGTATTTGACTAATACACTTGGACCAATTACCATGTGTTTGGAGCCACTATTGATGTTGATTGCTTCTTCTGAATGAGATGGACTAGAATTGTTCAGCTCATAGAAGATATACATGTAAAAAATATATTCTTTGCTCGTTAAAATAACACAATTATTCGGTATTGGATACTAGATTGGTTGGTATGAAGTGTCATACAAAGTAACTAAATATCTTTACTATTAAAACGCTTATGATCTTGATGGTATGCTACGCATTTTTTTAGGATGATATTGCCCCTGCAGTTTGGAAATAATAACCCACCTACATGACCCGGAAGTTACCGCTTCGTTAATCTATCTTCTCGCCAGAAACATTGAGGTCACACACCTAACTTTGGCTCACCGCCCACGGACTGCCACCTCCACTCCCCTTAGCCGTCTGTGTCATGCACCAACTGCTAGCACCACCGATTCCTCGGGCTCGGGGCGCTCGCGCGGCGATGCGACTCCAAGATCATCGCCCGCTCACTCTGCTACGGCGCAAGGCTCCTCCCGACGTCGTTTCCTCCTCCCCGCTCCCCATGCCGGCGTCGTCACTCGCGGAGGGCTGTGTGCCACAATATTCCTTTGGGTTCGAGAGGGGTCCCTAGTACCTGGTCCGTAAGAAGTTCCTTCCTCCTCTGTCGATTACGCCGGGCTTCGCCAAGGTGTTCTTCGGTGCGTTTGCGACCTTGCCTTCGGAGCTTCTCTCTGCACACTGAAGGCCAGTTGAGTGGCAGACTTCTCTGTCTCTCGACTGAGGGGCATTCTTGATGCCTTCGCGACGACACGGAGCTAGTCGCCGCGTGCTGCGCTTGGCTGTTGTTTTACGATTGGAGCCATATGTGCAGATGGCTTCTTTCATGTAGGAATTTGCTATTGATTTTTTGGAGGATTTGGCCTAATCCGACTGGGTCTAGCTAGGCTCGTAGACCTCCAGCTTCCAGTCTCCAGGCTTCTGCTTCAATCGCTTTCCAGTCACTATTCCTGCAGGCCCATTCGCTATGGTGCTGGGCAGTCCAATCATCCTTTTGTGCATACCCCGATCGGCATATCCCCATCAAAATGGATGCTTTATTACTTAACAATAATGTATACACCCGGCCTCTTCATAGCTAGGATGCACATAGCCGATCAAAGACACAAACAATGACCAAAGTAAAAGTACCAAAATTACAACACATCGAATAAAAATAAATAGACATCCTTGAGCTATGGTAGATATATCAACAGATCATGCTGCCATCCATGCCGGGAGAAAATATTCCTTGTCGTGTCCTCCAATCACGTACACCCCTCCATAAACAAGTCACATTGGAGGCTAGTCCATGATCGGAGGATAGCCGTGGCTCGATAGATAACCTGCAAGGAAGAAGACCCAATGTTATTAAAAATCTTATCATTTCTACATAGCCAAAGCGACCAAATAATGATAAGCGCTCCCACACTTAAAGTCCCATATTTATCCTCTATCCCATTCAACCAGTTACCAAATTCATTGGTCACCGAACGTGGAGGAGATAAACCAGAGGCTACTTGGATGATTGATCATATAGAACGTGAAAATTTACCGTGGAAGAATAAATGCGGGATTGTCGCATTATGGTGACAAAAAACGCATTGTTTGCTTCCATGCCAATTCATCTTTACAAGATTATATTTTGCAAGAGTGACCCCATTACGGAGATACCAAGTAAATATCTTCGTTTTAAGGGGTATTTTCATCTTCCAAGTAAATCATGACATTCTTCGTTGTAAGAATGACCCCCCTTACGAACCGGGACTAGTGGGCCATTTTCTACCATTGATTTTCTGGAGATACTCTACCCATTTCGTAGTCTTATGTTTGTAGGGTAGATCAACTAGAAATTTGCCACACCAAAAAATATTCTAGGGTATATCAACTCGAAACCTCTTTGTACAAATTCCAGCAATAACAAGTGTGGTGCATCATCTTGTTTATGTAATAGTTGTGACCATTAGACTGTTTTTTTAAATACATAATAGATGATAGATGAGATGGTGAATTTATCAACTGGGAAAGCTGAAACGGGAAACGTCTAGAAGCAGATCGATGTAGATGAGGTGTTGGCAGCAAGCAAATACAGGATCTCAAATTATACGAGGAGTATTGACATAATTCTTTCTTATTAATCATACGAGCTTCACGTTTCCAAATTAAACAGTATGTCTAATGGTAGCTTCTACCACTTCAAATTCAGGTCCCCCGAGTGCTCCTTCAAATATCTCCCAGCTAGGATATAAATGTTGGGTGCAGCGCGCGAGCATCGGCGTCTCAGCAAGGTGGGGAAGCCGGTGTAACTTCCTGTTAGAAACTTCTCCCATATCCTATGACCAGCACATAGGTTCCAATAGGTCAGCGCACCCACACAATGTTGAAAACAAAACAAAGAGATAATCTCCACAATATTTATTAGAATCACTTCAACATCTTCAAGATACACGAATGGTACGCTCTTGTTTTGAAATACTACCAACAAGATGAGATGGATACCATCTTTGAATGTGTCTTATTATATGAACTGGAATGCGTTGGATTCAAGGTAACAGCAATACTCTGAGTCAGCACTTGTTGGCTGATGAATAAGTAAACCCACTGTTCCTTCCTAAAAAATTAAAAACAAAGGAGAGTTGGCAACCCGTCCCCGTTGTGGTGCGTCGGCCAACCTTGTTATTTGGGTTAATCCTTAAAATACGTGTACCTGGTAAGATAATTCAATGCCCGCCAATATTTGGAAACCTGCAGCGTTTGTTAACGAAATAACCCATCCTGATCGTGATGCCATCTAATTTGATTATTTGACATGATTAGGTGGCTAGCCCCCCACGTGATGCTCGCTGATATTTGTTTATGCAACTTTGTTTATAGGAATAAGCTTAATGTGACATGCTACACTTTGTATGATTGGTAAGATCATTGCTCGAGGAAGAAAACAATAGCATGCTCTTCTAATGCATCACAATATTGGTACGGGTTTCACACATCAACCAAGGCAAGTGGCACATTGATCATATGTCATATTTACTTTCGTACACACGCAGTTGATTCTGTAGAGGTATATATAGAAAACTATTCTACTGACCTAGGGTATGATTTTGATGACTAAATTCCATTCTCGCCTATGTTCGAAAAGACCAGTCGTCCCATGTAAATTGTGGGGGTTGCTAGCAGATTTAAATAAGCACACAATCGACAACTTCAATACAATTTACTTTTTCTCCTACTTTTACACCCTTGTCCATTGTCCATGCTTCCGTTTCCTTTGTGAATCCATGTTTCGAAGGATTGAAAATCGAGTTAGGGCGATTAGGTCGACTAACTCAGCCAATAGCCATCGGAATCTCAGACGGTGTCCCTACCGAGAAATTGTGGCTTCTGGTATAAAAAGCGTTGGATTATTCTCTTGTGTATTGCGCTGTAAGATCGTACTTCTGGAAAAGCATTGTGGTGCATCACCCTTACTTTTACGGGTAACCCGAACATGACCTTATACGTTAGTGGGTAAAACATATTGGCGACTCCACCAGACGATTAAGCGGATCCGTCCTTGCGAGTGTTTGGCCCTATTTAAACTGCAACACACTTTTTAGCGACTCCGTTGGCGTAAAATAACATAACGGGGAGCAATGATTGTTCCAGAAATCCCCCGGTCGCGTGATGTAAATCCGAGTAACATCACAAAGCCTACCTATCATGAGTTCTTAGAAGATGAGACGTATACCAGCTTTGAATGTGTCTTATTATATGAACTGGAATGCGTTAGATTCAAGGTAACAACAATACTCTGAGTCAGCATTTGTTGGCTGATGAATAAGTAAACCCACTATTCCCTCCAAAAAATTGAAAACAAAGGAGAGTTGGCACCCCATCTCGGTCGTGGTGCGTTAGCCAACCTTGTTATTTGGCTTAATCTTTAAAATATGTGTACCTGGTAAGATAACTGAATGCACGCCAATATTTGTAAACCTGCAGTGTTTGTCAACAAAATAACCCATCGTGATCGTGATGCCGTCCATTTTGATTATTTGACATGATGCTCGCTGATATTTGTTTATGCAACTCTTTTTTATAGGAATAAGCTTAATGTGGCATGCTAAACTTTGTATGATTGGTAATATCATTGCTCGAGGAAGAAAACAATAGCATACTCTTCTAATGAATCACAATATTGGTACGGTTTCACACATCAACCAACGCAATTAGCACTTTGGTCATATGTCATATTTACTTTCATACACACGCAATTTGATATAGAAAATATCTATTCTATTGACCGATGCTCTGATTTTGATGACTTGATTACATTCTCGCAAGTGTACTGCATGTTTGCCAACTATGATTATTAGATATGTGGAAGGAATTCACGCTATGATTATATGGCAGTGCGAAGATCCTCATAGCGAACATCCAATTACTGATGCGCCCCTGAAATTACAAACCACACACTAGTACAAATCGGGCATATTTTAGAAGAATACGCCTTAATTGGCCAGATGGGGTCCATCTGAGCAGATGATGAATGAGTTCTTCAGCACATCTCTATACTGATCCAGGTACTGAAAGAATTGAGGATGTTCATTCTGTCAACAAAAAGGCAATGCAATGAATTTTTTAGAAGTCATCTGGAATATTACGGTATGGATCAAAGGAATACTCATACCTTCGAATCATGAGAACTGCCTTCTAGACGCAGCTGAGCCCACTAGAATTCAAGTGCTTATTAAAGATTTAATACGCCCTTAACGGATCCCCGTGCTTTATATTCATTTTAAGGAGCAAGACCCTTGTCCTATCTTTTCTTTAAAGAGAAATAGAAATGATGGTTGCCCCTCGCTGCACTGACCAATGATATCTCAGAAGAGAGAAAGACTTATCTCACTTGCCAATGATATCTAGTGGGCGCTACGAACTCCAGGCATACTGTACTTGACCACCCTACCTTCCTTTGTCTCTATTAGGCGAAATCAATACTTACTTTATTTCAATTGGTAGAGAGGAAGACTCAAACTGACACTTGGAATATTAAGATGACTTCTAAAGAGTTGGCAATGTCTCCATGTCGTCGTGCGTTGGCCAACCTTATCATTTGGCTTAATCTTTAAATTACGTGTACCTGGTAAGATAATTCAATGCACGCCAATATTTGTAAACCTGCAGTGTTTGTCATCAAAATAACCCATCGTGATCATGATGCCGACCAATTTGTTTATTTGACATGATTAGGTGGCTAGCCTCACACATGATGCTTGTTGATATTTGTTAACGCATCTTTTTTTTTATGACTAAGCTTATTGGGACACACTACACTTCGTATGATTCGTTACATCATAGCTAGAGGAAGAAAACAATAGCTTACTCTCCTAATGAATCACAATATTGGTACGGGTATCACACATCAACCAAGGCAAGTGGCACATTGGTCATATGTAATATTTACTTTCGTACACACGCAGTTGATTCTGTAGACGTATATATAGAAAATATCTATTCTATTGACCTATGGTATGATTTTGATGACTAAATTCCATTCTCACCAATGTTCGAAAAGACCAGTCGTCCCATGTAAATTGTGAGGGTTGCTGGCAGATTTAATTAAGCACACGATCGACAACTTCAATACAATATACTTTTTCTCCTACTTTTCCACCCTTCTCCCTTGTCCATGCTTCCGTTTCCTTTTTGAATCCATGTTTTGAAGGATTGACAATCGAGTTAGGGCAATTAGGTCGACTAACTCAGCCAATAGCCATAGGAATCTCAGATGGTGTCCCTACCGAGAAATTATGGCTTTTGGTATAAAAAGCGCTGGCTTATTGTCTTGTGTATTGTGCTGTAAGATCGTACTTCTGTAAACGCATTGAGGTGCATCACCCTTACTTTTACGGGTAACCCGAAGATGACCTTATAAGTTAGTGGGTAAAATGTATTGGCGACTCCACTAGATGATTAAGCGGATCCGTCCTTGCGAGTGTTTGGCCCCATCTAAACTGCAACACACTTTTTAGCGACTCCGTTGGGGTAAAATAACATAACGGGGAGTAATGATTGTTCCTGCAACTCCTCGGTCACGTGATGTAAATCCGAGTAACATCACAAAGCATGCATATGATGAGTTCTTAGAAGATCAACCAAACTCTTTGAAGCAATAAAAGCTCAACGTCAAGATCATATCGAATAGCTTTGGAATAAGGAGATGGAGCTCCTAGATGAACTCAGACTTATTCAAGAAAATAAGGAGGAGGAAGATCTCGAGATTTTCATGGAAAAGTTCAACAAGAACCACTAAGGAAACATCGTGTCAACCTGCAATGCTTGATTCACTCCCCTCATCGATATGGCTACTATAATTATCAACGCTTTAAATGATGAGCAGTTAGTCGCTGTAGATTTACGCATTAATGAATATAATCAACAAGTGCTCAAAGCTGCGTGTGAATATGTTGATGCGACAACATATCTATTATCGCATCGAGGTCAAACATAGGACCGTCAGTTCAACTGGTGTATATCCCGGAGCCTATTGCTAGTGTCCCTTGATCAACAGTTAGACCCAATGTCGTGGTGGTGGCACGGCAGATGTCATGGATAGGCTAAAGATGGGGCCAATGAGTGCTAGGGGAATCCAGGGAGGGAGAGCGTGGTGATTCCACGCACGGAAGTTCTTGTATATTCTCTTTCAATGGTGTTTACAAGTGCTCTTGAGGCTCTTAGGAAGAAGGAGACAATGTCTCTTACTCCATACCAACTAGCCCTAGAGTTCTACCTTAGATAGAGAGTGATTCCTCTATTTGCCATCCCCCTTTTATGGAGGCCCCGGTGCTCCTTATATAGGGAAGACCGGGTTACAATTCTAGGCCACAAGTGGCAGCATATTCTACGAATATGCTCCTTTCCTAAAGCATATGCTTCTTTATTCCCATTAACGGCTCGTCCGGACTTTGGACGTAACCCATGGCATAATCCTCGTCTTTTGGCGTCACAGGCTGTGTCATCCGGCTTTGCCTGCGTCACCTTGGTCGCTCCTGACCCGCTGGTCCTCTTCTTTACTTTACTTTGCACATGCTTCAGCTAATAAAGCCACCTTTTGACCAGCGGGGGATTCCTTCTCTTTGAAGCTACGATAACCCGGCTAGCATATAGCTAATCCGGCTTACTCATTTTACCTGCAAAATAGATAGATATGTCCGGCATAAATCTTATGCCGGACGGACCATTGTCAAGGAAATGCCCCATGGGCCGGGCCACACCGTGATTCGACCTACCTTGAGGTGACCCGGTCAGCACTTTGCTTTGACCGCGCTGTACCTCGGCTAACTCGGCCCTTATACTCCGGTGTTATCCTACCCGGGGGTACCCCCCCAACATTAGTCGCCGAAGCTAGTGCGGTTTTAGCAACTTTTAGTTGTTAAGGCCACAACAGGTTCCCATATCCGGATGTTTTACTCCTTGGGCCGAGTTACCTCATAGTCCGGAGTTTCTCATCTTGCGACCCTTTGCTCTTTCCGAGTTATCCCTCATTGGCTAGGTTTTTTGTTTGCTTATCCCAGTTTCCTTTCCTTCTCTCATACACTTCTCCACATCCTACGTGGAGGGTAATCATCATTTGCCTCATTTTGAGGGCCATGCGCATTTTACCGCGCCGGTTACTGTCACTGCGTTAGGCATAACTGATATAAACGTCCCATCATGGCAGCGCCTCGTTAACTCTAAGACCATGTCATGTCATTGGATCGCTTGCTCCCGTGACCCCACCTATGGCCTCGTTCTGATTGGCTGCTTGGGCCGCATACACGCCCGTTGCGTGCGGCACGTCACCCGCAAAGGATCCCATGACACGCGTGCGGCACGGTTAAGTAGAGGGTGCGGCGCACCCCCAGGGGATGTTCCCCCTTTTGCGCCATGCTCCATTGCCCTCTCTCTTTCATAGTGACTCCGCTGCCACCGCCGATTTTCTTCTCCATGAGCGTCGCTGTGACCGTGCTCCCGTAGCATTTCATGCCAGCGCCACCGTTCCCAGTGCTAATCTCCACCACAGGGCCTGGCGCTTCCCGTTTCCCTTCTTCCGGCTACCTTTATTCTGACTACCCCCTCGAGAGCTTCGATCTCAACATGACAGAGGCAGAGGCATCGATGGTGGCATAGCAGGAAGAAGGGACGGAGGGCCGTGAGCGCGGTTGCTGGGACGGCTCCACCGTCCACGAGGAGGACCTGGCTTGGCTCCACGCCTCCCGTCGCATTCCCGCCGGCGCCGCCTGCCGTCTCGCGGCCGGTGAGATTACTCCTGCCCACAAATCTGGGGAATATGTGGTCTTCTTATCGCATTTCAAGCGTGGCTTCGGCCTCCCCACCTATGATTTTTTCTTTGATTTCATTTCCACTTACAAACGGCAACCGCATCATCTTTCCGCAAATGCTATCACCTCTCTGTCCTCCTTTGCTTTTGGCATCGAGGGGTACATTGGCCTCTGGCCAACCAAAGAACTTTGGATCAAGTTCTTTGGTATGTGGAGGAACGTTGTTCCGGATAAGGAGCTTGCCCCGGAGGACAAGCACCTGACCCAATGTGGCGCCGCCTCTATCTCGCCCTAGAAACAGGCCGTGTTCCCCTGGGTCACTGGGCTTGAATCTTGCAAGGGCTGGGCCCGGACCTTCTTCTACACCCGGAACACCACCAAGGAGGACCAGATCCGGCTGCTCCCTTTCAAGCCTGTCCCTCCAGATGTCTCGCTTTGGGAAAGCATTCCCAAGCGCGCCACGACCCTGGCGAATCAAGTGGCGCGCCGGATCATGGAGCTGCTCAAGGACAAACTCCAGGGGAGGATATCATGATCACTTTCCTCCGCAGCTGGTTCTCCCCCCTCCAGAAGCGAGCCCACAAGATTTTCTATATTAGCGGACCTCTTGACCCTCACTAGACCTCTTCCTTCGAGTTGGATAACTCGGCGGTTTACCGCCGGGTCAAGTCGATATTCAACGTGGAGAAGGAGTTCTCCGAGGATTGGGAGTGGGGACTCGAGCCCTTCACCCACGCCAACCCTCCTCCAAAGGTAAATTAACCCTTGTTTGTTTTCCGAATATTCTTTGTATGTTGATCTCCCTTTGTAACTTGGCGATTATTTTCTCAGAAATTTCTCTAGAAACCACTTGAAGATGGCGAGGTACTGGCTAGCAAGTGGTTGGAGGACCGCACCGAGGAGGACGAGGTTGAGCCTGATCCGGAGGCCTTCTTGCCTACCCCGGACGTCGTCAGGCGCAACGCTGGTAAGGCCTCTTCTCTAAGGGATTGGCCAGACGATGATGATTCAGACATTGAAGTCCTTGAGGTACTTGATCCGGTTCTTCTCTCTTATTTGCACCTGGCTCATGTTCGAATGTTCAGCTACCCCAGACGATCAGGTCCATGAGGTTCCCCCGCTTGCCACCGGTGGCCCGGCCCCGGCCCCTTCCTAGAAGCGTGCAGCTTTATCGGCTACAGCTTAGGAGGCGCCGCCGCCCAAGAAGAGGCAAAATAAGTCAGGGGTTAAACCCTCGGTCAAGCCTGCCACCAAGAGCACAGTTCGGAGGCCACCCAAACCTCGGGCTCCTCCTATCGCAGACGAGTAAGTTCTCTGATTCTGTTCCCTTGGATTTTCACCTTCGTTTGCCTTTGTTTCTTACTGATTTTTCTTTTTGACTTGGTGCTTTTTCTTTCAGAGCTCCCGTGAATATTTCTCAGAGCGGCTCCATCATTGCCTCCCCACTCCGGAGCAACCCCTCCCCCCCCCCTCGCAATGATGATTATTGCCCGCTCAGCCCTATTCATGAGGGCTCCGCGGCTGCGCCTAAGCAGAGCCCACCTCGCCATGAAGAGGGCAATGTCGGCACGGGGGGTAGTGGGACAGATCTGGACACGGTGATGCCGGATCTCCCCAGCTCCTCGGCCTTTGTGCCCAATATTGAGGTGCCAGTTTCATCGGCGCCACCCTCTGCAACCCCAGTACCAGCATCGTCACCAGCACCAGCAGCAACACTAGCAACAGCACTAGCACCAGCACTAGCAGCACCAGCAGCAACAGCACCAGTACCAGCACCAGCTGAAACAGCAGCAGCATCAACAGCACCAACAACAGCAAGAGGCTTCAGGCCTCCCAAGGGAAAAACTCCATCAGCTCCCGCCAGGTCTACTCCTTCTGTGGCTGATATTTTTCAGTCAATTCCTCCATCCTCATCTAGCAAGGCTAAGAAGACATCCGGGTCAGCTTCATCCGGGCCAGCTTCCGGATCAGAGGGCAGCAAGCAGCTGGTTTTGCACACCAGCCCTGTTGCGGCTCAATCCGCTAGGCGTGAGGCCCATGTGAAGGGCCTAGTGACGAGCCATTCTCCAAGTGGCAAGTGTTACAGTCAACTACTCCTTGAGTATGTGAAAAACTAGAACAATGCCAAATTAGTCCACCCCCAAGACGATCTCCCAGAAAGGTTCGGCCCAGCCGGGTTCAGCGCCCAGATGAACTCCGCTACCAAGGCTATCTCCCTGGCTGGCCGGATGATGGAGGTAATCCTTTTTCGCTGCTGTTGGTGTTTTCCATAACTTAGCATTCGTAGATATATCCTCTAGTCCCCGAGCCTCCGAGGGAATAACTTGTTATTTGGTCGGATGCTCCTTAGTTTTTGTTCGTAATGTCATTAATTTGCAATAAATTTTGGGCCGGGTCTAGTTCCCTTGGCCCGGATCATGTAATCTTAAAATATCCACACACCTAGAGCCGGGTTAAGTTCCACTTGGCTCGGATCTTGTAGACATTGAATATCCACACACCTAGAGCCAGGTTAAGTTCCACTTGGCCCGGATCTTGTAGACTTCGAATATCCACACACCTAGAGCCGGGTTAAGTTCCACTTGGCCCGGATCTTGTAGACTTCGAATATCCACACACCTAGAGTCGGGTTAAGTTCCACTTGGCCCGGATCTCGCAGACTTCAAATGTCCACACACCTAGAGCCGAGTTAAGCTCCACTTGGCCCGGATCTTGTAGACTTGAAATATCCACATACCTAGAGCCGGGTTAAGTTCTACTTGGCCCGGATCATGTAGACTTCAAATATCCACATACCTAGAGCCGGGTTTAGTTCCACTTGGCCCGGATCTTGAAGACTTCGAATATCCACATACCTAGAGCCGGGTTTAGTTCCACTTGGCTCGGATCTTGTAGACTTCGAATTATTTCTACCTTGCCTCTGAATCTTTCTCTCTTACCTATTTCAGATTACCACTAACCGCCGAACCGCTGAGTTCCAGCGCCTGCTGGACTCCTACAAAGACATGCGCGGGCGTTATGGTAAACTCCTAAAGGAGTACCAGAAGAGGGGTTAGTTTCCATCCCTTATCTTCCTTGTTCATTCAAACTTCTTAAGACTTATATGAATGTCTTGTCTGAATTATGCAGCCGAGATTAAAGCTAAGAACATAATTATGAGGAAGAACCTTGCGGATATCAAAGGTAAACTCATCCCTTTTACATGATCATTGTTCCTTCCGTGCGTTATCCGGTGGACACTCATATTTTGGGTCCTCCAGATCATGTTGCAGTTGATCTTGACGACAGTGTCCCCATGCCTGAACTGATGACCCACTGCCTCGAACAAGCAGGGAAGTACGAAGATGAGCTGAGGAAGAAAGACGCTGAGATAGCTCGGCTCCAGAAGTTGGACTCGGTGATTACTCGGCTGAATGCCGAAATTCAGAAGCTTAAGAGCTCTCATCAGTCCGCCTTGGAGAAGGCCGACCAGGATTTTTCCGAAGAGAAGGAGTGTTTAATCACGCAAATCTCTAAGGACAAGAGTCTACTAGAGGAAGCCGACGTCAAACTTACGACGGCGACCACCGAGTACGAGAAACCCTGGGTCCACAATGCCAACGTTGATTCCGAGCTTCAGCGACTCCTCTTCCAAATTCCACGTAAGTTCTTCGCCCTTGCTTGATCTGCTATCATTTGGATTTGGTTTCTTTTGCTCATTGTTTCTCCTCCTATCCTTAGGAAAATTTCCAGAGAGTGATATGTTCGGCGCCTCTTCCGTACGCCAATCCTGTCAGCAGCGTGGAGTTTCTGTTGGCCCTGATGCCGAGCCAATCCCTTATACCACAGAGGATCTTCTGGCGAGTCTCGCCGCTCGTCTTGAGGTGGTAAAGAATTTCGGCGCGGATATTCTCCCAGCGGCAACACGGATGTTCGGCGGCCTCTAGCCCAGTGATACCATTCTCAAGAAAACCTCGGCTTTTATAGCGAAACTTATGGAATGTGATATGCAGCTGCATTTGTGGCGTGAATCTGCTGCCTAGGCTGGGGCCGACACTGCTCTGAAGTTCGCGCTCTCGTGCCCGGGATGAGGGATGTTTGTTCAAGTAGGATTTCATTAGTAATATGAACCATTATCATGATATAAACAATCTAAGTGAATTTTCTTAGTTCGTTGTAGTTGGCATCCGATAGAGTACCTCGTGATTAGTCATAATTGAGATAATAGAACTATAGAAATCTAGATACTTCCTTTACGGACTAGTACCATATTGTTCGAGTATCGAATTAAAGATAAATTCCTAAAGGAAAATTTCAAGTAAATATCACTTAGTCCATAAGGTTTAATATGTTGTATTAATCACAGAATAACTGATTCCAGAGTTATTTTCTAAAAGATCATGCCTGCTTCCATGATACTTGATATGGGAAAAAAAGTTTTAGTATCAAGATTATCTTAGGAGCTGAAAGAATCATTTCAAAATTCATCTAGTGTAAATGATATTCTGATATCATAAACACTGTTTGATTGCAATATGAAAAACTATAATTTAGTTAGAAATGAGTTCTCATATTGGATGAGCATTTGCGAACTAAAGTGATACAAATCTTCATCCTTATAAACTACAGAAGTTTTACCATGAAATATTTCATGAGAGGATGAATAAGAGGTATAGGTAAAATGTCTACTATGCTAAAAGATCACCAAGAGTAGAATCCGGCAGAACACGAATCATGTGATGATGGGAACCACTTCAAAGTGTAAGTCTAAGGTATTAGTATTTGACTAATAAAATTGGACCAATTACCATGTGATTGGTGCCACTATTGATGTTGATTGATTCTTATGAATGAGATGGACTAGAATTGTTCAGCTCATAGAAGATATACATGTAAACAATATATTCTTTGCTCGTTAAAATAACACAATTATTCGATATTGGATATTAGATTGGTTGGTATGAAGTGTCATACAAAGTAACTAAAGATCTTTACTATTAAAACGCTTATGATCTTGATGGTATGATACGCATTTTTTAGGATGATATTGCCCCTGGAGTTTCGAAATAATAACCCACCTACATGACCCGGAAGTTACCGGTTCGTTAATCTATCTTCTCGCCAGAAACATTGAGGTCACACACCTAACTTTGGCTCACCGCCCACGGACTGCCGCCTCCACTCCCCTTAGCTGTCTGCGTCATGCACCAACTACTAGCACCACCGATTCCTCGGGCCCGGGGCGCTCGCGCGGCGATGCGACTCCAAGATCATCGCCCGCTCACTCTGCTACGGAGCAAGGCTCCTCCCGACGTCGTTTCCTCCTCCCCGCTCCCCACGCCAGCGTCATCACTCACGGAGGGCTGTGTGCCACAATATTCCTTTGGGTTCGAGAGGGGTCCCTAGAACCCGGTCTGTAAGAAGTTCCTTCCTCCTCTGTCGATGCCGCCGGGCTTCGCCAAGGTGTTCTTCGGTGCATTTGCGACCTCGCCTTCGGAGCTTCTCTCTGCACACTGAAGGCCAGTTGAGTGGCAGACTGCTCTGTCCCTCGACTGAGGGGCATTCTTTATGCCTTCGCGCATGACACGGAGCTAGTCGTCGCGTGCTGCGCTTGGCTGTTGTTTTACGATTGGAGCCATATGTCCAGATGGCTTCTTTCATGTAGGAATTTGCGTATGATTTTTTGGAGGATTTGGCCTAATCCGACTGGGTCTAGCTAGGCTCGTGGACCTCCACCTTCCAGTCTCCAGGCTTCTGTTGCAATCGCTTTCCAGTCACCGTTCCTACAGGCCCATTCGCTATGGTGTTGGGCCAGTCCAATCATCCTTCTGGGCATACCTCGATTGGCATATCCCCATCAAACGGATGCTTTATTACTTAACAGTAATGTATACACCCGGCCTCTTCATAGCTAGGATGCACATAGCCGATCAACCACACAACCAGTGACAAAAGTAAAAGTACCAAAATTACAAAACATGGAATGAAAATAAATAGACATCCTTGAGCTATGGTAGATATATCTACAGATCACGCTGCCATCCATGCCGGGAGAAAATATTCCTTGTCGTGTCCTCCAATCACGTACACCCCTCCATAAACAAGTCACATTGGAGGCTAGTCCATGATCGAAGGATAGCCGTGGCTCGATAGATAACCTGCAAGGAAGAAGACCCAATATTATTAAAAATCTTATCATTTCTATATAGCCAAAGCGACCAAATAATGATAAGCGCTCCCACACTAAATAAAGTCCCATATTTATTCTCTATCTCATTCAACCAATTACCAAATTCATTGATCACCGAACGTGGAGGAGATAAACCAGAGGCTACTTGGATGATTGATCATATAGAACGTGAAAATTTACAGTGGAAGAATAAATGCGGGATTGTCGCATTATGGTGACAAAAAACGCATTGTTTGCTTCCATGCCAATTCATCTTTACAAGATTATCTTTTGCAAGAGTGACCCCCTTACGGAGATACCAAGTAAATATCTTCGTTTTAAGGGGTATTTTCATCTTCCAAGTAAATCATGTCATTCTTCGTTGTAAGAATGACCCCCCTTACGAACCGGGACTAGTGGGCCGTTTACCATTGATTTTCTGGAGACCCTCTACCCATTTCGTAGTCTTATGTCTGTAGGGTAGATCAACTAGAAATTTGCCACTCCAAAAAATATTCTAGGGTATATCAACTCGAAACCTCTTTGTACAAATTCCAGCAATAACAAGTGTGGTGCATCATCTTGTTTATATAATAGTTGTGACCATTAGACTGTTTTTTGAAATACATAATAGATGATAGATGAGATGGTGAATTTATCAACTGGGAAAGCTGAAACGGGAAACGTCTAGAAGCAGATCGATGTAGATGAGGTGTTGGCAGCAAGCAAATACAGGATCTCAAATTATACGAGGAGTATTGACATAATTCTTTCTTATTAATCATACGAGCTTCACGTTTCCAAATTAAACAGTATGTCTAATGGTAGCTTCTACCACTTCAAATTCAGGTCCCCCGGGTGCTCCTTCAAATATCTCCCAGCTAGGATATAGATGTTGGGTGCTGCGCGCGAGCATCGGCGTCTCAGCAAGGTGGGGAAGCCGCTGTAACTTCCTGTTAGAAACTTCTCCCATATCCTATGACCAGCACATAGGTTCCAATAGGTCAGCGCACCCACACAATGTTGAAAACAAAACAAAGAGATAATCTCCACAATATTTTTTAGAATCACTTCAACATCTTCAAGATACACGAATGGTACCCTCTTGTTTTGAAATACTACCAACAACATGAGATGTATACCATCTTTGAATGTGTCTTATTATATGAACTGGAATGCGTTGGATTCAAGGTAACAGCAATACTCTGAGTCAGCACTTGTTGGCTGATGAATAAGTAAACCCACTGTTCCTTCCTAAAAAATTAAAAACAAAGGAGAGTTGGCAACCCGTCCCCGTTGTGGTGCGTCGGCCAACCTTGTTATTTGGGTTAATCCTTAAAATACGTGTACCTGGTAAGATAATTCAATGCACGCCAATATTTGGAAACCTGTAGTGTTTGTTAACAAAATAACCCATCCTGATCGTGATGCCGTCCAATTTGATTATTTGACATGATTAGGTGGCTAGCCCCCCACGTGATGCTCGCTGATATTTGTTTATGCAACTTTGTTTATAGGAATAAGCTTAATGTGACATGCTACACTTTGTATGATTGGTAAGATCATTGCTCGAGGAAGAAAACAATAGCATGCTCTTCTAATGCATCACAATATTGGTACGGGTTTCACACATCAACCAAGGCAAGTGACACATTGATCATATGTCATATTTACTTTAGTACACACGCAGTTGATTCTGTAGAGGTATATATAGAAAATATCTATTATATTGACCTAGGGTATGATTTTGATGACTAAATTCCATTCTCGCCTATGTTCGAAAAGACCAGTCGTCCCATGTAAATTGTGGGGGTTGCTACACTAGTAGAAAATGGGCCTTTTGGTTCAGGCCACTATTCCTGGCCGCGGCTGGGGCCGGGACTAATGGTCCGAACCAGATGGCCCGAGGAGGCCGAGGTACGTTGTCCCGGTCCGTAAGGAACCATTAGTCCCGGTTTGAGATACAAACCGGGACAAATGGGTCTTTGCAGGCGCGCGTGCTCCTGGCAGAACCTTTAGTCCCGGTTTGTATCTCAAACCGGGACTAATGGCCGGGCCCTATATATATGCACCCAGCCCTCCACTCTCTCCTGTTTTTTTTCCTATGTGTGAGGTGGGTATAACTTTGTGCTAACTTTTTTTCTTCATATGCACTAGAGGTGTTCGGTGAAATGCCTGTTAGAGCGATGCCACTTGCGTTCACACAAGACAAAATATGATATGAGGTGCTAGAGCGACACTTAAGGTTTCTCCTCTTTGTTTTGAAGTGTCCTAAAAGGTTAGCAACTATTTTCTCGTTTTGACCGCGCGGTATTAATTTAAGCATCGTGATTGCGTTTGATATATATGCATGGTTGTATGATGCAGATGAGCCACCCATGGATGTACGGTGACCGACGCTCTGACGCTTACAGAGAAGGCGTGCGTTCATTTCGCCTTGTGGCCGAGGCAAACAAGCGGCGGGATGGTTTTATGTGTGGTCCATGTGTTGAATGTCGGAATGAGCAGGCTCACACTTCCTCAAGAGTCATTCAGAGCCACCTGCTTTGGTCCGGTTTCATGTCCGGCTATAATGTGTGGACCAAGCACGGAGAAAGAGGGGTTATGATGGAAGACGGCGATGAAGAAGAGAACGATGATGACAACTACCAATCTATGTTCCCTGAATACAATGATACCGCAGTTGAAAATAATGCAGAAGAACGGGGTGAAGAACGGGAACCAGATGAGTCCGTTGATGATTTTGGTCGGGTCATTAGTGATGCAAGGCGAGACTGCGAAACAGAAAAGGAGAGGTTGCAGTTCGAGCAGATGTTAAAGGACCACAACACATTGTTGTATCCAACTTGTGAAGATGGTCAGAAGAAGCTGGGTAGCACACTGGAATTGTTGAAGTGGAAGGCAGAGACCGGTATGACTGACTCGGGATTTAAAAATTTGCTGGTAATAATGAAGAAGCTGCTTCCAAGAAATAACCAATTGCCCTCCAGTATGTACGAAGAAAAGAAACTTGTCTGCCCTCTAGGATTAGACGTGCAGAAGATACATGCATGCCCTAATGACTGCATCCTCTACCGCGGTGAGAAGTACGAGAATATGGATAAATGCCCGATATGCACTGCATTACGGTATAAGATCAGAAAAGATGACCCTGGTGATGTTGAGGGCAAGCCACCCAGGAAGAGGGTTCCTGCCAAGGTGATGTGGTATGCTCCTATAATACCACGGTTGAAACGTTTGTTCAGAAATAAAGAGCATGCCAAGTTGTTGCGATGGCACATGGAAGACCGTAAGAAAGATGGGATGTTGAGGCACTCTGCTGATGGTCGGCAGTGGAGAAAAATCGAGAGAGACTTCCCGAACTTTGCTGGTGATGCAAGGAACTTATGGTTTGGTCTAAGTACCGATGGCATGAATCCTTTTGGGGAGCAGAACTGCAGTCACAGCACCTGGCCCGTGACTCTATGTATCTACAACCTTCCTCCTTAGTTGTGCATGAAGCGGAAGTTCATTATGATGCCAGTGCTCATCCAAGGCCCGAAGCAACCCGGCAACGACATTGATGTTTACCTAAGGCCATTAGTTGATGAACTTCTACAGTTGTGGGCCAAACCAGGTGTACGTGTGTGGGATGAGCAGAAACAGTAGGAATTTGACCTACAAGCATTGTTGTTCATAACCATCAATGACTGGCCTGCTCTTAGTAACATTTCAGGACAGACGAACAAAGGATACAATGCATGCACGCACTGTTTAGATGAGACTGAAAATATATATCTGGATAAATGTAGAAAGAATGTGTACCCGTACAATCGTCGTTTTCTTCTGCCCAGTCATCCCTTAAAGAAGAAAGGCAAGCATTTCAATGGCAAGGCAGAAACCCAGACGAAGCCTGTCCCCCGTAGTGGTGCTGATGTATTTGGTATGGTCAAGGATTTGGATGTAATCTTTGGAAAGGGTCCTGGAGGACAACCTGTTCTGAAAGACCCCATTACCGGACACGCACCCATGTGGAAAAAGAAATCTATATTTTGGGAGCTACCCTATTGGAAAGTGCATGAGGTCCGCTCTGCAATCGACATGATGCACCTGACAAAGAATCTTTGTGTGAATATTCTAGGCTTCCTAGGCTTGTATGGGAAGTCAAAAGATACCCCGGCAGCACAGGAGGACCAGCAACATCATAAAGGACGAGACGGCAAGCATCCAGGGCAGTTTCAAGGGCTTGCCAGCTACGCTCTTACCAAAGAAGAGAAGGAAATCTTTTTTGAAGTCCTTTTCAGTATCAAGGTCCCGTCTGGCTTCTCGTCGAATATAAAGGGAATAGTAAATATGAAAGAGAAAAAATTTCAAAACCTAAAGTCTCATGACTGCCATGTGCTTATGACGCAATTGCTTTCGGTTGCATTGAGGGGAATTCTACCAGAAAATGTTTGACTAGCCATTGTGAAGGTATGTGGATTCGTCAATGCAATTTCTCAGAAGGTAATCGAGCGAGAAAGTCTATCAGTGTTACAGATTAATGTGGTCCAATGTCTGGTCAGCTTCGAGGTGTTGTTCCCACCATCCTTCTTCAATATTGTGACGCACCTCCTAGTTCACCTAGTCGAACAGATTAGAATTCTCGGTCCTGTGTTTCTACACAAGATGTTCCCCTTCGAGAGGTTCATGGGAGTCTTAAAGAAATATGTTCATAACCATGCTAGGCCAGAAGGAAGCATCTCCAAGGGCTATGGAACAGAGGAGGTCATTGAGTTTTGTGTTGACTTTCTGCCTGACCTTAAGCCGATTGGTGTTCCTGAATCTCGGTATGAGGGGAGGATGACTGGAAAAGGCACACTAGGAAGGAAATCAATGGTATGTAGGGACGGCCATTCTTTCACTCAAGCACACTACACAGTTCTACACAATTCCACCGTGGTGGCTCCGTATATCGAGAAACACAAGAATATTCTATGCTCCGAAAACGCGGGGAAGCCTGAAACCTTGATTAAAGGGGAACACGAGAAGAATTTTGGCAATTGGTTGCAGACACATCTCATGAATAACACCACTATTGTAGATGAGTTGTACTCGTTGGCCAGGTTACCATCTTCGACTATATGTACTTTCCAAGGGTACTAGATAAATGGGAATACATTTTACACGATCTCCCAAGATAAAAAGAGCACCAACCAAAACAGTGGTGTCCACTTTGATGCAACAGATCAGAAAGGGCATAAGGACACATATTATGGGTACATATAGGAGATATAGGAACTTGACTATGGACCTACTTTTAAGGTCCCTTTGTTTCGGTGCAAATGGGTCAGGCTGACAGGAGGCGGGGGACATGTAGACCAAAAGTACGACATGACAATAGTGGATCTCAACAATCTTGCGTACATGGATGAACCATTCGTCCTAGCCAATGATGTGGCTCAGGTTTTCTATGTGAAGGACATGTCTACCAAACCGAGAAAAGGGAAAGATAAGCAAAAGAGTACAGAATACGATGAGCCAAAGCGCCACATAGTTATTTTAGGGAAAAGAAACATCGTGGGAGTGGATGACAAGACATACATGTTAGAAGATTACAATAAGTTTCATGAAATTCCGCACTTCAAAGTGAAAACTGACCCAAGCATCCTGTTAAATGATGAAGATTCTCCATGGCTACGGTGCAGAAGAAAAGCACAACACTAGATGTTGGTGATGTGTATTAATGTATTAAACCTTTTATTTGAGACATAAATCTATGTAATGTATTAAAACTTTTATTTGAGACATAAAGGTCCCCTTTCATGTAATACATATTGCTCAATCAAACTAGACATTGACGACCAGGTTCTGAGCCGCAGGAGGTGATCACCCAAAGAGAAGGAACCATGACAAGAGAAGGAACCCACAAACACTAAGGATACATAGCACAACTGAAAATTAAGATACATAGCACAACTAAAAATTAAGAAACATGCCTAATGTTGGAGTGATTCAGTCATGCTACTGCCTAGCCCTGTAATACGCGCCACTGTAGTCGTCGTAGTCGCCGGCGCCGTCGTCGTTGTCGTCGTCGGGGTCGCCGTAGTCGAACCTTGAAGGTTGGGCACGCGTGGGCTGGTTTCGAGGGTACCACAGGCGGGGGTTATTGCCGGTCGTGTTGTAGGCCTTGACACTCTGGAGAGTCCGGCCGCGCCACCACAGCCGACGGCCGGCCTCGTTGAAGTTCGAAGGAGGTGGGCCGTCCTCCTCGTGTCTCCGAGAGCCCTCTCATGCCGATTGATGAAGAAGGCTTCCCAAGTCGGGAAATAGTCGGGATGCCAGTTGGGATTCCTCCGCTGTTCTGGCGTGAGCTCGAGATAGTAGTGGTTCGTGATGGCCATCCGGCGCTCCACACCTAAAGGGACAGGAGTGACCGGCACGCCTCCGGCGCTCAGCATCCAGTTGGTGGGGACGCGGTAGCCCGGTGGGCAGGGGTAGTTCGACGCGCAAAGCGCCTCTGCCTCTCGGGTGGTTAGAGATACGATGGAAGCCATGGGAAGAGAATGATGAGTCTAGATGTGATATGTAAATGGAGGCCAAGCGTACATATATATACTGAAAAAATGGCGGGAAGACAGAGGTGGGAACCGGTGGAAAGCGAGGGAACGCAGTGGCGCGGGAAACTTTCATCCCGGGTGCGGGCTCAAACCAGGACAAAAGATGGGGGGCCTTATCTGGGGGAGGCTTATCTGGGAGGGCCTTAGGGGGGTGGCTAACCTTTAGTACCGGCTGGTGGGTGCAACCGGGACTAAAGGTGGCTTTTGTGTCATCTAACAAAACTATTGGTGGGATAAGGACGCGTGGGTGGACGCACTGCTCAATGAGATAAAGCATGTAGCGCACGATGCCCTGTCGGAGGAAGAAGAAAAAGTAGAAGCGGCGCCGTGCCTATAAAAGGAGCATCGATACGCCATGGCAAGCAACTCAACAAGCCAACATGGATGGAGAGTTTCATCCCCATGGATGGAGGAAGGGGTTGGGAAATCTCCCGTGGCGGAACTTCTCAAAGATGCCCTTGGTGCACACAACCTATGGCATCTTCGGAAGTTCCGCCTCGGAAAATATTTTCCTGCTAGCCCATGAAAGACTCCCCATGGATGGAGAGTTTCATCCCCATGGATGGAGGAAAGGGTTGGGAAATCTCCCGTGGCAGAACTTCTCGAAGATGCCCTTGGTGCACACGCCCTATGGCATCTTAGGAAGTTCCGCCTCGGAAAATATTTTCCTGCTAGCCCTACATATATAGTGAGAAATGGCGGGAAGTCAGAGGAGAGAAGCGGTGGAAAAGGCGGGCAGAAAACGGGCGGGGAAAAATAATGCGGGCAGAAATAAGGCGGGAAGAAACAGACCTTTAGTACCAGTTTCGCGCGAATTTTTATCAACCCGGACTAAAGGGGTTATCCTCGTACGGAGAAAGCTATAGGGGTAGACGATCCGGGGCCCCCGGTCTAGGGTTTCGCCGGAGGAAGACCATCGGAGCGTCGGAATCACATGAAAATGGCAAAATGGTTAATAGTTTGACTAGTTAGAACAATTATTTTATAAAACAGAAATTTGATTTGAATCTCTTATTCAAATTCAAACACTTTTTATGTTAAAAATTTAGTGAGATTCAAAAATATGCAAAATATAATAGTTAATGCATTTTTAAATTGAAAATGGCAAAATGGTTATTAGTTTCACTAGTTAGAATAATTATTTTATAAAACAGAAAATAGATTTGGATTACTTATTCAAATTCAAGAACTTTTCATGTTAAATTTTTTCTCAAATTCATAAGTATGCAAAAACTGTAAAATTCAAATGTTTAAAAAATATGTTAATTGAATTTTTTTTAAACAGGCACGCCCCTGGGGTCAAAATTTTGAAAAAAGGACCTTTAGTCCCGGTGCGTGCTACACACCGGGACTAAAGGTGTGGCGTTGGCGCGCGCGCTGGGCAGTGCCAAAAACCCTTCAGTCCCGGTGGGTGGTGTAGTCTTTAGTCCCGGTGCGTTACACGGACCGGGACTAAAGGTCCTTCCCCTTATATCGCGCGCCCCTTCGCTCCCCACTATCTCCACTCACTCCAGGGGAAATCGCGCGCGAGGACGACGAAACGACGCTGGCAGGCTACCCGTCCGCGCCGCCGCCGTCTCACCGACGATCGCCGCCGCACCACCGCCTCTCCAGGCAACGTGCGCCTGCGTCCCCTTCGGCCAGGTAATTCCACGTGGCGGCAGTAGATGGCGGCCGCGCGCGCAGCAGGGGAGTCCGGCGGCGGCGCCTGTGGACCGTGCGCGTAGCGGGTGGAGGCCGACGGCCGTGCGCGCAACAGGGGAGGCCGGCGGCTGGCTGGCGAGCGGCGCAGGCGCGAGTCGGCCAGGTGCAGGCGAGCCGGCAGGCGGCTCCTCTTTTTTTTGTAGAATTGTAATATTATTTTTGTAGTGTAATAGCTAGTATATAGTGTAATATTATTATAGTATATAGTAGTGTAATATTAGTAGTGTAATATTATAGTATATAGTATATAGTAGTGTAATATATTAGTAGTGTAATATTAGTAGTGTAATATTATTATAGTATTTATAGTATATAGTATATAGTAGTGTAATATATTAGTAGTGTAATATATTAGTAGTGTAATATTAGTAGTGTAATATTATTATAGTATATAGTATATAGTAGTGTAATATATTAGTAGTGTAATATATTAGTAGTGTAATATTAGTAGTGTAATATATTAGTAGTGTAATATCATTATAGTATATAGTAGTGTAATATTATTATAGTATATAGTATATAGTATTATAGTATATATATTATAGTATTATATATATAGTAATATATTGCATATATTGATGAATATTATATATATAGTAGTATATTGCATATATAGTAGTGCTCGCGGGCCGCCCGGAGATAGGGTTAGGGTGGTGGTGCTCGCGGTCCCCTGGACTTAGGGTTAGGGTGGTGGTGCTCGCGGGCCGCCCGGACTTAGGGTTAGGGTTAGGGCATCACTAGAATTTTGCTATTATTTAGTATTATTATAGAAAATTGCGTGTTCATATTATTTTTTAGTATTATTTTATGCAGCAATATTGAATGAAAAATGTTATTGTGTGCATTTTGTAGAAAACTATGGATCCAATCTAGAGAGACCTAGTACAGGAGGATATGATCAACGACATCCCCCATGTTAATCCACCCGAATCTCCGTCGATTTATCTGAATCCCTCCGGTGAGGAAGAGGAGGTCGACCGAAATGATGAAGGAGAAGCCGACGGCTCCGGTGGTGGAGAAGCCGACGGCTTCGGTGGACCCTTAACGAAGTCCGGCGAGGTATATATATGAAGTCTGGTGATCAGTAGATGCATTAACTGAGTTGTATATATATAAATTGACGAATGTTTCTTCTCTTAGGCCTCCACATCGAGCAAAAAATATTCCAAACGAGGTCCGGCCAAAAAGTTGGACGCATCTACGCGTTATACAATTACGGTGGTATCACCACGGGGTGAACCGTTGGAACCCAAAAAGGCTAAAACTGTATTTAAACAACAATGCGGAGTTATGGTTAGGGATCGCATCCCGATCACCGTTTGAGAGTGGAATAAGACCAAAGGGGCGAAAGAGGGTGAGTATGTCGCCGACAGGTGTAAAGAGGGTCTTTGGAATGACCTCATGACACATTTCACCCTGCCAGAATGTGAGGATCATTCTGACACAGCTGCATTGAGGAGGAAAGTCAAGCAGTGGACTCTTACGAAGATGGCCGAACTATTCAAGGACTGGAAGAAAGCATTATGGCAAAAGTATCAGAAGACAAAGACTCCTCCTATATTTGAATGCTATCTAACGAAGCAGCAGGCTAATTGGGATGCATTTGTGAAGTACAAGGAGTCAGAACCTGCTATGGAAATGTCGAAAAAAGACAAGAAAAATGCCGCGATGAAGAAATATTACCTCCACGTGGGGCCAGGGGGCTACGCGGCTACCATGCCAAAGTGGGATGCTAAAGAGAATGAGCTGCTTGCTAAAGGGATCACTCCAGAACCAATGCACGAAGAATGGGATCTGAGGGCAAGGAATTGGTTCCTTGGGCATGGGAGTGAGTATGACGAAAGTACATGGGACCTTATTTGCAGTGACGGGATTAGGATACCCCGGGATACATGGCAGAAAGTGGTGAAGGATATTAAAGTCGGGACAACAAAGTTCCGTCCCGATAGAGAGAAAGACTTGCTGACAAAGGTCCTCGGGAATGACGAACGCGGAGGACGTGTACGAGGCCTTGGCCCTAGTTATATGTGGGAGATGGGGTTTCCCAAAGACAGAGATACTTATAGGAGCCGAGAGAGAGCAAAGAGGCGACGGCAGGAGGAGGAGGGAGACAGGTTCACCGAGTTGCTAGGAACACTTCGAATGCATCCGCAACAGATTGACAAATTTCGAGGAGCAGCGCGCCTGCAAGATCCTGTACTCGATATTACCGTCGTCCCATCTCAGCGGAGAAGCAACGTGGCTGAATCGGAGGTCCCTTCTAACGATGCACGTATGGTAGATGGAGGTCCCGGCTACCCCGTGGATGGAATCAAGGAGCAGGCATCTTGTGAGCTCCATCAGAAGGTGAAGAACCTATCCATCAAGGTGGCAGTCGGATGTGCTTTACCTTGTCCACCTGGTGCACGCTAGCATGGCCGTGAGATTCCAGCTGGCTATGCTAAAGTTGTTTTGGATGAAATCGCAATGGGGTGGGACTCAATGGAGCTTGACATCCCTGGACCTGAAGGTGAGAGGACACTCGGAGAAGTACTGGGTGGTATCATTCTATGGGACAAGAACAACATCAAGCTTCCAGGCTGGACGCCAAAGCCAACACCGCCTCCGAGTTGTCGCATGTCACCTTCACCTCCATCACCTCCAAGAAGCCCACCCCATGACTACGACCACCACAGCCCGAGTCCATCTCGATCTCCGCCGCAGGCTCCGATTAGTACTAAACGACGCAGCTGCCCAAAACGACAAATGTCGCCCCTCCCAAGAGTACCTCATAAGAATCTTCCCATCAGACCATACGATCGTACTGACGAGGAAACCGACATGACCGTAAAGGCCGAATGTGTTGCGCAACTTCAAAAGAAGAAACCCGAGCCCGCCCCGATATACACCGAGAAGCAAAAAGCGTATGCACTTTCTTTTCTAAACACAAAATCGCAATATGAATTGCACCATAAGCCAGATGACTATCGACGCACACTTCAGAAGGAAGTGAAGAAGAGCAAATCAAGTAGAAGTGCAAGCGAGAGCAAATCATCAGGTCAAAGTGCAACCGAGAAAAGAATGAACGTCCCCCATCTCGGGAAACATGCCAAAACATCGATCCCACCCTATGACACTCCCCAGCAGGATATGGAAGAAGCTAAGAAGCTTGCGGCCGCTATGAATGTGACTGTTGAGGAATTGCTAGGTGCCCGGGACGACAAGTTACCCAAGGCTCAGGTAGTCCATACATATGTGCCAGGGAAGCCTCTAGTCAGCTTTGAGCAGTTTCAACAACTGCCAACACAAAAGCGTAGTTTACATAACTGGTACTTGAAAGCCGTAAAGCAGGAGAGAATAATGATCGTGGCGAAAGTCCCACATGACTACTACTTCTGAGAAGAAGAGGTCCATGTTGAGTTTCAAGAACTCTTACAGTTATACAGTTTCGACGCCCTCGACAAAAGTCTCAAGAGTTGCTATTGTTTGTAAGTTGTTGAATTCATTGTCTATATATAAGTTGTTCATTTGTTCAGTTGTTCAGTTCATTGCATATAATTATCCTCATTATATCCTTTTGTACTCTGTTATTATGCAGAATGAAGATCATGGAATGTAAAAGAAGGTCACTCTTTAGTGTTGGCTTCATTGACCCAGATAAAATACATTGGAAGACGCTAAAGGATAAACCTGAGGAGACGTAGGAAAACCTTCTAAGGTTTCTAACAGAGCAACATTTATGTGACCACATACTGTGTCCTTACAATTTCCGGTGAGGGTCTTACTATGTTGTACACATTCACTTTTTCTTACTCAATGTTAAATGTAATTGATGTGTTACTGATTTATATATAAACGTGTGCAGTTTCCACTGGATTCTCATGGACATTCAACTTGTTAAGGGAAGAGTTGAAGTCATGGACCCATCGAAGAGACCCCTGGAACAGTTTAGGGACATGCAGGACATGATCCAGAGGTAATTTCCGTGCTACATCGGTCTCTTTATTTGATTTCCTGAGATATCACGTAATAAATAACTCATTCATTCATTTTCTTTGTCGGGAAGGGTTTGGAGCATGTTCAAGAGTAGGGTTAAGGGTTCCTTTAGAAAGGAGTTGACGTTTACTCCGGTCTCGGTAAGTAATATGTGATATGTTCGCGCATCTCTTTACTTCTAGTTTCAAGACAATTATGATGCTAGATTATAATTTTGATTGAATTCTATTCTCGTAAAGTGCGCGAGGCAGCCACAGGGGACGAATCTATGTGGATTCTACGTTTGCGAGTTCATTCACACGTTTTCCACTGAGCACAAAGATTATAGAGTCGATGTAAGCAATACATTCACAACATTGTTTTATTACCGTCACTTTTTGTTATCATGATTGATATTCATATTGATCTCCTTTTCTTATATAGTTCGAGAGAATGCGGGATCAGCTCCTACCAGAGAAACGCGTACGAGGAATTGCTGAAGAACTGGCAAGATTCTTGATGAACGAGATGATAGATGACGCCGGGGAATTTAGCATGAATAGGCGCTACCGATGATCCCCGACCGTGTAACTGAATCGTCGAATTGTGATCTCCATGTAACTATCATGATCATGTATATATTTGTATGCTCGATCTTAGGAGAAGTTATCTTATGTATGCACGAACGTGTACGGTATGTGGTAGCGTAGAAAACTATTTTTGAAATGAAAAAGAGAAAAAAAGATACAGATTGAATTCTCTGCCGCGGCAGAGAAAGTGCCTAAACTTCTGCCGCGGCAGAGAACCATTTGTCCCGGTTCGTAATACGAACCGGGACTAATGGGGGGCACCCAGCGCCCGTAGAGACGGCTACGTGGATACCCATTGGTCCCGGATGGTAAGCGGTCCGGGACTAGTGGGGGGCCTTTAGTCCCGCCCCTCTAGTCTCGGTTACCAGGACCGGGACTAAAGCCCCTTATGGGCCGGGACTGGAGACCCTTTCTCCACTAGTCCTAGCAGTTTTAAATAAGCACACAATTGACAACTTCAATACAATTTACTTTTTCTCCTACTTTTACACCCTTGTCCATTGTCCATGCTTCCGTTTCCTTTGTGAATCCATGTTTCGAAGGATTGAAAATCGAGTAAGGGCGATCAGGTCGACTAACTCAGCCAATAGCCATCGGAATATCAGACGGTGTCCCTACCGAGAAATTGTGGCTTCTGGTATAAAAAGCGTTGGCTTATTGTCTTGTTTATTGCGCTGTAAGATCGTACTTCTGGAAAACCCGAACTTTTACGGCTAACCCGAACATGACCTTATACGTTAGTGGGTAAAACATATTGGCGACTCCACCAGACGATTAAGCGGATCCGTCCTTGCGAGTGTTTGGCCCTATTTAAACTTCAACACACTTTTTCGTGACTCCGTTGGCGTAAAATAACATAACGGGGAGCAATGATTGTTCCTGCAATCCCTTGGTCGCGTGATGTAAATCCGAGTAACATCACAAAGCCTACCTATGATGAGTTCTTAGAAGATCAACCCAAAGGGGTCAATGGGAAAGGGTTCATTTTCTTTGCTGGGCAAGATTTGAAAACGGTTTCTCAAGACCGAAAGGGGTCAATGGGAAAAGGAGTTGTGTTTTAATAAGATCATGGTAAGTAGTACTAACTAGGTTCACGCATCTATTTAATTTTAGTTTCAATACAATTATCATCCTTTATTATTATTTGATTGAATTTTATTTCTCGTAAAGTGCTCGAGGCCGACGATTAATTTATGTGATACTACATCTGCGAGTTCATAAGGGAGAAGGTCAGTGAGCAGCTTATAAATTTAAGGATCCATGATATGTAGGAGGAGCTCCTACAGAAGGACCGCCTACAAGAAATTCAAGAGGAATTGGCGGGATTTTTGCTTGAGGAGGTCATATATAAAGATGGAGAATACTATTCCTACTACACATAATTTAATGATCTCCATGTAATTAAATAGAATATATATGTATGCTTGTAATCAAAATTGTATATATATAATCTCTCGGCACGTCACTTACGCCAAACCTCCCCCTGCCCTACCAGTCCTCCTATTGTGGCAGAAATCCGCCCTAAAACGTTGTTGCGGCAAAACCTGCTACGGCAGTAGCTGAATCCCTGAAAACTCTGCCATGGCAGAACCTGTTGCTGCACCGCCATCTGCTGTAGAGGTACCAGAATCCCCCCAAACGCAGCTGCGATAGAGATTGTTTAGTCCCAGTTCATGTTACGAACCGGGACAAAAGGACCTGCATTCCCGGCTCTCTCCCGCGGCCATGTGGAGTGCCTTTAGTCCCGGTCCGTAATACAATCGAGAATAAAGGGGCAGGCCTCTAGTCCCAAATTAGTAGTACCGGAAGGGCAACCAGTACTAGAGGCCCTTACAAACAAGGACTTTTTTTTGGAAATGGGCGCTTTATTATTTAATAGTAATATTTACACCCGGCCTCTACATAGATAGGATGCACACAGCCGATCAACCACACAACCAGTGTGCAAAGCAAAAGTACCAAAATTACAAAATATGGAATGAAAATAAATAAACATCATCGAGCTATGGTAGATCTATCTGCAGATCACGCTGCCATCCATGTCGGGAGAAAATATCTCTTGCTGTGTCCTCCAATCGCGTAGACCCCTCCACAAATAAGTCGCGAAACTCCATATGTTGGAGAGTAGTCCATGATCGGAGGATAGCCGTGGCTCGACCCAATGTTATTAAAAATCTGATCATTTCTACATAGCCAAAGTGATCAAATAATGGCAAGCGCTCCCACTATAAATAAAGTCCCATATTTATCCTCTATCCCATGCAACTAGTTACTAAATACATTGGTTACCAAACTTGGAGGAGATAAACCAGAGGCTACTTGGATGATTGACCATATAGAATAAGAAAATTTACGATGGAAGAATAAATGCCGGATAATAACATTATGGTGACAAAAAATGTATTGTTTACTTCTATGCCAATTTCTATTAACAAGATTATCTTTTGTAAGAATGACACTCTTACGGAGATACCAAGTAAATATCTTCGCTTTAAGGGGTATTTTCATCTTCCAAGTAAATAATGGTATTCTTCGTTGTAAGAATGACCCCGTTACGAACCGGGACCATAGGGTTGTTTTGTACCAGTGATTTTCTAGAGACCCTCTACCCATTTCGTAGTCTTATGTTTGATCCCCTTATGTTCAATTTGCCACTCCAAAAAATCTTCTTGGGTATATCAACTTGAATCCTCTTTGTACCAATTCCAGCAATAACAAGTATGGTGCATAATCTTGTTTATATAATAGTTGTGACCATTAGACTGTTTTTTGAAACAAATAATAGATGATAGATGAGCTGGTGAATTTATCAACTGGGAAAGCTGAAACAGGAAACGTCTAGAAGCATATCCATGTAGATGAGGTGTTAGCAGCAAATACAGGATCTCAGATTATACGAGGAGGTCCTCCGAGTGCTCCTTCAAATATCTCCCAGCTAGGATATAGATGTCGGGTGGTGCGCGCTAGGATCGGCGTCTCAGCAAGGTGGGGAAGCCGGTGTAAATTCCCATTAGAAACTTCTCCCTTAGGCCTTGTTTGGTAGCCTGGTTTTTAAAAAGTTTCCCGTGTATGTTACCAGTCCAGCCCAATACCCGGAATTACTCTCCAAAGCACGTTTGGTACTCTTATTTGCAATCGAGTAAGGCCGGGTATTAACCATAGAAACCCGTGGAAGTGGAGGGTAATCCAGACGCGAGTGGGGTGTCGCGTTTTACGGGGAAGTGGATTTGATCAGAGGGGGTGAGCCGGCAATTTTCACCAAAACCACTAGGGATAATACCAAAAAAAACACCAGAAAACACATCAGCCAAACAAGGCCTTATCCGATGACCCGCACACAGGTTCCAATAGGTCAGCGCACCCACAAAATGTTGAAAACAAAACAACGAGATAATCTCCACAATATTTATTAGAATCACTTGAAGATCTTCAAGATACACGAACGGTACGCTCTTGTTTTGAAATACTACTAAAAAGATGAGACGTATACCAGCTTTGAATGTGTCTTATTATATGAACTGGAATGCGTTGGATTCAAGGTAACAACAATACTCTGAGTCAGCATTTGTTGGCTGATGAATAAGTAAACCCACTATTCCCTCCAAAAAATTGAAAACAAAGGAGAGTTGGCAACCCATGTCGGACGTGGTGCGTTAGCCAACCTTGTTATTTGGCTTAATCTTTAAAATATGTGTACCTGGTAAGATAACTGAATGCACGCCAATATTTGTAAACCTGCAGTGTTTGTCAACAAAATAACCCATCGTGATCGTGATGCCGTCCATTTTGATTATTTGACATGATTAGGTGGCTAGCCCCCCACGTGATGTTCGCTGATTTTTGTTTATGCAACTCTTTTTTATAGGAATAAGCTTAATGTGGCATGCTACACCTTGTATGATTGGTAATATCATTGCTCGAGGAAGAAAACAATAGCATACTCTTCTAATGAATCACAATGTTGGTACGGTTTCACACATCAACCAACGCAATTAGCACTTTGGTCATATGTCATATTTAGTTTCATACACACGCAATTTGATATAGAAAATATCTATTCTATTGACCGATGCTCTGATTTTGATGACTTGATTACATTCTCGCAAGTGTATTGCATGTTTGCCAACTATGATTATTAGATATGTGGAAGGAATTCACGCTATGATTATATGGCAGTGCGAAGATCCTCACAGCGTACATCCAATTACTGATGCGCCCCTGAAATTACAAACCACACACTAGTACAAATCGGGCATATTTAAGTCCCCCGTCATACACAAAAACCCTTTTCGTGTGTGGCGTAGAAGATCGCTGATGCTACAAAATTTCGATCATCTAGCCACTGCCCAAGTTGGCTCATTCATGGCCACATCGCACATACAAAGGTTTAGTTTTGAATGCTTGGTAGCCTCAGCTTTGCTTCCAGATTTCTTGCAAGAGAAATACTTTTTTTATTTTGCTCCCTTTCACTTGTATTCTCTGATGTATTGGGTGTTCTTATATTGATCCTGAGACAGGTATGTTTTTCTTCTCAGCTGCTTTTCTTTGCGTCAATGTCATCAAAGACGGAAAAAAGAAGAATACGCCTTAATTGGCCAGATGGGGTTCATCTGAGCAGATGATGAATGAGTTCTTCAGCACATCTCTATACTGATCCAGGTACTGAAAGAATTGAGGATGTTCATTCTGTCGACAGAAAGGCAATGCAATGAATTTTTTAGAAGTCATCTGGATTATTACGGTATGGATCAAAGGAATACTCATATCTTCGAATCATGAGAACTGCCTTCTAGACGCAGCTGGGCCCACTAGAATTCAGTGCTTATTAAAGATTCAATACGCCCTTAACAGATCCCCGTGCTTTATATTCATTTTAAGGAGCAAGACCCTTGTCCTATCTTTTCTTTAGAGAGCAATAGAAATGATGGTTGCCCCGATATCTCAGAAGAGAGAAAGACTTATCTCACTTGCCAATGACATCTAGTGGGCACTATGAACTCCAGGCATACTGTACTTGACCACCCTACCTTCCTTTGTCTCTATTAGGCGAAATCAATACTTACTTTATTTCAATTGGTAGAGAGGAAGACTCAAACTGACACTTGGAATATTAAGATGACTTCTAAAGAGTTGGCAACGTCTCCATGTCGTCGTGCGTTGGCCAACCTTATCATTTGGCTTAATCTTTAAATTACGTGTACCTGGTAAGATAATTCAATGCACGCCAATATTTGTAAACCTGCAGTGTTTGTCATCAAAATAACCCATCGTGATCATGATGCCGACCAATTTGTTTATTTGACATGATTAGGTGGCTAGCCTCACACATGATGCTTGTTGATATTTGTTAACGCATCTTTTTTTTTATGACTAAGCTTATTGGGACACACTACACTTCGTATGATTCGTTACATCATAGCTAGAGGAAGAAAACAATAGCTTACTCTCCTAATGAATCACAATATTGGTACGGGTATCACACATCAACCAAGGCAAGTGGCACATTGGTCATATGTAATATTTACTTTCGTACACACGCAGTTGATTCTGTAGACGTATATATAGAAAATATCTATTCTATTGACCTATGGTATGATTTTGATGACTAAATTCCATTCTCGCCAATGTTCGAAAAGACCAGTCGTCCCATGTAAATTGTGAGGGTTGCTGGCAGATTTAATTAAGCACACGATCGACAACTTCAATACAATATACTTTTTCACCTACTTTTCCACCCTTCTCCCTTGTCCATGCTTCGGTTTCCTTTTTGAATCCATGTTTGGCCCCGTCCTTATAAGTTAGTGCGTCGGCCAACCTTATCATTTGGCTTAATCTTTAAATTACGTGTACCTGGTAAGATAATTCAATGCACGCCAATATTTGTAAACCTGTAGTGTTTGTCATCAAAATAACCCATCATGATCATGATGCCGACCAATTTTTTTATTTGACATGATTAGGTGGCTAGCCTCCCACATGATGCTTGTTGATATTTGTTAACGCATCTTTTTTTTTATGACTAAGCTTATTGGGACACACTACACTTCGTATGATTCGTTACATCATAGCTAGAGGAAGAAAACAATAGCTTACTCTCCTAATGAATCACAATATTGGTACGGGTTTCACACATCAACCAAGGCAAGTGGCACATTGGTCATATGTAATATAGAAAATATCTATTCTATTGACCTATGGTATGATTTTGATGACTAAATTCCATTCTCGCCAATGTTCGAAAAGACCAGTCGTCCCATGTAAATTGTGAGGGTTGCTGGCAGATTTAATTAAGCACACAATCAACAACTTCAATACAATATACGTTTCTCCTACTTTTACACCCTTCTCCCTTGTCCATGCTTCCGTTTCCTTTTTGAATCGAGTTAGGGCGATTAGGTCGACTAACTCAGCCAATAGCCACAGGAATCTAAGATGGTGTCACTACCGAGAAATTATGGATTTTGGTATAAAAAGCGCTGGCTTATTGTCTTGTGTATTGTGCTGTAAGATCGTACTTCTAGAAACGCATTGAGGTGCATCACCCTTACTTTTACGGGTAACCCGAGGATGACCTTATAAGTTAGTGGGGAAAATGTATTAGCGACTCCACTAGATGATTAAGCGGATCCGTCCTTTGCGAGTGTTTGGCCCCATCTAAACTGCAACACACTTTTTAGCGACTCCGTTGGGGTAAAATAACATAACGGGGAGCTATGATTGTTCCTGCAATTCCTCGGTCGCGTGATGTAAATCCGAGTAACATCACAAAGCATGCCTATGATGAGTTCTTAGAAGATCAACCAAACTCTTTGAAGCAATCAAAGCTCAACGCCAAGATCATATCGAATAGCTTTGGAATAAGGAGATGGAGCTCCTAGATGAACTCAGACTTATTCAAGAAAATAAGGTGGAGGAAGATCCCGAGATTTTCATGGAAAAAGTTCAACAAGAACCACTAAGGAAACATCGTGTCAACCTGCAATGCTTGATTCACTCCTCTCATCGATATGGCTGCTATAAGTATCAACGCTTTAAATGATGAGCAGTTAGTCGCTGTAGATTTATGCATTAACGAATATAATCAACAAAGCTGCGTGTGAATATGTTGATGCGACAACATATCTATTGTCGCATCGAGTTCAAACATAGGACCGTCAGTTCAACAGGTGTATATCCCGGAGCCTATTGCTAGTGTCCCTTGATCAACAGTTAGACCCAATGTCATGGTGGTGGCACGGCAGATGGCATGGATAGGCTAAAGATGGGGCCAATGAGTGCTAGGGGAATCCAGGGAGGGAGAGCGTGGTGATTCCACGCACGGAAGTTCTTGTATATTCTCTATGAATGGTGTTTACAGGTGCTCTTGAGGCTCTTTGGAAGAAGGAGACAATGTCTCTTACTCCCTACCAACTAGCCCTAGAGTTCTACCTTAGACAGAGAGTGATTCCTCTATTTGCCATCCCCCTTCTATGGAGGCCCCGGTGCTCCTTATACAGGGAAGCCCGGGTTACAATTCTAGGCCACAGGTGGCGGCATATTCTACGAATATGCTCGTTTCCTAAAGCATATGTTTCGTTATTCCCTTTAACGGCTCGTCCGGACTTTGGATGTAACCCATGGCATAATCCTCGTCTTTTGGCGTCACAGGCTGCGTCATCCGGCTTTGCCTGCATCACCTTGGTCGCTCCTGACCTGCTGGTCCTCTTCTTTACTTTAATTTGCACATGCTTGAGCTAATTAAGCCACCTTTTGACCAGCGGGGGATTCCTTCTCTTGGAAGTTACGATAACCCGGCTAGCATATAGCTAATCCGGCTTACCCATGTTACCTGCAAAACAGATAGATATGGCCGGCATAAATCTTATGCCGGCCGGGCCATTGTCAAGGAAATGCCCCATGGGCCGGGCCACACCGTGATTCGACCTGCCTTGAGGTGACCCGGTCAGCACTTTGCTTTGACCGCGTTGTACCTCGACTAACTCGGCCCTTATACTCCGGTGTTACCCTACCCGGGGGTATCCACCCAACATTAGTCCCCGAAGCTGGTGCGGTCTTAGCAACTTTTAGTTGTTAAGGCCACAGCAGGTTCCCATATCCGGATCTTTTACTCCTTGGGCCGAGTTACCTCGTAGCCCGGAGTTTCTCATCTTGCGACCCTTTGCTCTTTCTGAGTTATCCCTCGTTGGCTAGGTTTTTTGTTTGCTTATCCGAGTTTCCTTTCCTTCTCTCATATGCTTCTCCACATCCTACGTGGAGGGTAATCATCATTTGCCTCATTTTAAGGGCCATGCGCATTTACCACGCGGGTTATTGTCGCTGCGTCAGGCATAACTTTTGTAAACGTCCCATCACGACAGCGCCTCGTTAACTGTAACACCATGTCATGTCATTGGATCGCTTGCTCCCGTGGCCCCACCTATGTCCTCGTTCTGGTTGGCTGCTTGGGCCGCATACACGCTCGTTGCGTGCGGCACGTCACCCGCAAAGGATCCCACGACGCACGTGCGGCACGGTTAAGTAGAGGGTGCGGCGCACCCCCAGGGGAACTTCCCCCATTTGCGCCACGCTCCATTGCCCTCTCTCTTTCACAGCGACTCCGCTGCCACCGCCGGTTTTCTTCTCCACAAGCACCGCTGCGACCATGCTCCGGTAGCATTTCATGCCAGCGCCACCGTTATGAGTGCTAATCTCCACCACGGGGTCTTGCACTTCCTGTTTCCCTTCTTCCGGCTACCTTTATTCTGACTACCCCCACGAGAGCTTCGATCTCAACATGACAGAGGTGGAGGCATCGATGGTGGCGGAGTAGAAAGAAGGGACGGAGGGCCGCGAGCGCGGTTGCTGGGACGGCTCCACCGTCCGCAAGGAGGACCTGGCTTGGCTCCACGCCTCCCATCGCATTCTCGCCGGCGTCGCCTGCCGTCTTGCCGCCGGTGAGATTACTCCTGCCCCCAAATCTGTGGAATATGTGGTCTTCTTATCGCATTTCCAGCGTGGCTTCGGCCTCCCCACCTCTGATTTTTTCTTTGATTTCCTTTCCACCTACAAACTGCAACCGCATCATCTTCCCGCAAATGCTATCACCTCTCTGTCCTCCTTTGCTTCTAGCATCGAGGGGTACATTAGCCTCTGGCCAACCAAAGAAATTTGGATCAAGTTCTTTGATCTGCGGAGGAACGTGGTTCCGGATAAGGAGCTTGCCCCGGAGGACAAGCACCGGACCCAATGTGGTGCCGCCTCCATCTCGCCCCGAAAACAGTCCGTGTTCCCCCGTGTCACTAGGCTTGAATCTTGACGGCTACTCCCTTTCAAGCATGCCCTCCAGATGTCTCGCTTTGGGAAAGCATTCCCAAGCGCGCCACGACCCTGGCGAATCAAGTGGTGCGCCGGATCACGGAGCTCCTCAAGGAGAAACTCCGTGGGAGGATATCATGATCACTTTCCTCCGTACCCGGGTCTCCCCCCTCCAGAAGCAAGCCCACAAGATTTGCTATCTTAGCGACCCTCTTGACCCTCACCGGACCTCTTCCTTCGAGTTGGATAACTCGGTGGTTTACCGCCGGGTTAAGTCCATATTCAACATGGAGAAGGAGTTCTCCGAGGATTGGGAGTGGGGACTCGGGCCCTTCACCCGTGCCAACCCTCCTCCAAAGGTAAATTAACCCTTGTTTGTTTTCCGAATCTTCTTTGTATGTTGATCTCCCTTTGTAACTTGGCGATTATTTTCTCAGAAATTTCTCTAGCAACCACTGGAGGATGGCGAGGTACTGGCCAGCAAGTCGTTGGAGGACGGCACCGAGGAGGACGAGGTTGAGCTTGATCCGGTGGCCTTCCTGCCTACTCCGGACGTCGTCAGCTGCAACGGTAGTAAGGCCTCTTCTCTAAGGGATTGGCCAGACAATGATGATTCGTACATTGAAATCCTTGAGGTACTGGATCCGGTTCTTATCTCTTATTTGCACCTGCCTGATATTCGAATGTTCAGCTAACCCGGACGATCAGGTCCATGAGGTTCCCCCGCTTGCCACCGGTGGCCCGGCCCTGGCCCCTTCCCAGAAGTGCGCAGCTACCTCGGTCGCAGCTTCGGAGGCGCCGCCGCCCAAGAAGAGGCAAAATAAGTCCGGAGTTAAACCCTCGGCCAAGCCTGCCACCAAGAGCATAGTTCAGAGGCCACCCCAACCTCGGGCTCCTCCTATCGCAGATGAGTAAGTTCTCGGATTCTGTTTCTTTGGATTTTCACCTTTGTTTCTTACAGATTTTTCTTTTTGACTTGGTGCTTTTTCTTTCAGAGCTCCTTTGAATATTTCTCAGAGCGGCTCCGTCATTGCCTCCCCACTCCGAAGCGACCCCTCTCCCCGCCGCAATGATGATTATCGCCCGCTCAGCCCTATTCATGAGGGCTCCGCGGCTACGCCTAACCAGAGCCCACCTTGCCATGAAGAGGGAAATGTCGGCGCGGGGGCTAGTGGGCCGGATCTCAACACGGCAATGCCGGATCCCCCCAGCTCCTTGACCTCTGTGCCCAATATTGAGGTGCCAGTTTCATCGGCGGCACCCCCTGCAACCCCAGTACCAGCATCGTCACCAGCACCAGCAACAACAGTAGCACCAGCACCAGCACCAGTACCAGCACCAGCAGTAATAGTAGCAACAGCACCAGCAGCAGCAACAACAACAGCACCAGCAATAGCACCAACAATAGAAAGAGGCATCAGGCCTCCCAAGGGAAAAGCTCCATCAGCTCCCACCGGGTCTACTCCTTCCGTGGCTGATATTTTTCAGTCAATTCCTCCATCCTCATCTAGCAAGGCTAAGAAGACCTTCGGGTCAGCTTCATCCGGGCTAGCTTCCGGATCAGAGGGCAGCAAACAGCTGGTTTTGCAAACTAGCCCGGTTGCGGCTCAATACGCTAGGCATGAGGCCCATGTGAAGGGCCTAGTGACGAGCCATTCTCCGAGCAGCGAGAGTTACAGTCCACTACTCCTTGAGTATGTGAAAAACTAGAACAAAGCCAAATTCATTGTCCCCCAAGATGATCTCCCAGAATGGTTCAGCCCAGCCGAGTTCAGTGCCCAGATGAACTCCGCTACCAAGGCTATCTCCCTGGCTTGCCGGATGATGGAGGTAATCCTTTTTCTCTGATGTTGGTGTTTTTCATAACTTAGCATTCATAGATATATCCCCTAGTCCACGAGCCTCCGAGGGAATAACTTGTTATTCGGTCAGATGCTCCTTAGTTTTTGTTCGTAATGTCATTAATTTGCAATAATTTTTGGGCCGGGTCTAGTTCCCTTGGCCCGGATCATGTAGTCTTCAAATATCCACACACCTAGAGCCGGGTTAAGTTCCACTTGGCCCGGATCTTGTAGACTTCTAATATCCACACACCTAGAGCCAGGTTAAGTTCCACTTGGCCCAGATCTTGTAGACTTTGAATATCCACACACCTAGAGCCGGGTTAAGTTCCACCAGGCCCGGATCTTGTAGACTTCGAATATCCACACACACCTAGAGCCGGGTTAAGTTCCACTTGGCCCGGATCTCGCAGACTTCGAATATCCACACACCTAGAGCCAAGTTAAGCTCCACTTGGCCCGGATCTTGTAGACTTCAAATATCCACATACCTAGAGTCGGGTTAAGTTCCACTTGGCCCAAATCTTGTAGACTTCAAAAATCCACATACCTAGAGCCGGGTTTAGTTCCACTTGGCCCAGATCTTGTAGACTTTGAATATCCACATACCTAGAGCCGGGTTTAGTTCCACTTGGCCCGGATCTTCTAGAGTTCGAATTATTTCTACCTTGCCTATGAATCTTTCTCTCTTACCTGTTTCAGATTACCACTAACCGCAGAATCGTTGAGTTCCAGCGCCTACTAGACTCCTACAAAGACATGCGCGAGCTTTATGGTAAACTCCTGGAGGAGTACAAGAAGAGGGGTTAGTTTCCATTCCTTATCTTCCTTGTTCATTCAAACTTCTTAAGACTTATATGAATGTCTTGTCTAAATTATGCAGCCGAGGTTAAAGCTGAGAACATAATTATGAGGAAGAACCTTGCGGAGATCAAAGGTAAACTCATCCCTTTTACATGATCATTGTTCCTTCTGTGCTTTATCTGGTGGACACTCATATTTTGGGTCCTCCGGATCATGTTGTAGTTGATCTTGACGACAATGTCCCCATGCTTGAACTGATGACCCACTGCCTCGAACAAGAAGGGAAGTACGAAGCTGAGCTGAGGAAGAAAGACGCTGAGATAGCTCGGCTCCAGTAGTAGGCCTCGGAGATTACTCTGATGAATGCTAAAATTCAGAAGCTTAAGAGCTCTCATCAGTCCGCGCTGGAGAAGGCTGACCAGGAGTTTGCCGAAGAGAAGGAGCATTTAATCACGCAAATCTCTAAGGACAAGAGTCTACTAGAGGAAGCCGACGTCAAACTTACGACGGTGACCACCGAGTACGAGAAACTCCAGGTCCACAATGCCAAGTTGATTCCGAGCTTCAGCGACTCCTCTTCCAAATTGCATGTAAGTTCTCCGCCCTTGCTTGATCTGCTATCATTTGGATTTGGTTTCTTTTGCTCATTGTTTCTCCTCCTATCCTTAGGAAAATTTCCAGAGAGTGATACGTTCGGCGCCCTGCCGTACGCCAATCTCGTGAGCAGCGTGGAGTTTCTGTTGGCCCTGATGACGAGCCAATCCCTTATACCACAGAGGATCTTCTGGCGAGTCTCACCGCTCGTCTTGAGGTGGTAAAGAATTTCAGCACGGATATTCTCCCAGCAGCAACACGGATGTTCGGCTTCCTCTGGCCCAGTGAGACCATTCCCAAGAAAACCGCGGTTTTTTAGCGAAACTTATGGAATGTGATATGCAGCTGCATTTGTGGCACGAATCTGCTGCCCAGGTTGGGGCCGACACTGCTCTGAAGTTCGCGCTCTCGTGGTATGAAGGAATTTACTTGGCATTGCTCAACTGCATGCGCACTAGGTCAAAGTGGTGCGAGGATCCGGAGTGGATCGCGCGCCGCCAAGCTTGTGCGAAAAATATCATCCAGTACTCCTTCTGCCATGCCTGGAATGAGGGACCGAGTTAACTTGATGTTGCTGATGAAGAAACTGCCTCTGCAGCTGAAGGGGAAGGGAGCGAGAGAGAGGGCTCCGAGTTAGGCGACGAGGATGACGACCCGGAGGGCAACGAAGTTGACCCGGAGGACGAAGCCGAAGCTAGCGCTCCTCCCCCACACTCCGGAGTACCTTCCTCCTCAACAGATGATTCGCCTGTTGCTCCTGCCCCTTGAAAAACACTTATCACATTGATCAGACTCCCGGAATGCCGGGTGCAGATGTATTTAAACAGTTTGGTTTGTTTGTGCTACAATTTTATGTTTTGAACTAAGTTTTATTGCCGGATTACCGTGGGCGAGGTCCCCGAGTTTCATTTTCTTGTTCCCCCAATTTTTGACTCAGCTCGCGTCTACCTTGATTCGGTTTTTTCGACTTACGAGTCCGAGGTTCAAAAAATTGACTTAACCATACCTGAAACCTTGAGATTAGCTCAAAATGATTCGGCATTTTAGTGAATAAAACAAACTAAGGGTTAGCCAAAAAACCAATGTCGGCCCGCTTAAGAGCTTTTCCTTAGTTGTTTTTCATGTGCTTTGCCATTCCAAACTTGTTCTCTTGCTTGCCATGAAGCCAATTCTTGTTGGATAGCAGCAAAGTCGAAGAGTTAGGTTTTGGGTGCTCACACATTACTAATCCAACTAAGACATAAGTGGCTTAACCCAGCCGACACAAAAATACGAAAATAGGAGACAAGTATTATAGTAGTCCCTGAGTCACTGCTCGGGGTGGCAATGTTTTTATAAATAAGCTGATTTCCGGCATACATACCGACATACGAGTAGTTTGGATACATTCACCTCTTAGGTGTAGAAAGGACGAAGCAGTGCTACGTTCCATGGCCTTTTGGATTCTTCTCCGGACATGTCTGCCATGTTCTTTTGCTGGGGCTGTGCATTGATAAGATAGTAGGAATCATTGCACAAAGCTTTGCTCACAATGAAAGGTCCTTCCCATGGAGGGGATAACTTATGCATGCCAGCGGTGCTCTGTATTAGCATTTAACACCAAATCACCTTCCCGAAAAACTCGGGGGTTTACTTTCCGTCTATGATAGTGGCGGATCTAGACAAGGCTAGTTCTTTCGCTTCTTCTAGCAGAGCAACATGATTTTGCCGGGCTTCACGCACTTCAGCCTCTGTGTATTGGGTGACTCTTGGCGAATCATGCTCTATGTCGACTTGTAATACAGCTTCTGCCCCATATACCAGAAAGAATGGTGTATAGCCTGTTGATCGATTCGGAGTTGTTCTTAAACTCCATAGTACTGCTGGTAGTTCTTCTATCTAGCACCCCGCTATTCTTTGCAGTGGCTCTATGAGCCGGGGTTTTATCCCGGACAACACCAGTCCGTTGGATCTTTCCACTTTCCCATTCGACGCGGGGTGGGCGACTGAGGCGACATCTAACCGGATCTTCTTTTCCTCGTAGAATCTCGCAAACGCTCCTTCTGCGAAATTTGTCCCGTTATCAGTTATGATGCTATGGGGGTAGCCGTACCTTAGGCTTATATCCTTGAGGAATCTTACTGTTGTTGCCCCACCACATTTCCAAATCGGTTTCACTTTGATCCATTTGGTGAACTTGTCAACCATGGCCAGGATATGGGTCATCCCCCCTTTGGCCGGCTTAAATGGTCCTACCATATCTAGGCACCATACAGTAAATGGCCATGTAATGGGGATAGTTTTCAGCTCCGACATTGGTAGGTGAGGTCTTGTGGCGTATCTTTGACAACCGTTACATTTTCTCACCAAGTCCTCTGCCTGTTCCAAAGCACTGGGCCAATAAAATCCATGCCGGGAAACTTTTGCTACTAAGGCCCTTGAGGATGCATGGTGGACACATTCCCCTTGGTGAATATCCCGGAGTATGTCAAGTCCTTCTTCCAGATCAACACACTATTGTAGCACTGCTGTCACACTTCTTTTGTATAATTTAGCATTGATAATGGTATAGGCCTTTGCCCTTCTCTGAGTTTGCCTTGAACTTATTTCATCATCCACCAAGATTCCCTCTTTCAGGAAATCAAAAATTGGCTTTGCCCAAGTTGGTATAGTCCGAACAGGGAATGGTTCCTCGTCAACCTCCATTGCATCCACAGACATAACTCCTGCCGGATCCAGCTGAACAGTCCCCGAGTTTGCTAAAGCAGTCCCAAGGTTTGGGTAGGTGCTTCCCCATTCTATATCCATAGGTGCATCTCCTGATCCAGGAAGTGACGGGATATAAATTGAATCTGATTCGGGTGACGGTGTGATAGATTGTTTTTACAGGTGCTCCAAAGCTACATTTGGCGGAATGGGTTGCCGGGATGAGCCCAGCTTGGACAGTGTATCTGCTCCCTCGTTTTCGAGCCGAGGTACATGATGGAACTCACACCCTTCGAAAAACCCGCTTATCTTCTGGACATGGAACCTATACAAGGCCATGTTAGCATCCAGGCATCCCAATTTCCAGATACTTGATGTACCACCAAATCCGAATCTCCAAAGCATTGTATCTGACGTATCCCCACTTCCTTTGCCACTTTGAGACCATGTACCAATGCTTCGTACTCCGCCACATTATTCGAGCCACTGAAATGGATTTGAAGGACATACTTTAGTTGATCCTTCTTGGGCGAGGTAAGTACTACCCCAGCGCCTAATCCATCTTTCAGTTTCGATCCGTCGAAATGCATTTGCCAATAATTGGAGTCCGGCAGGGGTGGCTCGTATTGCATTTCAGCCCAGGCCACAAAGAAATCTGCCACAACTTGTGACTTGATCGCATCCCTTCTGGCGAACTGTGCCGCGCATGGAGCTAATTCGATTGCCCAGTTTGCTATCCGGCCACTTGCGTCTTTGTTACTCATGATCTCTGAAATGGGTGCCTCACATATTACCTTGATGGGGTGTTCCTCAAAATAGTGTTTGAGTTTCTTGGCCAACTATATACGTCGTATGACATCTTCTGATAATGAGGGTAATTCTATTTTGAGGCTGATAATACTTCGCTCAGATAATACACCGGCTTTGCACTGACTTTCCTTCCTCCTCGCGCTCCACTACGATCTCTGCACTTACGACTCGGTTGGTCACGGCTACGTAGAGCAACATTGGTTCCTTGGGTAATGGTGTAGCTAGGATCGGCGCGGTAGATAACATCTTTTTCAATTCTCGAAACGCAAGATCCGCCTATGGTATCCATGTGAACTTATCTGCCTTTTTCACTACCTGATAGAGGGGCAAGGCCTTCTCTCCCAACCGACATACGAACTGACTTAACGATGTCAGGCAACCAGTGAACTTCTGCACATTGTTAAGACACTTTGGTAGTTCCATTTTTTCTATGGCCCGGATTTTCGTCGGGTTAGCTTCAATGCCACGGCTAGATGACAAAAAACCGAGTAATTTCCCAGCCAAAAGTGCATTTCTCCGGGTTCAGTTTCATCCGGAACCTTCTTAAGTTCGTGAATGTCTGCCGGATATCCTCAAGGAGCGTATTGCTTTCCTTGGTTTTTATTACTACATCATCCACATAAACTTGCACATTCCGACCTATTTGGTCATGCAAACATTTTTGCATGCATCGCTGGTACGTTGCTCCTGTATTACGTAATCCAAACGGCATAGTGCGATAGCAATAATCCCCGTACGGGGTAATAAACACAGTATTTATTTGATCATCCGAGTTCAGGGGTATCTGATGGAAACCAGAATACGAGTCAATGAATGACAGTAGTTCACATCTGGCAGTTGAGTCTATGACCTGATCTATTCTAGGGAGTGGAAATGGCTCTTTTGGACACGCCTTGTTCAGGTTCGTGTAGTCGATACACATGCACCATACCACAGCCATGTTCGGATCATCTTTCTTTTTATCCACCAGCACCGGATTAGAGAGGAAGTACGGATAGAATACCTCCATGATAAATTCGGCCACTAATAATCTTGCTATCTCATCGCCAATAACTTTCCTTCTATCTTCTGCAAAACGCCTGAGAGGCTGCTTTACCGGCTTAGCCCCGGGTCTTACATTCAATGAGTGCTCAGCCAACTTCCTCGGTACACCTTGCAGATCTTGCGTAGACCAAGCAAAGATATCCCGATTCTCACGGAGGAAGTTGACGAGCTCGCTTTCCTATTTGCTTCTTAACCTGGCACCAATGGTTACGCTGCGCTCTGGGAACTGATCATCGGTTGGAATTTTCTTCGTCTCCTTAGTAGCCTGGAACGATACGCTCCGGTGCGGATTGGTCAGGGCCGGCATATGCTATTGCGTGGATTGAGCCAATGCCGCCACCTCTAGTATCCTCCTTTTTTGTGAGCTATCACGAGTGACTCGGCTAAGATGGATCCGGCTGATGCGCACTCGATCGAATGCCAGAAGTCCCCTGATATAGTTATCACGCCCCTTGGTCTAGGCAATTTCATCTTAAGGTAGCTGACGTGCGTAGTTGCCATGAATTTGCTCAGCGCTGGCCTGCCAAGTAATGCATGATAAGCGCTCTCCAGATTCACTACCTCGAATTCCAAGCTCTTAGTGCGACAGTTGTCTCTTGTGCCAATTAACACGTCAACCCGGACTTTACCAATTGGTTCACATGAAATACGTGGCACAATGCCATGAAAAGTGGTCCTTGTCGCTTGCAACATGTTTTCTGTTATCCCCAACTTGTGCATGGTATACTTTTACATAATGTTGATACTGCTGCCATTGTCAATCAATACCTTGGAAAATCTCACGTTGAGATTCGGCCCGATGAACGTCGGATCCAAGACTAGAGCGTAGGTTCCTGGGCTTGGCATGATCTTCGGGTGATCCTTGGCACTCCATGTGATCTCTTGATCTGCCCAAGGCATATACCTCACTATTGCCGGCATTACTACGTTTACCTCCATATGCCGGCGCTGTAAGCTTTTCCAGTCATTATCTTCCGTGGTGAACACACAGTAGCTCTGGTGATGTTCCCTGTACTCATTTCGTCCCTCATTCTCGTTGTAACCTTGGCCTTGTTGTTGATTATTGCCCACTTGATGTACAACGTCCCTTCTTTTCAGATTTTCGTACCTCCGCGGAGGTGGTGGCAGCATCAATTGCTGTCCATTTCCCCCTGTTAGTAACGGTGGTCGGGGTCTTTCATTTCTAGGTGTTTCATTCCGAGGTGCCTGAGCATTCCCCGAACTCCCCTGTTCTAATTTCCTCATCCATTCACACTGCCTGGTCGCATGATTTTCCGGACTGTTTGGACTTGGCATATGAAATTTGCAAGGTTGATCTAGCATAGATTCGAATGTATACCTCGGCCTATCCTTTCATTCCTGCCATTGTTTTTTCTGCTCTGGGGTCCAAGGCTTTCTCCCTTCGTTTTTCTGTTGCTAGCTTTGCCCTACAGTTTTCTGGTGTTGACTGGCTCTGGCATTAGGTTGATCCCGGTCCACTCCCGCCACTTGTTGTGAGTTATACAGATAATCCGGGCACTCATCCCTTCTCTTTCCTCTGAAATCGTTCCTCCTTAACGATCTGTGGCCATCTCGACCGTAATACTCCTCGTTCGTTTCGCTAGACATTATTCGGGGTTGGGTTGGATCTCCCAAGGCATATGAATTTGCAATCCGGATCGTCTCTGCCAAGGTAGTTGGCATATCTCGCTGTAATCTTTGCCACAACATACTTCCATATCTGCACCCCTGAGCTAACCACGCTATAGCTTGTGATTCAATTACTCCTTCGCACGAGTTTCGCACATTGCACCACCGAGTCAGGAAATCTCTATCAGGCTCATTTGGTCTCTGCCAGCACAATGCAAGGGTTTGCGGTCTATTGGATCTCTTGTAAGTGCTTGAGAAATTGCTAATGAACAACTCCTGGAAATCCAACCAGCAGTTAACACTTCCTGGTGGCAAATTATTCAGCCAAACTCGCGCTGGTCCTTCCAACATCCGTGGTACATATCTCACCGCCCATCTCAAATTGCCTATCGCGATCTTGACTGCCATGGCATAGTCAATCAACCAATCCTCTGGCCTAGTACTACTGTCATAATTTCTGGTTCCTCTTGCCAATTGAAAGTTCGGCACTGGTGGCTCATTCATGATCTGGGGCCCAAAGCATGCTGGACCCGGTGGACCTTGTAACTCGATTTGCTCCGACCTATAGATCCTATCCAATTTCAACCTCACATCATCTGGCTGCAAGTTCCTGTTTCCCAACCGTGATCCAACTACGTGGTGATCCGGTCTGGGGTATCCATCGTCGACCATAGCCGAATAACCATCATTGTATCTTTCCTGATCCAGATGTGCACGATGCTGTTGTGCCACATGTCCCGTATTTCCTTCTTGCCGAGGTATGCGCTATTGTTGCATCCGAGGTACGTTTTGCCCCACTCCCATGGGATCGCGTTGTCCGGCATTGCCGTTGGCAGCGTTTCTTTGGCCGGCATTGCCTTGGTCATGGTTACCTCGGGCAGCCGCACCCCGGCTGGTACTGTGGCGGTCCTCATCAACTTGCACTTCTTTACCTTTTCCAGCCCTTACCGGGTCATAAGGGACCATTTGCTTGTTTCTTCTCCCGGAATCCACCACGTCTCCTCTCCTGGGATCGTCACCCGGGGATGACGTGGCTCCTATGGATCTTGCCGGATTATTACTGGCCGAATGTACCACCTGTGAGGCCCCTTGTGGTACCGGGTTAGCTTTGTTTATTTCTTCATTTTGTTGGCATGGAACTCTCAACAAGTGATTTACCCTCTCTTGCTGCCTTTGACGAGCCTCACCGGTTAAGCCTTCTAACTCGGACACAGCCGCATTTGCTGCTCTGAGGTTCTTTTCCGGGGTACTGTATCGATCCAACCCTCCTATTACTATCATAGTTGTTTGATCTGGCCTAGGATCGTACTCCTTGTCAATCTCAGTGATCAGGTTTCTGCCCTGGATTTTTACTCCATCGATACGGTTTGCCTTTGCGTACTCTCTCAAGGTGATGTTCAGCAACTGATGCAGCTCTGCTACTTTCTTTGCTCTGGCTAACATTTTTCGCCTTGTTTCCTCTAACTAAACTTGCACCTGAGCCGGATCTACCACAGGTGCTATTGCCGTTGCTAAGCTATCTCTCGCTTGCTGGAGAACATTTTCTGGCTTCTCTAGCGAAGGAAACCTTGACCTGGTCTGTTTGGGTGTTACCTCTGGCTCTGGTGCCGGATCTTTGCTCGGTCCCGCATCTGGCGCGGTCATCAGGACCTCAATGCTGCTTGTGGGGCGAGCGGTACGCACTCAACGAGCTGCGCTGAGAGGTGGCTCGCCTCCCTCGACGATGTGCCGCGGGTGGACACAGGACTCATCCACCCCAACGTAGATCTTGTGCGTGCCAAGCTTGAGGAAGACGCCGTTGCGCGATGGAGGGTGCCTGCCGAAGCTTCCCGCGTTGTCGCTGACATAGTCCAGCGCTCCAAAGCGCTGAACCAAGCCTGAGACGATACGCTCGCCGGGGCTCGAGAAGTTTCCCGTCTGGATTTTCACCCCTGCTAGCACCGCTAGCCCCACGGTGGGCGCCAACTTCCGTGGTGGTGGCACGGCAGATACCATGGATAGGCTAAAGATGGGGCCAATGAATGCTAGGCAATCCAGGGAGGGAGAGCGTGGTGATTCCACGCACGGAATGTCTCTTACTCCCTTGAGGCTCTTAGCAAGAAGGAGACAATGTCTCTTACTCCCTACCAACTAGCCCTACCTTAGACAAGAGTGTGATTCCTCTATTTGCCATCCCCCTTCTATGGAGGCCCCGGTGCTCCTTATATAGGGAAGCCCGGGTTACAATTCTAGGCCACAGGTGGCAGCATATTCTACGAATATGCTCCTTTCCTAAAGCAGATGCTTCTTTATTCCCTTTAACGGCTCGTCCGGACTTTGGACGTAACCCATGGCGTAATCCTCGTCTTTTGGCGTCACAGGCTGCGTCATCCAGCTTTGCCTGCGTTACCTTGGTCGCTCCTGACCCGCTGGTCCTCTTCTTTACTTTACTTTGCACATGCTTCAGCTAATAAAGCCACCATTTGACCAGCGGGAGATTCCTTCTCTTGAAAGCTACGATAACCCGGCTAGCATATAGCTAATCCGGCTTACCCATTTTACCTGCAAAACAGATAGATATGGCCGGCATAAATCTTATGCCGGCCGGACCATTGTCAAGGAAATGCCCCATGGGCCAGGACACACCGTGATTCGACCTGCCTTGAGGTTACCCGGTCAGCACTTTGCTTTGACCGCGCTGTACCTCGGCTAACTCGGCCCTTATACCCCGGTGTTACTCTACCCGAGGTATCCTCCCAACACCCAATTTCCAACATATCCTTCTGTGTCGATTATGATACCACATTATAATCCAGGTATAGCACTGAAGCCACTTGTTCTAGTTCAGCTGCAGGGATCTTTGTTAGATTAAGATTTGGGTTTTGAGAAGTTCAGAACAGAGATTCAAAAGATGTTATAAAAAAAGTTCAGCACTGGTCTGAAGCCTACTCATGTATTGTACCAGAAAACTTATCCTGATTACTTTGACAATGTAGCGTACCCACCACGTATTAGAGTTCCCAACTTTATTAAATTTAGGGTTATAGACGACAAGACTACCTAGGAACACATTATTCAATATCAAGCCTAACTGGAAGAATCTAGCAATAGCGACGCCCTTTATATTTGTTTGTTTGTTTTATCTTTAAGTGACACAACATTTTCCTCCTTTTCATCCATGGGTTTGGGTACTGTTCTCACATGGTATCAGCTAGAAAATAATTTCCAAGTACACTTTTATACTCCTGAGAACGAATTAAGGTTATCCCATCTAACATCGGTTAGCCAGAAGCATGATGAGTCGGCATCCAACTATGTCAAAATATTTAGATATAGAATGAACCAATGTGAGAAATTGGTGATAACAGATAAATACATTCCCGACTTAGTGTTCAGTGTACCATCAGATATACCGTTTAATTTGGAAACGTGAAGCTCAAATGATAAATAAGTAAGAATTATGTCAATACTCCTCGTATCATTTGAGATCATGTGTTTGCCGATACTCCTGGATTTGCATCGATCTCCATAAGATTTGTTGAGGTTTAGCTCATTGTTGTTTTGTTTGCGCTTCAACGTATTCCGGAGCAAAGTTTCCTTCTCCAAACGTTGATGAAGGCGACCATAGCGGTTTGTTCGTGCACCCCTAAGCAGGAATTTTTCATGTCCAGCCAGCGAGAGAGGTAGGCATGAGAGGTTTCATCCTTTTCTTGTACGCACCGCTGTTGGTCTCCGACAGTGAAGGGACGTTTGTACGTACCCTCGAAGTTCTTGGTGAACGCTTCATGCATGTCTAACCAATTGCATATTGATTTCACCTGCAAGTCATCGATCCATTGTCAGGCAGTGTCGGTTAGTATGAGTGGGAGGTACTTGACGGAGACATTGGGGTTCCCCCCTGCGATGTGAATCGCTTCACTGTAATCCTGGAACCACGTTGCTGGCCTGGCGGTGCTATCATAGGGCTTGATGGTCTTGTCTATCCGAAGACCCTTAGGTAAGTTATGGCCCGTATTACCAGTCCCAAACAGTGTGGCCCAAGGTATGGGAGCTCCTTAGCTTCTTGGATCTTGTCCATCCGTGAACGTGCGTCCTACGACTCTAGCTGCTTCCCTTTTCCGCCATGGGAGGGAGGGAATTGCGGTGCGATCTATGAGATCAACCGTGTCGTCCGCCATGATGGCTGCTAGGTGGCGACGGTGGAGTTGGAGGCGGTGGGTTAACCTTCTTGCTATTACCCTCCAGCGAATCTTCATGCCTGTCGCGGTTGCTTGTCGGACATGACGGTTCGTTGTGGGACCTGGTCCTATGTCCTTCAACGCCGCTGCGCTCTCCGGCATGCCGGGGCTTCTCGCCCCGGTTGCGCATAGCGATGCCAACCTGGGAACGCCTAGGTGGTGGCATGCATGTACGATGGCACGGCTGTGGTTCCTCGTGACCACGGGATGGTGGTGGAGGCGACGACCGACGAGGGCAAGCCTTTTCTCCGTGATCGAAGGATATGGGTATGGTGTCAGCCCTGTTGCGCGCCTCCCTCTGTCTTTCCTCCATAGAGCCCGTGTGAGATCCTTCGTCACGGGAAGATCTTGGCCTTCTACGGCTATTCAGGGTTGATTGGAAAAGCTCCGGATTGGACTCAAGCCTCTGCGAGGTAGCCTTTTATTATTGATTGCATGCCTTGAAGACGAGGTCATACACCTGAGCAACTGCTTCTGGCAACCTGTCCTGCTCCAGGAGGGTCTTGGCGACAGCAATGTTGAGGGCGGGAGTTGGCATTACTTCCCTCCCCTCTGAATCAATGTATGGGTGGCTTTTTCCGGCTTGGATCCCTCATATCCCAACTTGCGTCGAACGCCGGGTCTTCGACGACATGAGATGGTGATTTCTTTGCCTTGTGCTTTCGCAGTAACTGCTTGTACTTAGCCACCATAGCTCTTGCCGCCTTGATGGATTTCTGCACCTTGGCCGTATCTTCGTCTAGCTTACCACCCTGCTCTGCGACGCACTTGGCCTCCGCTAGGATTTCCGCACGCTTCTCATTAAGCTCCGTAATGCTCCGAATATGGGCGACGGTAATGGGATCGATGAGGAGTGCACCATAGATTGCCTTGTCGGCGGTAGTAACCAATGGATTGCCAGCTGCGGACGTTGATGGTTGCATTGGCAGCTGGTTTGACTTCTTGGTAGTACTGGGGGTCGTGGTGTGTTCCCGCGCCGGTTGCGGGTGGATAACCGGAGGGGGAATGGCCTTGGCCGGAGCCGGAGGCTCGGTGGCTTTCTTGGCTACTGCTTCTCTGGTAACCGCTGGCGTGGGCGGAGCTCTCTCACGCTCCGGTTCCTGTTCGTCTTCTTCCATCACGCTCCCAATGGCGACTAGTACCTGGTGGGATGTGTTTGTCTTCTTGGCGCGCTCCTCCTTCTCGATCTCCTTCTCGATCTCCCTCATAACAACATTGTATTCCTCTGAGTTAGCGTCCGAAGAACTGTCATCCATATTGTTATCGGCGTATAGGGCGTCAAGGACGGAGTCGGAGTTGGCTTCAGTGTTGTTGACGGCGGATGTGGAGGGTGATGGACGCGGGCCGTTGTTGTTGTTATTTCCTCCTCCGGCTACAACGGCAATCATGGCCTCCGCTTCCTCATTGGTGTCCGCATATTCGTTAATCATTGTGATCATCTCACCAAGGGTGAGAGGGCCCGCGGCCTGCCGCCTTCGGGGGGTATGCAAGAGGAGTGTTCGGGATGTGAGCCCTTCCACGAAGTGGTACACGAGCTCGTCTGCGCGATCGCCCTCTAGGGTTTCCCTCACCCTCATCCATATGGCAAGGTATTCGTGGGGAGGCTCTCTGTCCCTTTCAGCGCATATGGCCACATCAAAGATAGTGATGACGCCGACAAAGTGTGACATGCACATCTCTAACTCTCGGGGAAGCCAATCATATTTGCGGGGTGCTTCCACCTTTATATCCTGCATAGGGGCGGTTTGGGTGGGCCTTGAGTTTTCCAGATCTAAGCCGCCATAATCTAGAGAGAGGTATAGCCCAGATCCTTCCGCGAACGTGTCCTGCCCGTAGGCGGTCCGTGCGGGGCTTAACGAGTTTCCAACTTCCTGGAAGCTAGGACCCGAGTCAGTTTCGCAGATGGAGATGTGGATGTCTCCGAAGGGGATGACGGAGTAGCGCTTAGGGTTTGTTTTTTCCAGTACCTAGAACTCATCTGGAGGGATGATCGGGATGTTGACGGAGAAGAGAACGCGTCTGATGGCTACGGTGTCGCCGATTCCCGCGAAGAGATTGGACCTCGCTTGGTGTAGAGCTCGAAGCGCCTCTTGCCCCACGGTGGGTGCCAACTGTCATGGTATTGCCGATGAGTACACCATGGAGGGGTTCGCACAGTGCGTGTATAGAGACGTGGGGTAAGGCGGAGAGTTTGCGGGTACGAGGTAACACAGCTTACCCAGTTTCAAGTCCGACAACGGTGGCGGAACTCTACTCCTCCTATAAATCACAATAATGGCAATACGCCGAGTTATAGAGATAGGTTCGTTGTGCGACGTGTTGCACGTTGTACGTAGCAATCTAAGATTGTGCCCTAAAGGCTCCCACATGTCCGATTTATAAAGGCACCAGAACCTAGGTTTATAGGGAAAGGACCTTGCCGGACAAGGTAAATAGTCCTACACTAATACGAACTAGTCTTTCGTGTCTTGCACTCCAAGGCACCGAGTACGTCGGTGAATCCTGCGTAGCCTTCCTTTATTCGGCATAGGCCTCCCTTCTGGATTTGTCTAACTGGGCCGCCCAGCAGGCCATAGACCTTGCTACAAACTCTGGGTCACCCGGGTTAGCCGGATTAGAGACATGTTATGATGATACCCATTTAGCATATCCCCAACAGGTTGTTGTACTAGAATGATGTGGGGAGGCAGAGCAGGGTGACATGGCCACGGTGGATTGGATGGTGGTGGTTTTTGGAGGGGATGAGTGGGGAAAACTTTTCTAACAGGATCCTTTGAAATAACTTCGAGAGTTAAAACCTAAAGAAAGGGGATTAATTGGAAAATCCACAAAATGAATGGAAAAACCGGTATTAGCTCATAATATGATGCAAATATATTGGAATATAACACAATAAACTACAAAGTGCATGCATTCATTTTACATGCATCACTACTACAAGCTAAATCGCTTCACATGGCCTACCTTGTCCACTGCATTATGCTTTCACGAAATCTTAGGGAATGTTGTTTAAAATGACATTCGTATATTCACATAGCTAAACAAAAATAGATGTTTGTTAAAATAACATTGGTATATTCACTGAAAATAAATTTGAAAAAGCACCCTAACAAAAGAGAGTAATAATTGGGTGTTCGTAGTGTGTGCAAGTTGTAAATGTGTGGATTGAAGTATGAAGACTTGGGATAAAGGATGAACTTACATCATCCATATCATCCTATCTCCAACACCATGGAGAAGATAAAACATGCAAAAAAGTCTATCGTAGCAAACCATTGGATAATATTGCTTCCAATCTACTTTGTTTATCAAAAAATATATATGAAGCCCATGTTGAAATTGTATCAACTAAAGTACAAACTATTTTCCACAAATTTATATTCAAAACCGTACGTTGCTAGCTAAAAACCATCTTTGACAGGCTAGTGTTCCTAGACTCCATGGTTGTCCTTGCTTGCCTGCGAATATTATAAATCCTCTAGTGCTGCGGCTAGCTTTTGGTGCCATGCTGCACACTATTATCTCCTAAAGCTGAATATTGTACGTGAAGCAGCATACATGTGAATGAATTTGTCATGTAAGCAACCAAAGTCATCAATTTGCGTCACTATCACATCGAATACTAATTAATTTGTCACCCATTTGCACTTTATCCATATCACAATGGTACACATCTGCCTATAAATTGCAGTTGGCTACCTCCATTCAAGAAGCACCTCACAAAACATAAACCAAGACACTTAGATAGAGAAAGAAGGAAGGTAGTAGCAACAGCAGGAGGCAATGGAGGGAAACAAGAGGCTCACTAGAACTACCACTTCGACGGTGATCATGTGTCTATTGATCTTCAGCCTCACTATCAACTTGGCCTCCGGCTGTAGCTGCTGCATAAGCACCGCAGCTAAAGCTTGTTGTTTTGCTTGTAGTCAGCTTTCCCCCGTCTTTATCTGCGAGAACACTTGTTGTTACCCCTGTACTCTTGTTGATTCTGGTAAGTCAACTAAACTCGCTCTGTTTAATTTCCTTTGACATATGAAATTACAAGCTCTGCATCATAGTGTGGACTAATATATATGTGACATCCTATACTCTCTTTCGCTTGCAAAATTAATTCTTGCCCTAATGGAGTTCCATATTTTAATTTGACAGTGGCTGCTAAAACGGGACAAATAGAAGTTGTTCCTAAGATGGAAGGACATAACTGAAACGACATGCTTGCATTTCTACTATCATGAATGCCATTCATATATACATATGTTGGATTGCTACAAGCTATGGTCAAGTAATGTTAATGTTTACCTCCAATAAATTGTTGCCTGTATGGGGCGACCTCTAGTCGATCTATGTATTGGTCTCTACTATATACATGTCCTCTTGTGCGTGTGTGTGCGCTCACAAGCCTATTTAGCGGCTCTTGTTTCCTGGAATAAATAAATGTCCTCTTGTGTGTGTGTGTTCGCTCACAAGCCTATTTAGTGGCTCTTGTTTCCTGTAATAAGAACATAGAGATTGTCCACCTTGATATGTGTATTGTATGTTCTAATATTTATATATTCTCTATGGACACAATTTTTTTATTGGAAATTGATTATTATTATTTCTTTATGCATTTCCTTTATTTAATTTAATCTCGGTTAACTTATAATGCTCCTGTGAGTCTTGGTCAATGGGAGATAACTAAAACGTCATTCTAAATATGATTCTGAATTCTAGTAGGAAAGCCACGGTGGAAAAGGAAAGCTGGTCGATTTCTCAGGCTTGGGGTCAGTCCTCCACTCACTGTATCCATAGATAACCAGCCAATGTTAATGCGTTAACGTTCGACTTTTCAAACTGCTTGAGCGCCGTTTTTATCTCCATCTAGTAAATTTGTTGCCCCTAATTTTGTTTCCCTCGATTGCCTCAAACCGGAACATATGGCTGATTAGTTTTAAATGCATGGCCGGTAGGTAGCCAAGTGTGGCCCATCCACTAGTTGGATAACCAAGGATGCAGAATATAACATAGTATAATACAAGTTGCATAGTAGAATGGCTAGTTCCTCATTCACAAAGTTCAACAGCGGAAGATTAATAAAAGATAAGAAGTTCCATTCAAATGCCACAGGCGCAGCATGTTGAGTGTAGACTCGTGACCCTAATATTATACTTCAACCATCTTCAGGGAACCTACAACATGTAACGCTGCAGCCATGAATGGTCAATACAATGAATGTATTGGCAAGTGTCACTAATGGGGATATAATTATCCAATGAGGAAAAATCACTCCTTACTCCACTACTCTTTTCAGGGCCCAAGCTCAACATGTCAGTACGTCACACTACACGCCCTACAATTCTACTTGTCCAACCCATGCTATTATCAACATGTTAGTAAGTCAGACCACATCCCCTACCATGCACCCCATCCATGACTCATCTCAACATGTCAGAAAGTCAGACTCCACGCACTTACCATGCCACACAATCCACCCACTAAGGCTCAACACATCAATAAGTCAAACTCCATGCCCTTACCATGCCACGCCATCCTAGAAAAATCTCCTCCTCCATTCCTCCTAGTCAATTCAGTCACTATGTCCAACCAGTCTCACTGTCTCACTAAGTCAAGGTCTTATCCTGTGTTTTCGTACACATCTCTAAGTTGACATAGTCAAACATTCCCTGCAAACATTGGTCACACATCAAATAAGATTGTATATGCATATGGCTAACCTATCTGGGTTTCATAGTGTATCATCATAACAACAAAGTTACTCCTACACTCACATAGTAAGCATAGCATGGCCAAATGGTAAAGTTCGACTTGGGAAGCAATTATAACATGGTCATTAGTAAACATCAACTTGTGAAGTAATCATAACATGGTCATTATTAAAGATTGACTTGCGGAGTAATCATAACATGGTCATTAATAAATATCAACTTGCAAAGTAATGATAACATGGTCATTAATAAAGATCAACTTGCCCTATTGGTGATGGATGTTCACTCACTTCATACAATCACATGGCTTGTACACTGTAACACCCCATCCACTGGGCCCTGGGGGTGTCACTCCAGAAATCTTAATAGAATATCTAGATTGGACCCACAGACCAACACTTGTCTTTCTGTACACTTTGTCTTCACTCGTGCTCACCTGCCACTTCCCAGTCGATCACCCATCCTAGAATTGCTCTAGGCCAAGCACGCTTAACCTAAGAGTTATATTCAAATGACCTTCTAGAAAAGAAGTTTGAACATGTTGATATGAGTATCCTATCAATCATATTAAGCCATGTGCCTGGATCTCACATACACCCACCGTTTAGAAGATCGATGCCCTCATCGATCAAGCACACCCCATGAACGTTCCCTCTTGGCACACATTTGCGCGTCCAGTGCCAACACAAGTGCCATGCCGTGTCCACTCCGGGCCACACGCGCCATGCTCCACATGTCCCGCCACTGACACGCACACATGTATAACCGCGAGGGTCAGCCCTGATACTACTTGTAACACCCCGTCCACTAGGCCCCGGGGGTATCACTCCTGGCAGCTTAATATGATATCTAGACTGGTCCTGCAGACCAACAATAGTCTTTTCTGCGCACTTTGTCCTCACTCATGCGCACCCGGTACCAACTTTTCAGTCAGTCACCTATCCTAGAATTTCTCTAGGCCAAGAATGCTTAACCTTAGACTTCTTTTCAAATGAGCTTCCGGAAAAAAAGTTGCAACTTGTTGGTATGATTATCATACCAAACCTATTAAGCCATTTGTTTGGATCTTACACACACCTCACAATCTATAAGATGGAGAATTCAACGAACACCCATTCACAGAACAAACATCATGACCAAGTAAGTTAGGCATGATCTTCATACAAAAAATTTGATATGTATTGAAAAATCATGACTAAGGTTTATAAAATTTATAATATGCATGACACAAAAATATTGATTTAAAAATTATTTTCATTACTATAGTTAGGCTCAAAATAGTTATCAAAAGGGTAAATATTCATATTTAAGTAAATTTATCGTCGATACACCATTAAATTGTATCCTCTTATCCTACTGGACAATGGACTAAAATATAAGCATTTAGCAAACAGAACCACTCTAAAAACATTTCTAAAATTAATGTTATGACCTAAATGCCTAAATAGCAGTCCTGCAATATTGTTCCATTTAAAATATTAAAATTTCAAAAATAATAGTGGGAAATCATTCTTCATGTCACAAGGATCCCAGAAATATATTATTTGCATTATTTGGGCTTGTGGACAAAAAGTTATGATGATTCTAACTTGTAGGGGCTTTTATGCTAAAAGGCTATCTATATAGCGGGCGGGAGAATCTGTTTCAAAAAATCTAGCCAGGTAGCGCGATTGTATTGGGTGTTACACCTTCGCTAAGAGGACGAGCGCGAACTTTTGTATAATCTAAAAACGGACGTCTAGGATAAAAAGGCACAGCTCCATGGTCGACCGTTGACCTTATGTGGCACCCATGTGGCTGTTACTGGGATGGGCTAGCCAGTGGAAGGTTGACACGTAAGCGATTGTGCTTGGGACGAGATGGTCTACTCCGCTGATGCTCCGATGTGCGTGTACCATTGGCGAGTGGCTGAGGAGAACGAGGGTTCAAAGGCGAATCGATGGGGTGTCGGTGCTCACAGAGGTGGTTGGAAGGTTGTCAGCGACGTGGTCTCACGGCGGTGGTGGCTCGGCGTGGACGGAAACAGGGTTGCGGCGGCCCTCGGTGACTATGGATATGTAGACACAGAGCGGACCTTGGGGAGGCTGAAGGTGGCGAGCGGGTGTGCCACGCTTCTCGGAACGACATGTGGGGGCGGCTACAGTTGCAGCGGTGGAGCTCCGGCGCGCGATTCCCGCAGCCCTACAACGTGGCTGTGAGGGGGAGTGGGGCAAGGAAGAGAGTATGATCCAGGTTTCATAGGGGTGGTCTCGGTCGAGTGGAGTATCGTAGGGAGGAGTGGAGGACGTGGGGGTGTTGGGGAATGGCGATGGGGTCATGGGCGAGGGGGCGAGGGGGAGGTTGAGGAAGGGGTTGACTGGGACAGCGCCCGCAGGCCGGTAGGAGGGAGGGTGGGGCGGGCAGTAGCTGGGCTAAAAGGGAGAGAGGGGACAGAGGGTGAGGGGCTCCAGGGTGGGCTGATGATAGGTTGTTGCGCACTGCTATGTGTCGCTTGCGTGGGTGGGATGCATGGTAGCTAGAGAGGGGAGCCATGGGCCGGCCCAGTTGGGCAAGTCTAGTTAGTGGCCTGTCTTTTTTTTAATTTTCTTTTCTTTGTCTGTTTTACAATCACGAGTAATTTTCTTTTCTTTGTCTTTTTGGCCATAGGATGGAGCCCGAGGAGGACACGCGGTGACGTCGCAATGGATACCTTCTATCCCCTGAGCCGGGTCCTGCTGCGGGCCAGGGCGAATGATTCCATACCGCGGTCAGTGTACCACGCACATGCGTAACCCTCATCGCTCGATGGTAGGACACGCGCGCAAAATGGGCCTGTCCTCAGCGTATGCGGGCTGTATCGTCTTGCGTGAGTGCCATTCCCAGCGGGAAAAGCCTCCGCACCCTCTAGATGGTGGGGCCCACAGGAACCAAGCAAAACCGGATTGATGTGCCATAGGAAGGATAGCTATACTAATTCGGTATAATCAAAATACACCTTTGGTACAAAATTGACAATCTCTTGTGCGGATCCTTATTATCTGCCGCTATTCTAATCATTAGATTTCGAAAGAATTTCCATTTCTTTTCTAAAAAGAAAAAAATGTTTGGACGACGTGCTGCCATGTGCCCGTGTCGGCTGCGGACTCTCACGGATGTGTGGCCTGTCAGAAGACGATGTGGCGCTCTAAGCCCATACGGACCGCGTATTCTCGCGGATGTGGAGCCCGCTCATTGCATACGTGGCGCCATAAAATCATGCATGCCGCATTTTTCGCGTACGAGGGCCCCTTCTAGTGATGACGTGGTGAGCCAATGCCATACGCTATTTCTCACATACGCGGGGCCCGTCCAGACATGGCGTGACGCCGTAGACTATACCCGGCCGTGTTTTGTCCCGACGGAGGGGCCCACGTATATCTGACGTGGCATCCAAGGTCATAGACGGATGCGGTTCCTCGTGTTCAATACCCAAGCTGGCAGCGTATAGTGTAGGAATCAGCGGTTTATTGCAGACGGTAGCGCAGTTGGTAGAAAAGAGTGCGCCGCGAAAATCCGCTTTGGTCTAAGATGGTCCTATAGCTTAAACCTTACGTTTTCCTCTTCTATATAAACGTCTTGTTGCGTCACTTCTTCGGCATTCTGTCAAATATTTCTTTTCTAGACCATGCTTCTAAAGGCTCGTCTTCTTGTGCCCTGCTTTTTTCGTAGAGCTCACCGGTGGCTCCGACTGAACTCCGAGCAGAGCATGGTGTGGCAGTTCAACCTTGCGATGCATCCCACCTCGCTAGCCTCTCTTCAACTCTTCTGTGTTAAACACCATGATGCCACTGCTTAGCGTGTTGGCCCTTCATGGCCGGTAGGTTCCAGTCGTCTCCTGTTCCTTCACCTCTCCAATCGTCGCTTGATAAAGATGCGCTTTTCTAGATGATGCCCCGCATATAGGCCGTCTCTACTCTCGCTGCATTTTGGGTATTCGCTCATGCATCCTGCTTACCAAGCGTCACCACCTCGCATGCCTTCGCCACTTGCCTGCGGTGACGCTGCGCCTTCGATGCAGATGAGAAGCCGTATGTCTAAGGAGAAGGAGGTCTCGCCCCGGACGAGGAAGGAAGGATACGTAGTGTAGTCCCGATTAGTCTGCTTAGGCGTGTATGAAAGTCTATATTTTTGTTTTTTAGTTGGTCGGATCATATTTTTGCTTCATGCTTATACTAAAAAGTAATGAAAAAGACAACTTAACATATACTACTATGATACTTTTTAATCTATAATGTTGAAGGGTACGTAGTAGTGATGACACACAATCGATATTTTGGAGTTCTTTGAATTGGTGTCAGATGTCTATGTTTGTTAACCATCTAAGCACTCAGGTTGTTAATGGAGTGAAGCAGCATGTAGCTCATGTTGTTCTAAAAGTTTCTTCACATTGCTTTTTTATGTGATATTTTTTATATTTAATAATAATGTCTCTCTGCTGACCCTAACTTGTCCAAAAGAGAAGCTAGATAGTCTTGTGATAAATCTATACAATGTTGTTTTGATCATTTATTGTTGATAAATAACAATTGAACTTTTGATGGCTGATGAAGAAAAAAATTACTTTCATGTGATGTAAGATATTTATATATTTCCTAGTAAAAGGCAACTAATTGGACTTTTAGTTTTTTCTCACCTTAATACTTTATGCCAAGAACATGTACATTCGGTATATATGCCAAGAGCATATGCTCGTCATATAGGATGGCGCCTTTAAAAATCCATTCTAGGTACTCCCTCGAGGCTGGTTTATTAGTGTTTTATACATTTCGAGGTAAAACTTTGACCGGTAAGTTAGGGAAGAAGATGTTAGTTATATGTCATCAAAATTATACCATTGCATAATTTTGGTGACATAACTAACATTTTCTTAGCTAAATTATCAGTCAAAGTTTTACCTCGAAATATGTAATACCCTAATTAACCGGTATGGATGGATCAATTTTTTCCAAGCGGACTATTTGCTTAAGGCCATATTCCTATCGTTTCGGTCTCTTAAGCCAAGTGTATGTCTTTGCCAAGTGTCCGTGGACATTGTCGTGTATTTATTTTCAAAACCAGGGGGTGTGAGTCCCCCTTGGTTGGCCGCAACGTCCCGGGATCTCGATAGGTGAGCGAGACGAATACAATCACAGAGAGAGACACGAGGTTTTTTAACCAGGTTCAAGTCCGCAGTGAGCGTAGCCCTACGTCCTGCAACTACCAACTATCTAATTGTCACTAGATTGGGTTCCTTCTCCCAGGATGGTTTTCTACTCTAAGCTAACTCTCCCACTCCCTAGCTCGACCAGGGCCGCGGTGGATTGGATGGTGGTGGTTTTTGGAGGGGATGAGTGGGGAAAACTTTTCTAACAGGATCCTTTGAAATAACTTCGAGAGTTAAAACCTAAAGAAAGGGGATTAATTGGAAAATCCACAAAATGAATGGAAAAACCGGTATTAGCTCATAATATGATGCAAATATATTGGAATATAACACAATAAACTACAAAGTGCATGCATTCATTTTACATGCATCACTACTACAAGCTAAATCGCTTCACATGGTCTACCTTGTCCACTGCATTATGCTTTCACGAAATCTTAGGGAATGTTGTTTAAAATGACATTCGTATATTCACATAGCTAAACAAAAATAGATGTTTGTTAAAATAACATTGGTATATTCACTGAAAATAAATTTGAAAAAGCACCCTAACAAAAGAGAGTAATAATTGGGTGTTCGTAGTGTGTGCAAGTTGTAAATGTGTGGATTGAAGTATGAAGACTTGGGATAAAGGATGAACTTACATCATCCATATCATCCTATCTCCAACACCATGGAGAAGATAAAACATGCAAAAAAGTCTATCGTAGCAAACCATTGGATAATATTGCTTCCAATCTACTTTGTTTATCAAAAAATATATATGAAGCCCATGTTGAAATTGTATCAACTAAAGTACAAACTATTTTCCACAAATTTATATTCAAAACCGTACGTTGCTAGCTAAAAACCATCTTTGACAGGCTAGTGTTCCTAGACTCCATGGTTGTCCTTGCTTGCCTGCGAATATTATAAATCCTCTAGTGCTGCGGCTAGCTTTTGGTGCCATGCTGCACACTATTATCTCCTAAAGCTGAATATTGTACGTGAAGCAGCATACATGTGAATGAATTTGTCATGTAAGCAACCAAAGTCATCAATTTGCGTCACTATCACATCGAATACTAATTAATTTGTCACCCATTTGCACTTTATCCATATCACAATGGTACACATCTGCCTATAAATTGCAGTTGGCTACCTCCATTCAAGAAGCACCTCACAAAACATAAACCAAGACACTTAGATAGAGAAAGAAGGAAGGTAGTAGCAACAGCAGGAGGCAATGGAGGGAAACAAGAGGCTCACTAGAACTACCACTTCGACGGTGATCATGTGTCTATTGATCTTCAGCCTCACTATCAACTTGGCCTCCGGCTGTAGCTGCTGCATAAGCACCGCAGCTAAAGCTTGTTGTTTTGCTTGTAGTCAGCTTTCCCCCGTCTTTATCTGCGAGAACACTTGTTGTTACCCCTGTACTCTTGTTGATTCTGGTAAGTCAACTAAACTCGCTCTGTTTAATTTCCTTTGACATATGAAATTACAAGCTCTGCATCATAGTGTGGACTAATATATATGTGACATCCTATACTCTCTTTCGCTTGCAAAATTAATTCTTGCCCTAATGGAGTTCCATATTTTAATTTGACAGTGGCTGCTAAAACGGGACAAATAGAAGTTGTTCCTAAGATGGAAGGACATAACTGAAACGACATGCTTGCATTTCTACTATCATGAATGCCATTCATATATACATATGTTGGATTGCTACAAGCTATGGTCAAGTAATGTTAATGTTTACCTCCAATAAATTGTTGCCTGTATGGGGCGACCTCTAGTCGATCTATGTATTGGTCTCTACTATATACATGTCCTCTTGTGCGTGTGTGTGCGCTCACAAGCCTATTTAGCGGCTCTTGTTTCCTGGAATAAATAAATGTCCTCTTGTGTGTGTGTGTTCGCTCACAAGCCTATTTAGTGGCTCTTGTTTCCTGTAATAAGAACATAGAGATTGTCCACCTTGATATGTGTATTGTATGTTCTAATATTTATATATTCTCTATGGACACAATTTTTTTATTGGAAATTGATTATTATTATTTCTTTATGCATTTCCTTTATTTAATTTAATCTCGGTTAACTTATAATGCTCCTGTGAGTCTTGGTCAATGGGAGATAACTAAAACGTCATTCTAAATATGATTCTGAATTCTAGTAGGAAAGCCACGGTGGAAAAGGAAAGCTGGTCGATTTCTCAGGCTTGGGGTCAGTCCTCCACTCACTGTATCCATAGATAACCAGCCAATGTTAATGCGTTAACGTTCGACTTTTCAAACTGCTTGAGCGCCGTTTTTATCTCCATCTAGTAAATTTGTTGCCCCTAATTTTGTTTCCCTCGATTGCCTCAAACCGGAACATATGGCTGATTAGTTTTAAATGCATGGCCGGTAGGTAGCCAAGTGTGGCCCATCCACTAGTTGGATAACCAAGGATGCAGAATATAACATAGTATAATACAAGTTGCATAGTAGAATGGCTAGTTCCTCATTCACAAAGTTCAACAGCGGAAGATTAATAAAAGATAAGAAGTTCCATTCAAATGCCACAGGCGCAGCATGTTGAGTGTAGACTCGTGACCCTAATATTATACTTCAACCATCTTCAGGGAACCTACAACATGTAACGCTGCAGCCATGAATGGTCAATACAATGAATGTATTGGCAAGTGTCACTAATGGGGATATAATTATCCAATGAGGAAAAATCACTCCTTACTCCACTACTCTTTTCAGGGCCCAAGCTCAACATGTCAGTACGTCACACTACACGCCCTACAATTCTACTTGTCCAACCCATGCTATTATCAACATGTTAGTAAGTCAGACCACATCCCCTACCATGCACCCCATCCATGACTCATCTCAACATGTCAGAAAGTCAGACTCCACGCACTTACCATGCCACACAATCCACCCACTAAGGCTCAACACATCAATAAGTCAAACTCCATGCCCTTACCATGCCACGCCATCCTAGAAAAATCTCCTCCTCCATTCCTCCTAGTCAATTCAGTCACTATGTCCAACCAGTCTCACTGTCTCACTAAGTCAAGGTCTTATCCTGTGTTTTCGTACACATCTCTAAGTTGACATAGTCAAACATTCCCTGCAAACATTGGTCACACATCAAATAAGATTGTATATGCATATGGCTAACCTATCTGGGTTTCATAGTGTATCATCATAACAACAAAGTTACTCCTACACTCACATAGTAAGCATAGCATGGCCAAATGGTAAAGTTCGACTTGGGAAGCAATTATAACATGGTCATTAGTAAACATCAACTTGTGAAGTAATCATAACATGGTCATTATTAAAGATTGACTTGCGGAGTAATCATAACATGGTCATTAATAAATATCAACTTGCAAAGTAATGATAACATGGTCATTAATAAAGATCAACTTGCCCTATTGGTGATGGATGTTCACTCACTTCATACAATCACATGGCTTGTACACTGTAACACCCCATCCACTGGGCCCTGGGGGTGTCACTCCAGAAATCTTAATAGAATATCTAGATTGGACCCACAGACCAACACTTGTCTTTCTGTACACTTTGTCTTCACTCGTGCTCACCTGCCACTTCCCAGTCGATCACCCATCCTAGAATTGCTCTAGGCCAAGCACGCTTAACCTAAGAGTTATATTCAAATGACCTTCTAGAAAAGAAGTTTGAACATGTTGATATGAGTATCCTATCAATCATATTAAGCCATGTGCCTGGATCTCACATACACCCACCGTTTAGAAGATCGATGCCCTCATCGATCAAGCACACCCCATGAACGTTCCCTCTTGGCACACATTTGCGCGTCCAGTGCCAACACAAGTGCCATGCCGTGTCCACTCCGGGCCACACGCGCCATGCTCCACATGTCCCGCCACTGACACGCACACATGTATAACCGCGAGGGTCAGCCCTGATACTACTTGTAACACCCCGTCCACTAGGCCCCGGGGGTATCACTCCTGGCAGCTTAATATGATATCTAGACTGGTCCTGCAGACCAACAATAGTCTTTTCTGCGCACTTTGTCCTCACTCATGCGCACCCGGTACCAACTTTTCAGTCAGTCACCTATCCTAGAATTTCTCTAGGCCAAGAATGCTTAACCTTAGACTTCTTTTCAAATGAGCTTCCGGAAAAAAAGTTGCAACTTGTTGGTATGATTATCATACCAAACCTATTAAGCCATTTGTTTGGATCTTACACACACCTCACAATCTATAAGATGGAGAATTCAACGAACACCCATTCACAGAACAAACATCATGACCAAGTAAGTTAGGCATGATCTTCATACAAAAAATTTGATATGTATTGAAAAATCATGACTAAGGTTTATAAAATTTATAATATGCATGACACAAAAATATTGATTTAAAAATTATTTTCATTACTATAGTTAGGCTCAAAATAGTTATCAAAAGGGTAAATATTCATATTTAAGTAAATTTATCGTCGATACACCATTAAATTGTATCCTCTTATCCTACTGGACAATGGACTAAAATATAAGCATTTAGCAAACAGAACCACTCTAAAAACATTTCTAAAATTAATGTTATGACCTAAATGCCTAAATAGCAGTCCTGCAATATTGTTCCATTTAAAATATTAAAATTTCAAAAATAATAGTGGGAAATCATTCTTCATGTCACAAGGATCCCAGAAATATATTATTTGCATTATTTGGGCTTGTGGACAAAAAGTTATGATGATTCTAACTTGTAGGGGCTTTTATGCTAAAAGGCTATCTATATAGCGGGCGGGAGAATCTGTTTCAAAAAATCTAGCCAGGTAGCGCGATTGTATTGGGTGTTACACCTTCGCTAAGAGGACGAGCGCGAACTTTTGTATAATCTAAAAACGGACGTCTAGGATAAAAAGGCACAGCTCCATGGTCGACCGTTGACCTTATGTGGCACCCATGTGGCTGTTACTGGGATGGGCTAGCCAGTGGAAGGTTGACACGTAAGCGATTGTGCTTGGGACGAGATGGTCTACTCCGCTGATGCTCCGATGTGCGTGTACCATTGGCGAGTGGCTGAGGAGAACGAGGGTTCAAAGGCGAATCGATGGGGTGTCGGTGCTCACAGAGGTGGTTGGAAGGTTGTCAGCGACGTGGTCTCACGGCGGTGGTGGCTCGGCGTGGACGGAAACAGGGTTGCGGCGGCCCTCGGTGACTATGGATATGTAGACACAGAGCGGACCTTGGGGAGGCTGAAGGTGGCGAGCGGGTGTGCCACGCTTCTCGGAACGACATGTGGGGGCGGCTACAGTTGCAGCGGTGGAGCTCCGGCGCGCGATTCCCGCAGCCCTACAACGTGGCTGTGAGGGGGAGTGGGGCAAGGAAGAGAGTATGATCCAGGTTTCATAGGGGTGGTCTCGGTCGAGTGGAGTATCGTAGGGAGGAGTGGAGGACGTGGGGGTGTTGGGGAATGGCGATGGGGTCATGGGCGAGGGGGCGAGGGGGAGGTTGAGGAAGGGGTTGACTGGGACAGCGCCCGCAGGCCGGTAGGAGGGAGGGTGGGGCGGGCAGTAGCTGGGCTAAAAGGGAGAGAGGGGACAGAGGGTGAGGGGCTCCAGGGTGGGCTGATGATAGGTTGTTGCGCACTGCTATGTGTCGCTTGCGTGGGTGGGATGCATGGTAGCTAGAGAGGGGAGCCATGGGCCGGCCCAGTTGGGCAAGTCTAGTTAGTGGCCTGTCTTTTTTTTAATTTTCTTTTCTTTGTCTGTTTTACAATCACGAGTAATTTTCTTTTCTTTGTCTTTTTGGCCATAGGATGGAGCCCGAGGAGGACACGCGGTGACGTCGCAATGGATACCTTCTATCCCCTGAGCCGGGTCCTGCTGCGGGCCAGGGCGAATGATTCCATACCGCGGTCAGTGTACCACGCACATGCGTAACCCTCATCGCTCGATGGTAGGACACGCGCGCAAAATGGGCCTGTCCTCAGCGTATGCGGGCTGTATCGTCTTGCGTGAGTGCCATTCCCAGCGGGAAAAGCCTCCGCACCCTCTAGATGGTGGGGCCCACAGGAACCAAGCAAAACCGGATTGATGTGCCATAGGAAGGATAGCTATACTAATTCGGTATAATCAAAATACACCTTTGGTACAAAATTGACAATCTCTTGTGCGGATCCTTATTATCTGCCGCTATTCTAATCATTAGATTTCGAAAGAATTTCCATTTCTTTTCTAAAAAGAAAAAAATGTTTGGACGACGTGCTGCCATGTGCCCGTGTCGGCTGCGGACTCTCACGGATGTGTGGCCTGTCAGAAGACGATGTGGCGCTCTAAGCCCATACGGACCGCGTATTCTCGCGGATGTGGAGCCCGCTCATTGCATACGTGGCGCCATAAAATCATGCATGCCGCATTTTTCGCGTACGAGGGCCCCTTCTAGTGATGACGTGGTGAGCCAATGCCATACGCTATTTCTCACATACGCGGGGCCCGTCCAGACATGGCGTGACGCCGTAGACTATACCCGGCCGTGTTTTGTCCCGACGGAGGGGCCCACGTATATCTGACGTGGCATCCAAGGTCATAGACGGATGCGGTTCCTCGTGTTCAATACCCAAGCTGGCAGCGTATAGTGTAGGAATCAGCGGTTTATTGCAGACGGTAGCGCAGTTGGTAGAAAAGAGTGCGCCGCGAAAATCCGCTTTGGTCTAAGATGGTCCTATAGCTTAAACCTTACGTTTTCCTCTTCTATATAAACGTCTTGTTGCGTCACTTCTTCGGCATTCTGTCAAATATTTCTTTTCTAGACCATGCTTCTAAAGGCTCGTCTTCTTGTGCCCTGCTTTTTTCGTAGAGCTCACCGGTGGCTCCGACTGAACTCCGAGCAGAGCATGGTGTGGCAGTTCAACCTTGCGATGCATCCCACCTCGCTAGCCTCTCTTCAACTCTTCTGTGTTAAACACCATGATGCCACTGCTTAGCGTGTTGGCCCTTCATGGCCGGTAGGTTCCAGTCGTCTCCTGTTCCTTCACCTCTCCAATCGTCGCTTGATAAAGATGCGCTTTTCTAGATGATGCCCCGCATATAGGCCGTCTCTACTCTCGCTGCATTTTGGGTATTCGCTCATGCATCCTGCTTACCAAGCGTCACCACCTCGCATGCCTTCGCCACTTGCCTGCGGTGACGCTGCGCCTTCGATGCAGATGAGAAGCCGTATGTCTAAGGAGAAGGAGGTCTCGCCCCGGACGAGGAAGGAAGGATACGTAGTGTAGTCCCGATTAGTCTGCTTAGGCGTGTATGAAAGTCTATATTTTTGTTTTTTAGTTGGTCGGATCATATTTTTGCTTCATGCTTATACTAAAAAGTAATGAAAAAGACAACTTAACATATACTACTATGATACTTTTTAATCTATAATGTTGAAGGGTACGTAGTAGTGATGACACACAATCGATATTTTGGAGTTCTTTGAATTGGTGTCAGATGTCTATGTTTGTTAACCATCTAAGCACTCAGGTTGTTAATGGAGTGAAGCAGCATGTAGCTCATGTTGTTCTAAAAGTTTCTTCACATTGCTTTTTTATGTGATATTTTTTATATTTAATAATAATGTCTCTCTGCTGACCCTAACTTGTCCAAAAGAGAAGCTAGATAGTCTTGTGATAAATCTATACAATGTTGTTTTGATCATTTATTGTTGATAAATAACAATTGAACTTTTGATGGCTGATGAAGAAAAAAATTACTTTCATGTGATGTAAGATATTTATATATTTCCTAGTAAAAGGCAACTAATTGGACTTTTAGTTTTTTCTCACCTTAATACTTTATGCCAAGAACATGTACATTCGGTATATATGCCAAGAGCATATGCTCGTCATATAGGATGGCGCCTTTAAAAATCCATTCTAGGTACTCCCTCGAGGCTGGTTTATTAGTGTTTTATACATTTCGAGGTAAAACTTTGACCGGTAAGTTAGGGAAGAAGATGTTAGTTATATGTCATCAAAATTATACCATTGCATAATTTTGGTGACATAACTAACATTTTCTTAGCTAAATTATCAGTCAAAGTTTTACCTCGAAATATGTAATACCCTAATTAACCGGTATGGATGGATCAATTTTTTCCAAGCGGACTATTTGCTTAAGGCCATATTCCTATCGTTTCGGTCTCTTAAGCCAAGTGTATGTCTTTGCCAAGTGTCCGTGGACATTGTCGTGTATTTATTTTCAAAACCAGGGGGTGTGAGTCCCCCTTGGTTGGCCGCAACGTCCCGGGATCTCGATAGGTGAGCGAGACGAATACAATCACAGAGAGAGACACGAGGTTTTTTAACCAGGTTCAAGTCCGCAGTGAGCGTAGCCCTACGTCCTGCAACTACCAACTATCTAATTGTCACTAGATTGGGTTCCTTCTCCCAGGATGGTTTTCTACTCTAAGCTAACTCTCCCACTCCCTAGCTCGACCAGGGCCGCGGTGGATTGGATGGTGGTGGTTTTTGGAGGGGATGAGTGGGGAAAACTTTTCTAACAGGATCCTTTGAAATAACTTCGAGAGTTAAAACCTAAAGAAAGGGGATTAATTGGAAAATCCACAAAATGAATGGAAAAACCGGTATTAGCTCATAATATGATGCAAATATATTGGAATATAACACAATAAACTACAAAGTGCATGCATTCATTTTACATGCATCACTACTACAAGCTAAATCGCTTCACATGGCCTACCTTGTCCACTGCATTATGCTTTCACGAAATCTTAGGGAATGTTGTTTAAAATGACATTCGTATATTCACATAGCTAAACAAAAATAGATGTTTGTTAAAATAACATTGGTATATTCACTGAAAATAAATTTGAAAAAGCACCCTAACAAAAGAGAGTAATAATTGGGTGTTCGTAGTGTGTGCAAGTTGTAAATGTGTGGATTGAAGTATGAAGACTTGGGATAAAGGATGAACTTACATCATCCATATCATCCTATCTCCAACACCATGGAGAAGATAAAACATGCAAAAAAGTCTATCGTAGCAAACCATTGGATAATATTGCTTCCAATCTACTTTGTTTATCAAAAAATATATATGAAGCCCATGTTGAAATTGTATCAACTAAAGTACAAACTATTTTCCACAAATTTATATTCAAAACCGTACGTTGCTAGCTAAAAACCATCTTTGACAGGCTAGTGTTCCTAGACTCCATGGTTGTCCTTGCTTGCCTGCGAATATTATAAATCCTCTAGTGCTGCGGCTAGCTTTTGGTGCCATGCTGCACACTATTATCTCCTAAAGCTGAATATTGTACGTGAAGCAGCATACATGTGAATGAATTTGTCATGTAAGCAACCAAAGTCATCAATTTGCGTCACTATCACATCGAATACTAATTAATTTGTCACCCATTTGCACTTTATCCATATCACAATGGTACACATCTGCCTATAAATTGCAGTTGGCTACCTCCATTCAAGAAGCACCTCACAAAACATAAACCAAGACACTTAGATAGAGAAAGAAGGAAGGTAGTAGCAACAGCAGGAGGCAATGGAGGGAAACAAGAGGCTCACTAGAACTACCACTTCGACGGTGATCATGTGTCTATTGATCTTCAGCCTCACTATCAACTTGGCCTCCGGCTGTAGCTGCTGCATAAGCACCGCAGCTAAAGCTTGTTGTTTTGCTTGTAGTCAGCTTTCCCCCGTCTTTATCTGCGAGAACACTTGTTGTTACCCCTGTACTCTTGTTGATTCTGGTAAGTCAACTAAACTCGCTCTGTTTAATTTCCTTTGACATATGAAATTACAAGCTCTGCATCATAGTGTGGACTAATATATATGTGACATCCTATACTCTCTTTCGCTTGCAAAATTAATTCTTGCCCTAATGGAGTTCCATATTTTAATTTGACAGTGGCTGCTAAAACGGGACAAATAGAAGTTGTTCCTAAGATGGAAGGACATAACTGAAACGACATGCTTGCATTTCTACTATCATGAATGCCATTCATATATACATATGTTGGATTGCTACAAGCTATGGTCAAGTAATGTTAATGTTTACCTCCAATAAATTGTTGCCTGTATGGGGCGACCTCTAGTCGATCTATGTATTGGTCTCTACTATATACATGTCCTCTTGTGCGTGTGTGTGCGCTCACAAGCCTATTTAGCGGCTCTTGTTTCCTGGAATAAATAAATGTCCTCTTGTGTGTGTGTGTTCGCTCACAAGCCTATTTAGTGGCTCTTGTTTCCTGTAATAAGAACATAGAGATTGTCCACCTTGATATGTGTATTGTATGTTCTAATATTTATATATTCTCTATGGACACAATTTTTTTATTGGAAATTGATTATTATTATTTCTTTATGCATTTCCTTTATTTAATTTAATCTCGGTTAACTTATAATGCTCCTGTGAGTCTTGGTCAATGGGAGATAACTAAAACGTCATTCTAAATATGATTCTGAATTCTAGTAGGAAAGCCACGGTGGAAAAGGAAAGCTGGTCGATTTCTCAGGCTTGGGGTCAGTCCTCCACTCACTGTATCCATAGATAACCAGCCAATGTTAATGCGTTAACGTTCGACTTTTCAAACTGCTTGAGCGCCGTTTTTATCTCCATCTAGTAAATTTGTTGCCCCTAATTTTGTTTCCCTCGATTGCCTCAAACCGGAACATATGGCTGATTAGTTTTAAATGCATGGCCGGTAGGTAGCCAAGTGTGGCCCATCCACTAGTTGGATAACCAAGGATGCAGAATATAACATAGTATAATACAAGTTGCATAGTAGAATGGCTAGTTCCTCATTCACAAAGTTCAACAGCGGAAGATTAATAAAAGATAAGAAGTTCCATTCAAATGCCACAGGCGCAGCATGTTGAGTGTAGACTCGTGACCCTAATATTATACTTCAACCATCTTCAGGGAACCTACAACATGTAACGCTGCAGCCATGAATGGTCAATACAATGAATGTATTGGCAAGTGTCACTAATGGGGATATAATTATCCAATGAGGAAAAATCACTCCTTACTCCACTACTCTTTTCAGGGCCCAAGCTCAACATGTCAGTACGTCACACTACACGCCCTACAATTCTACTTGTCCAACCCATGCTATTATCAACATGTTAGTAAGTCAGACCACATCCCCTACCATGCACCCCATCCATGACTCATCTCAACATGTCAGAAAGTCAGACTCCACGCACTTACCATGCCACACAATCCACCCACTAAGGCTCAACACATCAATAAGTCAAACTCCATGCCCTTACCATGCCACGCCATCCTAGAAAAATCTCCTCCTCCATTCCTCCTAGTCAATTCAGTCACTATGTCCATCCAGTCTCACTGTCTCACTAAGTCAAGGTCTTATCCTGTGTTTTCGTACACATCTCTAAGTTGACATAGTCAAACATTCCCTGCAAACATTGGTCACACATCAAATAAGATTGTATATGCATATGGCTAACCTATCTGGGTTTCATAGTGTATCATCATAACAACAAAGTTACTCCTACACTCACATAGTAAGCATAGCATGGCCAAATGGTAAAGTTCGACTTGGGAAGCAATTATAACATGGTCATTAGTAAACATCAACTTGTGAAGTAATCATAACATGGTCATTATTAAAGATTGACTTGCGGAGTAATCATAACATGGTCATTAATAAATATCAACTTGCAAAGTAATGATAACATGGTCATTAATAAAGATCAACTTGCCCTATTGGTGATGGATGTTCACTCACTTCATACAATCACATGGCTTGTACACTGTAACACCCCATCCACTGGGCCCTGGGGGTGTCACTCCAGAAATCTTAATAGAATATCTAGATTGGACCCACAGACCAACACTTGTCTTTCTGTACACTTTGTCTTCACTCGTGCTCACCTGGTACCCACTTCCCAGTCGATCACCCATCCTAGAATTGCTCTAGGCCAAGCACGCTTAACCTAAGAGTTATATTCAAATGACCTTCTAGAAAAGAAGTTTGAACATGTTGATATGAGTATCCTATCAATCATATTAAGCCATGTGCCTGGATCTCACATACACCCACCGTTTAGAAGATCGATGCCCTCATCGATCAAGCACACCCCATGAACGTTCCCTCTTGGCACACATTTGCGCGTCCAGTGCCAACACAAGTGCCATGCCGTGTCCACTCCGGGCCACACGCGCCATGCTCCACATGTCCCGCCACTGACACGCACACATGTATAACCGCGAGGGTCAGCCCTGATACTACTTGTAACACCCCGTCCACTAGGCCCCGGGGGTATCACTCCTGGCAGCTTAATATGATATCTAGACTGGTCCTGCAGACCAACAATAGTCTTTTCTGCGCACTTTGTCCTCACTCATGCGCACCCGGTACCAACTTTTCAGTCAGTCACCTATCCTAGAATTTCTCTAGGCCAAGAATGCTTAACCTTAGACTTCTTTTCAAATGAGCTTCCGGAAAAAAAGTTGCAACTTGTTGGTATGATTATCATACCAAACCTATTAAGCCATTTGTTTGGATCTTACACACACCTCACAATCTATAAGATGGAGAATTCAACGAACACCCATTCACAGAACAAACATCATGACCAAGTAAGTTAGGCATGATCTTCATACAAAAAATTTGATATGTATTGAAAAATCATGACTAAGGTTTATAAAATTTATAATATGCATGACACAAAAATATTGATTTAAAAATTATTTTCATTACTATAGTTAGGCTCAAAATAGTTATCAAAAGGGTAAATATTCATATTTAAGTAAATTTATCGTCGATACACCATTAAATTGTATCCTCTTATCCTACTGGACAATGGACTAAAATATAAGCATTTAGCAAACAGAACCACTCTAAAAACATTTCTAAAATTAATGTTATGACCTAAATGCCTAAATAGCAGTCCTGCAATATTGTTCCATTTAAAATATTAAAATTTCAAAAATAATAGTGGGAAATCATTCTTCATGTCACAAGGATCCCAGAAATATATTATTTGCATTATTTGGGCTTGTGGACAAAAAGTTATGATGATTCTAACTTGTAGGGGCTTTTATGCTAAAAGGCTATCTATATAGCGGGCGGGAGAATCTGTTTCAAAAAATCTAGCCAGGTAGCGCGATTGTATTGGGTGTTACACCTTCGCTAAGAGGACGAGCGCGAACTTTTGTATAATCTAAAAACGGACGTCTAGGATAAAAAGGCACAGCTCCATGGTCGACCGTTGACCTTATGTGGCACCCATGTGGCTGTTACTGGGATGGGCTAGCCAGTGGAAGGTTGACACGTAAGCGATTGTGCTTGGGACGAGATGGTCTACTCCGCTGATGCTCCGATGTGCGTGTACCATTGGCGAGTGGCTGAGGAGAACGAGGGTTCAAAGGCGAATCGATGGGGTGTCGGTGCTCACAGAGGTGGTTGGAAGGTTGTCAGCGACGTGGTCTCACGGCGGTGGTGGCTCGGCGTGGACGGAAACAGGGTTGCGGCGGCCCTCGGTGACTATGGATATGTAGACACAGAGCGGACCTTGGGGAGGCTGAAGGTGGCGAGCGGGTGTGCCACGCTTCTCGGAACGACATGTGGGGGGCGGCTACAGTTGCAGCGGTGGAGCTCCGGCGCGCGATTCCCGCAGCCCTACAACGTGGCTGTGAGGGGGAGTGGGGCAAGGAAGAGAGTATGATCCAGGTTTCATAGGGGTGGTCTCGGTCGAGTGGAGTATCGTAGGGAGGAGTGGAGGACGTGGGGGTGTTGGGGAATGGCGATGGGGTCATGGGCGAGGGGGCGAGGGGGAGGTTGAGGAAGGGGTTGACTGGGATAGCGCCCGCAGGCCGGTAGGAGGGAGGGTGGGGCGGGCAGTAGCTGGGCTAAAAGGGAGAGAGGGGACAGAGGGTGAGGGGCTCCAGGGTGGGCTGATGATAGGTTGTTGCGCACTGCTATGTGTCGCTTGCGTGGGTGGGATGCATGGTAGCTAGAGAGGGGAGCCATGGGCCGGCCCAGTTGGGCAAGTCTAGTTAGTGGCCTGTCTTTTTTTTAATTTTCTTTTCTTTGTCTGTTTTACAATCACGAGTAATTTTCTTTTCTTTGTCTTTTTGGCCATAGGATGGAGCCCGAGGAGGACACGCGGTGACGTCGCAATGGATACCTTCTATCCCCTGAGCCGGGTCCTGCTGCGGGCCAGGGCGAATGATTCCATACCGCGGTCAGTGTACCACGCACATGCGTAACCCTCATCGCTCGATGGTAGGACACGCGCGCAAAATGGGCCTGTCCTCAGCGTATGCGGGCTGTATCGTCTTGCGTGAGTGCCATTCCCAGCGGGAAAAGCCTCCGCACCCTCTAGATGGTGGGGCCCACAGGAACCAAGCAAAACCGGATTGATGTGCCATAGGAAGGATAGCTATACTAATTCGGTATAATCAAAATACACCTTTGGTACAAAATTGACAATCTCTTGTGCGGATCCTTATTATCTGCGGCTATTCTAATCATTAGATTTCGAAAGAATTTCCATTTCTTTTCTAAAAAGAAAAAAATGTTTGGACGACGTGCTGCCATGTGCTCGTGTCGGCTGCGGACTCTCACGGATGTGTGGCCTGTCAGAAGACGATGTGGCGCTCTAAGCCCATACGGACCACGTATTCTCGCGGATGTGGAGCCCGCTCATTGCATACGTGGCGCCATAAAATCATGCATGCCGCATTTTTCGCGTACGAGGGCCCCTTCTAGTGATGACGTGGTGAGCCAATGCCATACGCTATTTCTCACATACGCGGGGCCCGTCCAGACATGGCGTGACGCCGTAGACTATACCCGGCCGTGTTTTGTCCCGACGGAGGGGCCCACGTATATCTGACGTGGCATCCAAGGTCATAGACGGATGCGGTTCCTCGTGTTCAATACCCAAGCTGGCAGCGTATAGTGTAGGAATCAGCGGTTTATTGCAGACGGTAGCGCAGTTGGTAGAAAAGAGTGCGCCGCAAAAATCCGCTTTGGTCTAAGATGGTCCTATAGCTTAAACCTTACGTTTTCCTCTTCTATATAAACGTCTTGTTGCGTCACTTCTTCGGCATTCTGTCAAATATTTCTTTTCTAGACCATGCTTCTAAAGGCTCGTCTTCTTGTGCCCTGCTTTTTTCGTAGAGCTCACCGGTGGCTCCGACTGAACTCCGAGCAGAGCTTGGTGTGGCAGTTCAACCTTGCGATGCATCCCACCTCGCTAGCCTCTCTTCAACTCTTCTGTGTTAAACACCATGATGCCACTGCTTAGCGTGTTGGCCCTTCATGGCCGGTAGGTTCCAGTCGTCTCCTGTTCCTTCACCTCTCCAATCGTCGCTTGATAAAGATGCGCTTTTCTAGATGATGCCCCGCATATAGGCCGTCTCTACTCTCGCTGCATTTTGGGTATTCGCTCATGCATCCTGCTTACCAAGCGTCACCACCTCGCATGCCTTCGCCACTTGCCTGCGGTGACGCTGCGCCTTCGATGCAGATGAGAAGCCGTATGTCTAAGGAGAAGGAGGTCTCGCCCCGGACGAGGAAGGAAGGATACGTAGTGTAGTCCCGATTAGTCTGCTTAGGCGTGTATGAAAGTCTATATTTTTGTTTTTTAGTTGGTCGGATCATATTTTTGCTTCATGCTTATACTAAAAAGTAATGAAAAAGACAACTTAACATATACTACTATGATACTTTTTAATCTATAATGTTGAAGGGTACGTAGTAGTGATGACACACAATCGATATTTTGGAGTTCTTTGAATTGGTGTCAGATGTCTATGTTTGTTAACCATCTAAGCACTCAGGTTGTTAATGGAGTGAAGCAGCATGTAGCTCATGTTGTTCTAAAAGTTTCTTCACATTGCTTTTTTATGTGATATTTTTTATATTTAATAATAATGTCTCTCTGCTGACCCTAACTTGTCCAAAAGAGAAGCTAGATAGTCTTGTGATAAATCTATACAATGTTGTTTTGATCATTTATTGTTGATAAATAACAATTGAACTTTTGATGGCTGATGAAGAAAAAAATTACTTTCATGTGATGTAAGATATTTATATATTTCCTAGTAAAAGGCAACTAATTGGACTTTTAGTTTTTTCTCACCTTAATACTTTATGCCAAGAACATGTACATTCGGTATATATGCCAAGAGCATATGCTCGTCATATAGGATGGCGCCTTTAAAAATCCATTCTAGGTACTCCCTCGAGGCTGGTTTATTAGTGTTTTATACATTTCGAGGTAAAACTTTGACCGGTAAGTTAGGGAAGAAGATGTTAGTTATATGTCATCAAAATTATACCATTGCATAATTTTGGTGACATAACTAACATTTTCTTAGCTAAATTATCAGTCAAAGTTTTACCTCGAAATATGTAATACCCTAATTAACCGGTATGGATGGATCAATTTTTTCCAAGCGGACTATTTGCTTAAGGCCATATTCCTATCGTTTCGGTCTCTTAAGCCAAGTGTATGTCTTTGCCAAGTGTCCGTGGACATTGTCGTGTATTTATTTTCAAAACCAGGGGGTGTGAGTCCCCCTTGGTTGGCCGCAACGTCCCGGGATCTCGATAGGTGAGCGAGACGAATACAATCACAGAGAGAGACACGAGGTTTTTTAACCAGGTTCAAGTCCGCAGTGAGCGTAGCCCTACGTCCTGCAACTACCAACTATCTAATTGTCACTAGATTGGGTTCCTTCTCCCAGGATGGTTTTCTACTCTAAGCTAACTCTCCCACTCCCTAGCTCGACCAGGGCCGCGGTGGATTGGATGGTGGTGGCCTAAGGCATGCGGCGACCCAGGCTGTGCATGGCAGCAACGTGGCGGGTAAGAGCTGTTGTCTCACTGAACCATAGAAAGGGTAGCCTAGGGTATAGGTCAGTGGTAGCTTTGCGAATCCTGACATAGGCTGCGTTCCCCGGGCATATTAACCAGGGTCTCTGATTGCCCTGGCGGGAGCCTATACTCTGTCACGACGACCCTTCCCGCCTGCTTTCCCTCCACACGCTCGGGCCCCCTGGGGACGAGTCCCAGAACAACGCCCTGGACCGTCGATGGGAGTCTCGTGTGTTCTTGCATCTAGGCCCTCCTCAGGGCCCGGAAACGACATCCCTCGACAAAGAAGCCACTTCCTGTAGTTTGTCATGTACATTCTAATAGGTATATATATTCTCTATGGCCATAGTTATATGTCTATGTTAGCAAAAAATATGTTCTTGTGAGTATCGGGCTACGAGAGATAATTAAGACCGTCGTTCCAAATATTATTCCGATTTCTTTGCATCTATAGGGACTGGGAAGCTTGTTGTTTGCGGCACAGTCCACCATTCTATGCATCTATAGGTAGCCGGCCAAGGGCAAGGCGTTCAAATTTGAAACTGATCGAGCGCCAATATTTTCATATCATTACACTAATTGTGTTTCCATCCATTGTGTCAATCCTAAACATACTGCTGATTGGTCCTCGTGCAAGACTGGTAGGTGGCCAAGTTGCTCCCAACGATTGGTGGTCACAATCTTAGCACCACACCACCAGTAGTATGTTATTGGTGGCCACATTGTTATTGGTGCACCGGTAGTACTTGGTCAAATACTTGTGGCGTGTAATTTCTGTTGTCCAGTGGTGGTACGGGGTGCCCTGGTCCCCAACCGGAGATGCTTGCTCCTCTTTTACCACAAGAGAGGTTTGCTCAACATGGCGGTGATGCGCCAGCGGGCACTGCTGGACACACGAACAACGAGCGGTCTTCTTGATGCGAGCTATATCGAAGTGTGTTTACGCACGGATCTTACAGAATTCGAGAAAGAGCACACATGATTTATGACTCACTATTTGAGGAAGGGCACAGAAAAAGCAACCGTTGAAACATGACAAAACGTTAAAAACAGGAGGCAGACAATCAGCAGGAAATTAATCATGTGTGATCCTTTGCCTATAACTAAAGTACAAACAAATTTCCACAAAGCTGTATTCAAAACCATACGTTGCTAGCTAAAAACCATCTTTGACAGGCTAGTGTTCCTAGACTCCATGGCTGTCCTTGCTAGCCTACTAATATTACAAATCCTCTAGTGCTGAGGCTAGCTTTTGGTGCCATGCTGCACACTATTGTCGTGGTCTAGGTTTTCTCCTAATGCTGAATATTGTAAGCGAAGCAGCATACATGTGAATGAATTTGTCCTGTAAGCAACCAAAGTCATCAATTTGCGTCACTCTCACATCGAATACTAATTAATTTGTCACCCATTTGCACTTTATCCATATCACAATGGTACACTTAGCTAGAGAATCAAGGAAGGTAGTAGCAACAGCAGGAGGCAATGGAGGGAAACAAGAGGCTCACGAGAACTACCACTTTGACGGTGATCATGTGTCTGTTGATCTTCAGCCTCACTATCAACTCGGCCTCCGGCTGTAGCTGCTGCATAAGTATCGCAGCAAAAGCTTGTTGTTTTGCTTGTAGTCAGCTTTCCCCTGTCTTTATCTGCGAGAACACTTGTTGTTACCCCTGTACTCTTGTTGATTCTGGTAAATCCACTAAACTCGCTTGGTTTAATTTCCTTTGACATATCAACATACAAGCTCTGTATCATAGTGTGGACTAATATATATGTGACCTCCTATACTCTCATTCGCTTGCAAAATTAACTCTTGCCCTAATGGAGTTCCATATTGTAATTTGACAGTGGTTGCTAAAACGGGAGAAATGGGAGTTGTTCCTACGATGGAAGGACATAGCTGAAACGATATGCTTGCATTTGTACTAGCATGGATGCCATTCATACATACATATGTTGCATTGCTACAAGCTATGGTCAAGTAATGTTAATGTTTACCTCCAATAAATTGTTGTCTGTATGGGGTGACCTCTAGAAGATCTATGTATTGGTCTCAACTATATACATGTCCTCTTGTGCGTGTGTGTGCGCTCACAAGCTTATTTAGCGGCTTTTGTTTCCTGTAATAAGAACGTAGACATTGTCTGATATGTGTATTGTATGTTCTAATATGTTTATATATTCTATATGGACACAATTTTTTTATTGGAAATTGATTATTATTATTTCTTTATGCATGTCCTTTATTTAATTTAATCTCGGTTAACTTATCATGCTCCTGTGAGTCTTGGTCAATGGGAGATAACTTAGAACGTCATTCTAAATATGATTCTGAATTCTAGTAGGAAAGCCACGGTGGAAAACGAAAGCTGGTTGAATTCTCAGGCTTGGGAAGCTTGGTGTTAAGTGTTCAGTCCTCCACTCACTGTATCGATAGATAACCGGGCAAGGTTAACACGTTAACGTTCAACTTTTCAAACTGCTTGAGCGCCGTTTTTTTATCTTTGTCCAGTAAATTTTTTGTTGCCCCTAATTTTGTTTCCCTCGATTGCCTCAAACCGGAACATATGGCTGATTGGTTTTCAACGCAAGGCCGGTAGGTAGCCAAGTGGGTCCCATCCACTAGTTGGATAACCAAGGATGCAGAATATAATACAGTATAAGACAAGTTGCATAGTAGAATGGATAGCTCCTCATTCACAAAATTCAACAGCGGAAGACTAATAAAAGATAAGGAGCTCCAATCAAATAATGCCACAGGCGAAGCATGCTAAGTGCAGACTCGTGACCCTAAGATTATACTTCAACCATCTTCAGGGAAACCTACAACATGTAACGTTGCAGCCACGAATGGTCAATACAATGAATGTATTGCTACAAACTGTGGGCCACCCGGGTTAGACGGATTAGAGACATGTTATGATGATACCCGTTTGGCATATCCCCAACAGGTTGTTGTACTGGAATGATGTGGGGAGGCAGAGCAGGGCGACATGGCCGCGGTGGATTGGATGGTGGTGGTTTTTGGAGGGGATGAGTGGGGAAAATTTTTCTAACAGGATCCTTTGAAGTAACTTCGAGAGTTAAAACCTAAAGAAAGGGGATTAATTGGAAAATCCACAAAATGAATGAAAAACAGGTATTAGCTCATAATATGATGCAAATATATTGGAATATAACACAATAAACTACAAAGTGCATGCATTCATTTTACATGCATCACTACTACAAGCTAAATCGCTTCACATGGCCTACCTTGTCCACTGCATTATGCTTTCACGAAATCTTGGGCAATGTTGTTTAAAATGTCATTCGTATATTCACATAGCTAAACAAAAATAGATGTTTGTTAAAATAACATTGCTATATTCACTGAAAATAAATTTGAAAAAGCACCCTAACAAAAGAGAGTAATAATTGGGTGTTCGTAGTGTGTGCAAGTTGTAAACGTGTGGATTGAAGTATGAAGACTTGGGATAAAGGATGAACTTACATCATCCATAGCATCCTATCTCCAACACCATGGAGAAGATAAAACATGCAAAAAAGTCTATCGTAGCAAACCATTGGATAATATTGCTTCCAATCTACTTTGTTTATCAAAAAATATATATGAAGCCCATGTTGAAATTGTATCAACTAAAGTACAAACTATTTTCCACAAATTTATATTCAAAACCGTACGTTGCTAGCTAAAAACCATCTTTGACAGCCTAGTGTTCCTAGACTCCATGGTTGTCCTTGCTTGCCTGCGAATATTATAAATCCTCTAGTGCTGCGGCTAGCTTTTGGTGCCATGCTGCACACTATTATCTCCTAATGCTGAATATTGTACGTGAAGCAGCATACATGTGAATGAATTTGTCATGTAAGCAACCAAAGTCATCAATTTGCGTCACTATCACATCGAATACTAATTAATTTGTCACCCATTTGCACTTTATCCATATCACAATGGTACACATCTGCCTATAAATTGCAGTTGGCTACCTCCATTCAAGAAGCACCTCACAAAACATAAACCAAGACACTTAGATAGAGAAAGAAGGAAGGTAGTAGCAACAGCAGGAGGCAATGGAGGGAAACAAGAGGCTCACTAGAACTACCACTTCGACGGTGATCATGTGTCTATTGATCTTCAGCCTCACTATCAACTTGGCCTCCGGCTGTAGCTGTTGCATAAGCACCGCAGCTAAAGCTTGTTGTTTTGCTTGTAGTCGCTTTCCCCCGTCTTTATCTGCGAGAACACTTGTTGTTACCCCTGTACTCTTGTTGATTCTGGTAAGTCAACTAAACTCGCTCTGTTTAATTTCCTTTGACATATGAAATTACAAGCTCTGCATCATAGTGTGGACTAATATATATGTGACATCCTATACTCTCTTTCGCTTGCAAAATTAACTCTTGCCCTAATGGAGTTCCATATTTTAATTTGACAGTGGCTGCTAAAACGGGACAAATGGAAGTTGTTCCTAAGATGGAAGGACATAACTGAAACGACATGCTTGCATTTCTACTATCATGAATGCCATTCATATATACATATGTTGGATTGCTACAAGCTATGGTCAAGTAATGTTAATGTTTACCTCCAATAAATTGTTGCCTGTATGGGCGACCTCTAGTCGATCTATGTATTGGTCTCTACTATATACATGTCCTCTTGTGCGTGTGTGTGCGCTCACAAGCCTATTTAGCGGCTCTTGTTTCCTGGAATATATACATGTCCTCTTGTGTGTGTGTGTGCGCTCACAAGCCTATTTAGTGGCTCTTGTTTCCTGTAATAAGAACATAGACATTGTCCACCTTGATATGTGTATTGTATGTTCTAATATTTATATATTCTCTATGGACACAAATTTTTTATTGGAAATTGATTATTATTATTTCTTTATGCATGTCCTTTATTTAATTTAATCTCGTTGAACTTATAATGCTCCTGTGAGTCTTGGTCAATGGGAGATAACTAAAACGTCATTCTAAATATGATTCTGAATTCTCGTAGGAAAGCCACGGTGGAAAAGGAAAGCTGGTCGATTTCTCAGGCCTGGGGTCAGTCCTCCACTCACTGTATCCATAGATAACCGGCCAAGGTTAATGCGTTAACGTTCGACTTTTCAAACTGCTTGAGCACCTGTTTTTATCTCCGTCTAGTAAATTTGTTTCCCCTAATTTTGTTTCCCTCGATTGCCTCAAACCGGAACATAAGGCTGATTGGTTTTCAATGCAAGGCTGGTAGGTAGCCAAGTGGGACCCATCCACTTGTTGGATAACCAAGGATGCAGAATATAACATTGTATAATACAAGTTGCATAGTAGAATGGCTAGCTCCTCATTCATAAAGTTAAAAAGCGGAAGACTAATAAAAGATAAGGAGTTCCATTCAAATGCCACAGGCGAAGCATGCTGAGTGTAGACTCGTGACCCTACTATTATACTTCAACCATCTCCAGGGAACCTACAACATGTAACGCTGCAGCCACGAATGGTCAATACAATAAATGTATTGGCAAGTGTCACTAATGAGGATATAATTATCCAATGAGGAAAAATCACTCCTCACTCCACTACTCTTTTCAGGGGCCAAGCTCAACATGTCAGTACGTCAGACTACATGCCCTACAATTCTACTTGTCCAACCCATGCTATTATCAACATGTTAGTAAGTCAGACCATATCCCCTACCATGCACCCCATCCATGACTCATCTCAACATGTCAGAAAGTCAGACTCCACGCACTTACCATGCCATACAATCCACCCACTAAGGATCAACACATCAATAAGTCAGACTCCACGCCCTTACCATGCCACGCCATCCTAGAAAAATCTCCTCCTCCATTCCTCCCAGTCAATTCACTCACTATGTCCAACCAGTCTCACTATCTCACTAAGTCAAGGTCTTATCCTGTGTTTTCGTACACATCTCTAAGTTGACATAGTCAAACATTCCCATCAAACATTGGTCACACATCAAACTAGATTGTATATGCATATGGCTAACCTATCTGGGTTTCATAGTGTATCATCATAACAACAAAGTTACTCCTACACTCACATAGTAAGCATAACATGGCCAAATGGTAAAGTTCGACTTGGGAAGCAATTATAACATGGTCATTAGTAAACATCAACTTGTGAAGTAATCATAACATGGTCACTAGTAAAGATTGACTTGCGGAGTAATCATAACATGGTCATTAATAAATATCGACTTACAAAGTAATGATAACATGGTCATTAATAAAGATCGACTTGCCCTATTGGTGATGGATGTTCACTCACTTCCTACAATCACATGGCTTGCACACTGTAACACCCCGTCCACTTGGCCATGGGGTGTCACTCCAGAAATCTTAATAAAATATCTAGATTGGACCCACAAACCAACACTAGTCTTTTCTGCACACTTTGTCCTCACTAGTCCGCACCTGGTACCCACTTTCCAGTCGATCACCCATCCTATAATTGCTCTAGGCCAAGCACGCTTAACCTGAGAGTTCTATTCAAATGACCTTCTAGAAAAGAAGTTTGAACATGTTGATATGATTATCCTATCAATCATATTAAGCCATGTGCCTAGATCTCACATACACCCACCCTTTAGAAGATCGATGCCCTCATCGATCAAGCACACCCCATTAACGTTCCCTCTTGGCACACATTTGCGCGTCCAGTGCCAGCACAAGTGCCATGCCGTGTCCACTCCGCGCCACACGCGACATGCTCCACATGTCCCGCCACTGACCCGCACACATGTATAACCGCGAGGGTCAGCCCTGATACTACTTGTAATACCCCGTCCACTAGGCCCCGGGGATATCACTCCTGGCAACTTAATATGATATCTAGACTAGTCCTGCAGACCATCAATAGTCTTTTATGTGCACTTTGTCCTCACTCAGTACTTATCACTAACGAGGTTGAACTAGGTATGGAGATACCGATGATCCAACCTCGGATAAGTAGAGTATTGCGTGACAAAGGGAATTGGTTTCGTATGTTAATGGTTCTATCGATCACGAAGTCATCGTTGAGTATGTGGGAGCCATTATGGATCTCCAGATCATTCTAATGGTTATTGATCGGAGAGGTGTCTCGATCATGTCTACATACTGGCGAACCGTAGGGTGACACACTTAAGGTTTGATGTTGTTTTAGGTAGATATGGAATATGCGTTGGAGACCGAATGTTGTTTGGAGTCTTGGATTGGATCCGGGACATCACGAGGAGATCCGGAATTGTCTAGAGAATATGATTCATATAATGGAGATCATTTTCTGGGTTTCAGAAATGTTCGAAGTATTCATATGGAGATTCTAGAAGGTTTGGGAGTGTTTCGGAAAGTTCGAGAAGGTTCCATAGGATTTACTTGAAAACCAAGAAAGAAAGAGGGAAACTTGGGGGGAAGAAATCCTCCCCCCCCCCTCTCCCTTGGCGCGCCAAACCCTAGGAGGGCAAGGGCCAGCCCTAGGCCACATCCCCCTCTATATAGAGGGGTGGGGAGCCTCCCCCTTGCATCCTTCCACCCCAAACCCTGGTCGCCTCTCTCCTCCGCCATCCTCCTACTCCGGCTTAGGCGAAGCCCTACAGAAATCCTTCTCCACCACCACCACCATGTCGTCGTGCTGCTGGGATTCCGTGGAGATCTACCACCTCCGCTGCCCGCTGGAACGGGGAGAGGAAGGTCTACATCGACTCTGTACGTGTGACCGACTTCAGAAGCGCTTCCTGAATGCGGCGCCGGAAGGATCGTCTACTCGAACTTGAGATCGGCATGTCATCGTCTACATCAACCACGAGATCCGATCTCACACAAGGCTTTTGGATCTACAAGGTTTAGTATAGATCTATCTCGTTGCACTGATCTAATAGATTAGATCTTGGCTTTTACTAGATTAGATCTTGGTTTCATTTGTTCTTGCGGTAGAAATTTTTTGTTTTCCCTGCTACGAACCCTTCAGGGCACACCTAGGGCCGGCGGCTACCCCTAGGTGGCCGGCGGGTGTGGGGATTAGTCCCATGCTGCCTGGCCCCTGGGTGGTGCATCCCCCCTCCCACTATATATAGGGGTCTCCCCTCCCCCTATGGATCCATCCCATTCTCTCTTTCATCCATTAAGGACTTCTCCAAAATATTGGGGAGGACCTCGTGAGTTGTGATTTCTCCACCTTCACACCATCGTCATGTGATCATCGATCCGCCATCTACTTCTTCCGATGCTCGTCTGGATCGGAGCCCGGGAGACGCCGCCTACACCGAATATGTGTAGTACTTCGGAGAAACCACAATTGGGGTGCTTGGAGCTGCTCGGATTCATCAACATACACTGACGAGGGTTTAACTCATCAATGCCCATTGTTATGGACTTGGGATTTGGAGAAGGAGGGAGTGCTGGAGACATCTATCGGCTAGCAAACAAGCATACAGGGGAGAAAGATTTACCCAGGTTCAGGCCTCGTATAGGTCCCTACTCCTGCTTGTCTGCTCGTGAAATTATCGAAGGAATCGAAAGTTACAATGGTGCGCAGATTTAATCTAGCGAGGGTTGTGGAAACTAGGGTTGCGTGTGTCCTCCTCGCCCCCCCCCCCTCCTAGCCTTTATATAGATAGGCTAGGTCTCGGGTAGCAGGTCGAGTCGGTTACAAGTTAGGGTTTTCCCCTTCAAACTTTCTATCTTTAACTTCTTGTTCTTCAAGCAATCGAGAGTCCGTAGGCTACTCGAGTCCCTTGTTTGGGCCTTGGCGACACCGTGGGCCTGTACGTATTTGGACCGTATATACCAAGCTCAAGTACCTGTAGGGTATACCCATGTCAGTAGCCCCCGAGTGTCCAGTGGAATTGCAGATTCGACTAGGGACATTTTGAAGTCTTCGAGTGCATGAACGAGTGCATTTCGACTGCTTTTATTTGTGTCATAGGGATTGTTGATATACGTGCCTGATATAACCGAAGTATCGGTATCAGTTAACCACCTTAGGGTGAAACAACGCAATCTACTCGAACCCGAGTCCCCGGACTCGAATCCGGAAAAGTGCTGGTGTAATTCGACTCTGGCCGCGGAGGTCTTACAGTCGAATTCCAATTATATGGGTGTGAGCACTAGACGCATCTGTCAAGGCATGTTCATCGTACCTGTAGGCACGGATACATTTCTGGTAGTGCGCAGCTAAATGCGTTGCCAGGCCTTATTCAGGTTTTACCTTCAAGCTGTAAACGCGGCATCCGAATTTTATCATCGCGGAGACGATTCGGGTGACCCAGGAGACGCAGTCTCTTTGTAGGGAAAATTATGAGGCGATGTCGCCATGAGCTTTGAGTGCGGATGTTATCAACACACAGTTTTCTGTATAAATAATCATAGGGTGCGCGACCAGCGCTCCCTATGGGAGTAGCCCCCGAGTGCCTGGTTGAGTTGAAGACTCAGGCAGGGACTAAATAACTTTTGCGACTGATGTCGTCTTTTGGTTGCTTGTCTCAGTCGAATTTTTCCAGCGCTCCCTATGGGAGTAACCCATGTCCATAATCGAATCGTATTTCGAATGGCCTGGGTTTGCTTCTGATTGCCCTTGTTCCTACAAAAAGAAAAGAAAATCCTAGGGTGCACGGCCAGCGCTCCCTATGGGAGTAGCCCCTGGGTGCTTGGTGGAGTCGAAGACTCCAGCAAGGACTAAAGTAGTCGAAGTTTTTCGCTGTGTAGCTTTGATGACGTCAGTGCTGACGCTTGTATGACCTCAGTTGCCCGCGTGAGCGAGTTTGACGGGATGTGACGAGCAGTGGGTCCTACTTTCTGACTTTGATTTGACTGGGCGTGCGTAATCTTTATTTTAACTATGCCTCCTTGATTTCCGTGCGTAATGGGAGTAGTGGAGGGACGGTTCGCGCTTCCCCTTCTCCACGTGTCCAACACGATGTGTGCCATGCGTCCAATAGGGTTTTTCTGAGCCGTTGGATTGCATCTTCTAGGGGTTAAGTAGGGGCACTTCAACGGTAATTTTCCCATCTGTTCTCATTCATCCTTGCTGCCATCGCCATTGCTGTTGCTCTCTGCTTCCTTGAGCTCTTTCTTGTTGCGGCGCTGGACCAGCTCCGTATCTTCCCCAGCTACTTCCTTTGTTCTCACCGCCGTCGCGCAATGGGGAAGAAGAAGGGAGGCACTGCTGCTGATTCCGCGGCCACCGTTGCCGCGGCAAAGAAGAAGGGCGGCTCCGCCGCTGCGGGCACCAGCACCGCCGCCGGCGGGAAGAAGAAGGTCGCGGGCACCCGCGTCACGAATGGTGCCTGGCGCCCTTCCATCATCAAGGCGTCTGATCTCCGTCTTATTCGCTAAGACAGAGTGCTGTCTGCTGCAGTCGCCGACGCGTGCGTCCCTAGCGGTGAGACCATTCCTGCTCCTCCTGCTGGGTTTTGAGTGATGTTTCTTGCATTCATCATTCGCAGTCTCTCCTTGCCTCTTCGTCCCTTCTTTAGTGGTCTTGTTTGTTTCTACGGGCTCCAGCTCCATCAGCTGTCCCCAAATTCGATCCTCCACATCTCTTGTTTCATCACACTTAGCGAGTGCTGGCTCGGAATCGAGCCACACTTCGGCCTTTTCAAGTGCATCTTCAAAGTGAAGCGCTAGTCTGCATCTGGCTCTTTAGTTTACGATGTAGGTGGTTGCGGAATCCACGTCAACCCATCCACCACCTACTTCGACATCAAGCTCACGAAATCCGTCCAAGGGTGGAGGGATAAATGGTTTTACGTCCGCGATCAGAAGGCCAAGGGTGAGCATTTTGGACTCGCGCCCTTCGATCCCGCGGCGCCGTGCAGGAGGATGCGCTCCTGGAAGAACGTAGTTATGCCTAGCGAGCTCGCGGAGACAGACGTGCTGTATCAACGCGCTGCGACCTCGGGAGTTGCATAGGCAAAGAGGAGGGAGGCTGCGCTCTCATCCGAACTTGGCTGCGCCGTCGCGTCGAGCCCCTGCAAGCCAGAGTCCACCCCATGTTTCAATGGGCTGGCGCTGATGATGCCCCTCGCGTGTCTGCCGATGGCATGTCCGCGAGTGAGGTAGACAAGAGGGTTCGACTGGTCACGAAGTACACCGGCAAGGATGTGCTTCCTAGTGAGCCATTTGTTCCTCCCTTTGATGCTTCGAATCCTCCTCCTGAGGTATAGTTCTGCTACGCAGTAGCTTATTTTGTCGATTGCCTTTCTATTTCTTATTTGTTTTTTGCTGATTTTTGTTGTCTGTATGCAGGATTGGGCGGTGTCGCCTTGTATGCCTCCTCTCCCTGAGGGGATTATTCCTCGCGAAGCCTTGGAAGAGGATGAGTCTGAGTCGTCTATCCCTTCTGATGTGGAGGAGGAAGCCCCCGAGTCCGATAGTCTGGATACTCGCAAGCGTTAGCGCAGCGAGGATTCCGACGCGTCATCTCCTTCGACTCCGGAAGGTACGGGCGTTGGTGCAGAGTCGCCAATTCCTGCCATTCCTGTGAGGGCTGTGGCACCATCTTCTCGCAAGAATATGCGATTGCCTAAGGAGTCTTCGTCGGAGTCGGTGGAGGCCACATTTGATTTTGACAAGTTTGACTGGTAAGTTTTCTAATTCACTTGTTCTTCTCTATTTTCTTCTTGTTGGCTTGTCCCGGAGCTTTGCATGCCTCCTTTGCGGCTAGGGAAAAGTTGTTCGAAGAACAACTGTTTTTAGTCGCCAAGGCTCTCTCAGGTACCTTTTCTTGTGGATATTGTTGTCCTTCTCTGCATCTAATGTTTTTGCTGGTGGCGCTGAAGTTTTGATCCATGTGTGGGTTCATGTACAGATGCTGGCGATTTGAGCTTTGACCCGCAGGCCCTTCGTCGCGATGACGCTCGGGCAGGTGCGGTGTTTGTAGTCGAGGACCGTAGTGCCGCCGTCCAAGATATACTTTCCAAGGCCAAGGTCGCCCTCAGTCGCCTCCGGGAGGAGTTGATGCCGAAGGCTGAGCTGATCGATAATATGAACGAGTTGGTGGAGTCACTCGCCGGGGGTGTGCCTTCCACCTACAAGAACTCCCTCCGCGCGGCTGGCGCGTCCATGTCACTCGCCATGGTGCTTCCCCTCGGAGTCGAGATCGATCCTTCCGCAGTGTCGAAGGCGATGCCTGTTGGCGCGGATGGTCAGCAGGTAGTCTTCGCTCCTTTCGCGACTGCCTGTGGCAAATATGGGCATCACTTGATAAATACTGTTGCGAAGTACGCGGAGGAGCTCCAACGAGCCAAGAAGGCGGCGAAAGCTTCGGCCTCAGGGGCTGGCGGAAAGTCAGTGGCGTCTGACACTGCCACAGACTTGCTGAAGCCCCCGAAGCCGTCGAAGAAGCCAACTGCTCCGTAGTTAGCTGTTGTAATAGTTGCTTAATTGTCCTTTTGTTTAAGAACATGCCTGCTGGCGAGTGTGTCTGTTGATACTTATGTTGGTCTTGAATGCATCTGTTCCTTTTGTCTTTGTGTTGATTTGGTCGTCTTATTTGCTTCTATCTTGACTTGTGGTAGGGTACATCAAGTGATCCCGTGAGGGGAACCCCGGACTCGCCATCTCTTGATGATACCGTGGCACCGCCGCGCTCCAGGGTAGAGGAGCTATCCTTGCTTTCGCGACTTCTTGATCGCGTGAAGCAGCTGGAACGTGAGTTGCCCGTGCTCCGCGGTAGCGCAGACGTGTGCAAGTCGAAAGCGGAAAAAGCCGCCGCCCAAGAGCAATATCTGCTTGGCGAGGTGACGCAGCTGGGCGACCAATTCAAGTGTTAGTTTGCTTGTTCTCATCTTTTCCTTGTAGTCACTCGCAGTGGTACGTTGTACTCATGCTGCTGATGGTGCTTCGTGTAGTTGTTAGCGCGCGTCATCCGCAGGAGGAGAAGGATAGAATTGCTACTAGCCTGCATGATCTCACCCAGGAGCAACTTCAAGAGAGTGGATACTTCTAGGTAGATCATGATCGTGCGACTGCGCTGGTGACCCTGCAGGATCGTGCATCGCGGGTGCTGCTCTTTCTGAAGAAGTCGCAGTCATGCCTGAAGAGCATTTATCAGGCGATGTTCCCGCTGGATGATACCCCATCAAGCTTGCTGGCCCTCCTAGCCAAGTTTCAAGATCTGTCCGCGGTTCGCGAATGCGTGAGGCAACAGTTGGTGGCTAGTGCCAAGGCTGCTCTATCAATGGTGCGATTGCACATGCCTGAAGTGGATGTTGCAGCAATTGCATCTGGGCCGCCTGCACCACCAGCAGGTTCTGCCTGGAATATGGTGCCGCACTACCAGGCGGTGGATCGCCCAGCAGAAGAGATCGTCGACTTCTTTAAGGAACAAACCAACGTTCTCCTGCTGCAGTAGTAGCCTAATTTGTATCATGCACATAAGTGTACTTGTGTTGTAAAGTTCGTATAGATGTTGTACATAATTTATTGTCAAATGTGTACAAAGAGCTTTGTTAGCATGAGGTGCGTTGCACTATTCGAGTCCTTTTCGTTAGCCTGGTCATGTTTTATCTCAGTCCCTTTGTCAACCTGTCAGGTGCGTTGTAGCTGGGTTGAGGTTGTGTTAAGGGGCTCGATTGGTGTACCAGCTACTCAGGATATCGCGTTTTGGTTCGAAGAACAGATGTGTATAGGGTTGCGCAGCCCCCAAGTACATAAATTGACAAAGTGAAGGAGAACACAGAGTTTTGGGGGACTTAGCTTTTATTTATTCGAAGAACAGTGCGAGGTACAATGTGTGGCTAAGTAGCCTTGGCTGAGTAGCCTTATTTGCGATGTAAAAGTAAAAAAGCGACTAGGGGTAGAAGTGTCGTAGTTGTGCAACGTTCCAGGGGTTGGAGTATGCAACTCATGTATCTAAATCTTGAAGGCGATAGGCGCCACCTGGGTTACTTCTGTAATCATGTACGGTCCTTCCCAGGGGGACTCGAGCTTGAGATGCCCCTGCTGCTTCAGTCGCAGGACCAGGTCGCCTTCGACGAAGGATCTGGGGTGAAGCCTTCCACTGTGGTAGTTGCGCAGGTTCTGCTGGTAGATCGTTGATCTTTCCACGGCGATTTCTCTTGCTTCGTCAAGGAGGTCGACGGAGTCTTCGAGTGCGAGGGATGACTCTTGTTCGCTGTAAGCGACCACGCACGGCGCCTTGTACCGTACCTCGCTCCGTGCACCATAAAAAATGGCGTGTAGCCCGTGGTGCTGTTTGGAGTTGTACGTAGGCTCCAGAGTACAGATTGCAGCTCGTCTGGCCAGCAACCCGCGGCTTGTTCGAGTGGCCGGAGGAGTCGCTTCTTGATGCCACTGCAGAGGAGCCCGTTTCCCTTTTCCACCTGACCGTTGGTCTGTGGATGCGCTACTAAGGCGTAGCTCATGTTGATCCCTAGGTTATCGCAGAATTCTTGGAACTCCTTGGATGTGAAGTTCATCCCGTTGTTGGTGATGATGCTGTGTGGCACCCCGAAGCGGTAGACGATGGACTCAAAGAATTTGACTACGCTGCGTGCGGATTGGTTGGTTACTGGCATGGCCTCAATCCACTTGGTGAATTTGTCGACTGCGACCAAGAGGTAGACGTAGCCTCCTCGCGAGGACCTTGGAAGCTTGCCAACCATGTTGAGCCCCCACTATGCGAAGGGCCATGCCAATGGGATTGGTCGTAGCTCTGCGCCTGGCGCGTGCAGCTTATCGGTGAATCGCTGGCAAGCATTGCATTTTTGAACTATGTCCTTGGCGTCGCGCATGGCCGTAGGCCAGTAGAATCCAGCTCGTAGAGCTTTGGCAACGAGGGCGCGACTGCCGGCGTGGTGCCCGCAGGTCCCTTCATGGATATCAAGGAGAACTGATTTTCCATCGGCCATGGAAACGCATCGTTGGAGTACTCCTGTGATGCTGCATTTATACAGTTCACCGTTGATAACAATGAATGCCTTGGATCGCCGCGCGATGTGCCGTGCATCTGTCGGATCGTCCGGTAGCCTCTTGCTGAGGAGGTACGTGATGTATGGCTGCGTCCATGATTGTTCAATCAGCATGACGCTCATTGGTCCTTCGAGTCCGGTGTCCAGCTCCAAGTCATCGAGTGCCATTGGCTCATTGGGTGGCTTAGCCCCCGAGTCCGTTGCTACGCTTGTTTTCTTCTCTGCGGCCTTTGGCTTGATGGAGCGTTCGCATATGTGCTCGAGAAATACCCCAGGTGGTATGGGGGCGCAGGTAGAGCCTATGTTGGCGAGTGCATTCGCCTCTTCGTTGCTTTTATGACCTACGTGTCGCAGCTCGCAACCATCAAAGTCTCCTTTGAGTGTATCGTAGAGGTCGCGGTATGCGATCATGTTGTCCTTCAGTGCGTCGCACTCATGCATTGTTTGGTTGACGACCAACTTAGAGTCGCCATATATGATGAGACTCTTGGCGCCGTAAGCTTTTGCCATCCTCATCCCGTGCAACAGGGGCTCGTATTCAGCATCGTTGTTTGAGGCTGTGAACTGCATTCGTAGGATATACTTCAGCTTGTCCCCTTGAGGTGACGTCAGTATGACACCTGCGCCTGCTCCGTCTTTCCGCTTGGACCCATAGAAATGCATTGTCCAAGGGTAGGACATATCTGGCTTGTCCGGGAGTTGGTTCTCCATCCAGTGCACGAGGAAGTCAGGGAGAACTTGCGACTTGATTGCGTCGCGCTTTTCGTATGTGATGTCTCGTGGAGACAGTTCTATTCCCCAAAGCGCGACTCACCCCGTGGCGTCGGGGTTATTGAGGATATGTCCCAACGGGGCGTCGCTGACTATCACGATTGGGTGTTCCTGGAAGTAGTGGCGCAGTCGCCAGGCGATCATAAAGACGTCGTACGCCAGCTTCTGGTAGTGCGGGTACTGCTGTTTTGTTGGCGTGAGGACCTCGCTGAGGTAGTATATCGGGCGTTGTACGCCGTGGACCTTGTTTTCCTCAGCCCGCTCGACGACGAGCACTGTGCTGACCACCTGGTTGGTGGCGGAGATGTACAGCAGCAGTGGTTCCCTTTCTTGTGGAGTCACCAGCACTGGCGAAGTGGATAGCAGGCGCTTGAGATCTTCGAATGCTTCTTGCGCTTCATTGGTCCACTCGAATTTTTCAGCTTTGTGGAGGAGCTGGTAGAAGGGTAGTGCCTTTTCGCCCATCCGACTGATAAATCGACTTAGGGTTGCGATTTGTCCGGCCAGTTGCTAGACGCCTCTTATGTTCTTCGGCTTCTCCATGGCTAGTATGGCATTGAGCTTCTTCGGGTTCACCTCGATTCCCCTCGCGGAGATGAGATACCCGAGTAGCTGTCCAGATGGTACGCCGATGTCGTAGTTGTCCGGATTGAGTTTGATCCGGTAGCGGTCGAGGTTGGCGAAGGTTTCGCGCAAATCGTTGATTAGAGAGGCTTCCTCCTTGGTCTTGATTACAATGTCGTCGACATAGACTTGGATGTTGCGACCCAGTTGTTCCTTGGGGCAAGCTTGCATGCACCGCTGGTAGGTGGCTCCCGCGTTTTTTAGCCCGAAGGGCATTGTGTTGTAGCAGAACACACCAAAGGGTGTTGTAAACGCTGTTTTCTCCTGATCTTCCTCCTTCATGCCAATTTGATTATAGCCTGAGTAGGCGTCAAGGAAGCAGAGGCGCTCACATCCCGCGGTGGAGTCGATATCTGGTCGATCCGTGGCAGCGGGAATTGATCCTTTGGGCAGTGCTTGTTCAGAGAAGTGAAGTCCACGCACATCCGCAGGATATCCGTGTCCTTTTCTGGTACTAGCACCGTGTTGGCGAGCCAAGTGCTTTCCTTGATCTCGCGTATGAACTTGGCCTCAAGGAGTCTATTGATCTCCATTCCAACTGCCTGCGCTCGTGGCTCAGACAATCGCCTAATTGTTTGCTTGACTGGCCTTGCGTCAGGGTTGACGTTGAGTGCATGCTCAGCGAATTCCCTGGGAACTCCTGGCATGTCCGCAGAACACCAGGCAAAAATTTCCCAGTGCTCACGGAGGAATTCGACGAGCGCGAGTTCCTATGCGGGACTCAAGTTGTTGGCGATGAGGGCCGTCTTGGCGGGATCCGATGGATGGACCTACACTTTCTTTGTGTGGACAGATGAGTCGAAGGAGAAATCAGGTGAGCTTGGCCTGCTCAGGGGAGGCAGACTGTTGTCTGTCGTCTCTTTCAATCTTGCGAGTTCTTCCTACATGCCGAAGGACTGGGAGATTCTGTTAAATTCCCTGTCGCAACTGTCAGATCGCTCAAAGCTCCCGTTGATCGTTATGATGCCGTTGGGACCTGGCATTTTCATCTGCAGGTAGGCGTAGTGGGGCACTGCCATGAACCTAGCGAACGCGACGCGCCCGAGGATGCAGTGGTATTGTGAGGGCCAGTCGACGACCTCAAAGTCAATGCGCTCGCGCCGGAATTTCTTCGGTGTGCCGAAGATGACGTCGAGGTTGATTTTTCCCAGGGGGTATACGCCTTTTCCTGGGACGATGCCGTGGAACGTTGTGTCCGATGCCTCCAGGCAGGTTAGACGGATTCTCATTGCTCGCAAGGTACTCGCAAATATGAGGTCGATGCCGCTTCCGCCATCCATGAAGACGCGACTCATGTCGAAGCCTCCAATTTGCGCCTCGAGTACGAGGGGGCAGTGACCTGGACGAGGTATCTGAGGCGGGTGGTCGCGTTTGTCGAAGGTGATGCACGAATCGCTCCCACTGAGGTACTCAGTGGTGGATGGTGGCGAGTGCATGGCCAAGTTGACTTGGCGAGTGATGGCCGTCTGCACCCTATTGGAGGGGCGTCCTTTTTGGATCATCATGGTACCCATGGCCCGTGGGTACGGTTCTCCTCCGTGGTGCTGGTCCGGTGCGCTCGTTCGGGGGTGGCCCAGGTGGTGGTGGTGGTGCGCCATGTGCCACGGCACCTGGAGCGGCTCTGTAGCCTCTTTCGACTGCATTGCGGTTCATCCGAACCAATCCCTCATGTAGCTTGAGGAACTCGCGGCAGTCTTTGAGCTGGCTGGACTTTTTCTTGCCATCATGCTTGTCGATGTAGAAGTGTACCGTGCATGGCCCGGACAGCTTGTCCTCGATGGAGGTCGCCGGTGCCTCATCGCGAGTGCGGCGTTGCCATACTTGCGTGGTTTTCCCAGAGTCACGGTATCCGCCGCTACGGTATCCGCTGTTTTGGTTATCGTCGCATCTACAGGCGTAGCCGGCTACGACCATGTTGACGTCATCGCGATCATCGTAGATGCACATGCGACGCTTGCCTCGGCGGTCGCGTCTGTGTTCGAGTTCTGCCTCCTCGTCAGAGTGAGCACGATTCTTTACCGAATCTTCTCCATCGGCCCACCGATTCGCAATCTCCATCAGGTGGTCGATGGTTTGGGGATTTGAGCGGCCTAGCTCCTCCCTGAGTTCTAGGCGGCGGACACCACCGTTGAATGCATCAATCGCGCGGTCTTCCGAGATGTTCTCCGCGGAGTTCTTGATGATGGACCACCTTTGGATGTAGGAGAGCAGGGATTCGCCAGATCTTTGCTGGCAGCATCTCAGCTCTTCAATTGATGCGGGCCGCTTGTACATGCCCTTAAAGTTGCGCACGAAGCTATAAACCAGCTCATCCCAACTGCGAATGGATCCGCGTGGGAGGTTATTGAGCCATACTCGGGCGGCGCCCTATAGCTGTAGCTGCAAGCATTGCATGGCAGTGCTTCGACTACCTCCGTGGAGTCTGACGGAGGAGGTGTGATCCTCCAGCCAGATCTTGGGATCCTGTAGACCGTCGAATTTCGGGTTCTCCGACGGGAGTTTAAACCCTTTACGCATTCGTTTCTGCCTGATGGATCTGCTGAAGCATCTGGTGCCGCAGAGCTCCCCATCTTCCTCTTCCGAGTCAGTCGACCGAGCACGTCGTGCCCTTGACTTGTCGATCTTCCGATGCGTGAGGTCATCGCGCGCATCGTACTCACGATCATGTCACCGTGAGCGGCGGCGTCGAGACAGGTCGTGACTGTCGTCGCTGGATGAGGGCGAGGAGTGGCGCTTTGCTAGCGCTTTGCCCTTTTTTAGGTCTGGTGTTGGCTCCTTGTCGAGGGCAGCCTCGATTAATCCCAAGCCCGCAATCGTAGATCGGTGCATGGCAGTTCGGGGATCTCCAGCTGGCGGCTGGTTATTGAGGAGGTACATGGTGGCTGCCGTCACCGCAGCCTGCGGCGTCCTGGGGACCACGTTGCCCCTCTTGTTGACTATCATAGAGCCGAAGTCGAGGACTTTCGCGGCCTCTATGCGTTCTTGCTTGGTAAGATGAGCCATCTGCGATTGCCTCTTCTTGGCGAGGTACTCGTTGCCCCTTGAGGAGGATCGTCCGTAGGAGGAGAGCCCAGCGCGACGAAGGCTCGACTCATCTGCTGCCTTTTTACGCGCTTCGAGTTGCGCAATTCTTTGCACCTGGCGCTTGAAGTCTTCCTTTAGGAGCCAGTGATAGCCCCTTAGCATTTCTTGCGGGGATCCGAAGGGTAAAGGGGTGCCTCGTAGGGCCTCGCGGCAGCGAGCCCATTCTTGCTCGTTGAGCTTGATCACGACGCGTTCGCCGGTTTGCTCATTTATTATGGTTGGAGGTTCGACTGCTCCTCTGTAGTTGATGGGGGCGCGATTTCCACAGTTGCCACCATTGCCACCGTTACCGGCGTTGGGTGGATCGGTGCCATTGCCAGGGTTGCCACCGTTGTCGCGATTGGCAGAGGTGTCGCCTGCGTTGATGATGGCGCACATGAAGTGACTGGGGAAGTTGTTTCTTCCACAACTCTCAGATCCGGAACCATAGGTTCCGTCTTCAGTGGCTAGATCGCTCAGATCAGAATCGCAACTGCTGTCGCTAACCGTGTTTTCGACTGTCGTCGGGGCGTTGAGCTCGCTGAGGGTGCCGATCGATGGAGGGAACCATGATGCTGGGGCAATCGCCGGTGCTGTCGGCTGATCAGGCATGCGAGGCATGCCCATCTGAACAACTTGGAAGCGAAAGCTCCCAATCGCCAGGCTGATTCCGTCGCCCACGGACTCGAAGGCCGGGCGGGTGGCCGGCGTGTGGACGGTGAAGTCGAATGCACCGAAGAGCTGGCGAATCTCCGCTGTTGCGGAGTTGTAGATCGCAGTTGATGGGGCCAAAGAAGCCGCAACATCAGCACTCCCAATCCCCATGGTCGGCGCCAATTGACGAGGGTTTAACTCATCAATGCCCATTGTTATGGACTTGGGTTTTGGAGAAGGAGGGAGCGCTGGAGACATCTATCGGCTAGCAAACAAGCACACAGGGGACAAAGATTTACCCAGGTTTAGGCCTCGTAGAGGTCCCTACTCCTGCTTGTCTGCTCGTGGAATTATTGAAGGAATCGAAAGTTACAATGGTGCGCAGATGCAATCTGGCGAGGGTTGTGGAAACTAGGATTGCGTGTGTCCTCCTCGCTGCCCCCTCCTAGCCTTTATATAGATAGGCTAGGTCTCATGTAGCAGGTCGAGTCGGTTACAAGTTAGGGTTTTTCCCCTTCAAACTTTCTATCTTTAACTTCTTCTTGTTCTTCAAGCAATCGAGAGTCCGTAGGCTACTCGAGTCCCTTGTTTGGGCCTTGGCGACACCGTGGGAATGTATGTATTTGGACCGTATATACCAAGCTCGAGTACCTATAGAGTATACCCATGTCATACACCTTCCCGCGTAAGGCGTGTCTCGGTCTTCAAGGGTATGAATACCATCTCTCTCTTTTTGTTGCTTATGTCTACATAGTATAGATCCTGGTATTAGTGTTCGCATAGTTAGAAAATTTTTGTTTTCTGCTATGGAACCCTTCAAATACACTATTCTCTTACGAGATGACCCATGTCCAAAGAGGGTGTGGACAATTGAGTTGTCTAGTTGCCACTTACCAACTGTGGGAGACAACGGTATATGAGGGACCGCCACAATTATAGTTAATAGTTATTCCATAAGCACTTACCATGCACACCGGTATACACAACATTACTTGAGGAATCATAGCATTAATATTTCATCTCATTGCATTCACTCTTTTCAGTTTTACTTTTGTTCGAGTTTTCTTCCAGTCCTAGTAGTAGTTATTACAAAACATCTTAAATTCATTTATCCCAGCAACTTATAGAATGGGCTATTTCCAAACCACGGTTTGGGTGCGAATGTGGTCGCATTGGAAACATGGCTGTGGGGTCGTGTTTGCCGAGCTCCCATCGGGACAAACTCTTTAAATATTTGCTGCTACAAGTACTACAATAACCCTGTTATTGGTGCAGGAACCCAGTCATCAAATTGGCGCTGTTGCCAGGGAGCAAAGCGTTCGGTTATCTACTCACACATAGTTTATTTCAGTTTGTTGCTATTATCTTACTTCTTTCTTTGATAATGAAAACAATAAAAAATTACAAAACCAAAAATTTATAAAAGCTATTGCTACTAATCATGTCTTCCGAGATAAATTTTGTTCAAGAGATAATACAAGCATTGGAGGAGATAAAGGATTCAAGCTCATCAAGCCTGGTTGCTAGGCATGAGCTGATAAAGAAATTGCTGGACCAATTGGAAAGGCATTGATTATGGTTGCATGCTAATGATGGATCTTATTGCACAATTTGTATAACAAGTGACCACCTTAATTTTCAATGTAAGTGTTCCAACAATCCTACTCTAGCAAATTATAATAGAGATAAATCCTATGTTAGTTGGAAGTACTAGAATACTTTCTTTTCAAAGGTGCATCTGAAATGGTATTTAGATGAGGAAGTATTGATGTTGAAAGTGAGCACTTGATGGAGTTTTTAATTTAGTATACCTCATATTCCTATTTTGCGACAATAATTTAAGTAATAATGCATTTGTACTATATTATTTGAAGCGGTCTAAAACCGCCATGGAGAAAGATAACATTTTGCAGGACTCACTAAAGAGCGAAGAGGAAAAGGAGCACAAGGAGGAAGAATGGATTGATCACCCTCTCACACCTTCAACTCCTACTTTTGATTCTATCATTGCTATTAAAACACTAGTCGATGAAAAGGAGGAACAAAAAGGTGAGGTTGACAAAGAGAGTCACACGACAACTTTTGTTTGTGATGCCTCTCACTCTAGTAGTGATTTTTATGATGCTAAAACTGTTAATAATTGTTCTGCGGAGGCCATGTGCCTAGACACTCATATGGAGAGCATTAATAATAATGAACTAGAGATAGAAACTACTATACTAAAGTGCAAGGTCCTGAACTCCCTGCTATGAAGGCAGAATACTATGAAGTGTTCCCCTACACAGGTAACCAAGGTAAAGATTTTTAAAAATTATATGGATTTCAAATTCTCTCATTGCAGCTATACACGGAGGCATGTTCACCAAACTTTTTGCATCAAGAACCCTTAAAGATTCTAAAAGCCGAAGATGGATCAATCTAGGAGATGGTGAAATCTGACTTTGGATCTTGGAGGCTTCCGAGGCTGTTGTTGGGCACATACTTTCTGGGTATCCTCACTGTGCCTCACTGACCAATGTGGCCCACTTCGGGTTAGAGCTTTGCTTCACTGGCGGCCCAGTCAGGGAGAAGAGACATGTTGGAGATATGCCCAAGAGGCAATAATAAAGTGGTTATTATTATATCTTTATGTTTATGATAAATGTTTACATCCCATGCTATAATTGTATTATTAGGAAACACTAATACATGTGTGTTTTGTAAACATAAAAGAGTCCCTAGTAGGCCTCTTGTTGAACTAGCTTGTTGATTAATTGATGATCATGGTTTCCTGATCATGGACATTGGATGTGATTAATAACAAGGTTATATCATTAGGAGAATGATATAATGGACACACACCCATAGTAAGCGCAGCATAAGATCAAGTCATTAAGTTCATTTGCTATAAGCTTTCAAATACATAGTAACCCATTCTTTCGACCATGAGGTTATGTTAATCACCATCACCGGATGGGTACTTTGATGACATCAAACACCGCTTCGTAACTGGGTGGTCATAAAGGTGTCATTGGGTATTCTGAAAGTATGTATTGAAGCGCATGAACCAAGATTGGGATTTGTCCATCCATATGACGGATAGATATGCTCTCGGCCCTCTCGGTGGAATGTCATCTAATTAGCTTGCAAGCATCTGACTGGGTCACAAGGG